>CM052707.1:6941719-7094336 GCA_028551405.1 Uromys caudimaculatus | reverse complement strand
TATCCTTAGGTTCTGTCTTCTCATTGTGTCCTGGATTTCATGGATGTTTTGGGTTAGAAGCTTTTTGCATTTTGCATTTTCTTTTACTGTTGTGTCGATATTATCTATGCTATCTTCTGCTCCTGAGATTCTCTCTTCTATCTCTTGTATTCTGTTGGTGATGCTTACATCAATAACTCCTGATCTCTTTCCTAGGTTTTCTAACTCCAGGGTTGTCTCCCTTTGTGATTTCTTTATTGTTTCTATTTCTATTTTTAGCTCCTGGATAGTTTTGTTCATTTTCTTTTTCTGTTTGATTGTGTTTTCCTCTAATTCTTTAATGGATTTTTGTGTTTCCTCTTTAAGGGCTTCTAGTTGTTTATCTCTGTTCTCTTGTATTTCTTTAAGGGTGTTAATAATTTCTTTCTTAAAGTCTTCTATCATCAAAATGAGAAATAATTTTAAATCTGAGTCTTGCTTTTCTGGTATGTTGGGGTATCCAGGGCTTGCTGTGGTGGGAGAGCTGGGTTTTGATGATGCCAAGTATCCTTGGTTTCTGTTCCTTATATTCTTACCCTTGCCTTTTGCCATCTTGTTAACTCTGATGTTAGCTGGTCTTACTCTTTCTGGCTGTGGCTTGCCCCTCCTGCAGGCCTTTTGTCAATACTCCTTGAAGAGCAGCTGTCTCTGAGAGGTATTTGGGTTTAGAGAGCTGTGGCACAGGGTCAGCTCCGGGGTGTGGACAGAAACCAGAAGGATCTTGTCCCCAGCTGTCCCTTAATTCCTGTGTCCTGATGGCTCTGCAAGGGTCTCTCTTGATCCAGTGAGTTTGAACAGAAGTGGTGGATTTGCCTGTGCTCAAAGGTGTGTCAGCACTCCTCGGATACCAGCTCTCTCCTGGAGCCCTGTGGCCCAGGCTGAGGACCCCAGGCACAGATGGAAATCGGAAAGTTCCTGTCCCTAACTTTACCTCTGTCCCTGTGTCCCGAGGATTCTGGGCTGGTCCCAGTGAACAGTGGTACTCGCCTTTACCCCACTCATGGCTTTTCCATGCTCCTGGGAGGGTAGCTTTCTCCTGTTGCTAGTTGGCTCTGGAACTTTGGTGGCCCAGGCAGAGGTCTCCACCCAGAGATGGAAACTGGAAGGTCGGTAGCATGTCTCATAAGACTGTAATTGTTTGGGTCTTGTTTAGGCAGCCATTTTATTGTAGAATCATGGGTATAGCCTTCCCTATTTCTAGGATACATAATATCCTAGTAGACATCTTAGTCCGCTGCCTCTTATAATCTTTCTGCACTCTCTTCTGAGATGTTTTTGAGCCTTAGGTGCAGGAGTTGTGTTATACATGTATCCATGTGGTTAGGTACCTGAAGATCATTTTTTCCTCTGTATTTTGACTACTTGTGGTTTTATGTTATGGTTTCTATATGTCACAAATAAAAGCTTCTTTAATAAGGGGTGAAAGCTACCTCAATCAGGCAAAAATGCCTGATCTTTAGGTCTGGAGCCAGGTGAAGACTTGATGAAAGACTGTTCTTGAACAAAACCAGTTTTCAGGGCACAGGTCAGGGGAACAAGTCTGTAGATCAGACACAGGAATCTATAAAGAGTAGAAACTTATTTAGCTCACAGTCCTTTAGTCTATAAAGTCCTAGAACTTGTCCATGCTAGCATTTGGCATCTGGTGAGGTCCTCATGCTGTATCTAACAGGATACAGAGAATCTCCATGGTAAGACATGGCAACATGTTAAGTTAAGCCTAACTTCCTCTCCTATAGTGACTAAGACCATCATGAGACTCCAATCTTTATGGTCTCATCTAACGCTAATTACCCCCAAGGTCCTAATTCTAAATATTAGTAATGTATGACTATGAGGATTTAAGTGTCCAACTCAGGAACCTTAGCAGTATCATTCAAACATTCAAACTATGAGTCTTCTTCAACATCTGGACAAGGAGCTGGGGGCAAAGCAATGTTTAACCATGCCCAGTTTGTTTTTTTTTTTTTTTTTTTTTTTTATATGGGTGCTGGGGAGGAAAGTCAGATCCTTATGCTTATGCATCAAACACTTTAGCATTGAGTCATATCACCAGGCCTCTTTACTAATTTATTTCTGAGAATAACTTTATTAAATCTATAGTTCATCATGGCCTATAGTTCCACTCCAATCTAGAACCACCCTATAGTGCATTCCTTTAGGATATCATGTCTATAACCTATCTTTTGAGGTTTAAGTCTCTAGTCGCCCACTTACTAAACATGTGTGTAGGCTTAGATTTTTAAAAACCTACTTTTAATAAAGGTTTTCAAATGCTTTTGACTGCCCCCCTTCTAGCCCACCATCCAAAGGTAGGGGAGAAAAGATGATAAAAAAAGACAAGGGGATGTGGACCAGTTTAGAAATAGTTCTTTGGGGGCAATTCTAATCTCTGTTTGTCAGGATACCAGCAGTAGTTCAGTAGTGTCAGGATACCAAACACAAATCAGCAGCAGTGGCATGATCCAGTGGAAACAACCAGGCCTTCACTGAAATGACATGAGTCATCAGGAGTGGCCAGAACCAGCAGAGACACTAAGAGAAGTTCTCTACCGTGCCTCTCTCAATGAAGTAAAGATCAGTGAAGAGGAAGACATGAGACCAACCAAACATTGCAGAAGCATTGTAAGGCTAGCTATGCAAATGTGCCATCACTGCCTGTTGAGTACTATTTATATTTTCTCCAAACATCATGCATCCTCCCATGGGTCTTGCTTCAGCAAAACACAACGTGAGTATGCCCTGGCAAAACATCATGTGGAATTTGCATCACATGACATATCCAGAAACTTCTACTTCATATGTGACTTTGAACTGTGACTTTGAATAGTAGTAGCCACTATTACTTTGTCCATAAATAAGAACATTGAAAATATGATGCATTATCACAATATATTATCATGAGGGTCAAAGGGAACACCTGGAGAGGCCCCCGACACATATACAGCAGAGGATTGTCTGGTCTGACCTCAGTGACAGAAGATGCACCTAACCCTTGAGAGGCTTGAGGCCCCAGGGAGTGAAGAGGTGTGGCAGGGTGGTGGGTGGGGGGTTGGGGTGGGGAAATTCTCTTGGAGATTGGGGAGGGGAGGAGGAATGGGATAAGGGAACTATCAGATAGCAGAGCAGGAAGGAGATAACGACTGTACTGTTAAAAAGATTAATTTAAAAAAGGGAACACCTAGAACATGCCACATGTCTAATAGTTGTTTGATATCATTATTTTTGTCACTAGAAGGGCTCACATGGATAGGTGATGACCCTGACACCTGCTCTTAATATTTTTACTCTTCATTTGTCTCTTTCTTTCTAATTATAGGGACCCTTTCTTCTTTTCTCTATATCATTTAATGCCAGCATCATCTTTCCAGTGTCACAAGCCAGCAATCTAAGTTAGACACTATCTTGCTCCCAATTTCTTTCCCAGATGTTGAAGAAGATCCATTGGTTTGAATGCAACTGTCTACGGTTCTGGGTTGGACAGTTGTTCCATGATTCGGGAAAAGTGAAGATGGGCAAGGGATTAATTGCCAACTAGCCAGTCTAATAGATGAGTCCTAGATTCTTATGAGAGATTCTGTCTCAAAAATCAAGGTAGATGGCTCCTATGGAATGACACCCAAGGTTGACTTCTGGTCTACACAAGCACTTGAAGAAGATACACACACACACACACACACACACACGCACACACACACACACACATGCATACACATGCATATTTCGCATACATACTACAATACATATACATACATACATACATAAATACATATATAAATATTTACAGGGTTTTGAGTATGTAACTATGGAAAAAGTTAACATTTAAAAATTAGGCCACGATATTTCAAAATATATAGAAAATATAGTGATTCAAGTGAGTGCCATCATACAGGCAAAGAAATGCGCTATATGAAATGGTACTGCACACCTATTTAGTAGCAGGTCAGGTGATGAATTCTAGTCTTTGTTTTTACCAGTCTTGAGAAAAGACAAACAAGAACAATTACTCAGTACAATGTAAATAATAAGGAGCTGTCTGTAGGAAACTACTGAAGCCCAGAGGAAGGAGATTTTTATTACTCTGAGAATTTCAGAATGATGTGAGCACACCTGAGCAGAGATCTGAAAGAATAGGAGTTTTTCTGATTGACAAGGAGATAAAATGACATAGCTTCAGAGGGAAGAGTGCACTGAATCACTTGTTACTCCAGTGTGCAGTGAGCAAATACAAATAATGGATTAGTGCAACTCAGAAAAGATAGTATCACATTGAGGCTCACAATTCCATGATTCCGTAAAGATTCTAGGTTCTTCTTCATCTCTTCCCTCTTTTATCCTTTCCTTTTGCTCCATATATTTACTACCTCTTGGTCTCAATATAACTGCATCATTTCTAGACTGCATTATAGACATTTCCATGTTTACATTAAAGGCAAAACATGGTAAGAAAGGGAGAGAAGGCTGAGTAGATATGCTGAGTCTCTAGCCTTTAAAACTGCCCACTCACATCACATGATATACGAAGGGCCAATTGGCCACACTTAGCTTCAAAATGAGTACACTCTACCATTGTGAGACAAAGAGACAATGGATGCTGAGTAGGTGTGTACCATATTGCTAATAGAATAATTGTGAGTCTAGAGAAAGGTAAGAATGTCATTACTCATAGTTGGGAGTTTAGTTTAGTTGTTATATCATATCAAGCCCTGTATTTCATTATTGGCCAATGTGAAAAACTTAGTCATAATCCGTAACCTCTGCTGTGTCACATGATTATCATTCACGTTATTATGAAAAGCATGTCACAAAGTCCTTGGGAGATAAGGTAAAAAGCTTGCCCTACATGTAGTGCTGAATTGGTCTATTAATATTTTGAGTAAGAGACTCTGGGTGTAGACTACTACCCACTTGAAGAATGCTCTTAAGTTTTAAGGATACACAATCAGGGTTTATCTCAGCAGTAGGTAGGTTTATCACCCACTGCTCAAGACTCTTCCAAACATACCAGATAAGTTTTTTAAAAAAGCAGTCACAGATAAAAGGATGCATTGGTGGAATGCACTGAAACCAGATTAATCTAAGGACAGCAGCACTGAAGCACAGTACTGCTGTGTTGGGAGCCTGTTACCCTGAGTGACTAAGCAGGAGGAAACAGAAGCATCAGATAATGCTCATATTTGATGAGTAGGATGGAATCCAGAGGACTGCCTCTTGTGACAACACCATCTTTTTTCTTCATTTCCTGAACAACCCCACCAGTGGCAGGAAAGAGAGTGGCTGCCATTCCTGCCACCCACATGCTGAGCAGACCCAAGATGATTAATTTTCATGTGCAGAAGGCTGATTTATCTCTGCCTCCCCCACATGCAGCATGTATAGTCCAGTAATTTCTTATTTCCTTCAGCTTCATTTCAACATGGGTACAGATGCTTTTCTGGGCCAGAAATACAGTATCATTAAATGGCTATGTCTTTTAGAAATTGGTACATTTGCCTGAGGGTGGCATTTACAACATATTTATTTTTAATAGCAATAGCAGTTAACAAATGCCGAACACTTGCTTTGTAGTGCACTTAAATGTGATTTTTGTTTCTTTTCTTTTGCTTTGTTTTGAGATAGGTCTTCTTATGTAACTCAGGTGGACTGCTAACTTATGATTTTCTGTCTCTCAGGAGCTGGCATTATTAGCATATGCCACCACATGTATGATTTTGCACATGGTGCAGTAGGTCTGGAGAGTTTTTATTTCTTACATAATGCTTAGTCATTTTGGAGCTGTGATTTAAAGCTATGATGCAGCATTTCTGCTGGCCAAATCCTTAACTTATATAGCACACAATAAACATGCAAAACATCTCTTATGTTCTGATCACTGTTCTAGGTCTGTGACTGGAGTTCCTGACCAGCAAAGGATGAGTTTGAAAGACTCAGAAATCTGTGTAGGAGGTTGTTATTAAAGACTGAAATAGCAGTCTTAGCCAGGAGGATAGGAGAACATAAAGAAAATGAGGCTCAGTATATTCTTGATCCTGATCCATAAATCCTGAAAGTCACCCCTTCTTTATTGTCCGTCGTTGTGTGACATTGAGTTATTGCCTCATTGAATCTCTGATTCTCTATCTATAAAGTGGGGGAAACAGCCAAACTGAATAATGGTGAAGACTTACAACAAGGAAGAGAAGGAAGGGACTACTACTATAGGCATTCTCTTATTCCATTGGGGGGCAGTGGAATGGGAAAAATGTTTACTAATTCTTCCTCCTTACCTCACAACCTCCTCCCTGAGAGCCTCATGATTTGTATTTGTGTTCATTTGTCTATCTGTGCCTCTGTATTATGACATTGTATATGTGTGTGGTCTTTTATGTGTGTGCTACACGTGTGTGTACTCTATGCAAGTGTGTGGATGTGCATGCCGGTAGATGATATTTGACCTATTTTTCTACTGCTCTTCACTTTATTACTTTGAGTCAGAGTCTCATTGAACCAAAAACTCACAATTTTGGCTAGGCTGGCAGCTCAGAAAACTTTTGGCATTTGCCAGTTTCTACCACACACTATGGGGGTTATATGCAAATGCATCCATGCCTGACATTTTACATGGATGCTGTAAAAGATCTTATGCTTACATAAGAGACATTTAACTATCTCCCCAAAGCCACTCCTCCATCATTGTCTTTCTTTTAGATAGGCAGTTTATGTCTAGTGGTGTTTTTCTAAGCTCTATAGAGAAGCTGAAGCAAGCTGCACAGAGGGCATTGCACATATCTGGTACCCTGGGAGCTAGATATTGAGCGGCTGACAAGACTTACCTTACCTATTTAGTCAGGGCAGATTGAGTACTTATTACTAGATTAATTCAGTCAATAAATATTTATTGAGTTTCTGCTACATTATTGAGAGCTGTTCTGGGTTTTCAACCACATTATGGCAATAGAGAAATAGGAGATACATAAAGAATCCTGTACATGAGGAACCTAGGCAATCTTGCTCTCCAAGCCCCTAGTCTCCTATATATTTCTCCTGGAGTTCACACTCTGTTTCATCATCCTTCCTAATGATCTTAACAGTATCGACAGGTTCACATTCTTCCCTGTAAATACAGTTCCTACTGCGCGCAGACTCTGTAGTCTTCTTAGCAGTACTTCTTCCTCATTTTTTCAGTTCTAAACCTAAACTTACTTGCCACTTTAAGAAAGAAATTCTTATACTCCTTCTTTCTTACTCTGTTACCCTTTCACTACAGCATTTGCCATGGATTGTAAGTTTTTTTTCTGGCTTTACATTTTAAGGACAAACTCAAGTTCTACCCACCTTAATTTGAAGAGCACTTATTATAAGAAATAACATTCTAATATATTTTAAAAGGTAATAAAGGGGAAATTATTTTAGAAATATGCAAATTAATGAAATTGACAAAAGAGAAACTAGAAATTCTTAAATCCTTATGTCTATTAAAGTATGAAGCTAGTTATTAAAAACCTTCATCTGAAGGAAATGCTAATTCCAGATGAATCAACAGCAATGCCTGTTAAATAATTAAGAAAGAAATAAGATTTCTACTCAGTTTTTAGAATCAATATAAAGAAATAAAGTATTTGATCTACCTCATAAATAACCATAATGCATTCTAAACTTAAATGGAAATTGGAAGATTACAATTTTAAAGAAGGATAAAAGATGTACATGACATTGTTGCGAAATTTTCATCAGAAAGCAAGTACTCAAACTATACCATCACTCAGGAAAACACTGGAAATTTTAAACTGTTACTCATCAGAAGCCGTAAAAGGAGAGTATTGATAAGATGCTGGGTGTGTTGATGTGTTTGATTGCACTGTTTCTTTTCCACTCTCAATGTAGATAGCAAACATCATATTAGTTGTACATCTTAAATATGTAAAAGATTTAAACAAAATAAATAAGAAGTAAGCTGGTAACTGGATTAGTAATCACCAGGTAATCTGTATCAAAATTATATAATTTCTACAACTCAGTAAAATGATGACAATAAAATCCAACATTACGTGTGTAAACCCTAGCCAGATGAGACAATGTAGGCTTGTACACCCAGTACTTAGAAAGGAGAGGCAGGGGGAACAAGAGTTTGAGATCAAGCCAGATTATGCGAGA
Source organism: Uromys caudimaculatus (assembly GCA_028551405.1). Lineage (NCBI taxonomy): Eukaryota > Metazoa > Chordata > Mammalia > Rodentia > Muridae > Uromys > Uromys caudimaculatus. The sequence goes on along the minus strand of CM052707.1, from coordinate 7,086,185 downwards.
AAACTGAAAAAAAAAAAATGCTTGGGAAAGCTGATATGAGGCTCCCACACATATACAGCAGAGGACTGCCGGATCTGGGTTTAGTCAGAGGGATGCACCTGATTCGCAAGAGACTGAGGCCCCAGGGAGTTTAGAGGTCTGGTGGGGTGGGGTTGGGGGTGAGGACATCCTTGTGGAGATAGGTAGGTGGAGAGGAGATATGGATGTGGAACAGTCAGAGGGTGGACTGGGCAGGGAATAAAATCTGGAGTTTAAAATTAATTAATTAAAAAATGCTGGGAAAATCTTAAGCATATACTTCATAGTAGAAGGCACATAAATGAGTGAGAAGCAAATGCAAGGCAAAATACAAGTAAAGATATGAGAATGTTAACACTAATGAGAATAGCTATAACTGAATATAAACAAATGCCCAAGAGAAAGGAACAAAACAAAAAAAAAAATCAAAATAAAACTTGGTATCATCAAACTACTGGTAACTATAGAATAAAAAACAAACAAAAATCAGTCTATAAGATTTAGACAGACATAAAACAGAACGTTAAGTAAAAGGTCACTGGCATAATCCAGGAGATAAGTGTATAGGCCACCATAATCAAAATTTTTTCATTTGTTCATAGGTTGGAAACAATTACACAATGCCAAGGAAACCAGAGAAAATAGCAACTGAATTATGCCCACATCCTGAAGTTGTGGAACAGGTAAAACTATTCCATCATGTTGTCAGTCTCTAAGCTGGAAAACAAGTGATATTTATTAGCAAGAAGACAAAAAGGAACATCTAGGGTTATGCAAATGTTCTATAGCATACCTGTTTTAAGGCTATACAATGTTGTACACACACACACACACACACACACACACACACATACACACACACGGAATTTTTTAAAAACTACCACTTACTTGAAATGAGTACATTGGTTTACAGTGTTTAAAATTTACTTTTATCAATTTGATTCCATATTCTTCTAATCATGCACATCCAAATATCTTGCTAACATTTATATCCAAGTGAGAATGGCAAGATAGGTTACTGCTAATGCCTGCCAGTCTATTCCTAGTCTTCAGGAGTTCATGTTTCTTTCATGCTCCCACTGGTAACATTTTTCATATTATTTACCCTGAACTGGTAACCAGAAGTTCCATATTTAATGCTAAGAATTTGAAGCCATTCTAAATTGGCTCTTTCTCTCCTCTTCCCTATGGGGAAAAGCTTGCTCATAAGTGAACAAAGGCCAGCCTTTGTGGGCCAAGTCTCTGGAGGGGAGGGTCTGGGCATGCAGCACTTCCCAGTGTGGAACATTGGACACTGCCATAGCTCAAGCTGAATACACTCATGACTTCTGCCATGGGCTTGAAGTCAATGTCCTTCAGGATATCTGGGCAGCTACATTTTAAGAAACAAGTCAGTCCTGGACAGGCTCCAAGTTTGGAGGCCATTCTGAGTGTACTCAAGGCTCTAGTACAATAGTTCTTTCATCTTTAGCTGCTTTTCTGACTCTTATAGCTTTTAATTTACAACCTTGATTTACAAAGCACAGATGTCATTCTAAGGATGGCTTCTTAAGACACTCTGTTCCTGTCCGAAATTAGGCACATTCAACCTGCCATGACCTGAGAATACCTTACTTTTCTCCCCACTGTCTAATTTCAAGTCTCTATTCTGGACTCAGCCTCATAGACCAGAGTGAATATATGATTTTTCTCATATGTCCTTTAATGAAATGAGGGGTGCTAATTTATTCTCTAGCAGGGCTCTGCTCATTTTATTTAAATGTCTCATTTTCCAGAAGAGTGGCAGCATTTTGAAGATGAGAGGAGAACCCTGTCTCTACCTGTGTAGTCTTGGAGAAGCCCTGGCAATGTTAACTAAATGGGCATTTATTTTTCCAACCTTGCCTACATATATTAACCATCATTAGGGGGTAAAATAAAGAGAAGATGTATTGTTTTTTCCTGAAGGAATGTGTTTTCCTGTCATGAAGATAAAACACTTCCACATAAAACAATTAGGAAAAATACAAGTAGGCTGTTGGCTCCTAGCTTTCTTACAGTCAATTTTCCATTCATGCTGTGGGAAGGCAGAGAGTGAAAGAGATTGGTGTAAGCTGAAGTTATTAGGGACACTGATATGAAGGGAGTATAATTGGACCTAGTGTACTATGGGCTGGTACATTTTAGGTAGGGGAATGGAGAGGGGAGTCCCTTCCGGGCGTGGCATCTGTGTTAGGAAGCCTCAATGATACACATTATCTCAGCTTGCTTTTGCATGCCACTGCTGGCAATCTCCCCATTTATAGCCACTGGGAAGGAATTATTTTTTCCATGCAGAAAGATCTGAAGAAGTACTAATGTTCTTACAGCTTGCTATGTTTTATTTAAGCATGACATATGGAAGGACAGATCCCAGACTTTCTTCCACAAATACCTAGTGAGGACTTTTGACCTTTAGCAAAGAGCTCTGAACTTCAGGTTTCTCTAATATGAGTTTTACCAGTGGTGGCTATGTTCTCATCAGCTGACACTCCTGAATACATCAGACTCTCAGCCCTTTCCTTGAACACATTCCTCATACATATGTGCATGCTTGCTTGGCAGAGGAAACAAATGAATACCAATCCTTAAACAGCCTAAGCAATTGCTCATGCAATCATGACTATGCTGTTGTCATCAAAAGTGCATTCCATAGTACCCAACACTCAGGAATAAGCATTACCATTTCCCCTCTGTTAAAGATCACTTATTGCTTATTCAGAGGACCAGGATCTGGTTTTCAGCACCCACACTGTAGTTACAGGACATCTCATGCTCTCTTTTGGCCCCCAGGGACACTGCATGCACATGATATACATACATGCATACAGTCAAAACTTATGCATATAAAATTTAAGACATTTTTCAAAGCTACAGAATAGAGATGACAACATGAAGTTTCAGGTCTGTCTGCCCATGAGAAATGTGACATCACTAATTCCTCTATCTCTGTTGCTCTCTGTAAACCAAGTGAGACTGACCATGAGACCAACATCCTCACATCATTTGTGTCCTGGTCATGTCTCCCTCATTCATTTCCAGTTTTAGAATTTTTCAAGTTTTATATTCACTCTCTCTTTCATCCTTAAAAAAGAGCCTTCTAGAATGAATGGAAATATGCAGCAGCAAGGGGTGGGATACGGGGTGTGTGGGGTCTCTAGGAAGCCCCAGAGACCTGGAATATGGGAAGCTCCCAGAAGTCAATCTGAGTGACCTTAGCCAAAATGCCTAACAGTGGAGACATGAAACCTGAAGAAACCACCTCCTGTAGCCAAGAAGGATCCACAGTGGAGGGATAAGGACACAAACCACCCACAAAACTTTTGACCTAAAGTTTGTCCTGTCTAAAAGCAATGCAGGAACAAAGATGGAACTGAGACTGAAGGAATAACCAACCAATAAGTGGCCCAACTTGAGATACATCCCATAGGCAAGCACCAATCCCTGACATTATTAATGATATGCTGTTATGCTTGCAGACAGGAGCCTAGGATAACTGTCCTCTGAGAGCCTCTGCCCAGCAGCTGATTGGAACAGATGCAGATTCCCACAGCCAAACATTGGACTGAGGTCAGAGATTCTTATGGAAGAGTTGGAGGAAGAATTGAAGGACTTGAAGAGGATAGGAACTCTATAGGAAGACCAACAAAGTCAACTAACGTGGTCACTTGGCAGCTCTCAGAGACTGAACCACCAACCAAAGAGCATACACAAGCTGGACTGAGGCCCCCTGGGCACATAAGATTGCCTTGTCTGGCTGAAGTGGGAGAGGATGTACCTAACCCTGCAGAGACTTGATGGGTCAAGGTGGGGGGGATACCCAGGGGGAGGCCCCACACTCTCAGAGGAGAAGGGGGGGGATTGAAGGAAAGGACTTTGGGAGAGGGCAACTGGGAGAGGGGACAGTGTTTGGGATGTAAATAAATTAATTAATTTTAAGAAACAGCATTTTGCTTGTTAGATACTTCACATTTCCGTTTTGAGAATTACTCACAGAATTAAAGCATTTACCCATAATTTCCCTTTATGCACATTCTTTTCTCCTGTGCAATGTCCCTCACTGTTAGGACTCAGGTAGTCTATATATTTAGAAATGGGCTCAGGCTGGACCATAGAAGGGTTCTAGAGGTTAGATAAGAGCCTGCATTCCTTAGGAACTTGTGAAAGGGGTTCCCATCTGCAAAAAGAAGCCATTTCCCTTGCCTCTGACAGAAGGGACATATGTTTAACTGTGGTGCCTATTAGCACATCAAAGCACATGCTGGTCTCCAGGTACCTCTCATTTCAAAGTCTATGCTAACATGCAGGTCCTCTCTCCCCAGATACTTGTCCTCCTTATAATACACAGGATCTGTTCAGCCCCCCATACTCTCCCTCTCATTTTCTCTCTCACTCTCACTCACTTTCTCTCTGTCTCTCACACTCTCTCTTACTCACTTTCTCTTTCTCCTTCCTCTCTATCTTTTGTTATTCCCCTTTCTCTATGCTGTATTCTCTCTTTTGTATCTCTGTATTTCTGCTATTCTCTCCTGCTTCCATAGCCCTTGCCATATTCACTTTCCTTTCTTTTCTGTTTGTTTTGGATTCTTCCAGATCCCTCTGGATATTTTCTCTTATTCATAATAAAAAAAAAAAACAACATTTCCCCAAATAATGGAGTGGTCATGTTGGCAGTATCTTCACTGTGACCTCTTTCACAATTCATCTACCTGGAAAAGTTCATTGTTCAAGGTGGTACCTTCACCCTACCACCTCCTCTGAATGACTCTCTGTGACTGTCCCAGAAGATGATTCTTTCTTCCCATATCTGCACACAGAAACTGATGTGGCTGTACTTGTTAGTTTGTATTCATGTATTTAGCATCTTTTTTATTCAGTGATTGTCATCAACCTCTGAGTCTCCTACATTCTGGGCTACTGAACCATACTTTAGCCCAGAGGGAGAATGAGAGCTCTTTCATGTGCACCCACATATTTGACTGATAAAGTTGGTCCCACCACCTTCTTTAGACTCCCTCATATTATTTTTTGTAATTGAACCAAGTGGGTCTCAGGTTACCCCTTATATGCTGCTGTGTTACTGGTGCTCAGAGCAGTGACACGACAACTTAAGAAAAGCTTGTTGAATGAACACACCATTGTGTTCACCTTCCACTAATTAACACAGAATTCAGGGGAATTGTTTTAATCCAAGATTGAGCAGAACACAATTAAAGAGTCAAGTGTTTTTTACTGTAAAAATATTTTAAAATTCCAAACCATAAGAGAGTGACCTAACTATCCCCCATGACCCCATAATCTATGATAAAAAAATGTGATAACAGGTGATGTGGCTTGGAGTGGCTGGGTATGAACATGTCAATCACATCTAGGTATAGATTCTAGCTCTGTCACTCACAGGTAATCTTATATTTTGATTAGCTTTCATATCTACAAAATGAGGTGATATCAACATCCATTTTATCTGATTTTGTGACAACAAAGTGTGTTAAGCCTTGGAACACAGTTAGAACATTGCCTAGATGAACACCAGCATGTCCCTTGAGTATATTTTCCTTAGGTGAAAAGGAATAGAAATAAAAAAATAATAGCAGAGGAAAGAATTATCATTGCATCTCAGAGGAAAAAGAGCCAGATGTGTGTATTGTGTGTATGTGTGCACTGTGGTAGCTGAAGGGATCCAGGAGTGTAGAAGAGTCAATAATCCAGTCCTAGGTTCAAACATGTCCCAAACTCTCCTGGGGTGGAGTCTCATGTGTGCAAGTGCCTCATTAGCAGGGCAACAGTATACAGGTGCTGCCTGGGAACCAGGCACACAGTGAACACTGGCAATATCAGTGGCAGGATTCAGCTACCAAGTTGATTACACAAGCTTGGTCTACTCTGCACGCCTTCCTTTCACTCACAAATCCCTCCCAGGACCCCCTACTATGTATTTTCTACATATAAATAAGCTTAATGGTGGTATCTGACACTGGCTGAGTGGTTATAATTTGCTACATGCAAAATACCTTTTACAAATCAACTTATTTAATCTTTAAAACTCTCCTATGAAGAAAGCTATTTATTTACCTTAATTTCGTAAATTATGTATTGGAGCACAGAACTAATGGTACCTTGGAGCTGCAGAATCAGGGCTTGCATTAACCAATGTGAGTTGACAGTTACATTTTCAGGAATTTTCTGAGCTAGTGGTTAAGCAAAGCTCTTGTTGCAAATTAAATTCTTTATAATGTGAATAAATTACATCTAAAACAGACAATAAGTATGCAAAACTCATCACTTCCTAACTATTTTACTATTATTTATGCTCTTGGGGTTGTGTTTTGTGTATCCATATGGTGAAAGTCTATAACGGTAAATTTGTTATATCTTACTTCTAGGTAACATCGTATAGAGGGCAACTATATTGGCTATATTTGCATCACTGAAAATGGATGGAGCTGTGAAATAACTTAATCATAGGCATCCTCTTCTCCCAGAGTACTAAGACAGATTTTGACCCTAGACTCCAGAGCATATTCTGTGATTCACAGTCCCAGAGGAATGGCATTGTCTATAAACAGCTCAGTTCATATTTCCTGAAAGTTTTCTTTCCAATGCTGTGTTTTCTCTGAACTCTCACCGAGCTCCCTCCCATGCACATATGTGCTGCCTCTCCCTAGTCTTCAACTCTCAATGACCTATTTCCAAACCCTTAGCAGAATCTCAAGTCTGCCTGGCAACGACTCATGGGTATGCCTTACTTTTGTTCTCATCTGATTTTCTACAGCAGTTCTCACCACTGTATATAATTAATTGAGAGCAATTAATTGTGTCCATTCTTATTTTTCCCACTTGGATGTATGTCTCATAAGAACTAACTCTATAATTGATATCCAATGCTAATATTTGCAGTCTAAACAATGCCACATGTAGTTAGTGACTTTTTGTTCTGATGAATGAAAACTATCAGAATTCAGTGGTCAGGTTTTTTTGTTGTTCTTTTTCTTACAGGTAACATGCTGAGAGAAGTTTTTAAATTAATTTACTCATTGACAACCTCATCCATATGTGTATGCTCCATTCTGGTGAGACTCATTCCCTGGCCCTCTCCTCCCACTCCGACTAACGCCTCTCCCTCTTATTATGCTCCCACCCCTCTTCATGTCTTCTGTTTTGCCTTGTGACCCACTGGGTCTAACCAGTGCTAACTGTGTGGGCATGAGTAGAAAGTAATCTACTGGAAGATGAGAAACTAATCAATAGACTAATTACTGAAGATAATGACTTCCTCTTCTCATACATTGCTTAAGTGCTGTTGGCTGCCCTTGGTAGAGTGGGACAACATAGTCTCTCTCCCATGCTCTTCAACTGAATAGTAATGGACTTAGTCCCTATGCAGGCAAATGAATCTACAATGAGTTCTACAGCTACAACATGCCCCTAAGACTGCCTGTCACAGCCCTCCTTCACCTTATCAAGTTCTTTCTGTCTCTTCTTTACTGCTCCCAGAACCTTTAGAAAAGTTCACCCATATGGATGCTCCATTTAAGGCTGAGCACTCCAAAGCCTCTTGTTCTCAGCACTTTGATCAGCAATGGATCTATTAGAAGAGATGCTTCTTTGGTCAAGGCCAAGAACAGTCCTAGTCTACAGAGCAGATTTTAACACTGCGTAAGAAGGGCTGACAGATTCAGAACCCTGGATTTCAGAGCACAGAGTGGCTGTGACCATGGCAATGAAATGTAAGGAAATGATGACAGGAGGCTATGAGTAGGGTTTCAGGGGAAAAATTCTAGGGGGTTGGCTGTGATAGTCTTTCTTCCCAACTTTGTTGAGGCTCAGTTGAAAAGATATCAAATAACAAAGAGGTCTCTCTCTGTGTGAAACAGAAATTAATCAGTAATTGTGAAAACAACCTTACCCAGGGCCTAAGGAGACCTAGGTTTAAATGATGGAGTGTTAGATCACCTTAAGGACTCTGATTTTGTACTCTTCCCTGTGTCCACAGTTTGTCACTGAACTTTGGGCCCACTTTGCTGTGATTCTTGGCTTATTGTTGAAATCATCTGTAGCCAACAGATTAAGAAGTGACCACACTTCAGCTCCAAGGCCATGTGCATGTTCTCACTCACTCTTTTTAATCTTTGCTAAAGTTCTGAGTGAACTTTTCTACATTAAATCAGAAAGAAGGTAGATGGTTCATGGAGCAAACCTATGTCCTGTAAAGCTAGTCTTGATTGGCTTACCATTGGTACCATGCCTATATGTTCTCAGTAAAGTGACTCTTCTTAAGTATTGGAACTGCAGACTGACTTATTAAGTAGCAAGAACCAACTGATATAAAGGATCCTCTGGTTTAATTCACTTCGTTACACTATTAACTGGATGTCTCAGTCACCGAAAATTTATTTGCTAATGGTTTCAGAGCCTGGAAGACCAAGATGAAGATGTTCACCATTTAATTCCCTATTAGGGTCTTTGTGGTTTGCACATGGCTTTACTTTTTTGTTCCATGTTTATGTGGTTTTTCCTATTGTTAACATGTAGAAAAGAAAGAGTGAAAAATAGAAAAAAGAGGCCATTCCCTCGTTTCCTCTAAGGACACTAATCCTGAAGGGTCAGGTCTCATGCTTAAGACCCCATTCAATCCTAAGTATTTCTTATAGCACCATCTTCAAATATAGCCACTCTAGAGGATATACAGGTCATATACAATAGCTTTATGTTGTTGTGACAGCATACTTAACAGAACAACCTGAAGAAGGGGGGGTTTGCTTGGGCTCACAGTTTCAAAGGGCTTAGTCCATAGCCACCTAAAGCCATGCATGTGGGCATAACACCATGGTGATAGGCAGGAACAGAGAGCGTCATAGGAAAGGATAACAGATCCCTAAGGAGTTGTCCCAGGACACTTACTCAATCTAGTCAGGTATCTCCTCCCAAGATTTTCAAAACATTTTCAGTATCTCCATGTGGGGGACACTTCATATCCCAATCAAGTACTTCATACTTGAATTTTGGAATACTAAATACATCATTCAGGATTTTTTTGTTCATCTGAAAATTAAGAATGCCCAGTTAGAATATTCATTCTCTAAATGTGTACAAAAGCAAGGAGACAGGTTGTTTTGTGCCACAGAATCTTGCAGAGTTGGTGATGTATGAAAGAAACCCTCCTCTTCCTCTAAGTTTAAGAATTTGGTGAGTAAGAAAGGAAATAGATACCTAGTGCTTAGGTACATTTGAGCATATTTAAGTGTGTTGGAAGAGAATATAATAATTTCATGTGACTTTTAAAAATTTTACATCAGTGTTTAGCACCTCAATCTGGTTATTTAGTTAAAAATGAGTGATTGAATTTATTAGTCTAATAATAGTACTTGTCTGACTGTCACTGTCCATGAAAATATCCAGGGACATGAGACAGAATCATGGTGAATCATGAAATCTGAGTCATGGTGGAGCTGAGTTCTTCTTGACTAACAGGAGTCATATAGCTGAAGGAAGAACTTCTGGGTGGGCCTGCTGGCTCAAGGGCTAACTTAGGCAGTCAACAATTTCTGCCTTCTTTCTCTGCTTCCCTCTTCCACATCCCACAAGCACATTAGGAACAATGATCCTGCAACCACACTGCTTCTTATTTTTACAAACCATCGGCATCAGTGCCTGCCTAGTTGTTCAAATGAAAGATCTGAGTCACCTTCAGCTCCTTCGCTGCCCCCTGAATGGAACCTGTGGTTGCATTTTTCCATTGATGTGAAGAAATCTGTCATAGCTTTAACTGCAAGCATTGAGGGCTACACCATGCTCTAAAAAACTAGCCTAACACAGCTCTTAATTATTACCTTAAGGTAACCCAGGATGTGGGTGTACTTGCATATAAACAGGGTGCTCAGAGAGGTTAATGACTTTTTCAGAACCAGGGATTTGAACCCAGTTTAAGGTGCCCTTTCTGCACTGTCAGACCAGTTATAGTTCAGAAGTCTCTCCTGCCCCATAATTGTATTTTGTAACTGGGCATTAGTCTCTGCTCCCAGAGGCTTCCTGGCATCCATCATCAATTTGCTCTTATTTTGTAAGATAGTAGTTATTTGCATGAGCTAATCACCACTCATCTTAGTCTTCCCTATTCCCATGTTCAGCTCAGTGTCTGATATTCATGGTCTGCTCCTTTTACATGCTTAGAAATGAAATTTCTTCACTTCTACTTACCAAATACGACATTGCATCTCTCATAAATTGTAAGGAAGAATAAAACGTCCTCGCACCCACCTGTTCTTCTCTATAAGAAAAAAAAAATTTTTAGTCAGTTTCCAAAATGGCCACAACTCACTTCTGGTTCCTCTGCCTTAATACTTGAATGGCAGACATTTTGTTCTAGTTAGCTTTGACTGCCAACTTGACTCAGCTTGCCTGAGAGAGATTGGTCTGTGAGCATGTCAGGATTGTTAACTGGTGTACAAGAGCCCAGCCCATTCTAGGAAATAGCATTCCCAGAGTAGATGGTCCTGGGCTAGCTAAACAAGAACCTGTTAGCAAGACAACAATCAACAATCCTCCCACTGTTTCTTCTCCCAGTTCCTGCTCAAGTTCCTGCCCTGACTGTGCTCAGTAATGGTCTGAAACCTATGTGCTGAAATAAACCCTTCTTTCCCTAAGCTGCTTTTGGTGATGGTGTTTGTAACAGCAGCAGAAAGTAAAGTAAACTAGGACAACTCACAAGACCCACCAACCAGAGGGGACAACACTCAAGGGGCTTGCTACTATGCACGCTCCGAGGCCTGCAAGAAAACGCATGTCAGCTGAGAGACTGGTGAAGCCAGAACCTCCTTTCCTTCCAGAATCCCAAACAGCTTTACTCTTACTCTCATTTTATTGCAGCATTTTACAGACCTGAGAACCAAGATACATTCTCTTAAAAATATATACAGTATTAGAAAAAACACAAAAACTAGTGGTGTGCAGCCCTGGGTATGTAAAACATGTCCTTGCTGCCTTCCTGTGTCTCCCCCTCTTCACCGCCACAGCTCAACAATTTCTTTACCCTTCCACTATTTCTGTGTTTCAGAATTCACGTCTGAGCACCAGCAGACTGAAGAAAAGACTTAAACATTGCCTGCTGTTCCAAACGGGGTTGGGGGTGGGGAACAAGCTGAGCTGGTTTCCTGAGGAGAGAGGAGAGACAGGTATCTTAGCTGCCAATCATCCCAGTCTTTAAGTAATCCCTGTGTTTTCCTGGCAGAAAAGAAAACCATTGTTTACACAGGTTTCTTCAGCAATTTTTTTTTTTTTTTGCTTGCTTACTCTCTTTTTTTCCTACAGGGGAAAAATGGCTAAAATAATTTTTTAAAACTTATAGTTTCAAACCAAACAATTTCACCCTGGCAGGAGAGAGATAAAAAGTCCTGCTGTATTACTTTCTGCATTGAGGGTGTTTCTAGGCTGTTCTGAAGCACAGCCCATGGGCAGGAGCCCAGGGAAAGGAATAGGTGAGCTGCCCTGGGATGTGAGGACTGAAGCTTAGAGAAACCCATACTTTGTACAGAGCAAAGCAATACCTGCTTCCAGTGATTAGACATTTGCTTGGCTTTGTTTCTGTCCCCACTTCAAAGCTTTAGAATCTTAGGAACATGGGTGTCGTGACTTGTAAGACTAACTACATCTGTGATACATTTGACTGTGTACCTAAAGCTCGGGCTTTGGAAACTTAATGCACAGCTAACAATCAGAAGGCAGCCATTAAGAGGTCATTGGGTCAAGCATCCATGCATGGAGTCATGTGGTTATCAGGAAGTGGGATCGGTAGGCCTGTTATTTAAGCTAGTCCTCCCTGCTCTCTAACTATCTCTCCTGTGTATGGGGTCTCCTTTGCTCCTCTTGCTTTTCTCTGCAGTGGGGTGATGCAGCAAGAAACATTACCCTCTCCATGTTGGCCTTTTGATGTTGGACAGTTTAGTTTCCAGAAAGGTAAGAAATGACTCTCCACTCTTTATAAATTATCCAGCCTAAGGGTTCTACCATACCAACAGAAAACAAACTAGACCTCCAAGCTGAGTCAAACTTCAAAGGTTAAATGAACAGTCCTCTAGAAGCTGGCCTTCTTTCATATTTCAGCATAGCTTTCATTGATGACAGCTAGCTACATACTCAGGGTTCTAACAACCCCTAGTTTGAAATTTCAGTAGAATGATTCCCAAAACATAGGAAAAGGCTACCATATACTCATTTGGCTACATGTCTCAGACCATTCAAGTACAGTAAGTAGCACCTCAATGCCATTTTAAAGTTTAATTCACAAACTATCCAGTTAGAGATGAACAGCAACTGGCAAGATAAATATAACATTAATGGTTAAAATACACTCTGCTGGCTTCTGTGTTGAGCCACTCAGTCTCCAGCTTCTGGGAGTATGTTAGAGGGTCCTGGCTAGTAGATCATTTGGAGTTTATGCCCCTGCTTTTGCTCTGCCTTTCTAGTTTCTGTCCTACCAAGATAAAAGCAAGCTAAACTTCAACCACCATCGTGAATTAAGGTTTTCTATTTGCTATGCCTTCCCCACCATTATGGACTGTTCTTAGGGACTTCTCATTCCCCTAGTCTCTGATTACTACTATTCTATTGTTTGATTGTACAAAAGCAACTTCTGTAGATCACCACGAAGTTGGTATCATATAGTACTTGTCATTCTGTGATCAACTTATGTCTTTATTTCCTTTAAAACAATGGCCTTCCAGTCACACCAGCATGGATGTAGATGACAGGACCTCATCTTTTTTTTTTTTTTTTTTTTTATGACTGAATTGCATTTCATCATGTATATATTCCACATCTTGATCTCTTCATCACTTTCTGTTCTCATTTCTCGGGAGGAATTCGGTCTTGATTGCTCTAGCTTTATAGGATGTCTTAAGTTTGAGTGACATCAGTCGTCTTGTTCTTCAGCATCATTGGCCACTTGTCTTCTGTATGCTCACCTGAACCTTCAAATTAGTTCTTAAATGGTCCTGACTTTGATTTGGCAGAGATTGTGTTGAATCTGTTGACTAAGATGGGAAGAACTGATATTTACCCATCTGTGAAATGGGCTATCTCTGGTTCTTTGATTTCTTTTCATCAGAGTTTTATAATAGTTCTCATATAGTGCTTGGACACATTTCACTAGTGTTTCAGTATTTCATTATGGAGTTTAGTATGCAATATATAAACATATTATGTTTTGATTTAAAATTCCAATAGATCTTAGCCAGTCTATAGGAAAGTGATGGACCTTTGAGTATTGTTTTATATGGTCACTTTATAGCTCCAAAAATTTTATTTTCTTTAGGATTTTCTACATAAGTAATTATATTGTTAGCAAATATAATTTTACTTCATCCTTCTTCCATTTAAAAATGAAATTGTGGTATCTGAGGAAAAAAAAATCAAATGCCACAGGAGGGTTTGAATTGTTCCAGTCCATCTCATATATTCCCTGCAAATAACAATAATTTCTGTTTTCGTGAATTTTATAGACACTTTCAATGCCTTTATAGGTTTGTAAATGTGTAAGTTCTTACCAATTGACACAGAATATGCTCTTACTCTGTGTGCACACTACAATTGTTTCCCTTCCATTTTTCCACATTAGGCCACAGTAGTCCACATCACTGTTCTTTTAGATGTACAATTACCCAGTGTAGCTGCGCAGTAAGATATTTAAGCAGCATGCTACAAATAGAAAGTCATTTCTAGGCTTTTACTATCAGAGAACATTGAAGAGAGTATTACTTTGTGTCCATATGCAAGAATATTTGTAGTATGAAGCTCTAGAAAAATAAGTCATATTTAAATTTTGATTAAAACTTGATTTCAATTTTGACAGTTAAAGGAGCTGATAAATCATTAGTCTTGTCTTTCAAAGAAAATCTAAAAAAGTTAAAAGTCGGTGACTTTTGTTGGATAATTAGAGAATAAAACAACTGCATAGAAATCTGTTTAAGACAGGCACATTCAGAGAACACAACCAAGACAAAGCTGCTGGAGCCATGGACATGGGAACATGGACATGGGCTTTTCATGGATTTCTGCAGGGTTAGTGGGGATGTTGTCATTTCTGAGCGGTGGATTCTCTTAGTTCTTTTTAGTATTATCTCCAAGAACAAACCATGTATCACTACTTCCATTGAGAAAAAGGACAGGCAATTTATATGAAATATAGTCATAAATTCTACTAACAAAGCCAATTTTCCAGGAAAATGACTACTGAGACTCATTCTAAATAGGGGAAGGGCACCATAGCCACCATGTGATTCCAGCCTCATTGAATGGGAAAAGCATATATGCTAAGGAGGGGTTGAATGTCTAGTAAATAGATTGAGAAATACTGTGGTCAGAGTGGAGTGGAGGAAATGATACACTGGGAAAAACACTTGCAAAGGTCATGGTGTAGGGGGAGGAGCTGATAACCAATATCTAGTTCCCTAATTGTTTCTTGATTGGGTTAATAAAGATGGCAGGAGCCAATCACTGGGCAATGGATAAGGCAGGATTTCCAGGTCCCGGGAGCAAGAGGAGGAGACAAGGTAGAGAAAGGGGGTTTTCAGCCAGGCTTTAGAGAGATAAGCATGGACACCAGGTAGGCCTGGGGGCTATTAGAACTGGTGGTGCCCTCTGCCATCGGAAGAATTCTAATATAGAGAGCTGATGAGTTTAGGACAATAGATTCCGCGTCCAGCGGTTGTGTTATCTGGCTGGTTTTAAAATATTAAGGCTGTCTAATGTTCTTGGTGACTCAGGTGGGCAGGAGAAAGGGTGCAACCGCAGGGAGGTCTTTGGTGGTTGGCAGAGTCAACCAAGGAGGGGGGGGGGGATTGTCGGTGTGGTGTAGAGCAATCTCCACTCCCAGCGTTTATGGGACAAGCATTAGCTACCTGTGGGAGCTAAGTAGATGCAGGCAGGCGGCTGCTGAGCCCAGAGCCTAGTCGGAGCAAGTGTGTTTTTAAAAATTACATGCAATATCATGGTTCCTGCATTTTCTCTTCAAGAAAATGCATTAGTTTTCTGAAAATCAGTTTGTATGAACTGAAAAGAAGATGAAGCATCTGTGTGGAAAGAATGGGTCCTCATAAGATTAGAGAAATGATTAGGAAAGACTGTCAGAAGAAGCAAGTATTGTAACAAGTGTGACCTTCACTAGATGGGTAGATAAACCAGCTCTGACATCTATACTGGAGATATTATTTAGCAATAAAAAATGAAATGAGCTACCAAGCCTCAAAAGCTATCAACTAATCTTGGCACATACTTCTCAGTGATGAAAGCCAGTCTGAAGGCACCACATCTTGTTTGATACTTCCTTATAGCAGAACTCATGTTTTCTGTGCAGATGCTTCATCTTCTCTCCAGTTCATACAAACTGATTTTCAGAAAACTAATACATTTGCTTGAAGAGAGAATGCAGGAGCCATGACCTCTACAAGTGTTTTCCCCAGTGTATCATTTCCCTTACTACCCCCACTCTTCGTTAGAGCTGAATAGAACTACAGTGTGAGTGCCTTCTTTCCTTTATCCAGTCTAGGGGACACCTGTTGTATTCCCCCAAGATCTTTTGTCTGGGAGCGTAGAATTGGATATGTAAATAGTCCTAGAAATAGTGACTGTAGATGTCTGGCTGGATTTATATTGTGCTTATTGAGAGTAGTGCAGTAGTAACATGGACATGCAGATAGCTATGCGTATTGATTTCGTATCCTTCAGAGGTGCTCATGCTGAGCATTATGCTGACCCTACTTTTGGTGTTTCCAGGAAGCTCTGTTCTGATTTCCACATTGGCTGAGATAATTTTCACCTCCATTAGCAGGGTACAGGCTTTCCTGTCTGCCTGTGCCTCTCACTGTCATTTGTTTAGTTGTTTTGAGGATAGTCATTCTTTCTGGAGTGAGAGAGACTCACAGTGTCTTTTTTACTTACACTTCTCTGCTAGCTAAGGGTGTTGGACATATTTTTTTCATGTGTTTATTGGCCATGCATAATCATGTTTTAAGAACTATTGATTCATTTTATTAGCCAATTTATTTATTGGATTTTGGTGGGGATTTTTGTAGTTAATGTTTTTAAGTTATTTATATAATTTGGTTATTAAGCTTCTGTCATATAAGTGTGTGGGCATGTGCGTGTGTGTGTGTATGTGTGTGTTTTCTGCCATTCTGTAGGGTCTTTTCACTGTATTAATGAACAAATGACTTTTTAAAAAGGATCTAAAAGATTGAGAGATCCAGAATGAGATGTACAGTATTATCTAACTGCATCACAAGTGTATGCACGAACTTTACTGAAGGATGTAGAGGCACGGAGCGCTGACCTCAGTAACTTTGGAAATAAATGAAGCCCATAGGAGCAAAGGCAAGAATAAGCATGCACAGCCCTGGTAAAGCTGTTTCCCAGGAGGCGCAGGTTAACAGTACTGTAAACATATACATTCTAAATGCATGAAAACTCAGCCAGTAAGTAACCGGATGGCAGCTGGCGGGAGCCAGGCTGCTTGCTGCTAGAGGGGAGGTCACAAACAAATGGAGAAAGAAAGTGAGAATAATCGGTGCTGACGGATTAAAATTGGAGATGGAAGTATGAATTCAGGTTGTGCGGACTATGGATTTGGCTGTTTGCATATAGAAACGTAAATAGCTAAGAGATTTATACCCAGTCATTTTCTCATTTTGTCAGCTGGGAGGATCCAGAAATAAAGACACAACAGAGGCGATGAGTGTGCTCTTTGCTGCTAATACTATAGCCTAGTAAAACGAATGAAGCCTCTTTAGAAAAATGGCTGATTCTGAATGGGGCAGTATGTGAGGTGAGCTGGAAACAGCTTGTAGAACTGGAAAAGAAAAAATTGTTAGCTTTAAGCACAGTAGTACGGTGTATTATAAAAGAATATTGGAACGAATTGAGAGAGCTCCCAGGCTAAAATATTAAACGACTTACTTCAGCAATAAAATTGCTAAGTGAGATGGGATTAGAATTCAAAGTATAAATAAAACCCATGCATTGTATGAGTATCAATAACCTATTGAGTAGATAAATGGAGACCAAAGTCTCCCATTCAGAATGGCAGATTATTTTAAGTAGATAACTCCCCATCAAGAAGTGTGAGTAGCCGGGCAGTGGTGGCGCACGCCTTTAATCCCAGCACTTGGGAGGCAGACACAGGTGGATTTCTGAGTTCGAGGCCGGCCTGGTCTACAGAGTGAGTTCCAGGACAGCCAGGGCTACACAGAGAAACCCTGTCTCGAAAAACCAAAAAAAAAAAAAAAAAAAAAAGAAGTGTGAGTATACTTCTCCACTGTAACAAATGTGGATCAGAGTTCAGCAGGCTCCTGAGGTCTCCAAGTTCTTGCATCTCAGAACAAAGAACTGGGTGAGGGCTTAGGGACAGCATTAGAAATTGAGTTTTATGAGAAAAAGGGAGGCACCCTGGGAGTGGAAGTGGACTAGAGAACTTGGAAAGGTCTCTAGATCAAAAGCTCTGGCACTGAACATTGTGAGCCCATCTTCTCCCACATTTGGAAACCAATTTGGACTTTTTCCTTAAGTAGTTTTTTTTTTTTTTTTTTTTTTTTTTTTTTTATAGTAGGGGTCCAGTCTTTCTCTGCTATCACTTTCTTTCACACGTTAATCTTCATGTTTCTTTGAGACAGGGTCTCACTGTGTTGTCATGGCTTGCCTGAAATTCATAGAGTTCCTCCTGCCTCTGTGTCTTGAATGCTGGTATTAAAGTCCTGTGCCTTCATGTCCCACACCAAATTTTAACCTTGATGCTATCTGCATCCTACTTTCCAAGTTCCTTCAGTGTGAGCTACAACAGTGGCTTTCTTCTGAGAACACCATGTGAAAAGGGAAAACGAATACATCAGAGAATCTAGACAAGAGGCTACCTTGACCCTGTGATTAAGATTAACACTAGCAAGCAGAAATCCCATGGAGGGCAGGCTCTTGATATACGATGTGATGAGGGTGGTATCTCACAGATACTCTCCCCAAAAATATGCAGCCTCATTTCGGCCAGGAGAGTAACATTAGACAGTCCCAGATGAAGTAAATTCTATAAAACACCTCACCTGCTCTCTTCAAAACTATTAGGATGACCAAGAGCAATGAAAAATCTATGGAATATGATTATCAAAGATACCACAGTACCTACTTGAGAATTCTAGAACAGAGCTGGTTGATTACGTGAATTACAATAAAATATGAATGATATTATAACTTCAGCTAATATCAATATATTTGTATTGGTTCATTTATTTTGGGAAACACACTATGGTGATACCCGAGAGGGAACTTCCTATTTAGTGGCAACAGAAATGGAATGGAGACAAAGAGTAGGGATTTAGGCAGATTTATCAAAGCTGCACGGGGTTTAGGTCTAGAAGGAGGCTGGATGGCTAGATCAAGATCCCTGTAAACAGAGAAGGAAAAGGCCTTCAGTGTGGTTGCATGGTTTAAACTGGGCAGGTGTCTGGTAGTTTTCCAGTTGGTCATGAATATGACAATCTAGAAGAAATTCTTTCCTCATGTTTCTTTCTTTCTTATGGAAGGTGTTAGAGGATGGCCAGATGATCTTTCAAGACATCACAGCACTACCCTGAATCTGTCTAACTTCCTTCTGCAGTGAAGTGGGAAGTCACGGGAAGAATGTTTCGCATACAACATCGATGAGGCTGTATGCAGCTTGTTTTCCTTGGACAGGTTGGGTATTAAGGTGGGAGTTTAAATGCCTCTTGTTTATGATGATCTGGTCGGCCTAGGCAGTAATATAGAATGCTAATATTGGAGAAACTGTACATAGGAAATAGGAGAACCCTCTATCGTCTCTATTTTCATACAAATCTAAACTCTAAATTTTATAATTAATTAACATTTTATTGATATTGACAAATTACTCAATAGGAATGACTTATACACACATACATTAACTATGCATTAGGTATTGTATCTCTGTATTCTTGACAGGAATGAATATTATCAGTCCTTTTAATTTTTTTAAATTTGAAAGATGATAAATGATATCATGTTGCTTAAATTTGCATTTTGAATAATGAATGAGATTTAGAGTCCTCCTACTCATTGATTGTCCATTTATGTTTTTCCTTCTAGTTGCAAGTTGCTTTCCATTGCTCATTTTTAAAACTGGTTGTCAGATCTTTTATTTTTCTCTCTCATTTTTTCTGGTGTAGAACTTTTGGTATGGTAAAAACAACAGGAAGAAAGTAACAGTTTCTTTTCATAAGTTGGTGAACACTTTTTCAAACTTTTTCTTGGCATTCTCTCTCTCTTCTTCTACCTCCACCTCTCTCTCTTTTATTGTGAAGAAATTTTAAAGGCTTTATGTAATCAGATCTCTGTCTTTATTCACAGTTTTAGGATTTAATCACACTCTCATTTCATCCCCCAGTTGTGCTCCTAGTGGTTTGATTATTGTAAATGGTTCTTTTCAAGCTGGTTTCCAATTATTTTAGGTGTTCTTGTGAGGATGTCCTTGATGGGTTCACAGCCTACTGTCAGCTCAAATTCATTGTGAGCTTTGTTTTTGTTTTTAATTTTCTCCAGATATGCCTCTGATGTTTTGAAGCCCACATAGAAGCAGGTACCTTTTAGTAACTTGGAGATACCTATGTCTAACAAAGTACTTAAATGCTCTTGTGTTTCTGGGATACTCTGGCGTGGCGACAGAAATGGCTTCTCCTTTCAGGTGATTCTTCACACCTTTGGGACCTTGCCAGCTATGCTTTTGTTGTTAAGACTTTTTAATTGAAAATCTTTATGGAAATGAGCATTTTGTGTGCTTGTATGTATATGCACTAATGCACGCAGCACACTTAGAAGCCAGGAGACGGCAATGCATCCCCCAGAAGTGGAGCTAAAGATGATTGTGAGCTGCTATATGGGTGATAGGAATTGAACTCTGGTCCTCTGCAAGAGGGGAAAATGCTTTTAACCACTGAGTCATTTCTACAGGACCTAATATTCGCTTCTGGTACTCATTGGTTCCTGATGGTCACAAAATAGATTTGTAGTCTACAAACCAATCTTGAACCTCTTCTTTTCAATAGCAACAATCATTTTCTTGATAATTTTGGTTTATTTCATGACTATACCTTACACTTCTTGGTTATAATTACAGCTTGAACCCCATTTCTGCCTAGACTCACATATCCGATTGACTCCAGCCATTCCACCTGTTTATCTCATAGACATCGAATGGTGTCCACAGCCAATACTGACTTTCTTATCTTTGAACCCAATCCTCAGTCTCCTCATTGACTGGCAAATCTATCACTCCAGCTGTTAAGGCCTACAAGATTGTAGTCATTCTTTATACGGTATCTCATGCCCTATACCCAATCTTTCTAGAAATCTAGTTACTCTTACTTCAAAATATGTCCATAACCCAAACATTTTCCAACATTCTTGGTGATAAAACCTCATCCCAAGACACTATCATATCTCTTCTAGAATACTGTTTATAGTCCTAACTGGCCTTCTCATTTACGACTGTATCCCTCCGATTTATCTTCTAAATAATCCCCAGAGAAACTCATTTAAAACACATCAGAATGTTTTGCTTTTCTTCCTCAAAGCCTCAAATAGCTTGCTGTATTCCTTAAATGACTCCAAGCTTTACTACAACTTGTATTAGGGCTCTAAATTACTGTCTCCATGATAAATTTTTGAACTCACTTTCCCCTACAATGCACATACTCACTTAACTTTAAACATACGAGTTTTGTTTGTCAATCTTTCAGTGCACTAAGCATGTGCTAGCTTTGTCCCCTATGCAACCCTTTCCCTAGACAAGTATATGGTCATTCTCACTTCCTTTAGTTCTTGCGTGTGACTCTCCATAGAGCACTTTTCCAATGTCCTCTCTAAGTAGCAGCTTCCCAGTGCTCCATGCTTTGCTTTTTATCACTCCCCTCATATAAAACAGTCATATTATTAATATTTATTATTCAGCTTCTATGAGAGCATGTGTTATGTAGAACTTGCATTTTATTATATTCAGAGCTATATTACTTAGCACACAAAACTACAATATACAATGCTTAACAAATATTTGTTGATAAGAGAAATCATGCTATTGTGTGTCTGGCAACCAAATAATAAACAGATACCAAATTCTAGTCTGATGTCATCTCTTGACCCTTGCTCACTTAAACTGAGCCCATGTGTATAACCCTTGCCTCAGTGGCAAGCACACTGTTGATATATCCATGCTTTGCTCATAACAGAATAACATTTCAAGACCCTCCAATGAACTGAAAAACTATAGACATAAAGTCAGAACCCAACCATAGAGAATAGTAGAAACATGAGGAAGACATAGGTAACGAGTGGCATTATGATGGAAAGGGGACCAAGGGCTATTCAGTGTACCTCAGACCTTGTACATGGTGGCTTGGGAGACAGGTATGGAAGGAGAGTTGAGAGAAGAGCTTTGCATAGTGCTTTTGTTAAAGAAAACCCAGAGTGTGTCTTTACCTTCTGCCATGTAGATCTTCTATGAGGTACATCAGATACCTCACCAGCTGATACCTAGATTATGTTCTTACCTTCCAAAATGAACAAATAATTTTCTATTGTGATAAACTACTGAATTTGTGATATTTTACTGAAGCAAATGTGATGGCTAAGACAAAACAGAAGCAGAGAGACAGACATGACTCAAACAGTTCCCTGTGCCATTTCGTGTTCCACAAGAATTCCACTCTTCCTTATGTTTGCTACATTGATAGGTACTTTGATCTCATGGGCAGATTATATGGAAAAAGTCCTAGACTTACTTCAGAGTCAGAGTCTTAGATTAGAATTATGGCTCTGATACTAAGATCTGAACATAACTAGGTAATCAGTTTAATTATTGAGAATGTCATTTGTCTTATCTATAAAAGCCTGCTACTAGGGACTTCACTATGAGATTTCATAAACATCAAATGACAACTGTAGAAAAAACCATTTTACACAATGCCTAATTCTCACCCTAAACCAGGGCATCCACAACTGTAAATTGGACCTATTCTGTTGGCAGAAATTGATTGACTATATCTGACCTGAAATCAATCTGTAGATTTATTATTC
Organism: Uromys caudimaculatus; assembly: GCA_028551405.1. NCBI lineage: Eukaryota > Metazoa > Chordata > Mammalia > Rodentia > Muridae > Uromys > Uromys caudimaculatus. The sequence goes on along the minus strand of CM052707.1, from coordinate 7,064,048 downwards.
ATAACACCAACTGGTGGAACTTAACTTTTCTGTCTGTTTCTTTCTTTCACTTCTACTTTAATGAATGTTTTGGTTTGTTTCCTTCTTCTATAATTTAATATTCCAGACTGAGTCATTTATACAGAATAGAAAACTGTTTGCCTCACAGTACCAGAGGCTGATAAATCTAAGATCATGGAACCAGCACCTGATGAGGACCTGGATCCTCAGGGTGGAGGATATCATTCATCTTAAGTCTCCCTTGTTCTAATAAAGCTTCCAGTGCCATCTTGGGGGCCCGATCTGCAGGATTTCAGTTTTAATTATTTTCCCAAAGCCTCATCTTCAAGCACCACTAACATAAGAATTTGGGAAATTAAGCTCTTAATACATGAACTTTTGGAGAACACATTAACTGTCTCTGTGTCTAATTCTCTAGACTCACAGCATCCCTATCTGTATCTACAAAAGACTCTAATTCTAATTTTCAGGGCAAACAAAAACAAAGTGCAAAATTGATGGATATCTCAATACAGAGTAGAGGAAATAACACCCCTCCTGCCAAAGACAAAGAGAGAGATTAAGTGCAGGAGGGACTGACCCCACACTCCTGTATTAGCTCCCTTAAGCAGAGTGGCTGACAGCCACCTGGGGAGCTCCTAAGTGCATCACTCACAGTGTGACCACCAAGTCCTAGCATTAAGATGTTGCACTGCCAGGCAAGGGCTCCAAAGACCTTGGGGTCTTGGGGCACACAGCTGCTTTGATGAGGACACATTGGGGCATCTTGGGGACTCAGGCTTCTGAAGACAGGGCCTAAAAGGAGGCTTCAGAATAAGAACAGAAATTGAACTCTGGAAGGAGGTTCTCTTCCTCAAGATTGGTATGAACTATCACAGTGTGATACATTTGAAAGTATCCACTCATGTGCAAGCCAGCTCAGGGGTGTCTTGTTCTGGGCTGCTGCTGCAATTTTGCTGGGCTCCTTTCTGAGCTCCAATACACGGTACAGTAATTCTTATCTCAATTAAGACAAAGTTTCTTTTCCACACTTGCTTTCAAAGAGTACATCATTTAGGGACATAAGAACTGTGTCTAAATTCCATTCCTGCCTATTACTGGTAGCTGGCTTTCAGGACATTCATTAACTTCCTAAGACTCCATTTCTTATCTACACTTTGACAGCAGTAATACCTTTCTTGGGAAATTATAATATCAAATGAGAACAGGAAAACTGTATGTGCCAGTCATTTCTCATCTGCACAGAAGAGTTCCACACCACAAAGCTTCCCTTTTCTTTTCAGGCCTCTGGAGAACTTCTGAAGTACAGGATGGATACAAGTGCCAACCCAGAGAGCACAGTTTTACTTCTGTCACTAATGCCCTCTCCCATTTCTTCCTCCAGTTCCTACAGCTTACAAAGTTCCCTCCTTTCCTCCCTCTCTTCTTTCCCATTCTCTCTTTCTTTCCTTCCTTCCTTCCTTATTCAAAAGAACTACATGTGTGCCTTTGGAGCACTCCACTCTTCTGGTCCTTTAAGAACTGGGCATTTGAATTGTTTCTCTATTCTGCTCCCAAATCACAAAGTTTCAAATACTCTATACTTGTAAATAAAGTCAACTGAGCTTGTAAGTAATTAATGCATAGTTCTCTGCTTTGCTCTCCTGTATTGATCCTCTATATGGCTTTCTAGATATGCATTTTATAAAGCATAACTTCTACACATTTTCCATCTCATCAAGGGTAAAACTGAAGGCTTTTTGCTTATTTTCAAAGTGATTTCTTTGTTCTCCTTTGTCTGAGCTTAGAACTTCCTTCTCTGAGCTAATTGGTAGTTAAGAGTATGTAATTCTTTCATCCATTTTGCCACCAGGCCAATGCAATAATCTTTCTAATGAACAATTATACAATTTCACTATGGTTATAAAATATTTGTTGACTTATCTTTGCTGCCCGGGGGATGTGACTGAATTCATGATTCCCATAGTTGGACAGAACCTCAGCTTTACTTCCTAGGATCTATATGATATTATCAGACAAAACTGTTTTTTGTTGTTGTTTTTCTTTTTTTATAAAATGTGGACAAAGAGCTGGGGAGATAGCTTAGTCAATGAAGTGCCTGGGAAACAAAAGCTGAGTCCAACAGTGAAATCCTACAATCCTAGAAGTGGGAAGGTAGAGCCAGGTAGATCCTAGATCCTGGAGGCTCACTGGGCAATCAATCCAGTCAAATCAGTGAGTTACAGGTTCAGTAAGGGAGCATGATGAGATAGAGAGAGAGAGAGAGAGAGAGAGAAGGAGGGAGGGAGAGAGAGAGAGAGAGAGAGAGAGAGAGAGAGAGAGAGAGAGAGAGGGAGAGAGATTGGTTTTCACATGCGTCATCACATATATGGACACAAACCTGTACAGTAAGAGATAGGTAAAATTTCCAGTGAAATGTCTATTATTTAAAAAGTATTTTAAAAAAATGGCAGGTATGTTACTGAGCAGCTTAACAGCCCTAGACTTCTTTCTTTTCATCATGAAACACCCTCTTAAATACTATTTGAATTAACTTTCCTTTTACATTTATCTTGTATCTCTGTTCTAATGGATACTGATGTCCAGTTCTATTGAAGTTGTGATTGTCCCCAAGGAAAGCACACTTTTTTTCTGATTGCCTTGCCTTAGTAGGGACTGACCTTGATCGCCATTTTTTTCTGGCAATCTTCAAGAATCCAGTGTTGACTTGAAATGGTGAACTGATTCTGCTTGACTTTGATAACTTCAGTATAAAAGTCTCTTCATATGATGGAAATAATATCCTAACAATAAACCAGTAAATACTCAAGAATACCAGGAAATGTAAAAGCAGGTGGATCATAATTCTTATGTATATTTAAAATATAGAAAGCGGTGTGTACTGGTTAGTTTTGTGTGTCAACTTGACACAAGCTGGAGTTATCACAGAGAAAGGAGTTTCAGTTGAGAAAATGCCTCTATGAGATCCAGCGGTAAGACATTTTCTCAATTAGGGATCAAGGGGGGGAGGGCCCCTTGTGAGTGGTACCATCTGTGGGCTGATGTCTTGGGCTCTATAAGAAAGCAGGCTGAGCAAGCCAGGGGAAGGAAGCAAGCCAGTAAGCAGTATTCCTCCATGGTCTCTGCATCAGCCCCTGATCCTTGACCTGCTTGAGTTCCAGTCCTGACTTCCTTTCGTGATGAACAGCAGCATGGAAGTGTAAGCCGAATAAACCCTTTCCTCCACAACTTGCATCTTGGTCATGATGTTTGTGCAGGAATAGAAACCCTGACTAAGACATGGTGCCATAATATCTTTCTCTGACTAAACATATTTCAAAAAACCTCATGAGAATAAAACAAACAAAACCCCAAATCCACTCTTCAATGAGTAAAATATAATAAACATTCTTGTACAGGTATGTTTACCATCCTGAGCAGAGATCTAGAAACAGAAGGGTGCCTGAAACTTGAAGCTGGCAGGATGGACACCCATGTAATGACAAACCTGGCAGCATTTGCTATGCTTACTAAGCTAGAAGTTTGAGTTTTAAGGACTGTCATGAAACAAAATATGGCTTTGGGTCCTTCATGAATGTGAGAGTTAGAACTGAGACCCTGTATAAACTTAGAACTCTCAAGGGGCTACACTGTATATAAAACAATGGGATAGAAAATAAAATCTTTGCTAGGGAAAGAGACTAAAATAAAACATGCCTCTCTCCATATGAGCTTTGGGAGAAAAAGAACCTTTCTTGCATATTACAATTATAACTGCCCATTAAGAAGAAATGGGTTTTGAGAACCATAAACCATGTCAGGGCTCTTCCCAATAGCCAATGAAACTCTGGAAAGAAAAATGGCTCATAGGCTTTTCAAAGTGGAAGAATCATTGAGAAAGATATTTAAGTTCAAAAATAAAAGCAAAATAGATGTCAAGCCAGAAAACAGACTCAGAAAAAACCAGCTTGGGAGTTGGACCTTCAATATCCTCATCTAATAGGATTGTTGGGTTTAGAACATAGTAGAAAAAATATTTTAGATTGTGTTTGAAAACAATAGAATAAACAGTATAAAATGCAATATATAGAAGGAAAAATAATAAATAAATAATACCATTAAAACAGCTTCAATTTGATTATTACAAAAAACCCTTCTACCTTCATGTGTTCACATAGTAGGGCAATAAAACTTTTGTCTCCACATTTGTGCAGAAGATAACTCTGAGTGAGTGATCTGAAGGGTTAATGTCCACCCCCACGACACCCCACCCCACCCCACCTCACCTACCCCACCCCCACCCCACCCCTACATACCCCAAACCCCCTACACCTCCTACACCCTCCACGGTCCCTATATCCCCTACACCCTCCACACCTCCAACTCCCCAAACCCCCCACACTATCCCACCCACCCTGAGAGAATGTCTTCATCTGGGAGAGCAGTTGCCTTTCTTATTTTCTTTGGACCTTCAGAGTAAAGTAGGCATTCTTTATCTTTCCTGGTTCCCCAAGAGAAAGATAAATTTGTAACATAGTAATTAACTCCTGGGCAAAGGAACTAAAGACACAGTCACAGGCTTTCTAATCAGTAGCTTCCCTTTTGATGTACAGACTCCAAGCTAACCCTGTGACATACAGATAACAGTAATTAGTGTGTCAGAAGAGAAGGCCACCCCAAATTAGTAATTTCCTCCTGCAAAACTATCTGAAATGCCTCTCTACCACTGCCTGTATAAGCTCTCTTCCTGAAACCTGGCTAAGATGGTGTTTGTTGATGGCAGGTTCTTTGCCTTTTGGTTTGTTAGCTTTCCAAATAAATCTTTTGTATTCTTGTCTCAACATCTCATCCTCAGGTCATTGTTCATCTTAACATGGTTAAATTAACATGGTTTTAAAGTTATGTAGTATTTTGCTTTATTTAATTGATGATGGAACTTCACTGTCTTTTTTATTAGATTTGGAAAAAATGAGAAACACACCTAAGGGCAAGTATGCAAGGGCCTTAACTAAACAGTAAACATGTACCCTGTCTGTGGATATCATCATAGCATGGGCTGTGGTCATAGACTGAATTAAAAAGGGGGGTAAGTAGGAAAGTCAGATGAGTGCCAACATTAATTTCTGTCTGTTTCCTGCCTGCAGATGCATGGCTAACCCTCATGTTTCTGCCATGCTTGTCACAACAGCAAGAGAAAGAGGGGGGAGGGAGTGGGACTGCCCATATAGCTACCTTGCTGTCATCAGAGTTTAATGGACCATTCTGGTGAAAGTATGAAAGACCAGAATGCTGATTTAAATGTTAATAGTGAAGTCCCAGCTTAGGAGGTTTCACAGAGGAATGAAGACTTTATCAGGAACTGGGCTGAAGGCTGTTCATGTTCTCATTATGACAAAGAATTTGGGTATATCCTTTATGTGTTCTGAGAAGTTAAAAGAGGTTGAAGTCAACGGTAAAGGACTAAGTTATTTGGTAGAGAAAATTTCAAGACAGCATAATATCTATGTGGCGGATTTGTTATTATAATTGCTTTTAGTCACATTTAGAATGTGAGAGGAGGGGACCACAAAATTTTTAAAAATGTATAGTCTGAAGAAAAAAGTAGCTTGAGTGAACTTCAGTTTTCATGCAAGTGGGTGCAAGGAAAGCCTTAGCCATCCATGAGAAATATGTTGTTTCACACTGAGACAGAAGAAAAGATATCTTGATGACCTCAGTCTTGGCATATTTCTATTATGTGATGAGCTATTTCATACTCCTGCAATCATGCCATCCTCCATTATTGTGGACTTTATACCCTAAAATTGTGAGCCAAAATAAATCCTTCCTTCCTTAAGTTGATTTTATATGATATTTTTGACAGAATGAGAAAAGTAATAACTGTAATTGTGGTGGTTTGAATATGCTTGGCCCATGAGAAGTGTCATTATTAGGAGGTGTTGCCTTGTTGGAATAGGTGTGGCTTTACGGGAGGAAGCATGTCACTTTGTAGACAGCTTTGGTCTCCTCCTATGCTCAGACCCTGCGCAATATGGATGAGACTCTCTTCTTGGTTACCTATAGAGGAAAGTCTCCTTCTGGCTGCTTAAATATCAAGATGTAGAACTGTCAGCTCCTTCTCCAGCACCATGTCTACCTGCAGGCTGCTGTGCTTCTCACCATGATGATAATGGATTGAAACTCTGAAATTGTAAGCCAGCCCCAATTAAATGTTTTCCTTTATAAGAGTTGTTTTTGTCATGGTGTTACTTTATAGCAATTAAACCCTAAATAAGACAGAAGTTGATACCAGGTGTGGGGTATTGGTATAATAGGCCTGACTATGGTTTTTGTTTTGAGGAATATAGATTTTGGGGCATTGGATTTGTAAAGCAGTGGAATGCTTTAAGTGAAGCTTAATGGACCATTCTAATAGGAATATGGAAGACATTAGTACTGAGGGTGATTTTAATTCTGCAGACTTGGTTTAGAAAATTCAGAGGAGAAAAAATTTAGTATGTTTCCTAGAGATAGATCTTGTAATATTGTGGTGAAGAATGTGGCTGCTTTCTGCCCTTGTCCAAAGACTCTGCCTGAGGCTAAGGTGAGGAGATTTCCATTAATTGCATTGGCAAAGGAAGTCTCAAAAAAACCTTCTTTAGAGTTTGTCATATGGTTAACTCTCATGAGGAGTATTCTGATCAAACATAGCAAACTTAGAAAGGACAAATACAAAATGTACGGAGTAAAGGGGTACTAGGAATTGGAATGGAACTAAATCCTGTGTTCAAGAATGTTAAGTGGAATGAAAGGAGTGGTGGCTTCTGTGCAATATCTCACCCAGCTAAGCTTATTGTTTTTGCATTTGCAGTTCAACAAGGAGTAGTTATATCATGTAAGGCATTATTATGAACTAGCTACTGTTTTCATTTGGATATAAGGAGAGTATGATTCTGTGTCAAATTGACAAGGGGCAGATTGTGATGGCTGTTCTTGGTTGTCAAATTGACTGTATCTGGAATGAACTACAATCCAGAACTTATAAAGATCTTGTAAAAAGGTAAAGAAATGCTTACGTACAGATGTGGTAGTACATACCTTTAATTCCAGCACTCATAAGACAGAGGTATTCAGGTTTTGAGTTCAAGATAAATCTACAGAGCAAATTCCAGGACAGCCAAGTTAGGCAGTGAAGAAGTTGTAAAACAGAAAGTTGGTGATGATGTAATAGAAGGCCATATTCTAGCCGCAGTAAACAGCAGAACTTGGCAGCTTCAGCCATGCGACTCTGACTTTAGAGTCAAGAGTAGAAGGGATTATTAGGACAGTTAATGCTGGTTAGATGGAGCTGGCAAACTAGTGGTGATTAAGAGAGAGCAGCATCACTGAGGTGAACTCTTCTGGGAAGTAGTTTTATTTATTTATTTTTGAGAGTACAAAGAAGCTGTGTTCCAGAGCTAGACACCATGCTTGCAGTCAGACTTGGCAATATGTAAGAATCACCCAGATGGTACTGGTTTAAAAGGCATGAAAGGGGTCATGGAAAGCAACTTAGGCTTGGCACTGTGAGAGGCCAGGAAAGTAAAGCCTCAGTTGCAGTTGATAGCTCAGGACTGAGGAGGTCATCAAAGTAGTTGAGATTTGGCACCATGAAGAGAGCCTATTGGTGAAGTGTAGATACTGTAGAAGATCCCAGTGTATTGGAGATGCCAGTACTGTGGGATGGCCACCAAGAACAGCAACAAGAGTGGAGTAGAGTCAACCAGAGTCTAGAATGCTACAGAGGGAGGAGCTGGAGAAGTGACCCTCCATTAGAGAAGCCCAAAAGATCATGTATGGCCCCCAGACACTGGAACAAGAAGCTGTGAAGTTGAAGTTTCCTTGGAGACCCCAAGATCTTAGAGATGGCAAAGCTGTGGGATACATGGTGAGGAAAGCTGCTAGCAGGGAGTGGAACCAGTTCAAGAGAAAGAATTGTGTTGCAGTTGACAAAGCTGAAAGGAGTTGGACATCAGACATGGAGATGCAGGTTTGGACTTTGCCCAGCTAGGTTTTGGTCTTGCAACGGTCCAGAATTTCCTCACTATGACATTTTGGAGTGGTAATATATGATCTGCCTTTTGATTTTATAAAGGAATACAGTTAAGAGATTGCATGAATCTCAGAAAAGACTTTGGACTTTTAAACATTGTTGAGACTGTGATAGACTATGGGACTTTTGAAGTTGGACAAAATGTATTTTGCATTATGATATTACTAGTACATATAACTAGTCTATGGTCCAATAAACAAACCCATGAGGGCCAGGGAGTGGAATTTCGTGGTTTAAATATGCTTGGCCAATGGGAAGTGGCACTATTAGGATGTGTGAACTTGTTGGAATAGGTGTGGTCTTGTGGAAGAAGTTTGTTACTACATAGGCAGGCTTTGAGGTCTCCTCCTATGCTCAGACTCTGCCTAGTGAGATTGAGACCTTACCCTGGCTGCCTGCAAGGGAAAGTTTCCTCCTGGTTGCCTTTAGATCAAAATGTAGAACTTTCAGCTCAGGCTACCATGCTTGTTACCATGATGATTATGGACTGAACCTCTGAAACTATAAGCCAGCCCCAATTAAATGGTTTCCTTTATAAGAAAACCACCACAATGAAATCAGTAAACTACTCAGTGGTTGACAGGGTAGCAGAGAGGAAGAGATAAATAGGCAGAGCACAGAGGTTTCCAGGGTGTGTGTGGTGTGTGTGTGTGTGTGTGTGTGTGTGTGTGTGTGTGTGTGTGTGTATGTGTGTTACAAAGCACAGAGTGTGGCTGACAAAAAAGAAGATAAGCATCATAGAAATTAGATGAAATTATTGAAAGGAGAAATTTAATATACGGATTTTAAGAGAGAATGTGTACATTTTTTAAATGGGAAGACTATTTGGAAATTGCTCAGGACACAGTCTAGAGTGTAAAAGAGATAAAACACACCAGGCATAAAGACCAGAATGAGAAATTTGCAAGAGGTGTCTGATCGGATCTCTAGGGACGAAATTAAGAAAACGTTTGTAAAGTCTTTTACCAAATTCCTGTGTTTTTCAGAACTCTTTCTCTGAGAAAGAAATCAGGCAACTAAACCCTTTTATAATAACCATAAATAATATAAAATATCTTGGGGTAACTCTAATCAAACTAATGAAAGACATGTATAATAAAAACTTAAAGTTTTTGATAAAGAAATTGAAGAAGGTATCAAAAGATGGAAAGATCTTTCATGTTCATGATGTGGTAGGATTAACAGTAAACACCGCCATCCTACCAAAAGCAATCTACAGATTCAATTCAATCACCATGGAAATTTCAACATAATTCTTACAGACATTGAAGGAATAATACTCAACTTCATATGGAAGAACAAAAAAGAAACATGATAACTAAAACAATGCTATACAGTAAAAGAACTTCTGGAGGTATCTCCATCCCTGATTTCAAGCTGTAACATAGAGCTATAATAATAAAAATCACATGGAACTTGCAAAAGCAAAAGCAAAGGCAAAAACAAAAGCAAAGAAACAAAACAGACATGTTGATCAATGGAATTGAATCTAAGATTCAAATGTAAATTCACACACTTATGGACACCTGATTTTTGATAAAAAAAGCCAGAAATACACAACAGTAAAAAGCAAAAGACAATACAACAACAACAACAACAACAATAATAACTACAACAATAACAACTACAACTACAACAACAACAACAAATCATCTTCAACAAATGGTGCTGGTCTAACTGGATGTTTGCATATAGAAGAATTCAAACAGATTCATATTCACCACCCTACAAAAGCTCAAGTCCTAGTGGACCAACAACTTCAACATAAAACCAGATATGCTGAGCCTGGAATGTATTGGCACAGGAGACAATTACTGTGCAAATCACCAATTGTGCAGGCACTAACATCAACATTTAATAAATGGGACCTCACGGAATGGAAAAGAGTCTGTAAGACCAAGACCACCAGCAATAGTACAAAATAGCAGGCCGCAGAATGGGAAATGGTTTCATCAACTCCACATCTGACATATGGCTGATAGCCAAAATCAATAAAGAAGTCAAGAAACTAGATAACAACAAACCAAATAATCCAATTTTAAAAATGGGGTACCCATCTAAACAGAGAATCCCAAACAGCTGAGAAACTCTTTAAGAAATGCTCAACATCCTTACCCACCAGGGAAATACAAATCGAAACTACTTTGAGATTCCATCTTACACCCATTAGAATGGCTAAGATCAAAAGCACAAGTGACAGCTCATGCTGGCAAGAATGTGCGACAAAGGGAACACGCCTCTACTGCTGGGAGTGCAAATGTTTACAGCCACTTTGTAAATCAATATGGCAGTTTCTCAGAAAATTGGAAATTGATTTACCTCAAAAACCCAGCTAATAATATTCCAGAAACTGAAAACAACCTAGATGTCCCTTGCCTAAAGAATAGTTAAAGAAAATGTGGTACATTTACACAATGGAGTATTACTCTACTGTTATAAAGCAATGACATCATGAAATTTGCAGGCAAATGAGTGGAACTGGAAAAAATCATCCAGAGAAATGTAACCAAGAGGACAAACATGGTATGTACTCACTTATAAGTGGATGTTGGATGTAAAGTAGAGGGTAATCATGCTACAACCCACAGGCCTAGAGAGGCTAAGTAACAAGGAGAGCTCCAGGGGAAATGCAGGGTTGTCCTTGGAAGGGACAATAGAATAGAGTTTGTGGGTTAACTAGGGGTGGATGGGGTTGCAAACAGAAGGGATCAGGTGCAGTGGAAACCTCATAAAATCTAGGAGAGTAACTGTACAAAACACCTAAGAGTGGGGGACATGGACCCTGAGTTGGCCATATTCTGTTACCATGCAAGGCCTCAAGTGGTTTCAGACAACAACCGACCCACAAAACCTTTGACCTGCTTGCAAAATGTTCTGAGAGGAGAGTTTAGCATAATCACCAGGAAAACCAGAGAGACTTTATCTAGCAACTGATGGGAGCACATGCAGAATCCCACAGCCAACCATTAGGCAGAGCTTGGGATGTCTTGCAGAGGAGGGAGAAGAACCAGAGATGTCCCTACATACCATAAGAACAGGGCCTACAGAATCAACAGATTGGTAGGTACTCTTGGGGGCTCACAGAAATATAGTTGAGTAGCTGTTCTTGTGGGATTTCTATCAGTGGGAGCAGGACCTGTCTGTGTGTCTTTTGCCTGCTTGTGGGACCCTCCTCCTACTGGATGGCCTCATCTAACCTTGCTGTGATGTTAAAATTCTAGAATTCATTGCTGAGTTAACACATGTATCCTCTACAAGACCTAAAGACAGATAAGGCCACTTTTAGGTCCTGAGGATTCCCCACCTTGCTGCAGCCTAATTACTATATGATCCTACCTGTGGATTTTGGAAGGATTGGCTAATGGCTTTCAAGATGATTTCAATCCATGTTCCAAGGCCATGGCCAATTTATATTGGGCTAAGAATAAACTGTTTTCTTGTTTTAAAAAAGAAATTAAGTAGATGATGATATAGCAATTGTTGGATTTAAAATGAGTGAGGATTTTCCTCAATTGTTGAAGGAATCAATGAATAATATTTTCAGATTTAGGAAACACAAAGAATTACAAAAAAGAGACATGAAATAAAATCTATTTGAACATTTTATAATAGTGAAGAATTGTAATTTACTACAGAAGATGGGAAGGAGAGAGAGAGAGAGAGAGAGAGAGAGAGAGAGAGAGAGAGAGAGAGCGCAACACTCGCCTAAACCTGATTTATTATTTATGAAGAATAGAATATAGCAATAAAAGTATTTGACTAAATGCCAAAATTGCACTCTTTGGGGTAGAAGAAAGATTTAAAAATCAGGAAGAACAGAGCATAAGGCAACAGATAAATACTGTCTAGATTTTAGTGTTGTTTTTGTAGAACTATGATAAATAATAGCTACCTCAGAAGATGTTATAAACGAGCAGAAAAAATACTAGGCAATAAAAATAATAGAGTTTGTGATCATGGCTTTTTGCCATTTCCTATGTAGTTCTGGCTGTCTAAAAACTTAATTTGTGTGCAAATTATATAAAATAAAAAGAAAAAACTATTTGAGAAATTACAAATTTCAGGAAAGAGGTTAGTAGATACAAACTTAGTAAAGTAGAATGCAAACAAGGTATATATAAATACAGATATGTTTATATATTTGTATTTAGAAACTTATTGTTATAGATTGACTTGCATCCTCCCAAATCCATACATGGAAATTCTAACTCTCAATACCTCAGAATTAATTTTTATTTAGAAATAGTGTAACTGTACATATACTTAGGGTCAGACCATGATGGAACAGACAGATCCTTAATACAGTGTGACTGGTATGAATGTAGACATGACCCACGCAGGAGAACTCCATGAGAAGGTGAAGCTGTGGATAGATCCCTCCAAGCAGAACCAAGTCTGCCAGGGACCTGACCTCAAACCTTCAGTTCATAGAACTGTGAGAATGTTAATTTCTGTTTTTCCGTTCTGTGATACTTTGTTATGGGAGTGCTAGCAAGCTAACAACATTCAATTAATTTCATTTCATGAGATATGCCTAAAAGAAAATGAGAGGTAAATATTAAGTAATATTGGGGAGCTACTTAGGAAGAAGACATATCAGGTAAATTCTGGAGAAAAGAGATGTGGTGCCCCATAGCAATATCAGAATAAAAACTCAATGTCACTAATTTATGCAATCGTTATTACTATTTTCATTTTATGAGATACAGTCTCTCTAGCTCAGGCTGGCCTAGAATTTAGTAAGGTTAGACTTGGATACATAAGATCATTTTGTCTTTATCTCTCAGTGTCTGGTTATAGGGGTGAGCTACCATGCTTTGTAGTGATAACAAGGGGATCATGATATGATGCTAATAATCAGCTTCACAGGAAAATATGACAATTTTGCACTCATGTGAATGTTACATAAGTATATGTACTTTATATGCAGATATACATATGCATACACATGCATTGAATTTAAAATGGGAAATAGTGTGCTGGGTAGTTTTATGCCTAATTAATAAAAGCTAGAGTCATTGGAGAAGAGGGAACTTCAATTGAAAAAAATGCCTTCATAAGTTTGGGCTCTAGGCAGGCCTGTAGGACATTTTTTAAATCAGTGATGGATGCAGGAGGGCCCAGTCTGTTGTGGGCGGGGACATCCCTGGAGTGGTAATTCTGAGTTCTAGAAGAAAGCAGGCAAAAGCAAGCATGAAGAGCAAGCCAGTAAGCTGCACTCCTCTACATGAGTTCCTGCCTCCTGCCCTGACTTCCTTCAACCATGGACTACGATGTGAAGTGTAAGCCAAACAAGCTGCTTTATCCACAGCTTGCATTTGGTCGTGGTGTTTCATCCCAGAAATCCCAACTCAGACAAATACTGTTCCAAAAATCAAGGGTTTGTGAGTAATAGAAAAATATTTTAACATATTATTTTCAGAAAAAAAGTATATAAACAGGGCAAGACAGTTGACAGACGCTTGAAAAATATAATAACAAACTTGATCTAAGTCACAATAGGATGCTGTTTCCACTAAACCATAGATTTTTCTCAAATATAGAATAAATATTTATAAAAATTAATCAGTGTCAGGTCATAAGAATAGTTCAATTCTTAAAAAGTAAAGTGTATTACATTTCTTAACACAAATTAATTAAATTTGTGTTATGTATTTTACTTAATTTGTGAATAACCATCAATATTTCAGAAATAAGCAGGGAGTATAATCTCATCAACACTCTACCCTGAATTTGAACTCTAGGACACTACAAAATGGGAGAAGAGAATCAAATCTTGCAAGTGTCCTTTGGTTTCCACTCATGTTCTGTGTAATACACATGCCCACATACACACAAACACACAATAAAAACTAATTAAAGTATATTTAAAAATTTCAAGAAAAAATGTAGAATGAAGTACAGTAAAAAGTAATGAAATAACTGAGTACAGAAAGCAATGAAGCTAAAATCAACCAACAATAAGATATAAAGCAAATTTAAAATAAAAATTCAAATTAGATTTTTCTTTATAAACCAATAAAGTAGATGAACTAATAAAATAAATAAAGTAGCATGATTTATTGAGAAAGCACAAGATAAGGTTCGAGTCAATAGTCTGAGTATTGAGCAGAAAAAGAGGACATATCCATAAGATAAATAAGACTCAGAAGAAAAGTAAAAGAATGTTAGTTTTAAAATGTGAGGTATAGAGATTTGGAAGTTTGAAGTGAATTAACAATTTTAGAATATTTTCTTAAATGCAAATAAAACATAATTTACTGAAACTGTAACTATTTTTTATTCATAAAGAATGGGGACTGGAAAGTTAGTGCAGTGGTTAAGAGCCCTTGGTGCTCTTGTAGAGGAGCTGTTCCCAGCACCCATAAGGTGGTCACACCTTTTCCTAACTCCAGTTGCAGGGAATTTGATCACCTCTTTTGGCCTCCAAGAGCACCTATACTCTCCCTCTCTATCTCTATCTCTATCCCTTCCACTGCCCCTCCTCTCTCTCTGCTCCCCCAACACCATTACCATTAAAAGAACTGGATAAGAGTTAAACATATATCACCAAAGGAGAGCTTCAGTTGAGTTCACCCAGAGATCTTATAGGAAAACTTACAGAAGTTTGAGCAGTTTGAATGAAATACAGCCAGCCATAATTTGGAGGATGACACCGAATACTAATCTTTGTGTGCTAATACCAGATGAAGTAGAAACTTAAGGATTCTTTGGAAAGTCAGTTGTGTTGGAAGGTGTTTTTCTGGGGCAAGCACGTGAAAGAGTGTTTTCCTGAAGTGGACACAGGTGAAAAACTAAGGCAGATTCGTGAAGGAATGTTTTGCTGAAGCAGACACAGGAGAGGAGATGTTTTGCTAAAGTAAGTACATGAAAGGACATACGATGAAGGATTCTTTGCTAACAACTGGCGTGTATTGGTTTGCTCCATTTGTTGGAACTCCATAGAAAGAAATGCACTGGCCGGGCGGTGGTGGCGCACTCCTTTAATCCCAGCACTTGGGAGGCAGAGGCAGGTGGATTTCTGAGTTTGAGGCCAGCCTGGTCTACAGAGTGAGTTCCAGGACAGCCAGGGCTACACAGAGAAACCCTGTCTCGAAAAAAAACCAAAAAAAAAAAAAGGAAAGAAAGAAAGAAGAAAGAAAGGCATCAGAAAACCTCTGGTGACATGCAGCAGTTTCTTGCTGCTTCTGCGGACTCAGGCTGATAGACAGGGTGATGTCAGCTGAGACAGATGCGTGGAGGACCTGTGGTGTTTGGGGGGTATAAAAAGGACTCAATGGGCAGTAATGGTGGGGGAGCTAGGCTTGCATATGGAGCTAGCTGTGCAACACTTGTTGGTTTCCTGTCTTTGCTTTGCTGAGACAGGCAGAGCCACGATCTCCCAGCCTGGCCTTCTTCCTGGTCCCTCCTGCTGACTTTTGCTGAGGCTGAAGCCTGACTATCTCTGCTAGGTAGTGTCATGGCTGCTGATTTGTGTTTGCTATACCAACTCTACCAAACTACTGAAGAATTTGCAGTGGATTGAGCTGCCACTGCTAACCTGGGAACGGAACTGACAATTACCTGACAATGCACACAGGTAGGTTAAAGTGCTTAAGAACCATCATTAAAAATAGATTTTGGAAAAATTAAGTTATAACCAGACAATAATTCTTGAAAAGATAATTACAAGTCTATCAAACTTATGAATATACAAGCTAATAACCAAAACAGCTTAATGAATGAAACCTTGTACTTCCTCCCTTGTTCACTCTGTATACACATATAATTATGAGGAATTTGAGTTTATTTTTAAAAACAAAGGGGT
Source organism: Uromys caudimaculatus (assembly GCA_028551405.1). Lineage (NCBI taxonomy): Eukaryota > Metazoa > Chordata > Mammalia > Rodentia > Muridae > Uromys > Uromys caudimaculatus. Next base: position 7,048,191 of record CM052707.1, on the reverse strand, counting down.
TTAACTCTACATAATCCATTATTACAATTCGTAATATTAAAAGATTATGGAGAAAAAATATTTGATTGGCTCATTAGGGTATGAAAAATATTGTTAAAATTTAATTCTCATTAAGAACAAACCTGTTTGTAGTTAAATGAGAAGGGAGCATACATAATTCTGCAAAGTATATATGAAAAGCCTATGGAGAATGCCCTCGTGAAAGGGCTAAGCAGAATCCTTCCTTATGATGTTGGAACCAAGCAAAGCTACCTGTTTGTATTGCTTTTACAAGAAGCCTTGCTGGTACACGACATTGTTCTATTTGCAATGGGCACCACTATGCAAATGAGGTACCCAGAATGTGATGGTCTTGTTAACATAATAGACAAGATTCCAAAAGTGTCAGTGCTGAAAATTCTGTGTTGATGTGTCTGAACTATCACTACCTGTTTGAAAGAGTCAAGAGGCTCTACAAACAAACTGTGATCTGGAAATAAGATAACCATACAAAATACACCTTTATCTCTACAGACCAGCAAAAGGCAGTTGATTAAATAATGATGATTTCTAAAGTACTAAAAGTCAGGTATAAGCCGGGCAGTGGTGGCTCACGCCTTTAATCCCAGCACTTGGGAGGCAGAGGCAGGCGGATTTCTAAGTTCGAGGCCAGCCTGGTCTACAGAGTGGGTTCCAGGACAGCCAGGGCTATACAGAGAAACCCTGTCTCGAAAAACCAAAAAAATAAAAAATAAAAAAATAAAAGTCAGGTATACAGAAGGAAGTTGTTTAAAGACAATGTATAAGAAAATTTATGGTGGACATTCTAGAACAATGTTACTGATGACATAAAGAAAAATTATCCCTTTTACACTGATAAATTAAAATTGTAAAACTTTCATTTGTTCTTAAAACAATACGTAATTTTCACAACAATTTCATGTAATATACAAGTACTTTTAGATTACATGTTTGTCAAAACAACTTAGATTTTAGAATTTGTTTGGAAACTTGAAGGGCAAGATGGAGCCCATTTCTTTCAAGAGGACAAAAATAAGTAAGTAAGTAAGTAAGTAAATAAATAAATAAATAGGACTTGCCCTATTGCATACTAAGAATAATTTCTGCAGGTCCCTTTACTTAACATTGTGTGCTACTGTTAGGTCTATTTTGCTTTCTTACAAAAGCTTCCTACTGATTTCCATGGTGCATGCATTAGTCTATAGTCCCATCAACAGAGAGTGGGGGTTCTCCTTCCTCACAACATAACAGGAATCTGTTTTCATTTGAAGTTTATGATAGTAGCCCTTCTGACTGGGCTGAAATGGAATTCCAAAGTAATTTTAATTTGCACTTCCCTCGTGGTTAATTATATTGAACACATTTAAAGTGTTTATCAGCCATTAGCATTTCTTGTTTTGAGATCTCTCTACTCCATTGTACAGCCCATCTTTTTATTGGGTGGTTTGTTTTCTCAATGCTTAGTATTATTTTTCAGTTCTTTGTACAGTCTGAATTTTAATCTTCCATTACATGTATCTCTGGAAAATACTTTCTCCCATTCTCTGGGCTGCCTAGTCACTTGATTGATGGCTTTCTTTGTTGCACAGAAACTTTTTCACTTCACGAAGTCCTAACTGTTAACTACTGGCCTCGCCTTTTGAGTAAACATATTCTATTTAGAAAGTCCTTATCATTGCCCATTTCTTACAGAGGATTTCCTACCTTTTCTTCTAGAAGTTCCTGATTTTCCAATTTCACATTGAGGTTTCCTGACTCACATGGAGTTAGGTTTCATGCATCTTGAAAGAAAAGTTTCATTCTACACATGGATGCGAACTGTTTCAGCACCATTTGTTGAAGAGGCTGACTTCACTAGAGTGTGTGGTTTTGGTCTTTTTTTTTTTTAAAATCAGGGATGTTGTGGGTCCTGTATTTTATGTAATATTGGCTTCAAACGAAAATTAGAAATATCCTTTCTTTTTCTATTTTATGAAATAATTTGGGAAATGTTGGTCTTAGGTTGCAAGTGAACTGCCATGGATGCAGAGACTCATAGATGCTTAGGGTATAGCAAATTAATGATGACTGAGTGCTTACAGGATATTAACAACACTATAGCCAAAGCTCATAACACCACGGAAGAGAAAATGGAAGGAACTTAACAGCTCAAAGACTTGTATTTAGGGCATTGACTCGGCCACTGTAAGAGTAATTTCCTATAAGTAATAGCATTGGCCCTGCAGGAGACTGGGCATGTTGACAGCCGACCATGGGTTAGATGGAGATCACTGAGCCTTCCCCCTCCCTTCTGAACTACTGGCTACTGATGGATATTGGACAGGGACAAAAATTTTCAGTTGTTACATAGTACTAGGAGACAGTGACCATTCCAAATCCGCAGTCAAACAGATAGGCCTGGTTCAAATCAGTGGCTCACAAAACAAAACAAAAAGACATGGATATGTAAAAGGTAATTTTAGGAAAGGAGGCAGTGATACAGGTCAGAGGGAATAAGAGAGAGTAGAGAAAAGAGGGCATAAACAGAATGCACTACGTATATGTATGAAGTTGTCAAAGAACAGATTTAGTCAATAAAAAATCAATTAAAAAATGAGGGAGTCCTTATCACCAAAAAGAGATATGTTACCCAATAAAGTGTTAATTTATGGACAAGATCAAAACTACAGCACAATTTGTTTTTGTATCTGTTAGACATGTAGACAAAGTTTAACAGCAGCTAAACAGAATTTAGAGAACATAGTGACACCAAACATTGTGAGAATGTGGAAAAGGGTTAGCTGTCCTGTGCTAGTTAGGGAGAGAAAGTGTTCTGTCTCTTTAGAGCAGTACGGTGTCTATGGTGTCTATTACTGTTGAAGATTAACACAACCGGCTAGTGTACTTATGGTTATATGTTTATAAATCATGAGACAACAGCAATGTTAGAACAACTAAGTAGGAAGGAGTGAGGAAGGAAGTAGGAAGCAAAAGCAGAAGGAGAAAAGAAAGAAGAGAAGGAAGGACAGATTGAGAAATTAGAAAGGGGAGAAAAGATACACAGGTAGCAGATGAACAGGTTGCTCTTCATGCCGGTGCCTCAACAATTGGAGCAGGGGCTGTCCCTGGATTTGTAACCTGCGTGTGGATCCCATTCCCCTAACTGGGGCGCTTTGTCTGGCCTCAGTGAAAGAGGATGTTTCTAGTCCTGCAGTGACTAATGTGCTGGGGTGGGGGGTGGGGTGATACCCAGAGCTATCCCCATTCACAGAGGAGAAAGGGAGGTGGGATGGAGGGAGGAGTTGTGAGTGGGGCTGATATTGGGATATAAAGTTAATATATAAATAAATTAATTTATAAAAAAGAAATTAGGAGTAAGAGAGAGGAAGGAAAGAGGGAAGGAAGCAAGGGGAAGAAATTAGAGAAGGGGAGAGGGAACAACAGAAAAGAAGAAGAAAGAAAGCAGAGAGATAGAAAGAAAGGCAGACGAGAGAAAGGAGAGAGAGAACTGATTGTTGTAATGGAGAAATAAAGGCATATACAATTCACTTTGAAAAGTTAAAGCTGTTTTCACACAAAATCTCAAGAGAAGCTAAGAGTCAACAAGCATAGAGAATTGGAGGGAAATATGGAGAAATTAATCCAAAAACTAAATGTGAGAAAGACCCAGTGTTGATGGTTTCTGCCTTTGAGGGAAACCCCAAGAAGCTTCTCTTGGAAGATTTATTAATGCATGCCTTGGCACTCAAGAAACAAATATAGTAGCTCAGAGTCTGCCTAAATCTGTAAGACAACATGGATATACAAAATAAGGGCTTACTGTTTTATTATATTTTCCCTTTCTATAATCTTTTTTGTATCAACATTTTAAACTTTTAATTCAAATATAATTACATTATTTACCCCTCCCCTTTCTCTTTTTAATTTCTATGATGTTTCCCTACTCCAAGCTCTCTTATCCTCTGATTCATACTCAAAATGATGGAGTTTGTTTTGGTTTGGATATGGTATTTATATACATATATGCATACATATGCATATTATCCATTCCTATCATCCCTAGAAAAGACTAATTATTCCCCTCTCAGAGTTTATTCAGTTTTTTATTGATTAAATTTGTTCTTTGACAATTTTATGCATCTATTTAGTGCATTCTGTTTAGTCTTTCTGCCTGCACTTGTTTCTCTCTGTCTCATCTCTCTGCTGTTTCTGTTTCTCTCTGCTCATCCCCACAGGTCCCTTTCCTATATTATGCCTTTTTATTTTTATTTTGTGAACCACTGATTTTACACAGGACTATTTGTATGGTCACAAATTTGGAGCAATCCACAGGAACCTGGAGGGTTCTTTTCTCCCCTGCCTTCTCTGAAATGGTCTCACTATGTAGCCTAGGCTAGCCTTGCACTTGGGTGATTCTTCTGTCTTAGTCTTCCTAGTGCTGGGATTACAACCATGCATCAACTTGCCTGGCTTAAGAAAGTCTCCATTTTGAAAGTTACAGCTAATGCCTCCAACAAACCCATAAGTACAAGTTTAACATGGGAGACTTAACAAATCATTTCATGTCTAGAGAAACAGAAATAACAGCCCCAAACTGTGACTATGCATCCTTCATCTTAGTTGTGATACCTATAACAATATGGAGATTTACTGGATTTGAATTTACAAGAAGGCAAAGACCTGAATTTTGTCTAAAATGGTGTGTTTCATCTTTCACTGTTTTTCAGTCTAACTTTTAGGTACAAATTTAAAAAAAAACAGCAAAATCCAATATTTGAATAAAGGAAGCATAAGGATGGATAATAAAAAAAGTAGACCCTGCAAAAAACTTACCTGGTGATTCAGAAAATGTGTATTTTAAGATAGATATCTCCAGGGTATTAAGATACTGGCTGCTCTGAACTGGAACTATATTTCTGGAACTCAGAAGAAGGATAATTAGGATAAAAATAATATATCCTATATATTAATAGATAAATAGTAGAATAAAAATAGCTGAAGAGTCAGCTAATGAGCTGAAAGACTGAACAAAGTAATTAGACTAGAAATGTCGAGTAGTAAGATAGGAAGTATGAGAAAAGAGTTAAGAAGTAAGAAGACTAGATACAGAAATACTGGTATCTGTCTGTGAAAACTTCTTGAATAATCCTATGCAACAGAAATGTGGTAAATAGAATTTTGGAGAGGCTAGAGAGGCGGCTCAGCACTTACAAGCATTTGCTGGTTTTCCAGAGGTCGGGTCCCAAGTTCAGTTCTCAGCATCCACATCCAGTGGCACATCCAGTGGCACACACTTGCCTGTAACTCCAGCTCTAGAAGATATGACACCTTCTTCTGGCTTCTGTGAGCACACACACACACACACACACACACACACACACACACACACATACATACACACACACACACACACACCATTAAAGAAAAAGTAATTTTGAACCCTTAGTCTGTGTTCTAATCCCTGAAGTGTTTTGCTGTATTGTCCAGCATAGTAGGCTGAATTGGCTTTCAAAAGGTGCCCCTGTATTAAACTTTAGAAACTGTGCATCCTTATATGGAAAAGGAAAAGACTAGATGTGAATAAGTTAACGATCTGGAGATGAGGAGATCACCTAGAAGGGATTGATGAATCTTAAATGATCTTAATATTACTAGTGGTGTGGTAGCCAGAGGAAAAAGATGATTTGACTAACAAGCTGAGATTAGAGTAATGTGGCCATAAGTAAATGAGTGCTAGCAGCCTGAGAATCTGGACTTTGACACAAAGAGATTATCCTCGGGAGCTGGCTTTGCTGGCATTTGATGATGGTCCATAAAAATTCATTTTGGGCTGCTGACCTCCAAGACCGTGAGTGAATAACTGTATTGTCTTTAGACACTATATTTGTAATAATATGTTACTGCAGCTATAGGAAGCCAGCACATGGAAGAGAGGAATTAAATTTGCAGACTGAATTAAAGATGTTAACTGGCTTACTGAAAACATTTGAAAGTTAATATGATTCCTGTGGTTTGGCTGTAAAATATCTCCCAAAAGGGCTCATGTCCGAAGCCTTGATACTCAGCTGATTATGCCGCTGAGGGTTCATTGGATTTTGAGGACACTGATTCCATTTGTTGGTGAATTCATGGAGAGACTAATTAGGAGGTGGGGTCTCATTGGAGCAAGGGTCAAAGGGAATATGTATCTGAAGAGTATGTCTTTTCTATACACATCTCCTCTCTTGATTTCTACCTGCTTCCTGTTCACTATGAGGGAAGCAATTTTCTTCTGATAAATTTCCTTTCCAAGGCAGAAGGCTGGAAAGTCACTCAGACATAAACATAAACAAAACAGCCTGAAAGAAGCAGAGAACAGATCAGTTATCTAGAAGAAGCAAAGATTGACAAGCTGAATTATCTAGAAAGAACACTCTTCAGCTTGTTGGGCCGCTAGCTTACACAGTGGAGTTTGGTGTTTCAGTTGTCTTAAAGTCCTATCACTCATATTCTTGTTAAGTAACATCAATAAAAGTTGTTGTTTCATGGAGTTGGACTTTGATGCTCTCTGTACTTTGGATTTTCACCAGCTTTCTTTCTGGGGTGAGTAAACATGTTGTGTCCCTCTAGAAAAAGTTTGTCATCCTACAATGTCTACATAAAACACTACCAGTAGAGTAGAGGAAAATCTAAATATTAACTCAATGTGTAATGATTACGGATTGAAAAACTGCACAATTCAAAGTATGTCATCTTTCCCTTGAGTTTATCTACAGATTCAGCATTTCCAGATAAAGACCCAGGATTGTTTTCTTTTGGAAATCAATGAGACAATTTTAATCTGCACATAGCAAAAGGAATAACCCCAAGTTGCCAAAACAGACTTGAAAAAGAACTACAAATGTTCTGAAATACCTAATTTAAAGATATTTTATAAGTTTACAGAAGTCAATACAGTATAATTGTGGTGTAAAGACAGAAAGATCAAGAGCCAGCAGAAATTTGATATCAAATTTATGTCCACAAATTTCAAAGCAGATGCAAAAGCAACTCACTATACAAGGCATAGTTTTTAAACAATGTAGAAGCAATTGGATCTATGCATCTATGAATCTATTATGTTTCTATCTATGTTTCTATCTTTCTATCTATCGTCTATCTGTTTGTGTGTCTATATACAAATTTCTAGTCATACTTTGTTTCTTATAAAAATTGACTTTCTGAACAGAACATGATTTGTACATTCACTAAATAAACAATAAATAACTGGGATCTCACGAAACTGAAAAACTTCTGTAAGGCAAAAGACATCATTCAAAGTGACAGCTTACAGAATAGATTTTTTTCCAACTTCACATCTGATAGAAGACTAATATCCAAAATATATAAAGAACTAAAGAAATGAGATATCAAAAAACCAAACAATCCACTTACAAATGAGGAACAGATCTAAATAGAGAATTTCCAATAGAAGAAATTCAAATGGTTGAGAAACACTTAAAGAAAAATTCAACATCCTTAGCTACCAGGAAAATGTAAATCAAAATTGCTTTGAGGTGTTATATTACAACTGTTAGAAGTCTAAGATCAATAAAACCCTGACAGACCATATTAGCAAGGATGATGAATAAGGGAAATATTCATCCACTGTTAGAGTTAGCATAGTCACCATTTATGTCGTGATAAAAATCAGTGTGGCTATTCCTTAGAAGGATGGGGGCTGATACACCTCAAGACCAAGCTATGCTACTCTTAGGCATATACCAAAAGAGTACTTCACCCTACCACAGGGCACTTGCTCAACCATATTCATTGCTGCTCTATTCACAATAGCCATAGTTGATGCTTATCAACTCAACAGAAAAGAATGGATAAATAAAATGTAGTACATTTATACAATAGAGTGTTATTCAGCTTTAAAAATGACAGCATAAAATTCACAGATCAATGAATGGAACTAGAGTAAATTATCCTGAGCGAGGTAACCTGGACCCAGAAAGATAAATATGGGTATGCCTTAACTTATATGTGAATATTACCTATTCAGTAAATGATAACCAAACTACAATCTATAGACCCAGAGAGGCTAGGTATAGAAAAGAGGTTAAGGGGGATGCATGGATCTCCCTGGGAGGGGGAAATAGAATAGATTTTATAGGTAGATGGGGGTGGGGAGGAAGACAGAAATGGATCAGGAGGATTGTGTGGGGAGGGGAAGAAAATGTGAGGAGAGATAGCTAGAATGAACGGGCATGTGACAGGTGGCATGGAAGGTTCCTAAAATATATGAAGGTGACACCAATGAAGTCTCTAAATAATGGGAGAGGCAGAGCTCCAAGAAAGCTTCCAAGACTGAGACCAGGTTATATATAATTATGTTATTGGCCAAAAGGGTCCTATGGAAATTCCCAAACAACCCAGACTGTTGTCAAGACAATAGGTTGCTCTCTACAACCTGACAGCATGGCACCATTGTTAAAGGCAATACCCACACAACTCATTGATCATGGAGAGGTTGATATGATGCCTGCGTAGAACCTCCATCCATATGTTTTAGTGTAATTGGTAGGGAAGGTACTCTGCAGGCTACCAAAGAGAAACGTACAATAACACAGCCATAAAACCTTTGTTCTACAGTCTGTCCTGCCTGCAAGATATGCTAGGTCAGTGGTGGCATAAAGCATGTGAAGGTAACCAACCAATGTATGATTTGGTTTAGGCTCCATTCCACAAGATGGAACCCATACATGACACTGCTTAGGGCCAACTACCAGAGACTAGATATCCCAGAGTCCTAAGGCAAACCCAAATACTACCAGTCTTAAAAAGTAGTGACAAAATGATTCCTAATGCCATTTTGCTATAGTCATAGATCAGTGACTTATTCAGCCATCATCAGAGAAGCTTCCTTGTATAGCAGATGGGAATAAATACAGAGACTCACGGAGAAAGAAAAAGAGAAAGAGAGAGAGACAGAGACATCGAGACAGAGAGAGAGAGACAGAGAGAGAGACAGAGAGAGAGACTTTAGAACATTTGAAACACTCAAGCCTAAATGGAATGTCTACATCAAATCCCTCCCCTCAGAGCTTATGAGACACCATGGAAGAGACAGAAGAAAACATGTAAGATCCAGAGTGATGGAGGAAACCAGGAGAACAAAGCCATCAAAATAAAGGGAACAAAGCTCACATGAATTCAGAGACCAAAGCAGCAAGCACAGGGTCCAAATGGCTCTGCACCAGACCTTCTGTGTATATAATATGGCTTTCAGTTTAGTGTTTTTATGGGACTCCTGAATGTGTGACTGAGTGGGTCTCTGGTTCTTGCCTCTGGACCTTTTTGCCTTCTGTTGGTTTGCCTTGTCCAAGTTAGTATGATGGGTTTTGTTCTACATTATTATATTAATTTTGATATATTTTGTTGTTATCTCTTAGAATCCTGTTCTTTTCGAATGAGAGAGAGAGAGAGAGAATGGGAGTACATCTGTATGGGAGAGGAGGAGGAGGTACTGGGAGGAGTGGGGAAATTGTAATCAGGATACAGTGTGTGAAAAATAATCTATTTAATAAATGAACGAAAGAAAAATATTTTAAAATTCTTAAATTCAAAACCTGTAGATACAAAATTACAAAGGAAAAATAAAGAAAACCCCACCTTATTTAAGGTGGAGAAAAAGTATCTCAGACAAGAATCCAAACATAATAAAATAAAATAAAATATTGATCTATTGAACTATATTAAAACTTACTTTTTAAGGCAGGATAGAGAGCAGTGACTGAGGATACATAAATATTGGAAAGCAATATATTTGACAAAAGCACTTATGTTTGTAGCACTTAAAAGATTCTTAATATTAGTTAGTAATAATTTAAACAAACTGCCAGAAATGCGCATGCCACACGTTTCTGTATCCCCTCTGCACTTCCTGCTGGAGAAGGAACTAGCCTATATTACAATCATTACTTAATCTCACCTCTTCCCACATCAAGTTGGAATTTGGGTTGGCAGAAATGATGTTGTTTATCTTTGCAATCTTGGTTTTCAAGATAGTAGTCGCTAAATTAGTATCTGTCGATATATGCAAGAACAGAAATAAGGAAAAGTATGCCAACACCCTGTAATCTTAGGAAGCTGCTCCCTTGCTGTCCTTGGAGAAGGTGTGCCTCTCCAGTCAAATAGAGCAACATCTGGCAGGCATCTGCATATCCCACTTTGTTCAGAACTTCTGGGAAATTAGAAGTGCTTATAATAAAAGGTTTGGGCTTTTCCCTCTGTAGGGTGTTCACTGAGCCCCATGGAGAGGTATGGGGAGGGACTCAGGATAGCAGCCAAGCAGAACCTGATTATAGATCAGCTGTCAGATTGCAAACCAAATCCTTCTCGTGCTGGACAGATTGCTTGCTGAGGATCATTAGCCATTTAGGACACACTGCAGGTTTTCTTTTTCTTTTTTTCCCCTTCTTCTTGGAATTGGTTTCTAACCTAGCAATATGAAAATGAAGCCCCATTAAAACAAAATCATCTTTCATTTGTTTTCAGAATCTCATTCTTCAAGAATGATTAGGGAGAATTTGAGGTTGTCTCCCACTCCTCAGTTTAAGTCCAGATGAACTGGTAAAAGTTAGGTTTAGAAGGGGGCACCCTTACCTGATGACATCAGTAGTTATTAAATTAGTGTCTGTTGATATATGAGAGAACAGAAACAAGAAGTATCTCAGCCCTGTAATCTTAGGAAGCAGAAACCTTGCCATCCTTGGTGGAGGTGTGCCTCTCCAGTCAAATAGCACAACATCTGGCAGGCATAAGCACACTTACTAAGAGCAGGAAATGTGATTATATCTATCATTACATTTCTCCTTGACATGACGAGAAGGCTAAATCGTAAGTGAATAGATGGTATTAGAGGAAAGGTTTGATGTTAATGACTGAACTTTTTTCATACAACAAATTAATTATTAAGTGCCTAATGCAAGCTCTGACTCAGGGAGATTAGCATTGAGACACAAACTACTGTGTCACAAACATCCAGCCTGCTAGGTGCTGAAGCCATGTAGAGTCAAGGAAGTCAGAGTGTATACTGAAGCCTGGATTCTTGGAAAATTTGACATTGGTACTAACTCCTATAGGACATGGAATGTAAGAAGCTAACAGCAGGGAAGGATATTTTCAGTTAGAATAATAGCAAGTTGAAGATCTTGATATTGAGAAAGAATGAATCTGACTTGTTGGAGGATGGGAAGTCAAGACTGGAGGGCCAGCAAGTGTCAACATGCTTGTCAGCCACAAGACAGTTGTTGTATCACCCGGTAGGAGACCTATGAGGTATTTGTATCACGGTGGTACCTGGATAGTGATATGCCATGTCCCTGATTCTCCTAGGTACTGCACCTAGAGTAGGACTCTAGCTCAAGTTGTCTTATGATTTATTTTTAAAGCAAGGACATTTTCTGAGGGTGAAGCATATCATTAATAACCATGTAACAACACAACACAAACTTTCCCAAGCAAAGATTGGTCAGGTAGCAAATCAATGAAGTCATTATTGTTATCAATCCCATATTGTAGATTGGACTGTGGAGGCAGAGATAGATTAAGTATTTTCCCCATGGCTACAAGAAGCATGCATGTTCCTCTGATCAATGAAATTACAGATTTCTTTCAAAGATTTTTTTTCTCATTGAGCAACAAATACTAATTGATTTTCTACTCTGTACAAGGTCCCTGAGATAAAGGGAAAAAGCCCTGAAAGGCACAGTCCACCTCTATGGCACTTGATTCTGGTGGAACATAGCTAATGGAATCACCTGAAACACCATACATATGTTTAACTAGAAGACAAACCAAATAGTGTGTAACATAAAGCCAAGCAGTGGCATTTGCTAAATAGATAATGATTAGAGCTAGGGTTCTCAACCAGGAATTTTTCTTCCATGCAGGTCAGTCAGCAATATCTAAATATGTGTTCACAGTGAAATTAGTGGCTGTGGCATGTAATGTGTGAACTTAGGGATTCTGCTCAGCATGAACAAGACAAGTACCCCCCATGAAAAGCAAATAATCTAGTGGTTGGGGTATTGTGAAACTTCCCCATCGATGTAAACGCTGCTGTCATTGTGCAAGTCTTGTTGTTAAAGTGGCTCTATTGTTAAGATTCCATGCATGCAGGTCCCCACCATATACAGAAGGCTATCCAATTACAACTGGTAATCTCTAAGCACATATGAATATGAATAAAACTAAATGTTCTCAGCAAATTAAACACACACACATACATATATACATACATACGTACACATACAATGCATATGTATGTGTGTACGTACTTATGTGTGTGCATAACAATAATAATTAACAAAGAAGAGATTGTAAATTTTGGAGGAACATTGTGAAGTTGGATGGGGAGAAGATAAAGTAGAAATTATGCAAATATCCTATTCACACATGAAATTCTCAAACTCCAAACAAATGTAAATAAAAATTCAATTGATAGTAGTAGTGAGTTTTGCATACTCTAACACACACACACACATACACACACACACACACACACAGACAGAGACAGAGACAGAGAGACAGAGAGGGAGGGAGACAGACAGAGACAGAGAGACAGAGAGACAGAGACAGAGGGAGAGGGAGAGAGCCATAGCATGTTCTGGGATTCATTTATTAAGCCAACTTTCTCCTGATTTTTCCACTGCAGAATTATTTTGAAGTAAATTCTAATGAATGCAGTACAACCTCTGAAAGTTTTAAAGTCTCATTTCTAAAAGAATTAAAACTTCCAAACACAACCTTGCCATTATTACACTTAAAATATTAATTCTCAATGTCATAACATTTATCCAATTATTTCAGACTTTTTATGTATGAATACAGTTTGCTTGAAACAAGATGAAAATAGGATCAGCACAAGTAAACTCTGATAAATATATTTTTTTTATGAACGTAAGCCCGAACTTTGTGACTGAGGTTTGAAGCTGAGTCTACGGACATCCCTACCTCCAAAGTCTAGGACATGGGTGTCATTTACAGATGTGGTTGATATGGCAGCAAAGGCAGGATTGGGAAGTAGGAAAAAGATAATGGATTCAGCTTTAATGACCCTTGATACACACAAAGTTTTTCAGTTAAGAAATAGAGGAAAGATTAAGAGCCTAATACCAGAAGACACTGGTAATGGAAATTGTGGCTCATGGATATGCAACTCAAAGCATCATGTCTGAAAGTGCCCTCTGAGAGATCACCAGGGTTGAGTTCTCAGAATAGTAAGAGGAGTCCTGGAGGAAAATGTAATAGATAAAAAAAGTTCAATTTGATTGCTTTTCTAATAGGACCCCCAATACATGAGCATGTGTGCATACACGTGCATGCTCACACACACACACACACACACACACACACACACACACACACACACACACACACACACACACACACTATTCCAATCACTACCATTGGCCCACCTTGCTTTTTAAACACTTCAGCATTGAAATAGCCTGTCTCTAGAGTGAAAGAATCAAATCCCTCTTTCGCACATGTGCAGTCCCTGGTTATCACTGATCACCCCAAATGGTACAAGCTTGAGATCATGAGATTAAGTTAGCTTTATAAATTTAACTCCAACCAAAGATTTCCTGGATAATTTCTACATTATTAGTAATTATTTTACAAAATAAAAAACTGTGATTACTGTGAGATATGTGTAATACAACTCTAGGGCCTTAACATTCTCCAGAGGTATTTTTGATTTGATATTTGGAAGAAAGTCTTTCCTAAAGAAATCCAAAAAGTGCCAGTGTGTTTTTATACATGGGATGTTGAGGACTGAATAAGAACCTCCCCCAGTAGGCTCAGGTATTTGAACACGTGGTCCCCAGTTTGTATCACTTTGGGGAGGTGGTGCAGCCTTGCTAGAATAAGTACATCACCTGGAACAGGTTTCAAGAGCTCATAACTTTGTCCCACTTTCTGTTTGCTATCTCAGTCTCCTGTTGAAGACATGATCCTTTGGCTTCCAGCCACTCACTATGCATGCTGCCACACATTCCTGCCATGATGGACTCTTACCTCCCTGGAACTGTAAGCCCAAATAAAACATTTGTCTTATTTTATAATTAGAAAGTCTAATCTTGCTTCCACGTCCTAAGAGACAAGGTTGTCTCTTAAAAAAAATAGGGTAAAACAGTGAAAGGAATACAGAATAAGAATTTGTAAACATCCATGGACTTGAAAACAAAATAGTTACTAAATGTAAAGACATTCCTAATGACACTCGAATCATGACTATATACAAGAAGGGCTCTTCAATCATCACCCCAAATCCTCAGCAGCCTGATCTGGCCCTAATTTACTTACTGGAGCTAGGGACAGCATGAAGTTAAAAAGCATGTCTGGAATGAAGAATTATCCAGTAGCAGGCAAAGGATTCTCAAGTTTACAGTTCAGTTCCTTGGAGAATAGTTTAGAATAGTACAGGCTTGGAGTTACACAGTTCAAGGTAAAACCTTGGCTCTGGCCGGGCAGCAGTGGCGCATGCCTTTAATCCCAGCACTTGGGAGGCAGAGGCAGGCGGATTTCTGAGTTCGAGGCCAGCCTGGTCTACAGAGTGAGTTCCAGGACAGTCAGGGCTATACAGAGAAACCCTGTCTCGAAAAAACCAAAAAAAAAAAAAACCAAAAAAAAAAAACCTTGGCTCTGTCACCTAATGGTGACCTTAGTTAGAGAAGTCCCAACACCATCTGTGCCTCCTTGATCATATGATTAACTGAGGATAGAATTAGAAACTGCCTCAAACTGCAAAGGATTCATGTAAATACAGTGTTTATAACACGACCTTTCTCCTACCAGGTGTCATAAACAGATCATATACCATAACTATTGTGACTGTAGATATTGTTTTTACAAGTAGGTAGAAGATTCCATTGCAGGAGCGATGAGCACAGGGAACTGCCCTCCTCAGTTCCTTGGGCTCTTGGTGGCTCTGACTATTGTGAAACACTGAACAGATGACTGGAGAGGAAAATATCCAGGGAATCCCTTTCTCCCCAGCTTTCAGAAACATCAACAGGAGCTGTTGAAGAATCTGCCCTGGAATTCATCTCCGATGCTGTTCCAGCTTCCACTGCCAAAGCCTCACATGCTCTGCTTCACTATGACACCCCAAGGGAGTAGCAACATTTTGTACCAGAACTCTGACCTGTCTGCAAGTTGTTTTAACTGTTGAAACCCTATTTGCATTTTAACCCACCTACCCTCAGTGAACAACTTGTTGTATTAAACTCCCTCTGCTTTATATACTCACTGTTTTCCTGAGTGGCCAGACAAGATCTCAGTCCCTAAAGAGAAAGACAGCCTGGAGTGATGGAAAAAGCCTTCATTTACCAGAGTCACAGAAGATTAGCATTCTGCTTTTTTCATCCTATTGGCTTCCAGCAAGGTCTGTTACCCCTGGCCAGTGATAAAGATACTTGTTTCTTGGGCTTATGATATAAAATGACCTGGGTCATGGTAGATGGTTAAAAACTTAGAACTGAGTTCCTTGATAACAACAAGACATAGATTCATCTATTTTGCTGGTTACTCAGTTCCATGCTATTAGGCCTTCAGCTATTACAGGCATACAACCTATATCCTTTGTAATAAAGAAGATTCGAAAGTGGAGGGAAAGGAAGCAAAAGAAGGCAAAGACAAGCCAGGCATAGTGGCACATATCTGGAATCCCACAATTGGAAGTAAAGCCAGATAGATCTCTGTGAATATGAGGTCAGCCAGTCTACATAGAAAGTTCCAGGCTAACTGAGACTGCATGTTAAACTATTGTGTAAAATAAATAAATAAATAAATAATAAATGCAACTCCATTTAGGAGATGTGCAAAGTCCCTTAAGTAATTTTCTTTACTTATTCAGCTATTTTAAAATATAACAATTAAGTTAATTTTTATTGTTTGAGAATTTCACATATGCATGTAATGTGTTTTGACAAAGTAACCCCACATTCCTTCTCTTCTAGCTATTCCTGCCACCCTTTCCCCAAACTTCCTGTGTTCTTTTGTTTGCTTTGAACCTACTTAATCCATTTAGTATTGCCTAGATGGGCACAGGTGTAGGGTCATCTGCCAGAACAGGAATAGTGTCTCAAGGGCTGCCTCTGAGAGGTTTCCCCTGCTTTTAATAGAGGCAAAAACTGGATCGCTGAAAGATGTAGTAGAAATCTTGTGCTGCTTCACCTGTGGTTAGATTCCAGAATGTTCTGTGTCCACTATCTGAAGTTGCAAATGAGAATATGAGTTTGAAGAGAAAGTGCTAAACTGTCTTGAAAAGACAGAAGACAGTAAACTTATTTCCTTTTAGTCTTGTAAAGAAAACCCAAGAGACGTGAGCAAGCAGACAGACAAAAAAAAATTAAGAGAAATGTGATTGAGTTGAAGAATACGAAGGGCCAGGGAGGGAGAGATAAGGAGGAGGCAGCAGAGAGAGGAGAGATAAGCAGCTGCTTCTCTCAAATAAAGAGTCCTCCCCAGATCCTACTTCTAAGAAAATTCTATCTCAGGAACCTGTCACATGAGACATAATCCACCTCTGAAGGACAGCCTGGAAAGCAAAAAGAAATAGAGGTGGTGTAGGTGGCTGCCGGGATTTTATTTCAAGGTCATTCTCATCTGTGAGGCACCATGAATGTGACCCCTCCCCCATTTTCTTGAGGTGAATGATTAAATGCAATATTCAGTACTTAACTATTTCTTTTTAATCTTTGTGAATGCTCGCATATGTGCCATGACATACATGTGCTAATCTTAGGACAACTTGGGCGTCAGTCTTCCATTTCTGCCTTGTTTGACCCAGGCTCTATTGTTAGCTGATGCTGATGCCAGACTAGCTCATCTGTAAGTTTCCGGAATTCTCCTGCCTGTAACTTCTGTCCTCTGGAAGGAGCAGTGGGCTTGCAAATGCACACTTCAGCATCTGGCTTTGCATAGACACTGGGGATCCAAACTCCGTCCTCGCCTGGCCTGTTAAGTACACTGAGTCATTTCCCTAGCACAGTCCTTAACTCTTTAAGGAATGCGTTTCTCTTGTTTCCAGAAAAAAAAAGAATAAAAATGCTCACAAGCCATTCATTTGTAATTGCTAGTTCTTTTCCAAAAACCACCCATGAAAAGAAGCTGCCTACAACTACTCTGCTCAGAGAGCAACAAGGACATAACTTGAGTTTAGGTACAAGCATCCACCTCCAACTGGACGTAGTTGTATTCCTGTGCAGTGTCAGGAGGACTGCTTAGGAGCCTTATTCACTCCCTCAGAATGTTCTCAGCCACACCCTGGTATGGACCACAGCATTTTCTTGTATAACTCTGGGGGAACTAAATCTCAGAATGGTGAATGGCACACCAGGGTTATTTGAATCTAAAGTCTTGTGTATCTAGGACAAATATGTTTCTTGAAGTCACACACACACACATACACACACACACACACACGTATGTACACATATACACGTATGTACACAACATACAAGATTGCTGTAGGTGTGACACAAATATAAGCCTTTACAAAGAAATTTACGACATAATGAACTTATTAGAATAAATTTTATATGATGAATGCCTGATGAAAAACTTATATTAACTAGTATCCAAACTTAATAAATCAATAAAACCACTGACTCAGAGGAAACTAGATACATATCTTAGTAAAATACCAAGTGATACTTATTAAACAATATAATAAACAATATTTTATTTTGTTCATTAAAGGTAGGTTATAGTCTAAGCAAATCATAGGCATAAATGAAAGTCTATAATGGTTCTAATGGGTCGCATATTACCATTTTATGCCTCTTTGAGGCACAAAGAACTCATATAGTTAGCCCCAGGCACACAGACTGTAAATAGCAAATTAGGAATTTGAACTGAGATAGTATAGCTAAAGAGTCTGTGCTCTATATGGATGTGTTAAACACTGGATTGTCCACCATATTTGTGGAGTTTGAAAATGGATATTCTATTGTCAGTATCAGGAGTGTAGGCAGAGACACTGACAACAATATCCATTGTACCCTTCTTATAGAATTTGATCTCAGGCAAATAGAAAGTTAGCACCAAAGACTAGGTTCTGACTAATACGGAACTTACAGACTGAACCCATCAACTTTCTAGTATAGCCTTCTTTGTTTCTGCAGTTTTCTACCTGGAATGTGACAGGATGGTAAATACCCTGGACCACACAGGCAAGCTACTACGGAAACCAGAATGAAAAGAGCAGTTTCCCGAGTACACAGTAGATAAAGGAGTCTTTTCATGACCTTAGCTTGCTTCTGTTATATCCCTGAGGGTCAACCCTTGACTGTGTGATTCCAGGTAGCTTTCCCACAGTCCCAGTACTGCAGTCTTGAAAAGTCAGGAAAGAGACAGGAGCAGATATGAATAAAGATACACATACCCTGTTAAAAGGAAACCTCCTTCACCTGCTGCAATTACACACCCAACTGATCTGGGCCCCATGAGAGCTGTGGAATCAGGAGGCAGTTCTGAGAAATAGGAACTGAACATGGCGCGTGAGCAAGCTTGGCATCTAAGAAAGGATTGTGCTAGTGCCCTTCCCCTGGCCTTGAGTAGGATAAACAAATCCGCCTTGGTTTAATAGTGGGAATCAGCTGGCCTCGCCAAATTTGCAATTTCCTACTGGAGCCTAGAGGAGTTGATCACTGGCTGAGCTTGTTTTGCAACTCAATTCAGCTGAAACAAAGGATGGGGTCTGTAGGCTTTCCTTCTATAAACACAGTTCACAAATATTAAATTTAAGCCTTGATCAGAAACTTTGTCTTGGCTTCATTCTTTTCTCACAACCTGTCCTTTTTCATTTCCAGCCTTCCTTTCAGGTAGACCCAGTTCATCCATGGCTGCTGGACAGCTACAATTGCTATGGTCAAATATCCCCAAAGAGGCAACTTAAGGAACTGATGATGGCTCACAGTTTTAAGTGCACACAGTACATCATGGTGGGGGAGGGTGGTGTTTCATGGTAAGAATATTTTGTAGTGTCTGGTTACATCAAACCACCAGTCACGATTCAGAATGTTCCAACAGGAAGCCCAACTAACCTATAACTTTCAAACTGTACTTTTGGAGCTCTTTATCTAACAAAAGGTTGTGTGACCTCCCAAAATGGTACCAGTAACTTGGGAACAAGTGTTTAATTCTGTGAATCCGTGGAAAAGAAGTTTCATACCTAAACCATAACAAATAATATGTATAGTGGGAATGCTCTGAAGGGCAATCAGGTTCCAGGGAGATAAAAGGCATTGCTGCTCTGAAGACAATTTTGATCTCTTTTTTATTTTTATTTTTTGCTTTAATAATGCATTTTATAATTCAACAATTCATTCAGTATCCACACAAGGTGCAGAGGAAGAAGGAAAACCTGAGTGGATAATGGGAAAAAAAAAAATCAATCCCACCCTCTTCTCAGAGCCACCATTTGGAGTAGAGGTGAGGCATCAAACAAGAAATGAAACTGTAGAGGTGGGTGGAGGTCAATCACAGAGGGCACTCTATGTCAAGTCAGACTTGGGATTCGATCTCATAGACAATGAGCTTTATTAGGCAAGTACTCCATTGGTGAGCTATACCCTAGACCACTGGGAGATTTTAAGGCAAATACCAAATTCAGATTTTCACTTTTAGAAAGTGCATGGTAGTCTTACCTCAAGTTCTTTTTTGAAGATCAATGCATATCATACCAGAAATAAGAGGAAGGTTGGATATAAGGACGGGGAGGCAGAAAATCAGCTTCCTGTGGTCTGTACTGGCAGTTCTGGCTTTAATCTCTGTGATTCAGTCTCCTCACTAGTTATGGGATAAAGCTGTTCTGTCTCAGAGGTCATTATGAAGGTGAAATAAGCTAACCTGTATAAGTGCTCAAAATAATGCCTGTCACATAAGACCTGCCTTCATTGTCTCCAGATGCACAGCTTTTCTTCAGGAATAGGCTCTCCAGGATCACAGTGGTCTCTCTACCATAGGCCTTTATTTTCCCAAGGTTTTAGAAATTACTTACACAGTATAAAAAGGACTAGAGACAAATGAATTTTCAAGCAAATTTTTGTTTCAGAAAAATTGGAAGCACATGTTTAAATTTTGTGATTTGCAACCAGTCTCAGCAAAAATCAAGAATAGCTCAGATTCTTATAACAGAATCAGTAAAAGTGGACCAAAGAGGTGTTTGGGAACAATTGACCTCATTGCTACATCCTAGGGCTGGGTAAAAGTGTCAGGACCTAGGCTGGCTGTACAGGTTAAAGATCAGCCTCACAGTGATTCATCCACAGCCACTGTCAAAAGAAACAGAATAGTCAGGCTCTGCTTCCTGATACCCATCTTTAATGCTTCAGAAGTCCAGACTCATTTTTCCTTTCCTTTTTAGAACGTAAAAGAAATGTCTCAATACTGGCAAATACTTGAACTGAAATTAAATCCTAGAGTATGAGTTATAAAATTACCTCTTGTAAGTCCTCGGTTAACTTGTCCCTAGAAAGTACTTGATGTCTGGAGGGCAATCAAGGGACAAAATATGTGGGCCCTAAAACACAGTTCTGTTTGTTCTCAAAGTCTAAAGTAGTTCTAGAGATTAGTTTTTAAAACAAATATATTACTTGATATTCTGTCCTAAAAACAACACTGATCCAGGATTTATGATACATCTTAGAGATGTGAAGAGGACACAAAATAAATACATAACAAAAAGTGGTGTAGTGGTCTAGTGATCTGGCTTGGAAACCACATATTACAGCTCTGCTTTTGTGTTTTATTGGCACTGTTATCCTGGCATATTTAAATGGGGAATATCAATGCTTTCCTCTAAGATGTCTGTGTGTTTCAGCTATGACTCTGATGTCCCTCACTGTGGTTGAGGTCTTCCTATTTCTTTTGCCTGCTCTCAAGCAGTCTTATCTTTTATTGACATTAGGGAAAACTTGTGTAATGGAATGTATATATTTAAAGATTCAGTACTTATTATCTAAGGTTGGTAACATCCATATGCATGCCCCCCCCAAATTAAATTCTCCAAAAAATGGTTGTCAATGTCAGTGGAGACATATTCCATGGGTTCTTTTTGATAAACTCATGACCTTCAAATCCCGTAACTTGAAAACAAAAGGCACTCCTCCCCATGGCAGACCACACAGGTTGGTCATTGTAGTAGGTATTTTTTGTATGTTTATTTGTTTTGTTGTTTTTTTTCTGTAGTAGTTTTTTTTTTCTGATATATGGGACATTGCCTTTTAAGAAAATGGTCTTTGTTTCCTGAATCCTGGTAGTTCTGATCCACTCTCCCTACACCATATTCCAGTCAATAATGTGGATTCTGTAATGTCTCTCATTCACCAAAACCAGAGTATGGTGAGTGTTAACATGTGTGCACAATTCCCAGAAGGAATGTCAGCTGTAGATACACCTACTCTTCAACCAGAGAAAAGCTAACCCTCCACAGTCTACCCAGCCAATGGGCCAAGTGGCCATAGCACTGACCTTACATTCTTACAACTCTTTCCATCATAGTTTGGGCTCCCACCAGATAGCCATCATTAGCTCTTTCTGGAAGGTTCTCAAGTCAAAGTTACTAATGACTGCACATTGCTAAAACCATGATTATTGCTCACTTCATGTAACACATTCAGCAGCAGCATGGTATACATTTCACTTTTCACTTGGGTCTAGGGCAGAAGAATTGGTTGTTTTTACCTACTGTCTTGATTGGTGTACCCTGTTCTGATCTTTTAATACTTTCTGAACTCCTCAGCTCTCTAGACTCAGTTTTAGAAAACGTACATACAGCTTTGAATACCATCTATAGCCTGAGACACCTCAAACTTCTAGTTCCAAACAAGAGCTCTTTTCATATCCCAGACTTAACCCTATTGCCATCTGACCTCAGAAATATAGCAGGGATATTGAATTTAGCACATCCAATAATTTATTCCTAGTCCCACTTCTGTGCTCTATATTTTTCTGTACAATCCCTTCATCTTACCAACTGTTTAAGCCAGAAACCTCAGCATTAACAATGGCTGTCCATACTGTATTTAAGATAGCATCTAGTCATATCTGACCTGACAACTTCTTACCATCTCCATTCCTATTAGCATTTGCTAAAGATGCCAGATCAGTTTCTCAGCTTCCATTCTACTCTTAAAGTGTTCATACTCCTCCCAGTATGCAGGAAGTACTTACAAAATACTTGTTAGTTCTTTGCACTCATCAACTAAAGTTGTCCTCTACTTTCCCATGAACTCAGATTCAGATCAGCAGTCTGGGGACTGAACAGATAACTTAGTAAGCAACATGCTTGTCATGCAAGCATTCAGAGCAGGGTTTGGTTCCTAGCACCCATGTAAAAAGGCTATGTGCATTGGGGCAATAGAGATAAGAGGATCTCTCATGCTCCCTGGACAGCCAGTCCAGCTAAAATGGCAAGTGTCAGGTTAAGAGTGATACCCCATTCCAAAAAATAAGATGGAAAGTGATTGAGGAAAACACTAAGCATCAACCTCTGGCCTCTGTAAGTGTGTGTGCAGACACATGCACATACATACCCAGATGCACACACACAAAGTATTGCACTATACATGTACTGTGTTTCCTAATTCCTCCCCAGTTCATCTCATCCACTTCTCCATCCTTCCCTGCCAAAAGAGCCTTCTTACTCTTTCCAGTCACACAAAGGGCTCTGTCCCCAGCTTTGTCACCTTGTGTTCTACCACTTTCCGAAATAGCCTGTTTGGATGTGACTTCCTCAGAGAGATTTTCCTAGATCATTTCATACAAAATAATGCTTCTTATCCTTCTCCACATCCAATATCTGCTTCATAATTCTTTGGAATAGTCTTCTACACCACCAGGTTTCCTATCAGTTTACCAATTCTTAGTCTGTCACTCTTCATTTCAATAGCAGCTTCAGAAAAAGTAGGACTTTACCTGTCTTGTTTCAGTAGGAGGTTAATGGTACTCTAATCGACCTGGCTGTGGTGGTGTACTTTCTTCACTTCCTGCCCCAATGTTCTGGATTCGAGAGAGAGTACCTTATATTTAATATGCTTTAATCAGTCCAATGGTTGGGCCACTCCCAAACATACATGTGGATAACACCTCCTCTCCAATATTCCTGAGTCATTACTTACTAAAATCTATATTCCATGTTTGCTGCCCTACACCCAATTTGGAGGTGGGGCTGGGACTGCTTTTCCCTAGCTCTTACATTATTGGTATGCTATCTCTTCTGAAGCTCTCAAGCCTGGACCTTATTCCTTTCCCAGCATGGTAATTCTCCTTTCTTCTTCTTCTTGTTCTTCTTGTTCTTGTTCTTGTTTGTGTTCTTGTTCTTGTTTTTGTTCTTCTTGTTCTTGTTCTTCTCTTTCTCCTTCTCCTCCTTCTCCTTCTCCTTCTCCTCCTCCTCCTCCTTCTTCTCTCTACCCCTTGCGTGCAAATCCTAAACTCCTGCCTTTGTCTCTTTGCCCAACCATTAGCAGCTGGCATCTTTATTTACCAATCAGAACCAACTAGGGGCAGGGACCCTCAGTATCTTACATATGGATTCTTGTGAAATTTTGGGAGCCCAATTAACAAAAAACAAGCATTAAACTAAATCCACAACATCCAGTTATTACTTTCTTCCAGTGTCTGGACAAAATACATGGAATTTTCTGTATAAATTCTTTCTCAGAAAAGCTGAGTTTTGCCCCATTTCTCTCACAGCAGTGCTGGTTCTTGCATCTAGCTTATATGCAGACTTAAACACACCCTCTACCCATCAGTTCACCTGATGTATGCTTATTCCTTCTTACTTTCATATTAATACCACTACTTGGTTCCCAGAGTCTCTAAGCATGTCTTCTACTGCCAGGTAAAATCTTAGATCAATTCTTAAGGACAACTGGCATAGAAGAAGATATCCAAAATAAAATGTGAAATCTAGTGAAGAAGTAAAATGAAAAACAGATATTTTTTTAACTAGCCAGGATAGGCTAGTTATGTGTGCTCTGGTACAGTCTTATGTATGTGCACTAAGAGACTTGGAAACACACCTTCTATGTATGCTGATATGCACACATTTCTTATCAAAAATACACATGGATACACCTGCATTTGCTAAACTATGCAAACAACCCACGTAGCTCTATACTGTTCCCCCACAGAAATGCATCCACACTATGGTCTAATATCAAAGTCCTCTTCATAAACACTCCTTCATGTTAATAGTGGCAAAAAAGCCACATCTCAAAGTAGTGCTCACACTTCTCTCATCTTCCATACACACAAGCATAGAAGTGCTCATATAAGATCACCAAATAATCTGACATTCAGAATCATATAAATGTCTACTAAAGATACTCTTACATGCCCCAGCCCATTGTCACAGCAAAACACATATGATAGAACACACACACACACACACACACACACACACACACACACACACACACACACACACACACACATGCACCACACTCACACAATTTAAAAACAAATCTAAAGTGCTGCATTCTGTCGTTATGGCAACAAAAGTCCTCCAACTGCCTAGGAAAGGCAAGGATACACAGAGACAAAAGTCGAGATGTAGCTCTGTATACAGGACCTTCCTTACTGGTGTCTGGTGGAGGCTCCCACACACCCTACTGTGCTCCCTAAACCCCCTTTCACTTTAAGTTTACCTGATTCTTCCCAGTACAAGTTCCAGTGTATTTTCATCTGTGTGACCATTCTCTGTGCTTTAGACCTCATGTCCTCAATCTCAGTCCCAACATTGCTCAGTCTACATTTATACACTCTTTCTAAATAAGCTACTTCAGGAACCTGTTTCAAATATTTTCAACAGTGAAAGATCCATGCTTAATGAAACATTGCTCTAATTGTTTCTATATCTCATCTTCAAGTCACAGTCCCCAAAAGGATGGATCATCTGCATTTTATGTTTCCACTTTTTACCATAATTCAGTTGCTTCAGTAAAGATCTTCTTGGCTGGCAAACATCACTACTCACCACTCTACTAACAATGGCAATGCACACATTGGCATTCTTAAGAATATTGATTTGAGCTTCCTTTAGTAACGATTCCCTCTAGCCATATTTTCTTCAGCTGTTTTTGCAAGCTTGCCCATATTGTCCTCTTTGCTCCATAGGACTTCCTGACCATCAAACGTCCGGTCACATGCTGTATATCTTTAGTTAATGCTAGATATCAAATCCAGGTTCTTGAGCATGCTGCTCAAGTGTTGCACTACTGTGCTACGTCTCCACCCATTGACAACATCAGTTTTATGGATTCAACTACTGCCCAGAACTAGTGCTAAACCTAAGTATTTAAACCTCCATCTACAATTCAACCTAGCCATTTCTTGTGCATTCTGCATTCTATTAACCTCAATTTGCATTCCCTCAAATCTTTTACAGTCATGCTTTCTTATCTGGCTAGAGTCCTAACATGCTTCCATCTACTTAATCCAGGAACCTGGTCACTGCTGTAGATCTTTCTCCTCTCTTCTAGACCCAATCAGGTATCAAGTCCTTGAAATTCTGTTGTTTGTCTCTAAAGTCTTTTGTTGCCACCTTTTCAAAGTTATCTCCCACCTTCTTATTTACTTCATCTCATATCTAACTTTCTTGGTCGTATTCCATTTTCCATTAAAACTTTAAATCCTGGCTTTCAGTCACAATGTAAAATTTTCAGTCAGAATAAATCTCTTTGGTAGTCTCTTGCTTTTCTCTCTCTACCACACTTTCCATCACTCTATACTCTATGGATAGACTTTGAGGATCTCAGGTTGATGTAAGCCTCCATGACATTGCTTAGACCATCTGCATTTCCCTGGTTCCTTCGCCTATTGTGACTTCAGTTGACAATGCTCTTATTTCTATCTTTAACAACTGTGTTAGTGACTTTTTGTTGCTGTGATGAAATATGATAAGAGTTTATTTTGGTTTCTGGTTCCAGAGGGATAGAGTCTATCATAGCAAGGAAGGCAAGGTATAGCAGCAAAAGGAAGATGCAGAGTACAAGAATACAAAGTGGGGTGAGCTCATAAATCCTCAAGACCTTCTCTCAATGACATTCTTCCTCTATTAATACTGTACCTTCCTCAATCAACTGGGGTATCAGCAACTGAAAAACAAATGCCAAATTCATGAGCTGGGAAGGCATTTCTCATTTAAGCCACCACAACGATGCAAGAGCCACGACATCCTTGAGGTCTTTAATGACTACTCTCACCTCACTCCATGTTCCCCTATTCAGCAACCCTGAGTGGGCTTTTAACACTATACCACCTAAGAGCCCTTAAATCAAGTCTCCATACTAGGTCATTCACAAGGCCAGTGTGCCTGCCCTCAGATATCACCATCTTGTAGTTGCCTAGTGCCTGCAAAGATCTTAGTCACTGTACACTAGTAACTTCCTAGGTGTTGTGATAGGTGAAATGCTAATTTTATGAAGCCCATGGAAACATCAGACTTAGAGACACTGCTGCTCACTGGTAGTGTGTCTTCTATATCCAAAGCAGCATTACTTTTTCTCAGCCTATGGACTGAATCCAGAAAAAAGTTGTTTGGTGCTTACAGGATTTCTCAAATTTGTTGTAGGCTGACTAGTTTTCATTTCAGCTAACACCTTTACATGTGTTTAGTACCTACCTGATTCTTGAATACAATTTATTTTATGACACCCCCCCCAAGTCAAACAAATTCAAGATTGGGCATAGAAAAAATGAGAGAGGGTACTTCTTCACTGTATAGCAGTTACAGGAGGAGATGTTTCAGAACTGAACAGCCTATTTTAAGTAGGATGCCACATTTCCTAGCTATATAAAATTAAGTAGTTTAATTCTATATTTATGATCTTGTTTTCTTTCACCATAAACAAGTATACATTAATTGTACACAATTGATTATTCGGCTATAATGTTTGAAAAAGTAACTGCGTAGCTAGCTTTAGCACAGTATACTCACCAAAACTAGCTATTATTCATTATTCACCAGGCAGAAGCAATCATAGGGTAAGGTCTTCAGAGTTTGAAAGAACATTGTATGTTTGGGGGAAATAAGATGCCATATGAAATGAATGAGAAGTGGGAAGAGGCAGAGGTCAAAACTCATTGTTTTGTAATATCTAATAGAGGGGTCATAGTGTGGCAGATACCCACTCTCATTAGCAGGGTGACAGAGTGAATGAATGAACATACATTTTTGCTTTAATGCGTACGCATTACTATAACACAGCACCACAGACTGAGTGATGTAAAGCCATAGAGATGTATTGTCAGCAGTTCTGTGGGCTAACAGCATCCAAGAGATTCTGCGTCTGGTGAGGGCTTGATGCATGGATTTTGTTTCCATGCAGCATTTTCAGTTAGTGGGAAAAGCAGAAGAAGCAAAGGGGCCTACAGGTTTCCCTCTTGCTTTTTCCAAAATAGCATTAAATTCATTCACATAGCCTCATTACCCTCTGAAAGCCCCATATTCTGATATATCTTGAGGTTTGAGCTTTGGAAGGTACATATAGCAACCCCTGAGGCTGTGATTGGCTGTAGTATCAGCCTGTCATGTGTCCTGAAAAACACTAAAGTCTTCATTTCATGGTTTATAGTATATGCAAACTCTCTGTGTCAGGAACTGTGAACAAAATAATGATATGTTCCCTTCTAGTCCAAAACAATAAATGCCTCTAACTTAGCTGTTCTGGGTAATACACTGGGTAGCAAGGGTACAGGAAGACGTCTTTCTGAAGTGAGGAGCATAGATAATAGTGTCAGAGTGACTCAAGAAGAAGAGATTCAATGTGTCCAGAGCTTTGGAGCAAGAGAATCAGGAGCTTTATTACATAGTGTACTTTCTTACAGCAAAAGTGGATATCTGAGCTAAGATATGAAGTAGATAGGGAGTTAACTAAGCTGCTGAATTTGAGAAAAAGTGCTCTGAACAAAAGGAGTAACTAGAACAGGGGCCCCAGTGTGAAATCAAGTTTAGTAGATTTATGAGCATTGTGGAGCTGGAAAGGAAAGAGTGAAGGAAAGAAGGATAAAGTAGCAGGGTGACAGGTTCAACTAGAGTACAAAGACCTAGATGATCCTTGGGAAGTCACTAGCTGTTGTTGGAGAGAAACAAGGAGTCAGTACCAACTCCTGAGCCTGCAGAGCCTCCCTGGAGCTGGATCCTGTGGTTCTGTGCAGAAACTGGCCTGTGAGTGTCAAAGCCAAGCTTCGCTAAGAAGCAAAAGAGATGCATTGAGGGCAAGGCAATAAAGCCCTCCAGGGTTGGATTGAGCTTACCACGGAAGCAAAGGTAAAGGAAGGCTGCTGGTGAACATGCAGGGTCCAGTGAGATATAGCAGATTCTACTGGATCCCTTGTCCTCCACAATCCCAGTCCCTTGGGATGGATTTGCAAGGAGTTTTCAGAATAAACCAAAAAAAATAAAAAATAAAAATAAAAAAAATTAAAAAAAATTAAAAAAAAGAAAGAAAGAAAGAAAAAGAAAAAAGAAAAAGAAAATAAAAAAAGAAAAAAGTTAAGGAAGAACTGGAGAAGAGCTTAAAAGACTTCAGTTAAGAAGGACTCCTCAGGAAAGGCGAGAACAGAAGTAGCCTGTGGCTATAGAGATGATTCTCAGCCTACTTGGTAGCTTGTCTTCAAATTCTAATGTTAGTATTGGAATATGATGCGTTCCCCCAAACCTCCATTATTACAGGCTTGGTTCCTAAACACAAGTTGTTTTCAGCAATAAAGCCTTGGGGAAGTGACTGTATCATGATGTTTCTGCATTCACCAATAACATGATCAGCCCCACTGATGATCTAGTTTAACTTGAGAGGTGGGGATCTTGTGAAATGTAGGTTTTTATTAGAGCAGGTAGGAAAGTGGGCATGCATATTCTTTCTTCCTCCCTCCTTAACCTTCATCCCTTCTCACTGCTGCCTCAGCTACTATAAGATGAGTAGCTCTCCTCCATTCTCCTGCTACAGCCATGATGTTGCTGCCTCTCCTCAGGTCTGAAAGTGCCATGGAAGGATGGAAATCTCTGACAACATAGGCTAAAAGTGTGTCCAGTACCTTTTAGATATCTGCACAGCCACGAATCATCCAAAAACATGACATGACTAAAACCCAGACAGTGTCAGCAGTAAGGTGGACCTTGCTACATGAACGTACATCATAAGGCCTAACTTGCTCATTTTCCATTGACAAAGCTGAAGGAGAAGCTGGTACCCCAGCTGAGTTGTAGTTGGGTAAGAAAATACTTACCTCCGACTCTTCCTACATTATACTAATTCAGAAACTTGGTGTAAATAAAAATGCCTTTATGTGTTCAATAACCTCTTGTAAATCACATGGAAAGTGTTTTCACCTCATCAGAGCTGCCTTACATAACATAGGGATTCAGTAAGCTGGAATTAAACAAAACCTGCATCTAAGATAATAGTAATTTACATGAAGCCATATCCCATTGCTTATACTAAACTCTGAAGTGCTTATAGAATGAAAATTCAATTGCCATTTACTATGGGTGTTCAGCCTTTCCTGTCTTTAAAAGGGTATCTAGCATTATAAATTGTAGCCACCCACTGGGGATACAATCTAGCAAAATCCTGTTGCTACCAGACACCTGGTGATGTTAGACGCTATAAAAGTGCAGGGGACTTGGGACAGATCTGTTTCAACTCTTCTCAAAAGGTGCTCTTTCCTTTGGTCATTAAAACGTTGTAGATTGTCACCAGAGCCTGGGCACATTGCTGAGATTGCTGGGATGTGAGAGCGAGGGGGTCCTGGCAGAACTGGTTAGTCTCTGAAATGTCTGTAGTTTAGAAGCCAAGCTGGATCATTCCTTGCTTTCTCTTTCCTATTACTTTAGTGACAGGCTACTGAAGATGCAAGCCAGAAGCAACCAGAAAGTCCCCGCTGTGTACCTGTAGCACCTGCTGGGGGCATGCCATGGGATCATCTACCCAACAGCTTTACAGTGCCACCACAGCATGCATGGCTGTGCCTTTCTGCTACTGTTTCTCTTGAACTATGAATCTAATGGCATTGTCAGAAGTATGTACCTTAAATTGTACATGTGCAGAAATATACCTCTTCAAAGCACCTCTCAATATGAATATGCATATGTTTCCTTAATAAATTCCTCACTCATTCTTTGTTTGAGGAAAGCATGTCACTCTAGGAAACTCTGCTCTTCTGGTTGCAGGTAAGAAAATTTATTCTTCACTGTTTTGTGGGATAGATGAGGGGATTTTTGTCTTTGCGCAATTTTGTAAAAAAAAAAAAAAAAAAAAAAAAAAATTATGCTATCTTCCATGGAAGCCAAGGACCCTAGTCTTGATAAGTAGTCTGGAGATGTCTTTTCCATCCTTCACAAAATGAACATTTCTTCTAGTGAGCTTCATTCACCACTCCTTCTTGCTCCTAGTTTATCAGGAATTTCATATCTTTGGCTATGGGAAATAAGCCTTTGAAACGAGAAATGATATGTCACTCAACCGTGTCCCCTGCTCTGGGAAATTGGACTAGGAAAAGAAAAGAGTTAATCCAGGAATGGAATGCATTCTTGCTCTGGAAACAGAGTCCACATGCTATCTCTAAAGATCTTGCTCTATCTATCTATCTATCTATCTATCTATCTATCTATCTATCTATCTATCTATCTATCATCTATCATCTCTTAAAGCATAAGCCACTTCCTGAAGGGTGGAAAACTGAGAGGCATAGTAATGAGCAAGTGTGCTTTGTGAAAGAACTCATCATGTTGAGTCAGTCGTGTACTCAAAGCCCTTGGAGGTAATGTCTTTATCTTTCCCTTGCCAGGGATCATAATGTTTTTATAATCCATCTTGTGGGTGGGAAAAGGAGAAGACAAGCTTTTGCAGCCTAGGAGCCAGGATAAAGCAACAAACACACAATAGATGATCAAGTCAAGTAAGAACTCTGTGTGCCTGGAGTCAATATTCACTATCAAACCTCCTGTCTTGAGGATTTGAGGATCATCCTTGTAATATTTCATCCCCATGTGCTACTTTTAAGTTGATGTCAGCCTGAGAGTCACACATGCTAGAATTTTTGTTGAGTGTGGATAGGTGTCTTCTGTCTTGAGGTTCTTGCAAGAATTGTCTAGAGTGGGGAGGGAGGCATAAATCATTGGGCTTCATTATCAGGAGGTTTGTTCTGGAAAGTCTGGGGGAGTTTTAAATATCTATTTCTTCATTTTTCTCATCAATATTTCATTAGTATAGGTTGCTCGTTTCCTTGCTTACATGTATTTTATTTTTTAACCTTTATTTTACCTTTGTAGCTGTTATAAATGGTTTTCCTGGCTTTTTAGAGCCTTGTTGTTCCTGCAAACTCTGCTGTCTTGTGTATGTGGACTTTGAAGCCTATGACTTTACTGAAATCATTTATTCAACTTAATAGGAATTTGTGGGATCTTTCTGCTTTTCATATATAGGATGAAATAGGAACAATTTAACTTCTTCATTTCCAGTTTGGATATTCTTATTTATTTCTAAAATTCCCTAAGGTTTTGAGGGAAGAATGCACATCTGAAGTTACATGTGATACTTTCTGGTTCACATTTTAGTAAACCCTGATGAAATTCTCCCAAGTGCAAGTTAAGGCACATGTGCTGGTGGCTGCAAGCAACCTGGAGAACACCAGCTTGCATGCTTTTATCTCAATCAGATACTACCATTGTCAGTTTCTCTTTGATAGGAGCCTGGGTTTCAAAAAGAAGAACAGAACAGGGCTAAAGAGAAAGGCAGAGGTAGAGTAATTGCAGAAAGTTGGGTTTCCTGTCTCCCAAGAAAATATGGACTTCTATGTTCCATGATGAGTTGCCAGAGATATTCCTCTACTTCTGAGCAGTAGGATGTTGAGTCAGTCATGTCCCCAAAGCCCTTGGAGGTAATGTCTTTATTTTTCCCTTGCCAGGGATCATAATGTTTTTATAATCCATCTTGTGGATGGGAAAAGAACATTTCCTTCCCAGAGTCCATGTCTGTATCAGTTACTCTCTCATTGCTATGACAAATATCCTGTAATAATCAAGGGAAGAAGAACTTATGTGGTCGCTTGTATAATTCATCATGGTTGGGAAGTCCTTATGGTAGCAAGAGAATGAAGTACCTGGTCACATTGAATTTGTACTCATGAAGTAAAGAGAGATGAATGCAGGTGCTCATCCTGCTTTCTACTTTTTCTTTAGCCTGGGACTCCAGCCCAAGAGCTAGTATCACCCACACTGAGGATGAATCTTTTCCTCTTTGAAAGAAATAGTTTCAGAGGCATGTTTCCATGGTGATTCTAAATCCAGCCAGGCTGACAATGAGTACTAACTACCACAATGTCCCCATCTAAATTTAGGATAGCACATATTATCATCCATTCATTCATTAAACAATTTGAGCATCCCCTCAATGCTGAGCTTTTGGTTCTGAATATATATTAGGGGATGAAATTTGTATGCGTTTGTAAACTGATGGTGCTCACAATTTAATAGATCACCGTGTCTCCAGCAGCAGCAACAGCAGCAGCTTTCCCATGAGGCACACTCATCATGTCTCAAGCACTTTCCCAGATACTCTGCATGCCTTAATTTAAACACTATGCTCTTGCTTTATTGTGAGATAAAGGTCACTGAGATAGGTACTTGGGAGGAATGTGGGAAAGATACAGTGAAAGCACATACAACCTGCCTACCTCCTCCCCCAATCATGTAGGCTACTTAGAGAAGCTAAAATGCTAAACTGCATGCCGGTGTGTGTAGTGATACTTTCTAAGCATTTATATAATGGGAGCTTTTAATAGTGTATTCTGTTTAACCCTTACTATCCTTCTCTGTGGAAAACATAATCATTTACATTTTTATAAGTGGTAAAGTCAAGTCTTAGATTTGATGACTTGCTCAGACTACATCATTGATGAGCTGATAGTGAAGGCCACTTAGTTCAATGTCTATCCTTTTATAAGACCTCAATTCCTCCTAAATTTATTATAAAATGTGTCAAAACTGTGGTAGAATGGATAAATTATATTGTGTTATTAAAAATAGGAGGGTAGAATAGGTTTTCATTATAAAAACAGAGCTTAAAACTACCAGTGTCAAGCTGGCAGGTTAGGATTCCCAGAATCCATCAGTTGATGACATATAAATAAAATGTGGCAAATGAGATGATAGTATATTATCCAGAGATCTAAATAGCACTGGTACATACTGGTTCTATTTTTCTATGTGTTGTTGTGATAAATATCACAACCACAACCAATTGGGGGCATGATATTTAATCTTATAGATTACAGTCCATCATGGAGAAAGCCAAAGCTGGAACTTAAAGAAGAAACCATGGAGGAATGATTCTTACTGGCTTGCTTCTAGGTTCATAGTTAGCTACCTTTCTAATATAGCCCAGGCTCATCTGCCTAGGGATAACGCACCCCTCAATATACCCGCCAGCACCCTCAATATTATCAAATTAGTGGGCATAGCTCCCACTCATGGATGTTAAGGAAACACAAATGTCTAGTCCTTAATTATGGATAACTGAGGCAATTGGATTTGGCCCTAGGTTCAGAAAGTTCCTATCCTTGGCTTAAGGTTCTACCCTTATTACCACACATTTCATAATGATTTAAGAACGTAGAGCTTCATGATTTTTATTGACAAACCATATCTGCATGCATTTGTAGGTATAAAATAAAAGTGATATCATGAGTTGTGAGTATAATATAGAATAGTCCATTAAATCAAGCTACTTATCATCTCAAATACTTGACTTTTTTTCCAATGAGACTATTCAAGATATACTATCTATGATAGTGCTGTCAACTTGACACTGTGTGAGATCATCTGGGAAGTAGGCTTCAAAAAGAGATTTTCTAGATCAGGCTGGCCTATGAGCATGTCTGAGGGGGAATGTGTTGATTACATTAATGGAAATAGGAAGACTCATCCACAGTGGGTGATAACATTCTCTAGTCAGGGGATTCTGAACAGCTTAAAAGTAAAAAAGACAAGCTGAGCAGAAGCATGTATAGTAATTCGTTTTTCTCTCCTTCTTGACTATGACCCAACATTCCCAGCTATCTTGAGCTCTCCACACTGTGACTTCCTCACAGTGATGGGCTATAGCCTAGAACTGAGAGCTGAGAAAAACAAGCCTTTCCCTTAAGATGCTTTTGCCAGTGTTTTGTCATGGCAATAAGAAACAAAACTAAATTATCCTAGTAGCTACACTAATAGTACTCAGCAGCGATACGCAGCATACTGTACAAAAATACTTAAAAAGAAAAACATCAGAATCATTCTTGTCTCACTTAGGCCCTGCATCCTTTAATTATCACCAGTCACTCTTCCTGTCCCTCAAATTGTTACCAACAAGAATGAAATTATAAAACATTATGCTAAATTGAAGAAGTCTAATACAGAAAAAGTTACATGTTATCACTTAGATTTGTAATATAATACAAATACTAATTACTTCATTGTCATTTTAAGTAATATACCCTGAAAACTATGTAGCCAATCCTGGCAGTTAATCTAAAGATTTTAGACATATAAAGGATTGAGAAAATTTTAAATGGTTTCAAATGTCATCCAGTATAATTACTAACTGGATATTCATAATACTCCTAGCTTCCATTCTAATAGTGTATGTAGCAGGGAACTTGTTTGCCAAGACTGTACATTGTCCCTAGGTGGAGACAAGAGATTTTCTGCACAAATATCAGTGGATCTGTGTATGATTTGTAACACGGTTGACACTGGCTACAGAGGATGCTTTCAGCGAATGTCCACTTACTCTAATGTCACTTCTAAGATGACTGATGTAGCTGCTCTAATTATTAAAATACTGAGTTAATTGGAAGCATACTGCTAGCTAATTTGGATGTAATGAAATAAAATGCTTTCATAAAGTGGAACAAAAACTTTACTTAATAATAATGACTATTTGGATACCTACAGGGGTATCAGACAACTTTCAGAGTTGCGCCCTGGATAAATTACAAACAGTAGACAGATAGGCCTTAAAAACCTCTGATACTTACTGTGGTTAATCTATCAAGCATATGATCTTTTCCACCTGTGCATGAGAAAAAAGTGCTAACACTTCCAACAGTGAGAATAAAGGTAAACCAGACAGACGCAGGCCTTCCCTAGAGCCTGTGGAAGAAAGCAGACACTTGGAATGTAACATCTCTCCCCATCTTCTCCTTCAAGAACAGAATAAAAATAGTTTTTGATTGCTACAAGAATAATAGATGAGAGTAAGAATGGAGTGCAAGGCCATGGGGATGATCTAGTTCAACCTTAGCAATTTGTAGACAGAGATGGAAGCATGAATAATGAAAGTTGGTTATAATGGAAAACTTTTAAAGTAGAAGGTTGTACTAGTTCTTCTATAGTTTATGTTTTTCTTTCTTTCTGGAAAAGAATGTATTTGTACACACAATGGCATGCATTGCCTGCAGGCTGCAAATTAGATCAAGTAATTTCTAAGTGTCATTGAATAATACATTCAAAAAACCTTGTAAACTGGAGAATTGAAGCTAACTCACATTTTAGGGCATCTTTTGTGGATCAGGTGCTATATTTGTACCATGGACTTGTTTTATCCCCAATTTCTAAGAGGATATTATTATGTCTCTGGTTTGCAAACATGAGAGAAAAATGAGAAGAGCGTATTTGCTTATGAATGAAATGGAGATGTGTAGAGCCTGGAAGTTCATCTCTAGTGGTACTGTACCCCAGCTGCTGTGCTCCTTTGGCTGTGTGAACAAGGAGATGCCAGATCAGCAGGTGAACAGTAGCATGTCTGACCTGAGCACTGACCAGAAAAGTCAATTACAGGAAAAGAATAGACACTTGGGAATACCTCTTTCCTGAGGGTTATCAGACCTTGACATGACTAGAGGGGATTGTAGCTAAGTCGAAAAGTTGTTAAACTAAAAGAACATAGAGTTGTTAAGTCTATTCCATTTCACAACATAGAATGGAAATAAGGACATGAAATAGAAGCTGCAGAGGATGTTGACATATAAAAACTCTTTTATTCCTTAATTAGATACAAAGATGAGAAGAGGGGCTTCTCAATGTCACAAGGTCCCTACAATTATGAATATAAACACAGTCTGCATAAATGTCTTTAGAAGAAACTAGTGACATCTGATCAACAGATAACTTAGTTTGCTAAGAAAGACTAGAAATTCCTTCTCTTAAAACTGGGCTGGAACTCTGATGGCAATATAGATAAGAAAGCCAAGAACAACCTTTCCTTAGGAAGTTCTTAGGGAAAATACTTACAATGAAATAGCATATATTTTGTGATGATTCCAGTCACTTGAATCACAAGAGAGCATCTCATGCAGCATGGTTAGAGCAGGTTTCTACCTTCTAACAGGTCCCAATGGATCTCGACACCATGAACTCCCTAGAGGCATTGGCCATGAAAACAAAATGGTGGCATGCTTGTTGGATTTGCATGCAAGGAAGAAATGAAAGGAGGTCACAGTAGCTGGAAGTTGGCTATAGATTCCAAACCCTCTGTGTGGGAAGATCATGGAGGGAAGAACATTGTGCATTTGTTTTCAGACATAGTAACTCTGTCCTAGCAAATGTGGTAAGATTTATGGTCTAAGCTACCACTCACCAAATTTTTAACTTCAACAAGGGAGAAAAAATGTCCCTTCCTACCCACAACTTCTTTTGACATTTAGTAGTAGATATGTAGAATGGCCAATGAGTAGAAGTTATTGTAAGTCGCAATGTTTGTGTTTTATTATTTTTGACTACCACATAATAATCATACTTTTTATTCAGTATAAACTGTGTCTACACATGTGTACAACATGCAATAATCAAATTACATAGATAACTATTACCTATATTATCTTCAAGCATGAATAACATTTTTTTGTAGTGAGAACATTCCGATTCTTCTTTTAGAGAATACACTGACAGAAGTGTTTATAATAGGTCTGCTCAAAAATAGAACACACTACCTAGACAATGCAGGTTCTTCTATAGCAGGGGCAGGTTGATTCTTGATTATTTTTTGTGTTGTCCAAGGCATCTAGCACAAAACTTGTGGTAAAGATAAAGTTGAGGAAATGTTTACTGAACTTTGGCTGAACCACAGCCACATGGTATTTTGAGGCCAGAAAGCTGTTCAGAATGTTGAGTGGTAGTGGTGGTAGTGGTGGTGGTGGTGATAGTGGTTCATATTCTTTTGTGTGTGTGTGTGTGGCTCCTATATAAAATTATCCATTGCCTTTCATAGCTTTTAAATATCCATATCTAAATGTTTGGGGTTTATTTGTGTATTTCAAAGTGGGTCTATTGTAAGTCCTTGTAGTATTTAAAGCACATCCATGTGGGTGAGTCTAATTATTAGTGCTGGGGCAAACTGTGAGTCTATGAGAGTTTGGATTCCAGAGTCAGAGAGAAATGGGTTGAGGTATCCAGTACGTTACCTCACAGGCTGTAGACAGATTGTAGTGGGATGTGACTCAGATGCATTAGATTGGCCTGGGTCTGAGCACCAGCCCTACACTGCTGGAAGAGAAAAGTATAGTTGGAGGAGGCCAGAGATTAAGGCAGCTTAATGTTGGCCTGCTAGCTCCATGAGGGAGTTTATGCAGTTTGGAATTTCCAAATATCTGTCCTGGCTGAATGACCAGGGCATTCTTCTACAAGCCACATGTAGTTTGGAAAGACATTTACCTATGATATACTTTCTGTTCTCTTTCCACTGAGTACTACTGCCAGATTCGTATCACCTTCTTGAAATTCTTTGAAGTTCATACTTATGTATCTGGCAGCATAATCACTGTTTGTAAAACTTAGACATCTAACCAGCTCCTCAAGCTGAAATACTCCACACCTGTTCCTCCTACTTAGCATACAGAACATAGACCAAGTTAGGAACAGAGTTGCTTTTCTCCAGGGCATTTTATTGTAGCAACAAAAGGAACTAGGACCAGGCTAAGCCATGTTGTATCCAAAGCCACTCTGTTGTCCCTGTCTTCAGTGTGGGACCTGAATTTGACCATGCAGGAAATTCTGTATCTGTTTTCTAATTACCCTGATTTTTCTATGTGATGCTTCTCTTGTGATAATATTTTCTTTCTTCCTCTGCTATGCCCAGGATCAATCCTATGATTTGCTTTGGCTAATTATCTTTTGTTCATCTGTTTTGTTTGCTTCTTTGCATATGATATGTGAGTATGAGTTCAGGCTAACACTTATGCCGTGTTGCATATGTAGAGGTCAAAGGACAACTTTCAGGAGTCATACTCTTCCATGGTAGGCTCCATGAATCAACCTCAGGCCATCAGAAAGCTTTTTAACACGCTGTGCCACTTCACTAAGCCCAGGGCTTCCTTTCTAACTGGCAATGTCCTAAAAAGGAACTACTTTGCCAGTCTAAGTTTATAGAAAAGGTAATATGGATCACCTTAGCAAAGAATAAACCTTGGTTATTGTAGGCCACTGAGATGGAGATCATCTTACTGATAAGAAACACCATTTGCCTTTACTGTACCACACTTGTCTGAGGCTCCTTATGTTCAGCACAGACTACTACAATAGTTTCTAATTTTTGTTACCTTGTGTAGTTTATTCTCAGTGAAGTATCTTACATTACACTTAAAATACATGAACTGAATCATGCTGTATTTTTACTCCAGACCTTCCAATGAAGGTCAAAAGTACTGAATAAAATACTTGTAAACTGATTCCAAGAACACATCAAAATGATAACTCACCATAATCAAATTGGCTTTATCCCAGAGATGCCAGGATAGTTCAATATGAGAAAATACATTAATTCACTATATAAACAAATGGAAAGAAAAACAGCACATGATCATCTCATTAGATGCAAAAAAGTCCTTTGATAAAATCCAGCATTCTCATGGATAAAAATTTTGGAGAGATTATGAATAGAAAGGGAAATACCTAAACATATTAAAGGCAGTTTACAGAAAGCCCATAGACAACATCAACTTAAATGGAGAGAAACTCAAAGCAATTCCATCAAAATTAGGAATAAGATAAGGTTATCTACTCTCTTCATATCTATTAAATATACCAATTGAAGTATTAGCTAGAACAATAAGCCAACTGAAGGAGATCAAGTGGACCCCAACTGGAAAGAAAGAAGTCAAAGTCTCTTTATTTGAAGATGATATGATAATATACATAAGTGACTCTAAAAATGCCACTGGGAAACTCTTACAGCCAAGAAACACTTTCATCAAAGTAACTGGATACAAATTAACTCATAAAAATCAGTAGCCCTCCTATATAAAAATGACAAACGGACTAAGGAAGAATCCAGGAAAGCATTGCCTTTCACAACAGCCATAGCTATAATAAAATATCTTGTGGTAACTAGCTAAACAAGTGAAAGACTAGTATGACAAAAACTTCAAGTCCATGAACAAGGAAATTGAAGAATATATCAGAAGATGAAAAGATCTCCCATACTCATATATTGGTAGGATTAGCTAAACAAAAATGGCCATCCTAAGCAATCTACAGATTAAATGTGATGCCCATCAAAATTCCAAAACAATTCATCAGAGACCTTGAAAGGTCAATTTTCAAGTTCATATGGAAAGACAAAAAGCCAAGCTAATACAATCCTAAATAATAAAAGAATTGTGGGAGGTCTCAAAATTCCTGATCTCAAGTCAAATTACAATGCTATCATAATAAAAACAGCATGGCATTTGCATAAAATAGAAAATTGATCAATGCCATTGAATTGAAGACACAGACATAAACACCTCTGGACACCCTATTTTTGTTATAAAAAAAAAAAAAAAAAAAAAAAAAAAGAGCCAGAAATACACACTAGAAAAAAGGCAACATCTTCAACAAATGATGCCAGTAAGACTGTATGGCTGAATGTAGAAGGATGCAAATTGATCCATACCTAGCACCACTTACAAAACTTAATTCCAAATTGATGAAAGACCTTAGCATAAAAGCAAGTACGCAGAACCTGATAGAAAAGAAAGCACAGAATAGCTTTGAACACATTGGCACAGGAAAAGATTTTCTGAACAAAATATCATCAACACAGGTACTAAGATCAACAATTAATAAATGAGACCTCATAAAGGCACTGTCATTTATGAAAGGCATCAACCTACATCCAATAGAGGCAACCAATTCTACATCCAATAGAGGGCTAATATTCAAAATATATGAAGAACTCAAGAAAATTGATATCAAGAAATCAAATAACCCAATTAAAAGTGGAGTGCAGATCCAAACAGAATTCTCAATAGAGGAAATTCAAATGGCAGAGAAACACTTAAATTTTAAACAATCTTAGCAATGGGGAAATGCAAATAAATCAAAACTACTTTGGGATTTCATCTTACATCTGTCAGAATGGCTAACATCAATAATACAATGACAGCTCATGGTTAGAGGATGTGGATTCCTCCTCCATTGCTGGTGAAAGTGCAAAACTTCTACAGCCACTATGGCAGTCAGTAAGGAGGTTCCTCAGAAAGATGGGAATTGATGTTCCTCTCTATCCAGTTATATGACTCTTGGGCATACACCCAAAGGACACTTCATCCTACCACAGTGATACTTTCTCAAACATGTTCATTGCTGTTCGATTCACAATAGTTAGAGTTGGAAATAACCTAGATGTCCCGCAACAGAAGAATGAATATATACCATGGAGTATTACTTAACTCTTTTTTTTTTTAATGACATATTTGCAAGCAAATGTATATAGAATGAGAAAAATCATCCTGGGTGAGGAAACCCAGGGCTAGAAAGAGCAATATGGTATGTAATCACTTATGTCTGGATATTAGCCATTAAATAAGTAAGTAAATAAATAAAAATAAATAAACAAATAAGCAAGCTACAACCCATAGATCCAGAGTGGTTAGGCATAGAGGAAGGGACTGGAGAGGACACATAGATCTTCCTAGGAGGAGGAAATACAATAGATTTTATGGGTAGACTGGGGCAGAGCAGGGGAACAACAAAATTAGGAGAATCAGATGGGAATGGGGAGGAGATGGGACTAAGGTGAAAATTGTCCTTTCAATGTCTGTGATGGATTGTGTTGGAATATTGATAGACATCACATTTAATCTATAAACTGCTTTTGGTAGGATGGTCATTTTTGCTATGTTAATCCTATCAGTACATGAGTATGTGAGATCTTT
Organism: Uromys caudimaculatus; assembly: GCA_028551405.1. Taxonomy (NCBI): domain Eukaryota; kingdom Metazoa; phylum Chordata; class Mammalia; order Rodentia; family Muridae; genus Uromys; species Uromys caudimaculatus. The sequence continues at coordinate 7,006,992 of CM052707.1, read as the reverse complement.
CCATTTTCTGATATATTCTTCAATTTTCTTGTTCATGGACTTGAAGTTTTTGTCATACAAACCTTTCAAATGCTTAGAGTTACTATAAGATATTTTATTATAGATATGGCTGTTGTGAAAAGTAATGCTTTCCTGAATTCTTCCTTAGTCCATTTGTCATTTGTATATAAGAGCCCCACTGATTTTTGTGAGTTGATTTGTATCCAGCTATTTTGATAAAAGAGTTTCTTAGCTGTAGGAGCTAGAATTGAAAGCATTTGAGTGGTGGCATGAAAACCTAGTATACTAGAAACTTCCTGGAATATATAAAAGCAATCCTAGTAAAGTCTCCAAATAAAGAGGGAGATGGAACTGGCCAGCTCTTGTCACCAAATGAACCTTTCAGTGCCAGAACTGGGTTTCATCTGCGAAGAGCTCGCTGTCCCGTCCTGCCAGGGGGGGCCCTCCCGGGAGGGACTATCAACCTGGGTCCGAGGTGCCCTGCCTGCAGGACACTCAGGTGCTGAGGAGGGAGAGCTGTGGATAATGGAAAGAAAGACAGGAAACAAGAATTGCCTGGGAGCAAGACGATATGTCCGATCAAGCTCCAACCAGCCTTTATTTCATGTCCGTATTTAAGCACTTAGGGCGGGAAGTGGCAGAGGAAGAGGGATTCCAGATGTCACACAAAACTATAAATCAGGATGAAGTCATTGTTGTCTTGAAGCTGCAGGCTACTTCAAACAGGATGTCTTATCGCTTGCTGGAGGCAGTGAGAATGGGAAGGAATCAAAGGAATGCCTGCTGTGGAGCAGGAACACTTTGACTTGCTAAATAAGTCAAGCCTGGGACACTTCAACTTGCTAAATAAGTCAAGGCCTTAGACCCAATTAAACCAAAGCCTTTTGGTCTCCAACGTTCATCCAATTGAGTTGTTGACCAAAAGGGTAACATGTAAATCCCCAAATCCAGGCTGTTGCCAAGACAACAGGTTGCTGTCCATAAACTGACATGAAGACCACATTACTGAAGATAATACCAACGTAATTCATTGAACATGGAAAGATAAAACTACATCTTTCTAAAGCAAAAAAAAAAAAAAAAAAAGAAGAAGAAGAAGAAGAAGAAGAGGAAGAAGAAAGAAAGAAAGAAAGAAAGAAAGAAAGAAAGAAAGAAAAAAAGAAAGAAAGAAAATAAAAGGACACAGTCCAAAATGACCACATTTTATATTTCTACATACTTCATTTTTAGAGAGCTTTAACTTTCTTTGTCCCTGAGCAACTTTGATCATTCTTATTTTCCCATTTTACAGATGGGAAAATAGTTGGACTCAGAAAATGACAATGAAATTTCCAAAACCACAGTAGGAGGAAAACACAATTTTTAGAAATCTAACCTAAGGTCTCCAGATGATGGGGCCAATACTTTTTACCCCTTCTAACATTTCTCACTCTCTGTAAAATACTAGGAAACACAACCATGTTGATGAATATTTTCTTGCAAATGGAAAAGCCTCTGAGAATGCTCTATTTTTATTATATTTGCTACTAATATACACAGTTCTGAAAACTGTGACCTGGTCTGAGAGTGAAGAGTTTCGACAAAAGCATCTCTCAGGGTTGTATTTTTTTCCAGACAGAATGGTCAATGGTTTATTTTCCGTTAAGGCTTTCTTGTATTACTAAATGGGCTCAGGCAATGCCTTCCAGAGAGGGTCAAGGAAAATGCTGTCAAGAAAGAACAACAAACATGAGAAAGTTCAACACCTCAAAAAAAAGAAAAGTAATTATTTCAGAGCAGGAAAAGCCAGACAACAAAAACACCATGCTTGAAGGTTTCAAATGAAAGTGTCTTTTCAACCATAGCTTTAATGGAAACAACTAATGAATCAGGGCTCCTGGTAAGAAATAAATAACAACTTCAAAGAGGGTTAGAATAGAAGCAAATCCAGAGGCAGATCTAAGGGAGTCAAATGGAACAGAAAAGTTGGTTTTATTGAGCAAGAATGAAGTAGCCTCCAGCATATTTGTTATTTATTCAACAAGTATTTACTAGATGCTATTTTGCATCAGCCATTTTTTTCAGACAGGATTCACTCTGTAGTTGTGATAAGTTGTATGGAGGCTTACAGGGAAAAAATTAGTCAAGATTTTGTGACATCTCAGTTACTTAAAAATTCATCTTCTTCCTTAATTATTAAAGACATTGAAGTAGCTACACAGAAAACCTGCAATAAAGGCATGTGCTGGTAGGGGGAGTACATCTGCATTTGTTTGCTAAGCTGCTATTCAAGCACACTGCCAATTTAGTGTCTCAATAGAAAGTATTGCCTTGGGTTTGAATGTATAAGTTCAAAACCAAGGTGACATCAAGTGACATCAGAATCTATTCTCCAGAGTGTTGTTGGGGGGTGGGAGGATCCAGTCTAAGTTTCTTATAGATGGTTTTGTTTCATCACAGTACCTTTCCCTTCTATGTCTATCTATATTCATACTGCCCCTTTTAAAATGGACCCCAGTGATGCTGGGTCAGGCTCTATCATACTGACTTCATTTTAACTTATTTCTGCAAAAACCTTATCTCTGTATAAGCTCACACTCCAATGTTTATCTTCAACATGTGAATTTTGAATAGTCACAATTCTATCCCTAAAAGTCCTCTTCAATGATATATGGTGGGCAGTGAGGTAGTATAGTTCATTTCAAACAAAATGTAATGAAAACCTTGCTCCCCCCCCCAAAAAAAAAGTGCTAGGTAGATAAGTCCTACTTTTCAAAGGGAAATAAATTCATGTTATAATCTTGATGCATCAGCTTCCCTCACTAAATGCCAAGATTTCTGCTAATTGGTAACAGAGAAATGTGAGAAGAGGTGACCCCAAATGTCCAGAGAAACAATCAATACAGAAAGTTACAAACACAGGATGAGACTCCAAAAATGATCCACTGGAGATGATATACAAACTTGATCTTGAAGGATAAATGGACTCAGGTGTCTTCATTGCCAGCAATCAGGAGACCCACAAAAGGGCTGATGCTGTAGATGATTATAAAAGCTGCCCATAGACAGAGCTCTATCTTGCTTTCTGTCTTGTAAGTTTATCCTATAAATTACACAAGGCTCATCTACACTAAAGTGAGCAATCAACTTCTTTTAAAGTCTGCTAATTTGAATGCTAATATAATCTAAAATGCCATTACAGTGACATTCAAGCTAGTATTTTAATGAAACCATGGGTTTTGGTGTTTTGGTTTAGCCTGACCAATGTAAGTCTTTGTCCCCAGTGTGGCAAGAAACACAGCTTTATTGCCTGTGCTGGTTGTGCCTTCACACAAAATCATGGTTTTCCTCATCCCATTGTACTTTATGCTTACTGGTCTTCTAAATTTGCTCACATAATGTCCTGTCTGTCACATAAGGCAACATCATGTTGAGAGAAAGAGGTCATCAATAGTGTCTAGTCCACAAATACACGGAAGATATTGGTTCAGTTTACTATGAGACAGATAGTTGGCAGACATGGTCTCAAAACCAAGGCTGTGTCCCCAAAGGGCAACTCTCAGGTGCTTGGTGTATAAGATCTGAGAACAATAGTGACAGTGTTCTGGATGATCTTCTCCCTGAGAAAGGCACTCCTTGAGTGACTGTGCATGGCTGGTGTTCCCATCTAGGACATCTTCTAGATGCACTGGTGCTGTCTTTTATGAGAGACTTGTTTCTGTACTGGCCAAGCATTGTCTTTACTCATCAATAGTGCTATTATTCTTGGGGGATAAAACATATATTCCATTTTCTTTGGAGCAGCCATACCACCTGGCATAAAATTGCCTGTTTTTTTTGTTTGTTTGTTTGTTTTTTTGTTTTTTTTTTTTCTTGTGCCAGGATATAAGGACTCTGAAGCTAGACCTTTAACTTGTTGTTCACTGAAATGTGTGTACTTCAGAAAGTGAGGCAAGGAGATGGGGAGGTGTAGCTGCTTGCAGTCTAATGCTAATTGAGTCCTCCCAAAACAGTTTGCATGAAAGGGTTTACATGCAGCTTCTGGGAACCTGCCCCCAGTTAATAGCAGTTGGTAAAGATGCCAGCAGCCAATAACTGAGGAGGAGAGACAGAGGGGAAGATTTAGGGTTCCATGACTTGGGGCAGGGAAAGAAGAAGGAAAAGAGGAGATACCATGCTGGAGAAAAGTGCAGGACAGAGTAGTAAAGCCACTGTGTAAAGGGGCAGGGAACAGGTGGCCCAAAGGGCTGCTCAATTGCATCAGGAGGAGCCAAGATGTATCACAGAAGTTAATAAGTAGTAACTTGAAATTATTGGTGGGAAGTAGATTCTAGCAGCACAAAGGCTAGACAATTGCCCAGCTGTTGTGCTGCTTAAGGCATATTAAAATATAAAGACCGTGTGTGTTTTTCATTCAGGAACATAAATCATTGAGGTGGGAAATAATCCAACCACCAGGATTTTATTAAAATATTAATACTACAGGAAAGGGCAAAGGAAGCAAAGAAGGAAGGAGGCCGGCAGGAGAAGGGGAAAAGGGTAATGAGGAATGTACAAAGGAAAGAGAGGAGGAGAGAACATAGGAAAGAGAAAAGAAGGTGAAGGTTACAGAAAGGTAGGAGGAGAGAGGAACAGGGGAGGAAAGAAAGGAAAGGACAAATGGAAGATGTGAAACAAGGAAGGAAGGAAGAAAGGAAAGAAGCCAGAGCTGCTGCTCAGGCTCAATATATACCTTTTTGTTTTTGTTACTTTTGCAGGGTCTAGGGTTAAAATATTGTCCTGATTCTCAGAAAAGACTTAGGAAGGTGATGCCTGGTTGGAGAAAGTAGGTCACTAAGGATATATTTTTGAAAAGTGTCTTATTCCATTACACCCTTCTCTCTATGATCCATCAGAAACAAACTAAGATAGAATTGGTAGTGCTCGGTATAGATGATTCATATGTCATACCTATAATTCTCTGTATATAACACACAATAAATCATTATCTTAAAAGGAAGCATATTGATTATATCCATACTACTGGAGTCACCATCTAGCATGAGCTATATTCCCAGGAAATCTTTTAGCAATGGTTATATTCCTCTGATTATGTTTTCCAAAACCAAGTTAGTGATGAATGTCACAAATAGAATATTCTAAGTACTCAATAAGCAGAGACCATTTCAACTCATTGGATATGTATCCAAATAATTTCACCAACTATTGACTGACAACCTGTCACAAAACACCTCAGATACCTAATGTGAGCTTAAATAGAAAAGGGAAAAAGTACAAGAAATATTAAGAGCCATCTACATCTATCAGGTCAGATTAGAAGATCTACAATGCATTCTATTGTTTAATTTAAAAATGCTACTAAATATAGTTTTTTTTACAGTATCACTCAAGCAGGTTTTCCATTGTTTCATAAAATTGAACCATACTATAGTATTTAAAGGAACTAAAAACAAAATATACAATTATACATTCTTGGAAACAAATTTTATGAACACTTGGATGTAATTTATTCCAGCTCTCCCCGTTAGTACTATTGTATTGAGAATTAGAGACAAAATTCAGTGAAATCGCTTATAGTTTCTATTCTTTTGACTTAATAATATATTTGGGATTATTTTCCAGGCCATTGAATATTACTTGAAAACATGATTTTGATGACAGAATTTATCTGCTCAGATTTTAAAGCTGTATTTACTTAGCTCTTGATTTAAATTGCACCCCAGCTATGGTTTTGCTTCTATCTACAATGCTATGATGCATACATATGAACAGAAAAACTTATGTATTAGATGCATGAAGCAGCAAGGTGTCATTTTCAAGATTTTCACTGTTTTTCTTGGAGATGGCATGGATATAAATCTACAGACTATATCCAGACTCGTTTTGGAGGAGCCAACGGCAGGGGACAGAAATTAGCCTGATACCTGGCCTGTCTGGCCAAAGGGAGGTCCTTTGACAATGAGGGTGATTGATCCCACAAGTCTGAGATAAAGGGCTCTGATACCAGAAATATATCACATGATTCACTTTATGAGATAATGACATATAGTCACCCAGGAGCTTTATACTCTTTCCTCCTGTCCCAGATGGGTGGGGTCCTAGCTATAGGACCTATTGACTATTCCCACTTTGGAAGAAAGGGAATTCCAATGACAATAAGAGTTGAGATGAGGAACAGAGATGACTTCCAAGGCATCAACATGAGCTCAGAGCTCCAGATCTCAGGAGAACACCAACTGGAGCTTTATCAAAGCCAGGACTCATGTGCAAAGGCCTGTTCCAAGGACAGTCTGACAGCTCACTAGTGTGCTGAATACTTGATTTCTAAGCCCAGATTTATTTATTTATTTATTTATTTATTTATTTATTTATTTATTTTGCTAGCATTGCAACTTCGAGCAGATAATTATGTACTCAATATCTCAAATTCCTCATTTTACGACAATAAATAATATCTACCTTCACTCAGAACTGAAAGGGCTTAGGTATGTTGAGTGAAATACAGCAATCTGTAACTTATGGTGAGCCATCTGTAATTAATGGCCTCGTGAGAAGCAAGAAAAAGAAGACAATAAAGAAGTATATCACACAGGTCTGGTGTCAAACTCCAACTGCTTTGTGTTTAAATCAGTCTGACTGATCCTTTACACATGTAATTAGCATTCAGTAATGGTGAGCCTACAATTTAGCTATAGCTATGATGTTTGACCCCTTCTCCCTTAATGTTTCCTTCTGATTAAATTGCTTATTTATGTCACTTTTCTAACTGTCATTGTAGATTGGGCTTATTGAAGAATGAGACTCCCCTGGTTTTCATCTGTTGTTATTTCCATAACAAGACTTTTTTTGTGATCAGTACATATAAGACACCATCCCAAATGACTGACTTACACCTGCTGTATCCTGTGTTTTCCAAGACCTGAACTTGACTGGGTCTCACTTACCCCTCCAACTCCTCTTTACTCTGCTTCTTTTTTTTAACTGGATATTTTCTTTATTTACATTTCAAATGTTATCCCCTTCCCTGGTTTCCTCCCTCCTCCTGCTTCTATGAAGGTGTTCCTCTACCTACCCACCTACTCCCTCCTCCTTGACCCTGAATTTCCCTACACTGGGGTATCTATCAAGCCTTCATAGGACCAAGGACCTCTCCTCCCATTGATGCCTAACAAGGCCATCCTCTGCTACATATGGAGCTGGAGCCATGGGTCCCTCCATGTGTACTCCTTGGTTGGTGACTTAGTCCCTGGGGTCTCTGGGGGGTTCGGTTGGTTGCTATTGTTGTTTTTCCTAAGGGGTTGCAAACCTCTTCAACTCCTTCAGTCCTTTCTCTAACTCCTCCATTGGGGATCCCACACTCAGTTCAATGGTTGGCTGTGAGCATCCGCCTCTGTATTTGTAAGGCTCTGACAGAGCCTCTCTTAAGACAGCTATATCAGGCTCCTTTCAGCAAGCACTTCTTAGCATCCACAATACTGTCTGGGTTTGGGGACTGTATATGGGATGGATCCCTGTGGGGCCATGAAAGGCAGTCTGTTTTCTGGTAGAGCCAAGGTTCAAACCCTGTGGGCCCAATAGGGGGTAAAAACTCTATAGGGAACAACATCAGGTGTTTACCAGGCTCCTAGAAACAGCTCCTGACATGTGCATATCTTATCTCTCCATAGGTCTGTGACATTTGGTCATGAAAAAATGGAATGCCCCCCCCAAGCCCTGCCACAGGTAGAGGCATGGCCACATAGCCTCAAGACATCCCCATGTTAATGAGGCACCTAGAGGCTTAGCCACTCCCATTCCCAGTCACTATTTCAATATTGCCCCTCCCTGAGGTCATGGGCGGTATGTCTCAACCACACCACTCCCTGCAATGACAACAAATGCTCTGAAACCCTGGACTGTCTCTCTTTATCCGCTGTGGAAAACAATGGAACAGGCTTTCACCTAAAAAGCCACCTGTCTAGCCTCCTGCTGAAGCTGTCCCAGTGTTCTTAGCCACGGCAGCCATCCACCCAACCAAAGCAGCTAATCTGCGCTCAAGCCAAAGACCTGGTTCTGCCATAGGATGCCAGCCATGCTCCTTCTCCCCTTTCGGCCCAGGCTAGATTCAGTCTGTGGTCCCACTATGCCCAAGAGTGTGGGAACCCCACGGAGCTGGCTGCAGTGCATCTCCTGGGAACCACAACCACTGCCGCCACTTCCTACCCCCAGGCAGTGTTCCTGAAGCTTCACACAGCGCGCACTCTCCTGGAGGTTGGTGGGGATGCTCGCTGTCAACTGCCTGTGCATCCCACCTCTCCCAGGGGCCATGAGCACCAGGGGCAGACTCGGGACTTCACTCTACCGCACTGTTGATCCAACAGCTCCCCAGGTGGGGAAGTCTCTGGATGGCCTTTCCTTCAGTCTCTGCTCTACACTTTGTCTCCATATTTGCTCCCATGAATATTTTGTTCCCCTTTCTAAGGAGGATGGAAGCATCTACACTTTGGTCTTCCTTCTTCTTGAGCTTCATGTGGTCTGTGAATTTTATCTTGGGTATTCAGAGCTTCTGGGCTAATATCCACTTATCAGTGAGTACATACCATGAGTATTCTTTTGTGATTGGATTACCCACAAAATAGAAGCAGAAGGAACACTACCCAATTCATTCTATGAAGCCACAATTACAATTATAGTAAACCACACAAAGACCAAACAAATAAAGAGAACTTCAGACCAATTTTCCTTATGAACATTGATGCAAAAATACTCAATAAAATTCTTGCAAACTGACTCCAAGAACACATCAAAATGATCATTTACCATGATCAAGTAGGCTTCATCCCAGGGATACAGGGATGGTTCAATATACAGAAATTCATCACTGTAATCCACTACATAAGCAAACTTAAAGAAAAAAATCACATGATCATTTCATTAGATGCTGAAAAAGCATTTAACAAAATTCAGCATCCCTTCATTTTTTGCTCTGCTTCTTGTCACCATCAGGGTGGGGATTATGTTATTCAAAGCTTCGACAAAGCTTCCAGAATAATGAGTGCCACAGAGAAAGCCATCAGTGCAAGCTGGTAGTTAAATTCTGAAAGGAAACAGATGATAGATGGATGGCAGTGGGTGGGGAAATGCATGGACTGAATGAAAAAAAGGACTCAATAGCTCCACTGTTACCTTTGCTGCAGTGTTATGGTTCATGAATTAGGCTATAGTATGGCAAAAATCAAATATATTGTATGCTACAGTTCATTTATTAAACAAATATTTATTGAGTGCCCACTTTAAATTAGATTCTGTAATTGGTTCTTTGGGTGATGAATAAGACATGCTCTTTGATCTTAGGGAAGCTTACTTTCCATCACAGAGCTTAACTCTGCACACAGCTGCTTCAGGTTCTTCCACCACGTCTTTTGACCTGTCACTTCTTCATCAATGCTATCTGTACTTTTACCATTTCACCTCTCCTTCCTAAATCACTCCAGAGCATGCCTCCAAACTGTGACAGTTATTTTTAAAGGAGAACAATTTTGTTCTACATTATATTTTCAATTAAATATTAGGGCTTGTTTGAGAGCTGGCTCAATATCAAGGGTTGGGAAAAGTGCAACTTCATCCTGCAAGTCCATGGTTTCTCTATTTGTTGATTATCTAGACTCACCTTTCCTTACAGAGTTCCTATGGGACGTACATGGGTTGTTAAATATGCATACTTCATTGTCCATAGTACTAAATTGTTTTTTACTTTGACTATCTTTCCATAGCACAGTGTCTGACCAGTCAGTCTGAATGATGAGTCAGTGATGATAATTTATATTCACCATTAAAGCTCATGGGAATGACAAAAGAAGGAGACTGCTCCTTTTCTTTCTTTTAATTCATGTGTGTGTGTGTGTGTGTGTGTGTGTTGTATATTTACTGTGAGAATGGGTACACATGTGCCACAGTGTATGATGGTAGAGGACAATTCACAGTAACAATCCTCACTTTTTACCTTCTTTGAGGCAGAATCTCTGGCTCACCACTTCCTAATCTTAGCTACCTGGCAGGAGCTTCAGGAGCACAGTTCTCCTTTCCCTGATCTTGCGTCTCCCCACATAAATACTTGGATTACACATGCATCCTACTACATTTGACTTAATGTGGTTCTGGGAGTAGGAACATTTACATTACAATTAGGTCCTTACATTTTTGCAGTAAGAGCTTTACCCACTGAACTATCTTTCCAGCCCTAAACTAGGCAATAATTTAGCATACTTAGGATGTCCATGTTAAATTAGATCTTCACTTTCCTATGACTCCAAACACAAATGTATATGCTGTGATGTCTGTATACAGTATGTGATTATGGGGAATTTTTTTCTCTCCTCTCTTCTTCTCTCCTCTCTTCTCTTTTCCCTGTTCCCTACTTCCCAATTTACTCATTACATTTGGCCTTTGCCCCTAACCAAATGTGAAAAGAACCTTGCTTAGTAAGAACTCTCAGCACCAGCCTTTACTTTACAGCTGATTAAATAGCAAAAGAATCATTCACTTGTCTTTCTCACTTGGGTTGATGAGTGAACTGGAGGCTCGCTCAGTGGGCAAAGTCTATTAGCAAGCTACAGAGAATGGTGTCCTTTGCCCTTTCCCACTCTTTTTTCCAAAAGCCAAGAGATGTGGTAAGACAGGAGCACAAAATTCGACAGTAATGGGCTGTAATTGAGTTCTTGGTTTGTTTTAACTGCTCGGGTGTGATTGCCTGTGAAAATGGTTTTATTTGATGCTCTTTGTGAAGCTTCATCAAGCCCCATTTGAAATAACAAGGGCCTTCCTTTCAGTTGCTCCTGCTCATGCTGAAGAAAAATGAGGAGAGGGAAAGGCAGCTTCTAGAAGAATACATTGGAGAGGAACTGTAAGTGCAGTGTGTCAGCAGAAAGAGAAGCCATGCCATTAAATTACCCTTGGGCTGCCTGCAGCCTTGCTGCATGTAAGGTGGAATATACTTTTGGAATTTTCCAAACCTGATTGGCAGGCAACGTATGAAATCTTATTTTTCATGGACAACAATACCCTCCAGGGTAAAAATAGATGATAACAGGGTTGAGACATGCTGGCTACAGAACTGTAGAAGCATTTGGGACTCACATAATACCTTATCCTGGTCATTTCCTACATAAACAGAGCTTAGGGAAATGCCACAAGAGGAAAACATACCCAATTTCAACATCACATAAACATGTAAAATATCTAACATATAATACTTTGTGTTGTTCATGTTCAAATAAAATATTTTGGATGTAATAAGTTAAATAACATATATCTTTAAAATTAATTTCACTTGCTTTTCTTTTATTAGTAGGCATACCAGAAAGCTTAAATTTCCATGAACATCTCACTGCTCTTAGTTTTGGAGGTGGTTTAGGTAAGACTTGTGATCCTTTGGATCTTTGTGTCTACAGGGTTCCAATTAACCTGCCCAAGAAATAGTTGCCAACTGGGGTTTCATTACAAAAAACCCCACAAACTTTGTGTGGCTTTGGAAGACTTTTGTAAAGTTTGGCATAGACTGGGTTCCTGGAGAAAAGCCACATACAGATTTGAAGTGAATCTCTGCCAATGGACTGACCCCAGTCAATCCTGGAAAGCCTGCATCACCTGAGTAATGGCGGACGTAAGGAATGTGGATGCTGTTAAGCTTCCTCAGAATGTAAGGTCATAGCACAGCATTCTTTTGGAGTGAGAAGAGTTGTATGTCTAAGATGAGACAGGAGATAGCTGCCATCCAGAATTTACCCAGCAATGTATTTGAAAGTCTGATGAAATATTTATTTGCAAGGCATCCATACTATGATTAAAGAATCTGAAAAAGTACAGGGAAACTGCATATTATCTTAATCAAATGCCCACTAAGTATATGTAGGCTATAGAAGAAAGCCATTCTATGTAGGGAGAGTTCTTTCTGGGCCCTCTGTTCACAGTTGCAGCATTTATATCTGCCTTTTCAGTGTAATATTTACACTACTCACATGGCAAACCTTTGGTAACCCAATGCATCTCAGTATATCATGTACTCGTGAGATGGAATTATAAGTCCTTAATTGCTATACTGAAAAATCAATGATGTGTGTTACATTCAAAGCTCCAGGAAAGAGTGTGGGTAAAGTTAAACCAGCAAACAAAAAGCACTGAAGACAATACAGTGGATGTGAGAAGCCACTTGTTCTTTCACTGTCCACATTGATTCCATTGTTTTTATTCCTTCCGGATGTGCCATTTCTTTGCTTTTCCATGCATCCTCTATCTACTTCTGGAAAACACACTATTAATATCCAATGAACCTTGAAGTGAGTACCTGCCTTTAGTCACAATTATTTTTGTACAAGGAAGGCACTGATGATGCAAAGTACCTTATGTCCAAAAAGAGGTGAGGAGCCTAAGGCTAGGAATGTTGAGGGTATTGCCCAAGGTCACACAGCCAGTAGTCAATAAAGCTGAAGCTCAAAATACAGCTGTTCTAAATCCACTGCCTTTACTAACTCAGTCACTTAACTCCACAATTCTACTTCCCAATTTGTTAAAGCCATCTTTACCTGTTAATTATTTTTAACACTTACATATTCCTCATTCTTCGTCCAAAGAATCTGGGCTCCATGCCTCTTGGCTTACCCCTGTAGCAGTGAGTTCTGGCTACACTGCTCTGGATCCTGGTGAATTGCATGCATGCACCCACCCAGGAGTTATCTTTGGATCCATGAATGAAAGACACACATACATTAGCTTATTTCTAAAATGCCTTAGCTACCTCAAAGGGTGGGCATTCATAAACCTTGCCCTGCTACCCAAGGCCTAAACAGGGAAGTGACCAGTGGCCTCTTACTCAAAATCTCATATGGTTGCTTGACTATATCTCCTGCTGCTTCTGTGTCCCATCCTTCTACTTCAAGTCATGATGGTTCTTTCCATTCCTCTCTGCATCCTACTCATGCAGCTCTAAAATTCCTGCCTCTAAATGTCCCATCCTCTGCTTAATCATTGACCATTGACATCTTTATTGATCAATCAAAACCTAATTGGGGACAAGGAACTTCAGTGTCTGGACATGCAGATTCCTAATTGAATCAAAGCATTAGAACCAATATCCAACACCTCACCTTTTCTGTCCAAATTAAAAACAGAAACGAAAATTAAAAAACTCCTCTTTTCTCAGACATAAATTGAGTACAACATAACAATTATATAAATCACAAAGTATGATATATAATTAACATCCAGTCCATATTTGACAATTAGATAAAGTACTCTACTATCATTCCTAACTTAAAGAATTTATGATACTATACCTGAATTATGTTTTGATTTTAGCCTGTAACATCATCTGAAAACCATGTTTTTAAATCTATATATCTTTTAATGTAAAATAACTTGTTTGCTTATGGGATTATAATTAGTCTTCACCCTATCAGAAATCTGAGTATGAATTAAATATTACCTGACTATATAGAAAGTAGCAAACATACCTTCTAAAACTTAAACAATTGTAGGGATAGCAGACTACCTGGACAGTCCCCTAATTTCGTATAATGTTGGAGCACCTGTCTTCAGCCTTTTGGCCCAGAGCCATCTGGAAGACCCAGCAGTGAGTAACAATATAAAGGACTAGCTTATCCTGTCTTGGGAAAGATTAGTAGTTCACTATCCCATATCTGTTTGTCCTTTTGGACAGTATTTTGTCTGCAGATGAAATAGGTAATTTCTGCCCTGTGGCTACCTTGCCACGATAAGCAAGCTTGCCTGGAGGTAAAGATGCTCAATATCTTATGTGACCTGTGAAGAGGGTACTGTCAGGGGCAGCCATGTCTCTTGTCAAAATTTTTAATAATTATGAAATGATTAAATGTCAGATTCTGTGGACTTCTGATGTTTTTGAAGACTGTCTATGTAAAGTATGTAAACTGTTAATCCTTAGCTACTCTTAGCTATTTGAGTAAATTGAAAGCACCTTGTAATAGTTAAATTATAATCTAACCTAACCATGAGTTTACTATCTGACCCTTAACTTGTGTTACTGAATCATTTTTAAACAGTTTGTAATAGCAGCTATTAGAAAGATTGGGTCACAGTGTAGGGGAATGCTAGGGAGTGGCAGGAGTGGGCACATGGGTAGGAGAGCACCCTCATAGAGGCAGGAGGAGGGGTGATGGGATAGGGGGTTTCCAAAGAGGAGACCTGGACAGGAGAAAACATTTGAAATGTAAATAAAGTAAATATCTCAGAGAGAGAGAGAGAGAGAGAGAGAGAGAGAGAGAGAGAGAGAGAGAGAGAAATGGATTGGGTCAAAGTTTTGTGCTCTTAAATGAGTTACATAAGCACAATGCCTATCTAAAAGTAACAATATTAAGTTCAAATTTTGTATCAGTATACAGATTTATACCAATGAAAACCTTAATTTATATCAATATATAAATTCTGTACCAATGCACGATATTATAACTTCAGTTTTACATTGGTTGCAAAGATTTCTACTAATGTAAGATTATGTCTACACAATGCTTTGTTCAAGAATAAATTTAATAATCCATCCCATCTATTTTCTCCTTGTTCAAAATTATGACCATTCCCAAATTATCCCTGAGAATGACATTCTATGATTTGTAAAATAACCATATCTAGCACCCAAACCCAAGGAAGCCGGTTGATGATTCTCCATGTCTTCTTCCTGCTGAATAGGGGCAACAAGAAATTCTTTAAAGGAATAGGGAGGGGTAGGGAAATTAGAAGATTGGTTAGACTTAAGAAAGCTAGCTTTTGTATCTGTGCTCCAGTCTCTGTATGCTTAGAAGATGCAGGCCTTGACTGAAGTTTTGACTGGATCTATCTGGAAGGTTGGATGAGGCAAAATCATTGGGAATCAGTTGCAACTCCTGAAGCTGTTCTGGATGTAAGTCTCTGAACAGCATTTGGAAGCAGGGGCTGGAACAATGGGCCAGTTCAGCATCTCTGAGGATGAATCTTGTCAAAGCTGTACATTCTGTAATATAAGATCTCACAACCAAATTTTAGTACCATTAAGATATTTGTATGGATTGTCCATGGTGCACAGATCAGTTGCTTCCTGTTTGAGCAGGTAAAAGACAACTGTCTTTTGCCTGGTCTGCCTCAAAGTTGGGCACTCCTAAGCCTTCCTCTGCTACCCCAGACCCAATCGGGGAAGTGACTAGTGGCCACTTACCTGAAATCTCACATGGCTGGTTGGCTTTATCGCCTGTCACTCCTGTGTCCTATTCTTCTATCTCGAGTCAACTGTGATTCTCTCCATTCCTTTCTGCATCCTACCTGTGCTACTCTAAGTGGCCAGCTCTCTGTCCAGCCATTGGCCATTGGCATCTTTATTGATTGATTGAAACCCAATTGGGGACAAAGACCTTCAGCATATGGACACACAGATTCCCAATTGAATCAAAGCATTAGAACCTATCTCTAACATATCACTTATAAAAATACCTTCTTGCTACTTTTTTAGTTTCTTATTTTCTCTTCTTCACATTCAAAATTTGGTCTATTGTTCCCCAGCATTCATGATGTTGGAAGGCTTTAAGGAAGATGAGAGCAAAGAATATCCTAGATATCTCCTAGGCAGCCACACAAAACTTTGAGGGGAATTTCTGCTGATGTGCTGACTCAAGCATATGAACAGCATAGGCAGAAGAGAAGAGTTTATTAAAATCTAGTTCATATTGTACCCCTTAATGGTATTAAATGAGGTCATTTGGAAGGCTGGGGGTGGGAGGGCCTCCTAGGAAAGTAACACCTCTAGAGAAAGGGATTTGCTGTACTGATAGCAGTATCTTTACCTTCCCAGAAGCCTGCATCCTGGAGGCTCATCTGCAGTTCTACCTGGCTTGATGGCCCCTTATCATGATAGATGCATTTTTCTTAATATGGTCCTTCATTTTTGATTGCCAATACTATTTTGTCCTATATATCCTGTTCTGCTTTACCTTGCAGACCCAACTTTGATGGTGGAGGTGTTCCTGATCAACAAGAAATGACCTTTTTCAGAACCTATGCATTGTCAGACAATTAGTTTCTTTGAGTTTTGTGTCACATACACTTCTCATTTTTCCTATCGGTGTTTGATGGTAAAGTATATTGTGTGTAGTGTTGTGTTACATATATGGATCTTGGATATAAAATCTTGAACTCATAGGTTAGTTCTGCCAATTACAAGCTCCATGAACTTTAGAAAATTTACCAACCCTCAGCTTCTTCTCTTTAATGTGGAGTAGTAATGCCTATATCACAGGTGTTATGGGTGCTAAAATAATGTGTGGATGAGTGGATTGTAATATATTGTTAACTATTTACTAACACAGTGGTTAGTATATAGAAGACATACCTTTGTTACTGAGTAAAAGTTGGCTTGAATACCAGTTCAACTTACCAATCTTTAATTTTATGTATCTCCTTCAGTCTGTTTCACTTTTCCATAGAATGGAAGTAATATTTCTCTGATATGGTTGAGTTAAAAGACTGTCATATGTGAAATAGATAGCAAAGTATTTGGCATAAGATGCCAGGCATTCATTACACATTTATTGAATGGCTCGTTAAGTTAGTCAGTGAGTATAACAGTGACTAGAGTTGTAGATAGAAGAGAATTTCTACGTGTTCAAAATCTACATGACTGCTTATTGGGGATATAACAGAAAATTAAAGCAAAATAATTTGGAGAGCTTTCTAATGACCACCATCTAAATGCATATGTTCTAAAATGACATCTGATGACCATTGTGTGAGCAATTAACTTGAACAGAGATCTGTCTAAGATTCATGCTTTAAGATTTATGTGTCTAAACTGTATATGACATTATCACTCAGGACATAGTGTAGTTCATGTTTTGTTAAGTCAGATGCTGTTAATCTGCATGATAGAATGGCAGCACAAATTAGTTTCAGCCAATATAGAACTTTCAACAGTCAGAATCTGTTCTCTATAAATCTCTAATGCATATGATTTGTTTCTGTTAACATTTGCATGTAGGGTGTCAAATAAAATGTTACATGCCTTCATTCTTTTTCTTCCTTCCATTTGAAATTCCACTTGCTCCATCTTAATATTCATACTAACTTTAGTAGGGAGAGGAAATCATAGTTTTATAAATGATTGATTAAGGACTGACTGACTAAATTAGTGGACATATGGGTAAATGGATTGATGTGCAAAGAATTGGTGACTCTACCTATGTACTTGAAGTATACATTTTTCTTTTAAATGTGTATAAATTTTAGTTCTCGTTTGTAGAAATAGACAGCTAGAGCATCTTTCATTGATTTTATTTTTCTATGAAAGTACTCTTGGAAGACATCAAAGGAAAGTTGCTATCTTTCTTAGATATACTTAAAAAATACAAGTAAAAGGTTTACCTGCTATAGATTTCCCATTAAACATTGTAATGCATTTGAGTATCTCACTGGAGGAAAATGAGACTTCATAGACACATGTGACAGTCCATTAAACTTGACTTGCCTCCTTCATGGATTAGGAGTCTGCTGATGCTCACATTGCCTGGGGAGGGAACATAGTGAGCTGAAAGATGGACTGGTTAATTACTTTCACTTTTAGAGCCAAACAATACTCTAAAAGCAGATCTGTTCACTCCCTCTAACCTGCTCTCAGCCACACAACTGCTGTGGGATTCAGCTATCCTCTCCTGACACTTTGGAATGAGCAGGAACAAAGTTCAATGCTACAGCAAAAACACAAAGAAAAAGACACACAGATGCTTAATTTAAAATGTAGCACACATCTCCTTATCTGACTAAATGGTAGTAGAGTTAGCTTCAGATAAATAGGATTTAGAAACTGTATGAATAAAAGAGCAAGGTGTCCTGGAAAGCAGGAAAGCTCAGGTTGATATTCAAATGATTATATTTACTAAGCAAGGAACCTTTGATTCTTGGGGATGCTGTGAACCACATGTCTTGCTCTCCAGGCCTGCTGCTGAAAACAGCTGCCAGTGATGAACATTTTTATGTTCATGGGCTGAGCTATGCTAGGGACCATATTTGTGACCATGCCCCATGTTGTCCTGAAGACCATGTTGATGTCCTTGGTTTGTGCTAGTGGAGAGCTATAATGATGCCCATAGCCTATACTGCAGCAGAAGGCTATGTTGATGTCTGTGGTCTGTGCTGACACCAGAAACCGTGCAAGTATATGGCAAGTGATGATTCCAAAGAGCATGTGGATGTATGTGATCTGTTCTGTCACCAGAAACCACGTGAAAGTCTGGGCTCCTACTGACTGTAAATGGCAAGGAAGCTACTTTTGAAGTAGTATTGATGATTATAGAGCCACAGCTGAGAAATAGTAAAAGGAAGAGTATTGGCTCAAGACCCCCAAGACCAAGTTCTCAGCACAAAAGAGATATACTTGTCACAGAGAGACAGAGGGCAGAGATATGGAATAAAGACAGGAGATAGAGGAAGAGGTAGAAGGGGAAGGGAACAAGGGAGAGGGCAGAAAAGGGGCAAAGGAGATAGGTAAGGGGTTTTGTCCTGGAGGGGGACAAAGGACTGAATAGATAGATGTTGCCTGTGCCCTGGACTACTTGCCCTTGGGGGTTGGAGGTGAAGTGGTGCAGAGTCAACAACACAAGACTCAGGGAGGAGGGGAGAAATGCCACAGCAAGCTCATCTGAACACTGCTGCAAGCTCCTTTAATAGCCTCCACCCGTGTCCTATTAGTCCCAAAAAAGCATCGCTTCTAAACAGCAGTTCCTGATTGGCTGGCACTGTCTACACCAGCAATCCTTGGTCTCTCAGGCAGTCCTCAATTAGGTCCTCCTGCAAGAGTTGCTTTTGTGGCTGCACAGCCCTCAGCATTTGCATAGAGGTGCCCCCCACCCCCGATGTTCCTGTTACAGATACAGAGGAGAGAGATGGCAGCTTATAAAAGTAGAGGGTTTAACCAGTGTTAGGATGAGGTTTCAATTTTAATTAAGCATGTTAATTAGGTGAGTCAAAAGGGCCTTTGGTTACTGAATTTCAATACTTTCATAGCTGGACCATGGTAGTTAGCCTCAAGAGGAAGGATTGCTAAATAAGAGAAAAAATCTTGGGGGCTAAGTTTAAGAATCTAATCTAATAGTTTTTAGGTGGATAGAGAGAAGAGGGAGAAAGGCAAGACCTGTCAGTGCCATACTCACCATGCTCAACCTGGCCAGAGTCCTCTCAAATTGAGATATAGAAGGCTTCATTGACAACCTCTATTGGCCCCACCAAATTAACAGCCTAGAAAGGAAGCAATCAAAGAGAACTCTTAGAAATTGTGACAAGTTGTCATAGAAGCCTTCTATGACTCTCCTTCTCAACCAGGTGTCTGCAGTCATCAGATTATAGATATACTCATGATTTCTGTTGACATCACAAACCACAAACATCAACATGGCCATCTGCTGCAGCATGGGCCACCCTTCCCCCAAAAAGTAACAGTCTAGACAGGAGGTCGTTGAAGATAACTCTTAAAATTGAGATAAGGATGCAGAAGTGTAGCCCTCCACAATTGGTATGGTTCTGGTGTATGTGGAGGACCCAGTTTCTTTAAGGGGATGGTCACTGGAAGTTTACCCATGCTCAGTGAGTGTATAGGCAACACAAATTGGTCTTCATTTCCCCTTCCACTTCCCCTTTTCCTTCCCCTCCTCTCCTTTACAGCCTTCTCCTCTCCCTCCTTCTTCTTCAGGGAGGTTCCAAGGGTGGGGACTGGGAAGTGAGTATGATTGGAGTGCATGATATGAAATTTCCAAATAATCAATAAAAATGTTATGTTGAAAGAATGTGTGTGTGTGTGTGTGTGTGTGTGTGTGTGTGTGTGTGTGTGTGTGTTTAATGTTTCCTTGAGCTGGCAAGAAGTTAAGTGACACTCAGAACAAAGACCTTGAGTGCAGGCCAAGAGAGCACTGACCTTATTGTGTGCCTGGTAGGCACTTTCTGATCTTGAAATTTAAGGGTCAGTTTTTGTTTCACTCAGGCACTGATCACAATAGCCATATCCCACCTAAGACATAGCGATGTTTAACATAGACTATCCTAACGCAGGCTACCATCTGAAGTGTATCCCCCAGACATCTGGGAAGAAATTTGCCCATCTCAGTAACTTTGGGTTGAATGAAGAAGGAACTCGCACAGGAGTTACATGCAGAAGCCTGATCACAAGCAGATCAGTCAGAATCATCTCTGTCTGTTTAGTCAAGAATTCTATTTAAAATGGTTTTAGTCTGTAGACCTTGTTCCAGGCAGTTAGCAGAAAGGTAGGTGAAGCTTTTCTGAAATAATTCATCTTAAATTATTCTTGTCAATAATGAAAATATCAGATCTGGGGCTTTCTGCTGTTTGGACTTAGTTTATCTCCCAACCTGTACTTTCCTTGGAGCCCTACTGACACATACATCTTTCTCAGGAAGAACAAAACAGAGGAAGATGTAGAGGCTAAGTGTAAGGAGGACTGCTAAGCTTTGGATGCATATTCTGGAGATCCACTTCTAGACTCTTGGTTCCCAGACTACAGTGTTACTGTGAGAAAGATTAGATCACTGAGACAAGCTATTGACCACCTCTTCCTGAACATCATTTGCTAAAACACTAATTGTACCATGTGCCCTATGGTGTGTTATGCCACTATAGACTCAGAAATGTTCAAAGGCCTGAGTGATCATGGAGATGTAAATCAAAATGACCTTGGGATTCCACCTTACACCCATCAGAGTGGCTAAGATCAAAAATTCAAGTGGCAGCTCATGCTGGAAAGGATGTGGAGCAAGGGGAGCACTCCTCCATTGTTGGTGGGAATGCAAACTGGTACAATCACTCTGGAAATCCATCTGAAGGTTTCTCAGAAAGTTGGAAATAGTTCTACCTGAAGACCCAGTTATACCACTCCCGGGCTTATACTCAAAAGATGTTCCACCAAACCACAAGGACAGGTGCTCCACTATATTCATAGCAGCTTTACTTGTAATAGCCAGAAACTGGAAACAACCCAGATGTCTTTCAACTGAAGAATGGATACAGAAAATGTGTTTCATTTATAAAACAGAATACTATTTAGCTGTTAAAAACAAAGATATTATGAATCTTGCAGGCAAATGCATATAACTAGAAAATATTGTCCTGAGTGAGGTAACCCAGACCAAAGGACATGCATAGTATGTACTTACTTATAAGTGGATATTAGTCATAAAGTCCATGATACCTATGCTATACTCCACAGACTCAAAGAAGCTAGGCAATAGGGAAGGACCCAGTGAAGATGCTTGAATCCCTCCTAGAAGAAGGAATAAAAAGTCATAAGAGGCAGGCAGAGAGACGGAACTGAGTGAGACAGGGGATGGGGAGGAGAATCAAGGGTTCAGAATCAGGTGCAGGGAGAGAGAGGAGAGAGGGCCAGAGGCTCAGGAAATCTGCACCTGGCAGGAGGTGGAGGAGTGGTGGGTATCTCTGGATGCGCCAGAGAATTGGGATGGGCGAGACTCCCAGGAGTCTATGGGGGTGACTATTGCTGACACTTACAGCAGTGGGGATATATAGCTTATACGTCCTGTAGCCATACAGGACCCTTGGTAGAGGGAAGAGGACACCAACCCACCTACAAACCTTTTGACTCAAAATTTGTCCTGTCTAAAAGAACTGCAAGGACAAAAATGTGGCAGGGACTCAGGGAATGGCCAACCAATAACTGGCCCAACTTAACACCCATCCCACAGACAAGTACCAATCCCCAACTTTGTTAATGATACTCTGTTATGCTTGCAGACAGGAGTTTGGCAAAATGGTCCTCTGAGACATTCCACCTAGTTAGCAGCTTACTGAAACAGATGTAGAGACCCACGGTCACATTGGACAGAGTTCAGGGAGTCTTATGGAATAGTTGAGGGAAAGGTTAGGGTGGGGTGAAGGGGAAAGGAACTCTAGAGGAAGACCAACAGACTCAACTAACCTGGACCTTTGGGGCCCTTAGGGACTGAACCACCAACCAAAGAGCATACACAGGCTTGACTTAGCCCCGCTCCCACAAACATATGTATAAGATGTCTTCCTGTGGGTCCCCCAACAACCTGAGCAGGGACTGTCCCTAATGCCATTGCCTCTCTGTGGAATCCTTTCCTCTAACTGGGTTGCCTTGTCTGGCCTCAGTAGAAGAGGTTGTGCCTAGCCTTGCAGAGACTTGATGTCCCGGGGGCGGGGGGTATCCAGGAGGCCCCTCCACCCTTTCAGAGAAGGAGAGAAAGGGCATAAGGAACTGTGTGAGGGGGGAACTGGGAGGTGGTAGTGATCGATATGTAAAGTGAAAAAAATAAATTAATGGAAAAAATAACTTCATGAAAGTACAGATCGTAAAGTAAATAAGTAGTTTTAACTGTACTAATCTTTAGAAAATAAGCAAAAGAACCTTATCAAAGTGAGTGTTAGAAAACATGAGGCATACAGTAATTGTATAAAAAGATGGAGAGAAGAGAGACATCTTTTAGGCTCATATTTCTAAGGCTAAGATCAAGGAAATCTTAGATGATGGGTTAGAGCTAAAGTCACAGTGCTTGCTCTCCAGAAGTTCACTGTATGCAGAGACAATAGACAACTCTCTGTATTATAGTGCTTAGAGTTGCATCAGCAGAGGACAGTTGTTCTGAAGTATTTCCTGAGCTAACTAACAGGCATTAGAGTGTAGTGCTGCATTAATAAACACACTGGGGAAGAGTTCCAATGAGCTTCCACACAGACAGGGTGTGGGTTTAATAGTGAGCTTAATTAAGCAGTTTCCTGGTGAAACGTCAGGGCTCTCTAAAAAGATGTAAAATATACAAATTCTGTCTTTTGCTGAGAATCTTGTGCTGAAAAAAAAAAAAAAAACCTGCTAGTTGCAGAACAGTGGGAAGCAATATTTGGCCGTGTGTGAGGGAGTAGATGTGGAAACACATGGTACTTTGATAATTTAGCCTTAAATGAAAATTCCCAAAATGAAAATTGCTAAACAAATTTTGGAATTTTACATAGATTCTCTGGCTGGACCATTTCCCCCCAGCACAGCTCACCTATAGTGGCCATTTCTGAGAGCTTTGCTGGCCTTCTTGTAAGTCTCCTACTTTTTACCCTGCTTCCTTTGCTCTCTTCTATAGCCATTTTTACCTGCTTCTTGTTTAGGGACCTTAAAGGCATGAGATGTTTGGCTCCTGCTCAGTATGGCAATAGTACTGTTGCAAAATAACAGTAGAAATTGAGTATTTGTTAATAGACTAAATCGCTAGGTAAATAGAACTTATTTACCCTGGACAACCATCTTCATCGAAAGGTACTCTGTGCTTACTTTACTTTCTCACAACAGAAACTATAAAAACAGATATAGAAAATAAAAGTGAAATATTTATCACAGTCCTTTTCTATTAACCATAAAAATCAGCCTTAAGCCTCTAAAGAGAAGTAAGATTATCAAAAACAATTTTCCCAACAGTGGGCCTTAGTGATGTCAATCTGGTAATATGAAACTTTCTTCATTTCTGTCATGAATAAAACAGTTTTTGAACCAGAGCAAAGAAAGACTTGCTGGATCACCACACAATGAAGATAACATCAACACAGCAACAATTGTGAGATGAAGTTTACATTGTGAACAATTACCCTAAATAAGCCTTCATTTGGGCTAAAAAGATGGGAGAGATTACTGCATCTAAAATCTAGTATTACTATATGTATATTTTATATATATGTCTATGTATATGTGTATATGTATATATGTATTTATGCACTTAGGTATATGTATGTGTATATGGGTGTATACATATTAAGACTTACTTTATAGACCAAGAAAATCTCCAAGACAATGAGGTTGCAAGGTATATGACTAATCCCAGTGGCTTTTAGTTAAAGTTTCTGCTTAATATAATGCAGGGAAATTTGTGAATTTCATATTAATTACATCACATAAAATCTAATAAAGCAAAGGGAGACCGTGGAAAGACTGGGGTTTGCAATCAGGTCACCTGATTCCTTGCTCCAGCTCAGCCTCCGGTAAGCTTTATGGTGTTTACAGAGAGCCTCATTTTCCTCATTCACTAAGTGGGAGCTCTCTCCTGTCTCACCAGCTTCCTGGTGACCATAATGCAAGTTAATATGAAAAAAGCTCTTAACATTCTCTAATTTGCTATACAAATCTGGCTGTACTTTTATAGCTCTGCCCTCAGGGGAACCAAGTCTAAAATACCTGAAGTTTCTAGGCTTCCAAGTTTATCTTCCTCTGCATATTTCATTTGCCTGACTACAGAGAAAGAAATCATTAATATTAATATTCAGACTTCATGAATTATGCACATGAACTAAGACATTTTTGTTCCATCTTTTCTGTCTTATACTTGTTTTCAGATGTCCAATAATCTTTACTCATGAGCAGAGACCATCAAGGAAAATGAAGACCTGCAGTATCCTTGAGAAAGTGGAGCTTGTAGCTTTCCCTGTGTGAGGAACTGAACACTGAAATGGTATACACATGTGTTAAGGTGCATTTACGTCTCCAGGCTTTGATAACAGTCCTCATAAAAATCCCATTGCATCAATTACCACCCACTGATCCCTGAGGTTGGAAACCTTTGCAGTAGAAGCCTAGTTGGCATACTCAGTGGAGTATGGGCAAGGTAATAGATACTGAGGAGGCATGATAAAGAAGTTTCTCTCAAGTGAGAAAGAGTATAAACATCCAACAAATGTTTCTAAAACATTCCACCAGATGCCAATGGAGAGGACACCTACAGTAAGCAGAATGTTTTTCCTATTCCTCTGCGAATGGTGTCTATACTCTGAAGGCATGGAGCTATTAATAGGTTTCCATGGAGAGGTGTGATCCAGATTGCAAACATAATTAAACTACTGATTTGCTGACTTTGGCATGGGCAAATACTCCTGGATTATCCAGATAGATTCAATGTAGGCATGAGTATTCCTACAAGGTGAAGATAAAGCCAGAAGAGAGGGGCTGGAGAGATGGCTCAGAGGTTAAGAGCACTGACTGCTCTTCCAGTGGTCCTGAGTTCAATTCCCAGCTACCACATGATGGCTCAAAACTATCTGTAATAGGATCTGATGCCCAATTCTGGAGTGTCTGAAGACAGCAACAGTGTACTCATATAAATAAAATAAATAAAGCTTAAAAAAAAAGCCAGAAGAGAGAACAACAGAATGTTTTACCATGGGAAAGATCCTACCACTTGTAGTTGGTCTTGGCAATAGAAAATAAACTGAGAGCCAAGAAATGCAGGCAGTCTTAATATGTCAGAAATGGATTCTTACCTAGAGATTCCAGAAAGGAATTCATTCCTGTCAATACATTTACTCCACTGAGACTCATTCCTGGGTTCTGGAATGAGATACTAGTATATGTTATTTTGACTTAACCATCCCTTTTGTATTATTTTACAGGAAAAATGAGAACTTGATATGGTTTCTAAAATGGAAGTAGTTGTGCTCAATTTATATTTGAGAGAAAAGTTTTTTGTTTTTTTTGTTTTTTTAAATCTGGACAGAAAGGGTGATATGTAGCAGAATTTTCAACCAATTAATTTAAATATTAATACAACAAGAAGCCTGTGATTGAACTGGGAGAAGGGAGGCAGAGCTAAGAATTTGAGAGACAGAGACAGACGGAGAAGAAGGAAGGAAGGTGGAAAAAGAGGAAGACGATCCAGATTCCACATGGCTTTAAATAGCCACAGGCAGTTATGAATATCATAAAAAGAATAATTGGGGTAACTTGTCTAATCTAGGTGGGCAGCTTGTATCATTATCAATTGGCTCTGAAATTATTGTGTGGGCATCTTGCAAATTGAGAATTTAGTGATATATAAATCTGACTGATTAATTATAAGCTTCTAGAGTTTTGATTTACTGGGTTAAGGGGATTTGTGACAACTAGCCACAGGGGGTAGATGGCTGAGAAGGAAGAAGCAGCTCTGAAGCAGGCAGACTGGAGAATGGAAAACCTAAGACTAGGGCTAGCCTAGAGGCAGTGAGACCATGGGCAGAGAGTAGCTGGGTATAGGGTGGGATGGTGCAACAGAGACTCATTCCAGGGTTCTGACCTCCCAAATAATGAGATACTAAATAAATGGTATTTTGACTAACCATTGCTTTTGTATTTTTTTTACAGGAAAAATTAAAACTTGATATAGTTTCTAAACTCTGAATATCATCTCAAAGTTTCTGACCAGAGGTTGTGTCTCATTTACCAAAAGGCAGGACTGCTAGCTGTTAGTTTTTGAACCTAACATGTTACCCACAGGCATGTGTTTTGACTGCTTGGTCACCAACTTGTGGTACAACTTTGAAGTAGTAGAACTTTTAGGACTTGGGCACTGCCAGACAGAAGTAGGTTCACAGGAGTAGATCTTTGCAAGAGAGATCTGCTTTTAATTCTGGCTTCATCTCTCTACTTCATTGCCGTGATGAACTGAAGTCTCTCTGAAACCATGAATGAAAATGAACCTGTCCTTCCTTACATGGCTTAAATCTGATATTTTGACATAGCAACAAGAAGAGTGTGTAGGCAGAGTGTGTAAGAATTTGTTGATACATTCTAGAAACTCCCAGAATACTATGGAAAGAGCACAATGTACAATTCTAGTGAGAATTCAGAAGATCAGATTTGGGGGGGTTTGGGTTTTCTTTCTTTCTTTCTTTCTTTCTTTCTTTCTTTCTTTCTTTCTTTCTTTCTTTCTTTCTTTCTTTCTTTCTTTCTTTCTTTCCTTCTTTCTTTCTTTATCTTGGTGACTGTGTGAAGACCATGAACCCAAGACTATCCAAACCCTATATTGCACTAGCCACCTTTCTTCTTTTCACTCTTACATGCTGGCAAAGAATCTGACCACATTCTGCTCACAATCTGAAAGTCTGAGTGTGGAAGAATCTGAACAGAGAGAGCATGCCAGGCACCTTAGTCAAACAGGAAGATCAAGGGAAAGTAATTAATCATTTATTATCATGTCTTTTCTCCATTCAGCCTTGCAGGCACTGATCATCACTGAGGCTGTACCCCAGTATGAAGTCTCTAGATACTGAGAGTTCTGTGAAATATGGTTTAATATGAAATTTAGATTATGCTAGTTTTGCAGATCTACAGAACACAAGACTTCAGAGGTTAGGATTTCAGAATAAATAAATGCACCAGGATTTCAGAATAAAGTCTAAAATCCCAGACTGTGTAGTAAGGTCAATTCCCTGTAGGGAGCCCCTGAAAAGACTATGCATGTAGTTGTGAAGGTAAAAACCTAAATTACCGAGGTTCCCAGTTGTGGGAGATCTTACAGACATTAAACTCTACTGGGGAACACTATAGGCATTGAATAGGGCACTTACAAGTGTGAGACTATGTGTCCACCAGGCAACAGGATGGTAGAGGCAGGCTTCTCAATCCTGTGGTTATATGAACCATGTGCACCAAGTTCTGGGCATAGAGTTGCTGGTTTAAGAATTTCTCTGATGGCCTTAGGTTTTGCTTTAGTGTACTCTCATCTTATTCTACTCTTTAGAATGAGAAATGTTCCAATTGTGCTATTGTATACTAGAAGCATATAAGGTTTTTTGTTTGTTTATTTATTTGTTTTCTTAATTTTATAGGAACACACATTATGCCACATTGACATTCTTAAGGTTGTGGGAGATTTTGTTAGACTAAATTCATTTTGTATTATGAAGTGTCCATGAACCTTTGGAGGCCATAGTAGAATGTTGTGATTTTAATCTAAAATGCCTCTCAGAGGTTCATGTTTTGAACATCCAGTTTTAGCTTGATTCTTTGGTGAAGGCTGCAATGCCTTTAAGAAGCCAGGTCTGTCTGGCAGAAGTAGAGAACTAGGTCTAGGCCTTTGAAGATTATAACTGCTCTTGGTTTGAATCCCTTGTGGACCTTTAACCTTGAGCTCAGCCTGGTATTGCTGAAGATGAAGGATGGAGGTGTTCTTCTGTGCTTATGGTATAAGCTGCCATCATTTCATACTCAGATGATCGTGATAGATCTTTAATGGCCTATTGCCTTTAATCTTGCTCCTTTCCAGCTCACATTCTACAAATTAGTGAGCCTACCTGTAAAATAAATTACGCTGCTCTTCTGCTTAGGGAGTTACAGTGGTTCACCTGCTCTCAGAGCAAAGGCCAAGGCTTGGCCCAACATCCAAGAGCAGCGTGATGCTGCATGTTCACCTCTCTATGGTCCTGTTTATGCTTCTATCCAACATGCCATCGCTCTGCAACCTCTCACCATCCTTTATGCCCTTGAACCTGTCAAATTATGCCTCTCCCTGGGGCTTTCACACATGCTGTTGTTTCTGTCTGATGTATACACCTTTGAACTCCACCTGGCTAATTTTTATTTAATTCAAAGCCATATGTTCAACTGATAGAACATACTATGATACACATGTTTCTCTTGTTTAAAGTTCATTTCCTTGTAGCCAGGCAGGACTTCCAGTGGAGGGTGGGAGATACCAACCCACCCACAAACCCTTCAACCACAAATTAGTCTTGCTTACAAGATGTTTAGGGGTAAAGATGGAGCAGAAACAGAGGGAATGGCCAACAAATGACTTGTCCAACTTGAGACCCATCCCATCTGAGAGCTAACCCCACACTATTAATGATACTCTCCTATGCTTGCAGACAAGAGCCTAGTATAACTGTCTCCTGAGAGGTTTCATCAAACAGCTGATGGAAACAGATACAGAGATCCACAGACAAACATTAGGTGAAGCTTGGCAGAGTCTTGTGGAATGGTGGGATGGGGAGAACTGAGGGAATTGGATGGGACAGGAACATCACAAGAAGACCTGCAAAGTCAACTAACCTGGGCCCATGGGGGCTCACAGAGACTGAACCACTAACCAAAGAACATGCTTGGGCTGGACCTAGGCCCCCTACATATATGTAGCTGATGTACATACAGGTTGGTCTTCATGTGGGTGCCCTAAAAAATGGACTGGGGGAACTTTACCTGAATCTGTTATTTGCCTTTGGATCCCTTTTCCCTATGTGGGAGGCCTTGTCTGGCCTCAGTGGGAGATGCACTTAGTCCTGCTGTGACTTGATGTGCCAGGGTGACTTGGTACATGTGGGAGTGTCTCCCATTCTGTGAGGAGAAAAAGAAGGGGATGGGAGGAGGGGTTTTGTGAGGGTGGGAATGGCAGGAAAAGAAGGAGTGGGGGCTTCAATAAGGACATAAAGTGATTAAATAAAGTCCATCTTCATTTGATCTTAAATTTTCGAGATGTACCACTTTTACATGCTTACTGCTATGTGATCCTGTCTTTACAAAAGCTTTAACATGTAGGAACCTGATAAATGAGTGAAGGCTGTAAACCGAAGACTATTCAAACCGTATATTGCACTAGACACCTTTCTTCCTGCCACTCAGAATAAAAGTACATGAGAAGAAATAACAATGCCGGTCTGATGGTTAATGTTAATTTTCAACTTGAATGTATTTACAATCACCATAAAAACACATCCAGTTGTGCCTATGAGGACCTGTCCAGAGGGTTAAAATGAGGAGAGAAGATCTGCCCTGAATTTCACGGTATCAACCACAGGCTGAGTTAAGAATGAATAAAAAGAAAACGCTGATTGGAGACACCATCATTTATGTCTTTCTGATTCCTGACCTTGGATGCAAGGATCTATCTAAGTTCCTGCCACTATGATAACTCTTCTGCCAGGTGGAACATGGTATGTTCAAATATTGAGCAGAATGAACACATCTTCCTTTAGCTTGTCTCTGTCAGGCATTTTGTCATAACAACAAGGAAATTAACTAATAGAATAGGAAACTTACCATTGAAAATAAGCAACTTATGAGAATAAGCAACATGAATCACTTGTAGAATCATATTTACTATGCTTGTTGGTACAAATGTGGCTCTATGTCAATCAAAGTGATAGCCAGAATACATAGATCCTTTTTACAGTCAAAACAAAGCAAAACACCTAATTTCTTTGTCACCAAGAAGCATGCATGCTTGATATATTAGTTACTTTTCTTTAAAAAAAACATATATATATATATATATATATACACACACACACACACACACACACACACACACACACACACACACACACACACCACACACACACACACACACACACACACACACACACACACACACACCACACACACACACACACACACACACACACATATATATATATGGATACCACATGTGTACAGTGTCCCCGGAGGCTGGAAATGGGCATCAGGTTAACTGGGACTGGTATAACAGATGTCTGTGGGCCACCATGTGGGTGCTGGAAATTGAACTTGGATCCTCTGGAAGAGCAGCTGGTGCTCTTTATCATTGAACCATTGCTCCAGCCCTTATTAGTTACTTTTCTATTACTTTGATAAGACACCATGGTCAAAGAAATTTACTGACAAAAGAGTTTATTTGAGTTTATGGTTCAAGAATTTCAGGGTACATAATAGTGGGAGTAGCACAGCAGCAGGAGGCCAACATAGTGACTGGAGCTAGGACCTGAGAGCTGAGAGCTCACATCTTGAATGGGTATGAAATCTTGAAGCCTGCTCTCAGTTACACAAGGCCATACATCCTAAGTTTCCCAAAACAGTGCCGTCAACTGCAGACCATGTACTCAAATGCCCAATATTATGGCAGCATATTTCATTTAAACCACCATATTCTATTCCTTAACCATCACAGGTTCATTACTATATCATAATGAAAAATGTATTTAAGTCCAATTTGACATGCATTCATAGTATTTCACAGTTTCAACACTGTTTAAAAGTCCAGATATCATCTATGACTCAAGGCAATCTCTTAACTGTAAATTCCTATAAAATAAAAAATCAAATTACACCCTTCCAATATAAAATGGCACAGAATATATACTATAATTTTCAAGAGAGTACTGTACTAGTATAGGGAACAAAGCAAAACCCAGTAGGGCAAAGGGTTTAGATAGCTCTTTCCCTCCAGTTTTACTGTTTGTAATTTATGAATCTATCTATCTATCTATCTATCTATCTATCTATCTATCTATCTATCTATCTACTATCTACCTATCATCTGTCTGTCTTTTTGTCTGTTTGTCTGTTGTCTGTTTGTCTATGTCTCTTGGTCTGGTTTCACATCCTATGTGCAGTTCTCTTTGGCATATATCTCAAAGCTCTGACATATCCAAAAACTTAGATATCCAACACAATCCAGGCATTTCTTCTACAGCTTTACAAAATGACATTCCTAGGGCCTTGACATAGGTATTAACCTACTACACACTGTCTGGCCCCAGGAGCTCTCTAAAAAATTTGGAGGAGGAATTTACAGCATCCTTACCCTTGTATCCTTCATGCCTCCAATAGCAGCATCTTTTGGACGACACTGCCAAGCTAGTCTACCAGCTTGGAATGGAGCCTGATACAATCTCTCCTCACATAAAGCCTTGACTATAACATTAAGGATTACATCTGAGGTTGACCTATGTTCTCCATATGCATACAAGGAGCTTTGGGTGATGCTGAATACCTTACTCATACTTCTGTACGTATAACCCAAATAACTCAGCCAATAGAGGTGGTCTTGGAAAGAATGTTTTTATTGTTGTTCTATTATCTATCTGGAGTGTGTGAATCTTTATATCTCCCAGACAAATACCAAACAACACAAGTCAATACTTGTATTACAGAGGTTTCATATTTTGGTCAAAGCCACATAGGTGGTAAATAGTAAAAGCAGTACAAAGTATTGACTCTTGGGTTCACCATTTCTATATTGGCAATAATAGCTATTTGGCCAATAATTGTTACTACTTATCAAGTATTTAATATATGTAAAGTGTAGAATATTTTTGTTAATTTATTCTCTTACATATTATTTCCCAACCACAGCCTCCCCTTCTTCCCCTCCTCTCAGTCTCCCCCCACCACACACACACATCATCACCTACTCCTTCTCCATTTCTTTCCAGAAAAGGGCAGACCTTCCAGGAATATCAACCAAACTTGGAATATCAAGTTGCACTAAAACTAGGCACCTCCCCTCAGGTTAAGGTTGGATGAGGCAACTCGGTAAGAGGACAAGGGTTCCCAAAGCAGGCAAAGGCATCAGGAAAAGCTTCTACTTCCCCTGTTAGGAGTCCCATGAAAATACTAAGCTACATAACTATAACATATATGTAGAAGGCCTAGGTTAGACCCATGCAGGCTAATTGATTGTCAGTTCAGTTTCAGTGAGCCACTAAGTGTCTAGGTTTGTTGGTTCTGTGGGTTTTCTTGTTGTGTCTTTGGCTCTTCTCATTTCTACAATCCTTTTTTCCCTTCTTCCATATGCAGGACTTTAATGCTTATATAAATCATATAAATTAGCATTACAAATGAGAACAAATTAGTAAATGACATCCAGTGAGTAATAGAAGAAACAGACATTTGAGCCCAGGTCCTTCTGACCTCCAATCCTGTGTTGTAAGCTCTTAAATGACTGGTGGAAAAGTCAATCACCCTAGAAATTACTTTTACTGTTCCTCACAGGAAACGGATGTTAGACTCCATGCAATATCAACTTTAAAAGCAGATGAAAGATTTGAACTCTGTCAAACTCTGTCAGCAACTTCCACATTAAGTGATCTCATCCTGTGAGTAGTTTGTCATTCTTTATTTAGTAACTTTTTCCTACCTGAAAGCTGACTTTGAAGGTTCCGTTCACCATAGTGATTACATATTGCTCATGTAATTTATCTTTCTCAAAGGCCAAGCTGATTACAATCATCTAACTGGCAGTCAAGTTGTCTCCAGAATCTTCATCTAATAAGCTCAGAAGCAGGTGTACTTGCTGATTGGTCCTGTCAATTTTGAGATATAATGCTTAGTAAGGTAACCTTTGGTCAACAACTGTAAATAAGTAAAACAAGTTGTAAAAGGAAGCTTTATATGTTTCCTAGAATTTCAACAGAGGCTCTGAAGACCTGGAGCAGGTGAAGGACATCCCACATTCTAAGCTGGGTTCTTATGTGGAACATGAAGGAAATGTGGTTACTCAGGGTCTTCCAGCAGAACCACTCACTTCCAGCCTATAAAACCTTGAATTGGAAGTTCTTTAGGAGAAAGGAGAGCTTTAGAAAGAGCCATTGGTGCATTGTAAAATCTCTGCTCTCCTTTCTCCCTTGAGGGTGGAGGGAAACATCTTGATGTTAAACTAAATGAGAAATAATTGAAATGAGCACTGTGTTGACACCAGAGGCTGTGATTCTGATGGAGCTAGAACTCCATGGTTGAAAGTCATTCTTTCCTGCTAGTGCAGCAGAAGGATATATTTCTTGGATTCGATGTCAAGCCCATCCAAGAGATCTCATCTGGGACCTCTTCAAGTATTCTCTGCACAAAGGCAACCAGAGTCAAGAAACAGAGGGTGGACTACCAGAGGCATAGCAGATGATAGGGAAACATGAGCTTGTTCCCCAGATAATGTCTAGACTTCAACTAGCCAGTTGTCTTGCTAAAATCTCCAAAGAAAATTATATAAAATTGATCTAAAAAAGGAAAGCCAGTCTGGATGACCCAATTCCAGTGTTCAACAGTACTAAACTCTTATTTCCATTTTGTTTGGATAGATTCGAGGTGAGAGAAGCAACAGGTTGTCTGCAGATCAGAGGATGATCTACACAGGGACTAGGGAACAACCATGTTCTTAGTCCCACTGAGGACAGAGTCCAAACTCAAAGAGGAGGCTACGCTTAAATTTAAATTATATTTAGCTTTGTAATGCATTATTAATTTTATCTATGTGAAACTCAGTTACATATACTGAAGGGATCAAATACTAGCAATTTCTTATGGTTCAACCTGCAATGTTAAAGTGGCTTGGATTAATTTAATTGCCAAAATGAAATTATTCTTGATAATGGGAGGAACAGAAATAGTTGTGATAACCTGCATGAGATTTCCTCCATGGCTACATAAATAAGAAGTGACCTGAAGAACAGATTTACAAACCAGTGGATAAAGAATTAAGAACATACTGTTTATAATGTACACACACACACACACACACACACACACACACACACACACACACACACATTAATTCTTTAATATGTAGATTCATTTTTTAACACTGGTTGTTATGTTAGCACTATTTTGGCTTATAGGAATATATACTGAAGCTAACAAGACAGACAAGATCTTTGCACTCGAGGAGCAGGTTAGAAAACTAAGAACAGCTTGAAAACAACAACAAAAACATAAATTAAAAACATACAAGATTGACCCAAGATATAATAGGAGCTATTATGCAAATTGATATCATGTGACTGGGGTATCTGAGATATAATGACATTTGAAGTGACATAGGAAGAAAAGAAGGATTATTTATTCAATGAACAAAAGGGAAATTATTCTGGGCAAAAATAATTGCAGATGATATGTAGGACCGTGAAAGGCAGCCTGGTTTCTGGTTGAGCTAAGGTTTAAAACCCCAGTGACCCAGTAGAGGGTCCCCAGCAGGGCATAACCCCAGCAGGGGATAACAGTGCAAGGGAAAGTAGGCATTTTGCCATGCTCCCGGGCCCCAGGTTCCTGACAAAAGGCAACAACTCTCCATAGGTCTGTGACCATCAGTCATGTAAGGGCAATACCCCAAGCCTCTACACAGATGTGGTCATGTAGCCTCAAGACATCTCCAATTTAATAAGATACCCCACCCACTCCTCCTTGCAAAAGGTATTTAACCTCAGGTCCACCCTGAGGTTGTGGGGTATGGTTTCACTCATCGCCACTCTCCACTATGACAATAAACACCCTAAAACCACAGACTGTCTCTTTTCATTGGGATCCACTGTGGGGAATGATGACAGGCTTTCATCTAAAGAGCTGTGTCTAGTCTCCCACAGAAGGCCTCTCAGTGTTCCTAGCCACAGTCTCTACCAAACCAAGTCAGCCAGCAGACAACAAGCCAAAGACTTGGTCCCCAGCAGGACCCAGCCAAGCTCCTCCCTGCCTTTTCCCCTTGCCCAGGGCTAGATAAAGTCCACGGGCCCCCAATCCATTCTCATTTCTTCTGTATCTAGCATCTAGCTAGATGCCTAGGATGCCCAAGAGCCTGAGAACCAGACAGAGCCAGTGCAGGTCATGCTCCCCCACCCTGTGGAGGGTGTCCTGCAGCTTCACACAACTTGACACCCTCCCACCTGGTGGTGCTGTGGGGTGAATGCGGTCAAACTTCCAGTGTCTCACTTCCTCCAGTGGCCTGAGCCCTGGGGTGGACGCGGAACTCAACTTTAACCCAACAATGACAATCCACCAGGGAGGGGTGAAGGACAGAAATAAAGCCAGTTCAGTGATTTTGTTCAAGAACTTCCATTTGATCTCAACCTACTGGAAGTCTGAGATATGTTCACTGCAAATCAGATTCCCCCAGTCCCCAGATAAGCAGAGGTGTACAATTCAGGTGCCTTAAAGAAATCTCATTTATTCTGTTGCAGGGAATTTGCTAAGTCTTTACTTAAAAACCAGCTTTTAGATAAGTTTTATAGTATTACAGAGATTTTGGTCAGCAAGAAGTACACAGATTGGTATAACCTAGCCTCTTATTTAAAGGCCAGATTCATATCATAGGATATAGCTATGCTATTTCTGAGTGTATTTGCATATGTGTGTATATTCACTCTCTCTTCCCCCTTTTCTAGAATCTATGTCTACTTGCAAAGAGATACCAACATAACCATGTTTATCACTGCACTTTTCGTAATAACCAAGTTATGGAAACAGCCTAGATGTTCATCCACAGATCAATGAATTAAAATATGGTACATATACACAATGGAATTTTATTTATCAATAAAGAATGAAGTTATGCTACCAATAGGATAATGAATGGACTTGGAGATTACTAAATTTAAAAAATAAGTGATTCAGAAAAACAAGTATGGCATTTTCTCTCATATGCATAATATATTTCATATATATATGTTATATG
Organism: Uromys caudimaculatus; assembly: GCA_028551405.1. Lineage (NCBI taxonomy): Eukaryota > Metazoa > Chordata > Mammalia > Rodentia > Muridae > Uromys > Uromys caudimaculatus. The sequence goes on along the minus strand of CM052707.1, from coordinate 6,971,026 downwards.
TATAATTTCTTAGTTTTATATATTCATGTGATTATGAGAACATATTTGTGTATGTACATACATGCACATTACAGAAAAGCTTAATGGGAACTACTTTAGAGAACGAAGGGTACCAGTAGAAGGGTAGGATGGAGATATAAGAGCAGGTAACAGGGAATAAATATTTGCAAAGTATGAAAGTTACATTGTGATATCTTTATGTTAACTTAAAATTTACAAGAAATAAGGAGAAAATATGATAGATTATTTTGGACTTGGGGGTATGATTTTCAAGTAAAAAAAAGTGGGCAATGAGGAGATGAAGAAAGATAAAGGGGCATTGTCAGGAAGTGAGGGACTCAAAGGATGATTAATGGTCACTTTTCGCTCTCCGCTTTAATTTGGTTCTTCCCATTTTATCACTGACAGCTGTTCCTACCTACTTTCTATCAAAGCAATTGATATTAAGAAAGAATAAGCTCTTGCTTAATATTATAGCTGAAAAGACAGAATTTCAAACCAAGACTAGAAAAAAAATCTTACTATGATGCATCCTTCTAAGTACAGGGAAAAAACAAGGTTATGAGGAAAATATAGTAATATGCAATCTATACATTAAAATTCCATTATTCTATAGTATTAAGTTCTCCTCCAGAAAATGTACATATGCAATGCTGGTAGTCAATGTGTGGTCCGGGAAAGGATAGCGCCTGTCCACCAGAGGATGGTGCCTTATCTCAGGTGCTGCATCTCGAACTTTCCTATTGCAACATATGCTTTCTGTGATATCCGGATTTGGGAACATTTGTATTGGGAAGTGACACACATCATTTCTGTTTAGGTTTCATTATGCAAAATAAGCCCTGTTGGTCGGTCATAACATAAAGATAGTAGACAAGGGCAATTTTCTTTGTAAGTTGCAAAGTAGACACAAGCTGAAAACTGATAAATATGAGTGTTTCGTGCAGTAACCTCGCAGGGATGCTTAGATGAATCTTTTACCTTTATCTGTTTCCACAAGTATGAGTTAAGAAGAAAAGCCAAAGGCTCTAAAGTAACTTTTAGTTGCAATAATAATCATGAACTCATTTATGAATATTTTTATTCCAACTCTCTGAATGAAATATTGAATGATATATTGAAACAACAAAGAACCACAAACAAACTATTAGAATTAAGTCATATCAACAAGGGAGAATGAAGGAGAGGCAGACATGCTCATGAGTTACAGAACTGAGTCACTTAGAGACAAGAGCAGAAAGGGTTTTGGGATAGAGAAATGCTGCGTGTAACAACTTGGAGTTTGGGAGCAGTTTGGAGTTCTGGAGTATCTGAGAGGTTTTATATGCTGGAAGGTTGAAGCTAGATGAAGGGAAAGTTTAGTTACAGGAGTGAGGACAATGGTGAAGGTATGATTATGGGTTGTTAGGTGAAACCGTGGGGAAACAGGATGAGAACTTCAAATCTCAGTTGTTGTTCTTCTCAGGGTTATTGTTCCTTTCAATCATATATGTCTGCGTTGGTGTGTGTGTGTGTGTGTGTGTGTGTGTGTGTGTGTGTGTGTGTGTGTGTGTTGGGGTGTTCTGGGAAACACTGGGGTGTTGGATAACCTTAGGTTAGATTCTATATATATTTAGACAACATTCCCAGCTTTCTGGAATCTCTTGCATAAGACTGGGAAAATTCCACTCAGATCTCTTTAGAAGTGGAGTAAAGTTGGCTATACAACAAACATACATACAGAGACACACAGACACAGACACAGACACACAGACACACACATTTTATATACAGTGAATTTTAAACAGGAGGCTGGGGAGTTATCTTCTGTGATGTGGAACTACCTAATTTAACATTGCCAGGAAATATTGCTTTTATACATTAGCAGGTAGCTATCTCAGCATTCTCAACACTTTGAAATATTTTTATAACAAATTAACCACCTTCTAGCTACCTTAAAGATAGGGAAGGTGGACGGGGAAAATGGATGATAAGCTTAGCAGCCTACCATGTCCACAGTATTTTCTCTAAAAGGTAAAAATAGATAGAACTCATGATAAATGATGCTGGCATTATACCACATCTCAATCCTCTCTACTACAAATACCCCTAACACCACCACCACTGCCTTGACCACTGCCATCACCACATACATAGAAGTATCTCCACATTTGACACTATTTCAGGCCATCAATACTATCTACCACATAACACTCTCTTACACACACATTGAAACAAGGAGAGAGGTGCTAGAATCTGCTCTAATTCTAGTTTGTCAAGAGAAATGGCAGATATTCTGACCTATTATCAGCTACACTTGAAGGACAAGTCAAAGGGTAATTAGTCAGACATAATTTCTGAGAAGATAAGCCTTCCTTACTGAAGAAAGAAGAATATAAATTTGCAAGAACAACAAAGCTTTCAGAGTGTAATTAGCCAAGTCTTTAAAAGTATCTTGAGTACCTGAGGGTTAAATCTGTAGACTGCAGGACATTCTCCTCCTCCCCCCACCCCCTGAACACAGCATGTGGACAAACAAGACTACCAGGACTTAGAATTCATATTCTCCCATTTTTAAACTTTGTTTCATAGGCACCCAAGAAAATCTGCTACTCATTTGTTAAGCCACTTAAGAAAACAGAATTCTATCTTCCACTAACCCTATCCCTACAATATTGGTCAATTTTGTCTCCCGAGACCAAGCAGAGAAGGTAAGACCCTTATAGGGAAGGCAATATGGCTTCAGGTCTCTAAAACCTAGGACATTCAGATATTTGAGAGAGAATGAATGCCCCCACTTCTGTGGGCTCATATTTCAGTGTTTAGTCTCTAGATGGTGGACTTTTGGGGAAGGATTAGGAGGTATGGCCCTGATGAAGGAGATATGTCACTGGGGGTGGCCTTTGAGGTTTCAAAAAAATACATCAGGTCTAGTCTCACCATTTCTGCATCCTGGTTGTGGATCAGGTGTAAGCTACTGCTCCAGTGGCTGCTACTATACTCTCTGCCATGATGATCCTGGACTCACCCTCTGAAGCTATAAGCTACTCTCTAAATACTTTTCTTTTATTAAGTTGCATTGGTCATGGTGTTACTTCAGAGCAATTTAGAAGAGCTAACGTAGTCAGGATCTGATGATGTGCACCTCAGTGAGCACACACTCACTCACTACTCCCTTATTTACATTACACTACAATCCCCTCTACCACAAATAGTTCTCTTCCTTCACAAACACTACCACCACTACCACCACCACCACCACATATAAAGAGATATGTCTACATATGCCACTGATACTTCAGGTCACCAACACCCATCATACCATACTCTCCTACAAATCCTCATTATCATGATATATTCTCACTACTTACCTACTATTCATATGCTAAATTACCAAAATCCGCCAAATGTCCCTATAATATATGTAATATACAGTGACTCTTTTGGACAGTGAGCTGTTGCAGTGGGATAGTTTGAGAGGACATACCAGAGGCTATTGCTAGTAGATGTGTCATCTTTCTAATGCTCAGAAGCCTACAATAATATCCTTTTAGAACTTGAAGATCTATAGCTTGGAGTTTCTGCACTATGTACAGACTTGGGTCTCAGCTTACAGTGTCAAAGGCAGAAATCATGAAACAGCCAATCTTGAATTTTCATCTGATAATAAATACTGAGAAGATTCTTCTAAACCCATTTCCTCTTTCATGTGCTTTTTAGGACTGATGTCTTCATGTCTTTTTGGTTATCAGCCAGGATCTGCTCTCAGTACCCTGAAGCCTCCCACAGTCTATACACTATGGCCTACATCAGCTACAAAACATGACTAAGGTATCCAGTAAAATTTGTTCTGACTACAGCAGCACTTCTTCATCATCTGTGTATACATATCTCCTTCTAGGGTCTAGATATATATATTTTGATTCCTGGGTTAAAAAATTAAAATAAGGTTTTTTTTAATGGATTTTTTTTCGAGACAGGGTTTCTCTGTGTATCCCTGGCTGTCCTGGAACTCATTCTGTAGACCAGGCTGGCCTCAAACTCAGAAATCTGCCTGCCTCTGCCGACCAAGTGCTGGGATTAAAGGTGTGTGCCACCACTGCCCAGCATAAAAATAAGTCTTTGAGATGGATAATGTGCTACTCCCAACTTTCTTCCCCATGGCTGTACACAGCTCTGTTTGCTCCACCACATGTCTTAAGCAAGTTGATTCAGGAAGATTATACCCTGGCTGTTTTCTCTTGGTAGTTTTTTACACTTCCATTACTAGACACATTGCAAGTCAAACCTGTGAAGTCAGATACAGGCTTAAAAGGAAACTGTGGTCCAGAATAATTAAGAAACATCAGAAAATACATAATAGGTAAGTATCAGAAGCAGCATTCTGTGTGGTTCTAAAACCCGAGGGTAGCTACCTCTTCTTACAGAGATAAACTCAACTGCCATAGTCTCTCCTTGAATATGAGAAAGTACCTCATCATATTCCACCAATCTAATCATCGACTCTAAAATGCCTCTTAAGGTCATATTGAAGAAAATAAATTTCTAAGAAGACCCCAGCCATTTTTTTGTTTATGCATTTGATTTCATTAAATTAACATTGGTGATCTGCACATTATTTATCATATGTGAGTAAATTAAACATGCAAACAGAAACAACAATAAAAAACAAATGTGAATTAAAAAATAATTAATTAGTTAAGAAAACAATTACCACCAGGAAACAAAGTCACCTGGCATAAATTTGATGAGTAATAGGGCAAGGCCATTTCGGCATGTGTGTCAGTCCACCCTTGTTCTGACTGATGCTTCTGAAGTTGATTTAGTTCCATCTTCTTTCCAAAGTTCTGTGTAATTCTTCTTACTTGGGAGAGTGGTATTTTTTCACACATATGGAGCTCATCTGACCAGCCTCTCCATGTCAGGACATACTAATTGCATGTACACCACTTTCCTGGCCTCCAGTTTGAGCTAATCTTAGACACACTCTCCTGACAAGCTCCTGCAGATTTCTCTCTCAGAGATCAGAACCAGACCAGATTGCACAGGATGTTGGCCCATGTTGCCAAAGAGAGAAGGAGGTTTTGGTTTTGAAGCACGGAGATTGTTCTATGAAAGACCGTCACAGTACACAATGGATTCATTCTTTGTATTCTGGCTCTTCCTGCCTTATTCTAGCCTGTACATGCCAAACTCTCCAGTCTACTGGGATTTCCAGAAGGGAAACAGTCCCATTAGTCAACAGTGAGACTCAGGGATTGGCATTTTTAATAGCTTTTATTTTCTAGATGACTCATATCCAGCATAATTTAGGTACCACTGCTATAATCAATTAGCCATCCTACCAGATTATCTAGGTCCCAAAAGGATTTTCGTTTAATTTTGTAACCAAGATCCCTTATTAATGAGGGCTGAAGCCAAGTCCAACAATGTCATTGCCAAAAGTCAGGTCATTCTCTGTCACACACTCAGCAGTTCACAGCTGAGTGTTAGGAATCTACCATAAACCGGATGCTGTTTAGAAAATGTAGTCCATTGGGTAATGATGATCTCACTATGGTTGTATCTGCAAGACCTCCATGCACATAATTCTGTTCACTGTGAGCAATGTAATCAGGGTTCTAATGCTCAGTGTAAATTCACAATCCCAGTATTGAAAAGTGAAAATACCCAAAAGTTTTGGATCTTGGGTGCTGTGTGGGTTGGGGGAAAGGAACAGCAGACATATACATGAAAGTTAGTATTGTGTTCCAGGGGAAGATCATGGCAGCTATACTAGCATAATAGAAAAGACACTGGACCACATGCTACCAAGATAGTACTGATATATAATGACTGAAACATTATGATGAGATGCTGAGAAGATTGTTCAGTGGGCAACAATATTTACTCTGCACGCATTAGGATATGAGTCAAATCCTCAGCATCCACATAGAAAGCTGGGAATGATTGTGAATACTTTGCAGCTCTAGATCCCAGGAGCTCACTGGGAATCCAGCTTAGCTAAAATGGAGTTTTCAGTTCAGTAAAAGACCCTGTCTCAAGGCAATAAGGCAGACAGCAAGAGAAAGATATTCAAGGTGTTGCTTTCATCTCTGCATGTGTGTACAAGGGTACATGCATCTACAAAATTACATGCTTATACCACAGACACACTAAACATATATACAGACAATGCAATATACACACATAATTTGATTCTGATAAACTATAATCTGTTAAAAATGTATTGTATTTTTTCTAGCTATCACAAAAGAATCTGGTGACAATCACTAGACTCTCATTTTAGGAAAAGAATGGAATGCAATTTGTTCTGTGTGTTTCCATATTTTGTATCACAAAGGCTATGTGATGATATTTCTAAAGCCATTCTCTTAGAAGTCTTTAAATGTTATCAGCACCATATGTTTCGAGTGGCAAATAAATGAAATAATGTCAAACAAAAGCATTGTATAAAATATAGAATAGATGGAAAGTACAAAAGAAGATATTAAAATGACCTTTAATTCTGATATCTGCTATAACAATTGTTAACATTTTGGTGTATATATTTTTCTTTCTTTTTTTTACTAAGAATTTCCAGGTTACTCTCTCTCTTCCTCTGTCTCTTTCTCTGTCTCTGTCTCTCTCCCTCTCTCCCTTCCTCTCTCCCTCTTTTTCCCCTCCCTCTTTCCCTCCCTCCCCAATTGTAGTTTTTCATTTACACTCTATTGGGAGTTGATATTCTTTTTTGTATATATTTTTACCATATGGATTAATAACTGAGTTAGGCTTTTGGTTGTATCCTGAATGCCTGCTTTGGTGCTGTGTGTCTGGAAGTGATGTAGCAGAGATGGAAGAGCTGGATCTTTTCCTCATAGAATTTGGTGCTGAATAGGAGTGATGGTCAAATGACTGGATGAGTAAATGGCTTTCATAAAAGCAGTGAAGTTGAAATTGTTTATAACAGCACATAGAGATAGGGTCATTTAAAGGCCAAGTGTGCAGGGAACCATCATTACTACATTTGAGAGGTGTTTCAAGGTATTTAAGTCCTACTACAATAACATATGATTGTTATCTTACTTAGAAGGGGGATCTTTGAAGACTTCATAAGATTAAGGACCTTCTGGATTTGCTGTATGCCCTATATCCAATAATCGGTGTCTTCATAAGAGAAAAGAGGGAGATGTATCAATTCCAGAGGCACACAGAACAAATTTCCATAAACATAGCAGACACTGGAGTTATGAAGCCCCAAAACAAGGAACAACAAGTGTGCCCAACCCTTTTAAAGCCAAGACATAAATGGATTAAATTATTCAGGAGCATTCAAGTGAAACCAGTACCACACATATCTTAATATTAAACATGTGCCTCCAGAACTGTGAAAAGAGAAGTTTTTGTTTTGCAAAGCTCCCCTGTTTGAGGTAGGTTTATGTGACAATGATAAGAAGTTGATAGAGGACTCTATTGAGGGAATGGTCTGTTTTAAAGCAACTGAAGAGTGGGAACAATCCACTGAGAAGGTATTCTAGGGTTAGAGACCAGCAGGTTTAGAAAATACATTGTGGGAGGGCATGAGTAGAGAATATCTCAAGACCAGCTGCCATAGCTTGAAGAGTAGGAATGAATGGAGATAAGACAAGTATCTAAACCAGCACCAAATTCACTCCCTAGTCATCATAAGTCTTTAACGAAAGAGCTATGAGAAGCCATTGAAAGTCTTTATCAGGGCAGGATGTGGGGAGACAGTAGTATGGCAGACTGGCTGAGATCAAATGTGAGCATGTAAGTCAGTCAGAAGGAAGGCCCTGGGGAATCAATGATAGTACTGAGCTCTGTGCTAACCAATTAAGGAAACTATCATTTACTTGCAGCAAACTTGAGTAGCTAGCATCGTTATTGCCCCCATTTTACAAATGAGAAAACTAAGACATGCAGAACATAAACAACTTGCCAAGTCTCCTATTGCTGGTAAATGGTAGAGATAAGGGATAAATGCATGAAGCCCAGTCTCTAAAAAACTTCACCAGACGTGTGTGTGTGTGTGTGTGTGTGTGTGTGTGTGTACACATAGGTATACATTTGTGTGTTCACGTGTGTGCATAGTTGTGTGTGCCTCAGTGCACAGGCCCTGACCCATGTTTCTGGCCCCGACCCAGATGCTTTATGGAACTGGCTACGGTGTGATCCTGGTGCTGCTTCCTTTTCTTTTGTTGATTGCTTCCTTTGCTGGGCAGAAGCTTCATTTGGATGTAGTCTCATTCCTTTGTAGTTGCTGCAAAATTCCCAGAAGAAAATACAGCAGGGAATGCTTCATGACACTGATGCTGGCAATGATTTCTTAGGTGTGTTACTGGAAGCACAAACAACAAAAGCAACTATTGAGATCGAAGAACAGAAGATAGGGATAACAGTTAACCCTTCTCTCTAGTAAACATCTCTTCTCCACTTCTCAGTTCTCCATTTCTGTGCCATTTAAGAAACACCAGGGAACATAGCTAATGACATATGTGCAATTGAGAGGCAGAACAACAACCTTCATAGTGTAATAAATCACAAGGCACATGCCATTTGTCCAGCACCAAAGTTCCTGCCTGGGGTCTGCTACAGAACCTCTCAGCACTCACCCATCAGCTACTCTCTGAGTTTTATTCACAGCCTTGTTCCCCTGATACCCCACTTTTGTGATCCTACCAGTGGATGTTTTGCAAAGGGAGAAAGGGGTGAAAGAATAGAACCAGTCCTTGAGACTGCCAGGTTTCTTATGGAGAAATCCTTAGAGCCAAACGACTAAAAGAGACCTAGAGTGTCATCCAATTCAAAGTCTGCATTTATAAATGGGAAGATGAGTTTCACCAAGAGGAAATTTCTCTGTGATCTTTCAGTATGTACTGGGAATCACTCTCACAGAGTCAGCTAGCAAGATTATGAAGGACTAAGGTCCATAATAAATTCCTTTAAACTCTGTCAAAATGTATTCATGACACTGTGATAACAGGTGAATGAAAGGATGGATGGATGATGGATTGATGGATAAATGAATAGAATTGGTTAATATATAGTGGGATGTATCAATTAGGAGCTTTCTTTACCTTTTCTCTTTCTCAAAATATCAATCACTTCTCAGATTTCTCTAGTGCCTTCAAAGATGCTAAGCAGCACACAGGGTTTAAGTACCTAAAATTTAACAGTTAAATGAACAGGTTTTGAGACAGGTTCCTGTGTCATCACAAATACTGGGGAGGCAGCTCAGCTGGAAGCTCTGGACTCATCCTATGCACTCCATAAAAGCAGCCGTGAGGCAGGCTTGACAGCACATGTTTCTCATTCCAGAACTCAGAAATAGTAGTAGAGACAGGGTGATTGTCACAAGTTCAATGCCAGCCTGAGCTATCCAGCAAAACCCTGCCTCAAAAAGGCAAAAGCAACCCCAAACCTGATAGCATCTCTCTCTCTCAAAGAACCCATAAACTCTTAAGTCTACATCCATCAAGAATCGTGACCTCCCATTGAACTGGACTGTCTGGTCTATTCTCTCCATCTGCTGCCTAATCTGCATTTTTGTTAAGTACCTGCCTTTCACCAAAATTTATTTTTCTTCCATTTTCTTAATTAATTCTGCCTCTGTTACCTAGCTCAAAACAATAGTTCTGGGTATAGAAAGTTCCAATAGACTAGCCCAGTCATCTTCTCAGGAGGATAATCAGAGAGATGGGAAGCAGTGAATACAGGACAGGAGCTTTATGTTCAGCGAGTTCATGTGGGAGAACGAACAGAGGTCTAGTGATCTGAGAGCTGGCTTCAAGGTGCTCCCAGATGTTTTGAGATTATATGGGAGAAAGGAACAAAATCAGGGATTGGAAATTTCTATGGTTTGGAGTCTTGGTTGCCCTGGTCTAGTTGAAGTCTGGTTGACTGTTGCATCATTATCAATTGGCTCTGAAATTATTGTGTAGGCATCTTGTGAATTGAGAATTTATTGATATATAAATCTGACTGATTAATTATAATCTTCTAGAGTTTTGATTTACTGGGTTAAGGGGATTTGTGACAACCAGCTACAGGGGGTAGATGGCTGGAAAGAGACAAGCGGCTCTGAGGCAGGCAAACTGCAGCTGGGAAGACCGCTGTCAGAGGCTAGCCTAGAGGTGGTGAGACTATGGGCAGAGAGTAGCTGGGTATAGTGCAGGATGGTGCTATTTTTTAAATATTTCCAGCAACAGTTGACCACTATCTTAGGGTCAGCCATATGGAGATTTTACTACCAATATCACTGTTGCTGGACGATTAGGTCTTTCATTAAACAGCATTCACTCATCAGGCCTGTTCCTAGAACCCAAGTTAACTCTCAGGAAAACAGACTCAGGAGAACTCAGAAAAAGGTGCATGGGTATGGGGTGAGGGTGGAAGGGAGATAGATTAAAAAAGAAACAAATATCATTAAGCCTTCATTTACTGTCACAAAATAAATCTCCTTTTCTTTTTATTATATTTAATATTTAAAATTTACATTTCAAATGTTGTCCCCATTCTTAGTCTCCCCTTTGCAACGTCCCTCCAATCCCCCTTCCTCTTTGCCTCTAAGAGGGTGCTCCTCCACCCACCCACCCACCCACTCCCTCCTTACCCCTCTAGCATCCCCCTATGCTGGGGCAACAAACCTCCACAGGACCAAGGGCCTCCCCTCCAATTGATGTCAGATAAGGTAGTCCTCTGCTACATATACTCTTTGGTTAGTGGTTTAGCCCTTTGGAGCTCTGGGGATGGGATTGGGTTAGTTGATACTGTTGTTCTTCCTATGGGGTTGCAATCCTCTTCAGCTCCTTTAGTCCTTTCCCTGACTCTTCTTGGGGTCCTTGGGCTCAGTCTGATGGTTGGCTGTGAGTATCTGCATCTGTCTTAGTCAGGTGCTGGCAGAGCCTCTCAGAGAACAGACCTACTAAGCTCCTGTCTGAAAGCACTTCTTGGCATCAGCAATAGTAACAGGACTTGGTGTCTGCAGATGAGATGAACCCCAAGTTGGGGGGGGGGTGTCTCTGGATGGCCTTTTCTTCAGTTCTGCTCCATTTTTTGTTCCTGTGTTTCCTTTAGACAGGAACAATTCTGGGTTAACAATCTTGAGATGGGTGAGTGGTCCAATTCCTCAACTGGGAGCCTTGACTATCTACTGGAGGTAGTCTATTCAGGTTCTATCTCCCCCTCCACTGTTGGGTATTTTGGCTAATGTCATTCCCATTGACTTCTGGGAACCTCACACTTCCCTGGCATTTGAAACTTTCTAGTGGTTGCTCCCATTCCCCACCTCCCACTGCTACATATTTCTATTTATTCTCCTGACCCTTTGGACTTATTCCAAAAGCTCATAATACCCACAATACAACTCACAAACCATATGAAGTTTAACAAGAAGGAAGACCAAAGTGTGGATGCTACAATCCTACTTAGAAGGGGGAACAAAGTAATCATGGGAGGTAGAGGGAGGGAAGGATCCCGGAGGGAAAGAGGAAGGAGAGGGACAAAAAGAGACAGGATCAAGTACAGGAAGAGACAGGAGATAAATCTACTTTTCAACAGAAACTTCTTTAGAGTGTCCAGATGTGAAATTTTAAATTCACTCTTAAATCTAGAAGTCAAGTTGCACTAAATGCAGTCTTTTTTTCTACAGTATCTCTGTGTGCCTCTTCTTTCTGTATTTTTGACACTAGTCCTCTAGTCCCTTGTCCTTTTTCTCCTTGTCATAAGAATTGAACAAGTGTTATTCCCTTTCTTTTCTTCTTTCCTTCTTTCCCTTGATGTGACTAGTTACCATGAAAATGATTATATTTCTAGCCATCTCATTCAGCACCAAATTCACACATGGATGGTCACACCTAGTAACATGTTTGTGTTCATACATTTTCATACAAACTCACACATTATGTCCTTAGCCTCATTTTTATTGTTTCAATAACAGGGCTCAGGGTGCTGTTGCCATACAACCGAAATCATAACGCATGCCTTTATTCATTAGGTAGTGTGAATAAAGCACTGAACCATGGGATTTACAGTATTAAGGTGGTGTCTATTGTCTGCAACAATCCCAGAATGTAGAAATCTGGTGCCTTAATTTTATAAATGAGTTTCTTGAGATGGAGTTAAAGGAATACAGTTTGTATTTAATCTCTGACGGGCTCTCTTAAGAGCCATTGGACTTGAGTACTGAAGAAAACCACTTACATTTGATACAAAACCCATATCAAACTTCTGAGTAACACCAATTGCTCACTTACTGTTTGCACTCAAGTCCTCCATTGAACCTCTGATAGCATGGAAGCAGATATTAATATGTCATTGAATTCAACGTGAGTGGAATGAGAACTGCCGATTTCATCCAAGTTGGATGTAACTTTTGTCAGACCAACCTCCTTGCCAAGAGTGAGTATAAAAATTGAATCAATTGTAGCAGCAATTGCAACTCAAACAAAAAAACCAAACCAAACAAACAAAAAAACCCAGCTGTTTGTGAGCATTGACAAGAGCCCAAGCCAAGGTCCTAGATAGAAAGGAAAACATAGTAAGATCTCAGCAAGCTTGGCTACTTTTCTTTCTTGTGTCTGTGGTTCTGTTTGCTGAAGGGAGGATGCAGGCTAACCTTATGGCATTTTCCGGGGACTTAGAAAACAGATATTGAAGCTGATTGTTAACAAAGCCAACCAGGACTAGAGGGGCAAACACATCATCATTCTTGTCCATGGTTTCATGCATCAAGAGTTTTGTGCAGCTAGGTCTCCATGTGCAACTCCTAAAATGGGGGCAGGGATGCCTCTGACTACATTGCCTGTGTTTGCTTCCATTTCCCTTAACTGGACTGCCTTGTGTAGCCTCAGTAGAAGATGTGCCTAGCCTTACTGCAACTTGATATACCAAGATTGGTTGATATCTATGGGAGGCCTCCTGATTTCTGATGCAAAGGGGTAGGATGGGGGAGAGGAGGTGTGAGGGAGGGACTTGGAGGAGAGGAGAGAGGATGTTGTAATCAGGATGTAAATCAAATAAGTAACTAATTAATAAAAATTATAAATAAATATATTTTAAATGCCTAATCTGTAAAGGTTAAAAATAGTGTTTATTTTTTTTCAAAGCAGATGCCCTCTTTAGATTCAAGTGTTCAGGACATGGATAAGAGCAACTTAACACCTTTCCCTTCTAAATACCATTTGTGTCCACTTCCTGATTATTCTTGGATTTCTTATTCCCCTCTCTTCTATCAAAAGCCAAATGTCACTGCCTGGAATCTCAAAACTCTTCCTTACTCTTCACCTAGATCACTGACACATCTCTCTTCCTTGACTGTCCCTGATCTAATCTAGTCTGTTCCTTGCATAGATTTTAAGCATATAATCCTACATTTGATGAACTGAGTTCATGGCTTAATCCTCTTCACAACTACCTATCATTTTCAAAACAAAAACAATATTTTGTTAGCATGATCCCAAAGTTCATTTATTCCTTGTCCCACACAAACCCTGGGAGTTCCTTCTCTTCATAGTTTCCAGTCTGTATTGGATTAAAATCTCCCCACACATTATCTCTTTATGAAAGTATTGTGCCTTAACTTCTACCATCACCTGGCTTCTTATTATTAGTTGTACTACCCATCTTTCATAAAAGTTCTACCAGGAATCTCCCCTAAATGACCCCTGATTCTCACTCTCATGCCTGGACCCCATGACCTTTCACATGTTATCATTACATCTTTATCACAGTGTCTACACATGCACCAAGAACTGCCCAATGAGTCATCATTTCTCACTCTGCTTAACTATGGACATCTCAAGTGTAGATAGAACTTATGTGGTTTGTCTGAAAAGGTCAAATGCATAGCCTAGCTCTATACAGACACAGGAGACAGTTTTGAATAAATAAGAAAATGGACATGTAAGAAAATATATAAATTGGTGAGATCTCCCCACCAAATGCTGGTTCCACTCAACTCGAGCGAGGCCAAGTCTAGAAACAATAAAACAAACTAGACTTTCCTGTAGTTCTCAGGCTCAAAGGAGATGATTTACCATGAAACAAAGCTTAGTGAATGCTCTGATTGTAAGTTCTACAGGCTCAACTCTAAAAAGCTCAGGAACACCAAAGCAGTATTCCTTTCACACCCCCCACTGCACAGGAAAGTCAGGCTTGTCTGATTCAAGGGACCTCATCTTATTCATCTTTTTTCTATCCTCCAGTATTGTTCTACTAAACAAGTGTCCTAGTTTGCTTTCTATTACTGTGATAAATACCATGGCCAAAAACATCTGGTGGAGGAAAGGTTATATTTCTGCATGCAGTTTATAGTCCATCATGAAGGGAAGTCAGGGCAGGAGCACAGATAGGAACCTAGAGGCAGGAACAGAAGCAGATGTCATAGAGGAATGCAGCTTCCTGTCTTGTTCCTCAGGGCCATTTTTTTATACAACCCAGGGTCAATGACCCACCCCGGGATGGACTCACCTACATTGACCTGAGTCCTGCTACATCAATAAACAATCAAGAGAATGTCCCAGAATTGTCTACAGGTCAATCTGATGGAGACATTTTCTCAATTGAGGTTCTTTCTTCCAAAATGATCCTGTCTTGTGTCAACCTAACAAAGAACTAACTGGTGCAATCAGAGTATCTATGTTATCAAGAAGATAAAGATAGACTCAGGCAATTCAAAACTGCCATTGTCAATATGTTCCCTTCTGGTTTGGAAAGAAGTGTAACTTACTCTATTTTAGTTTTTTTTTTTCCCGAAAGTTACCAGAAGGACCTTGAATGTGCTAGTTTGGTTTACATGTCCCTGTTAATTGGACAGAATATACTCTGATTTTGCTCACAGTGAGCCATATTCTCATCTCTGAGACATCTGAGCTGTGATTCTCATCTGTGCTGGAATTGAAGCTTATAAAAGAATGGCTGCTCTTCTTTAGAACATGTGATTAGAGAGGGAATATGAGGAGAAAGAGCTCTTCTAGTTGCTACAATCCTGGTCACATCACTGGAGAAAGAAAGTCAAGCCAATTTATGTAAACGACAAATTGCTCTAGGGGAATGTTTGGAAAAGTGTGGAAGAAAGCCATTTCATGTTAGCTTTTTCTGTATCACAAACAACATTAAAACTTAGTAGCTTGAGATAGAACCAATAGTTAGCTGGCAGTTCTGCAGGCGGACAGTTGGACTTGGGTTGTTTGGATTGTTTTCTAGTCTTGGCTAAGTACATTCCTAAATCTGTAGTGTGCTGCCAATCAATTAGTGGCTGTGTTTTGTAGTCTGCCTATTTCAATTCATGTTTTAGGGATGCACGGCCATTTATTCCTGGTCATCAAACTTGGCAGCCTAGGGGCTATTGACATAGCTGCTGGCAGAGTTCCAAAGGAATGGGCAGAACTTGTAAGGCCTCACTAGACTGCGTTCAGAAATGATACAGGGTCCCTCCTACCATATACTATTAGCAAAGGGAGACCGAGGACAGCCCAAATTCAGTGGGAGGGAATAAAGACTGTAGCTCTCTGTGGAAGAGACTAGAAAATTCAGGAAAGAATGAGAGAGTTTGTGGGTGTTTTGTACACGCACGTGCGCACACACACACACATACACACACACACACACACACACACACACACACACACACACACATATATATATATATGTGATGAGTGAAATGGAGAAAATAGGGACAGGTCAGGGAACCATAGAGGCTAGAGTAATGAGAGAAACTAGTCTGGAATGACAGGGAACTTCTTGGTAAGATTTGAGAGCCACCATGTCAAGTGCAAATATTGTCATGGGGGCCTTGAACATAAATAAGGCTTAGAAAAAACAGATCATTGTGGGACCATGAAAGGCAGTCTGGTTTCTGGTTGAGCTAAGGTTTGAAACCTCTGCAAACCCAGAGTAGGAGATAACCCTACAAGGGACAGTAGGTGTTCTACCATGCTTCTGGGCCCCAGGCTCCTGACATGAGGCCGCAGCTCTCCATAGGCCTGTGACCATCAGTCATGTACAGGCAGAGGTATGGTCACATAGCCTCAAGACATCCCCATGTTAATAAGGCACCTAGAGGCTTAGCCACTCCCCTTCCCAGCCACTCCTCTCTGCAAAGGTATTTCAGTCTCATGCCTGCCCTGAGGTTCGGGGTACAGATTCACTCATGCCACTCTCTGCCATGACAATAAATGTCCTGAAACCATGGACTGTCTCTCTTCATCAGATCCGGGAACGATGAAACAGGCCTTCATCTAAATAGTGGTGTCTAGTCTACCACAGAAGGCCTCTCAGTGCTTCCAACCTTCGCTGCTACCAAATCAAGTGAGCTAGCCATCGAGAAGCCACAGACTTGGTTCCTGCCTTTCCTCAGACTACCACCACCATTTAACCTAACAGACCATGATCCCTGCCTTGTGGCACCCAAACCCAGTGCTGTATCTTTGGGATGTGATCAAATTATGTTTGTAATTAGTGCTCTTTAGTAAATCAGCAAGGCTCCACCTTAGTCAGGAGTTTCCAAGGGTAAGAACAAACCAGAGAGAACTGGGGGCATCACCAAGGCAGATCTGAGTTTGCTTGTCTCCTTGTATTTATGCATTTTTGCTTTGTAAAAATTAAAAGGATAAAATGAATGCAGTCCCCATGTTCCACTAAAAGTGGCTGTTAAGGGACTCAGGAGGAAAATTTGCAATTGTGTGTTATGATGTTAGCATCAAGTTAATCGAGCAAAATGGCTCCTCTGATTTCTTCAGCAGAGCTCATGGGTGGAGCTAGCTCAGTATCTATTGAAGCCAAGGATTCATCCCTAACATGTTGGATGCTTCAGCAGAGGGGAGTTTGCTTGGTTTTAACTTGGGAGTTTTTGAGTAACACATATGAGTAAGTGCTAAAAGAAATGGTGGTACAAAGTACCTTGGGGTTTGGCATGGAGACCTTGTATTTCAGAGAAACCATTTCTGCCATTTTCAAGCTGACAAAAAGTCAGTTTACGAATCTCAGTCTTTCCATCAGCTCAAGGACACCAATAGTACAACCACTGCCTCAGTGGAAAGTGTCAGTGACTCCATAAGCCAAGGTGGTGGTAATATGAAAAGTTTAAACATGACACATAGATAGTGGCTTCTATTTGGAGAAAGTTGAGATCGACAAATCAGAGTCAAGATGCAAAATGAAGGATAAAATATATTTCCTGAGCTTCAAATGTTCAAATGTTCAAATGTCTCACTCCAATTTCAGTTTCAAATAAATAAGGCTTCTTTAAAGAGAAATTAAAGAAAATGGAAAGCTTACCTCAAAATGTTACCTGTTACCAATAATTTTAACCCAAGCAATTTTTCCTACATATTCACTCAATATTTAGCCACATGAATTGGACTTTTGCTGAACTGGAATCCTTAGACCTTTAGTCCAAGGTTTCAAATCTTCAAGGCTTTCTCTCCAATATTGAAATCCTACAAAAGAATATACATGGAGGGACCCATGCTTCCAGCCACATATGTGGAAGAGGATGGCCTTGTTGGACATTAGTGGGAGGAGAAGCCATTGGGACTGAGGGTGTTCAATGCTCCAGTGTAGAGGAATGCCAGGGATGAAAAAAGGGAGTGGTTGGATAGGTGGGGGAGCACCTCGTAGAGGCAGGGGGAGGGGGAGGGTATATGGGGTTTCCGAAGGGGAGACCTGGAAAGGGGGAAACATTTGAAATGTAAATAAAGAAAATATCCAAGAGAAGAAGAAGAAGAAGAAGAAGAAGAAGAAGAAGAAGAAGAAGAAGAAGAAGAAGAAGAAGAAGCTGAAGCATAAGAAAGGAACACCCATAGAGTTCCTCCTCTCAGCCAATCTTGGGATATGGAGAGCCAGCAGTTGACCTATGACAGAGCAACTGGCTCTCTTTAGTTGAGAGTAGAGTCCTTATGATGATCACCCACTCTGTTGAGGGCATTTTTAATTCTTTTGTGGACTCAGACCTATGCCTAAAATAATGTTCTGATACAAATGAGCAATGAATGTGTTTCTGCTACTCTTCTAGTTTATTATGTGACAGAGTACTCTGTTACTTTCAGTCCATAAATTAGACAGAGAGAGATGAGACTTCTAGTCTTAACAGCACTTATAAGTAACAGACTAGCATTTCCTTTATTGATTAAATTTGGTCTGTGACAATTTTGTGGAAAAAAGAAAGAAAGAAAGAAAGAAAGAAAGAAGAAAGAAAGAAAGAAAGAAAGAAAGAAAGAAAGAAAGAAAGAAAGAAAGAAAGAAAAGAAAGCCTAGAAAATGTTCTTTGTAGGAATGTCTAAGCACTGGGGATGGGGCAGTTTATTTGTATTAAAATAATTTTGAGACAACGAAAAATAAATATTGTCAACATTTATGTCAACATAAAATATACTATCATTTGGGACATTCACGGTGGTTCAGTGGGTGAAGGCAGTTTAAGGCTAACCATCAACCTTAGCTCCATTCCCGAGATGCACATGGAGGAAAGAGAAAACTAACTCACAAATTGTCCTCTGATCTTACATATGCACTGTGGCACGCACATACCCCTGCATATGTATATGTATGCATACAAATAAATGTAATATTTTCATTTCATATTTTAAAATAAGACGAGTAGATATATCAAATTTAACTTCACTTACCAGTTGCGCTCTCTCTCTCTGTTTCTCTCTGTGTGTCTAACTGTCTTTTTCTGTTTTTACGCTATTTACTCACACTGTTGTGTATCTGATGTAGCACACATACAATATGCCATCTGTTTGAAGATTCAAATGCTACTTTTTGATAGTATCAGGAGCCTGAACCTATGATATTTAGCAGTAATTTCTCTGGATTTAGCACAGAAACTGTGTGTGAAGCATTTAGAGCAGGAAGCCACTGGGTAGGCAAGGCTGTAACCCTACAAGTTTCCAATGCTCTGTTGTTGTTTGCTTCTGCACTTAAATTGAAGTAAATTATAAATGATGTGAGCCATGTTTATGCATCAAGTATTTATAAGCCGCCATTATTTTTCAGGCTCCATTCCCGCTCTAGGGATAAAGAATAATGTTTACAATAACAGGAAGATAATATACTGGCATGGAGGTCCACAAGAGAATTAAAAACAAGCAAATAAACGTTACATAATGAGTGCTTTAGGGCAAGACAAAAGAGTGTGAGGATATGGTCCTGGCATGAGAACTAATGTTCTGAATGATCGTAGTCAGAGGTAGATAGAAATGGGGAGATCCTGAGGACAAAGATTGGGGAAACCATAGAGAACACACACTCACACATTCACCAACCATCACAAAAAACAAAGACTAAGGCACTTGTTGGTAGCTCCTCCTTCCTGATAGACTAATTAAAGAGAACATTCAGCTTCTGTAGATGGGAGTGGGAGATGAGAGCCCAGGAGTGTTATACCACTTTACACCTTGACACATGAGAGGAAAAAAGCAAGAATAGAAAGGAGATGCTCATCTTCATAAAGACTGAGAGGAATGAGACACATTCAACAAGGTGTGGCCCACAGTTGACTATGGAGTCAATATAATAGTGTCAAAAGTCCGGGCAATAATAAATCATGAGCATTACTGAGTGTTCAGCCTGTGCCAGCTATGATTCTAGGTACACTCTGTGACTATTCTCATTTTCTCTATATGGCGCCCAGAACATGGGTAATTATTTGAGTTGAGTTATATGAAGCTGTTAGCATTTTGTCCACCCTCTTCCATCTAATAGAATGTTTACTTGACAGATGGGAAAATAAATTTTATTATTATTTCATTGCTATTGCTGTTGTGACTGTTCACTGTTTCTGAGATTAATCCCATTAAGTTCAAAATATAACAAATAAAGATACAGGGTTCTTTTTCCTGTAATGGGACTAAACTTGAAATGAGCTATTTTGCTTATCCTATAACAGTCCTCTTTGAGACTTGAACCATATTCCAAAGCAATTGAAAATCTGTTGTGTCTTGTTATATACTTGTCTTTGGTCTGATGTTCATTAGTATTTTCTTCTATAGCCTGAACACACTGGGCAAAAGGGTAGATGATATAAGACAAAGTGGGAGACGAGCAAGTTTGATTCAAAACTTCTAAAGCATAGGTTCCATCAAAGTGACCCAATCCGAGTAGGTTATAAGCAAATTGGAGCCAAGTCATTCATGCTTACATACTCTCTTCCACTAGAAAACTATGATTTAGTCATCAGTCCTATATTAAGCATTATGCTAACTACAGGGAATCCAGAAATGAACTTAACACACTATTCTTTCTTGTTTTCTCAAGTCCACAATTTAATTCCTGAAGACCAGTCATCAACATTGGGGTAACTACCAACTAAGGTAAGTGTTATGAGACAGAATACAATGTATTTACATAGGTGGGAGTCAGCTCTTCCGATGATTATGGCTTGGAGTCTGGGGAGAATTGGCATTGTGAGAAGGCAGATGTGAGGGATGATGGAAATCAATAGAGCTGTCCAGTTAAGGTTACTCCATATATATGGACTGGGTTGGCTTTGGTAAATGACAAGTCAAGAGAGAATGGAATGAACGGTGTGAGTGATATAAGATGAGAAATAAACAGAGCAGATTGTGTAGAACCTTGGTAAGGAACTGAATTTTATTTCATGTGACCAAATCTGTCATCTCCCTTTAGACTTAAGACTTTCCTGCTTAAACACTAGATGAGGGAGAACTGGAAGAGACCATGATTTCCTTAATGTCTTAGTAACTGAATTGTGCAATAGATAAGTGCAGAAAAATAAGAATGTGCTCTAGAGTAAGAACAGATTCACACATGACTACCAGAGCTAGCTAAATCGTTCATTTAAAGGGAGTTGAGTATCCCAGTCCCCTTGTGGTACTCAAGGCATGATGATAGCTGTGTGATTAGGAATAAACATCAAACTTTCTAAATGGCACTGAGAAACTAAAGCCTATCTAGATAGAAAACAGAATCCTGAAGGCTTTGGAAGTAAAAGTAACACGAAACAAACAGTGAGGGAAATGTGGCTGCTTAGACAAAAGAAAATCAGATTTGATGGTTATGATCTCGACTTTTACATGTGTAAAGTACTGCCATTTAGAAGGGAAATCATCAGATGAAATTATAAGATCAGACTGCAGTGTCTTCATTTCACTAAATCTATCTGCCAACACCTTTGAGGCAGAAGACATCTCCAGTTTTATTTTTCACAAAAGTAAACTGGAACTCAGGAAAACTCATACATAAGGGTTCATAACTAGCTGGGGATGATTTGAACTTAGGGCAAAGAAGGTTCTTTCCTTTCCGTTACACTGTCATCAAATAAAAGAAAGAAATATATCATGGGTCCAATAGACAGAGAAGTTACACAAAGGCAGAACTTAGCTTTCGAAGAGATTAAGCTTTCTGGAACATGTACGTTATATAGCAGTGGATATATACAGTCTCATGCCAGAAGGTATTTGGTTCAAAGTTAAACAAATTTTAATGAAAAAGCTGTAATTTGGCCCCTGTTTGGAGATTGGGTTCCAAGGTCTTTCTGAACATTAACATTAATTATTTAATTAATTAATAAACATTAATTAAGGTACTCTAATTGTATTTCTGAATAGTTTCAGAACTTGCATGTGAAAAATGCTGTAGAAGGCATATAGACCAACAGTGTAGAAATCAGAATCTAGAAAAAAACTATCTGTCCTATTGATTTTGGAAGGGTAACTAAGAAAGCAACTATATGGTAGAATATATTTCTTCTTATTCTGACCAGTGCTGAGGAGCAAACCTTCTACAAAGTATAACAAATCCATTGGTTCTTGACTTATCTATTTACTCCTTTGGTTAGAATCTGGTTTCAGTATGGTAGGTTAAAGAGTCCACAAAACCTTCTTCAAAATGAACTCATGACCATTGTACTGATTAATCTAGCCCAAATAGAGCTTATTCTACGGTAGCCAGTGGGAAGAGACATGTCAGGAATAGATTTTTTTCTCTGTTTGAAGAAACAGCAACAGACACAAAATCTCAAGTCTTAATACCTGGCTCCCCTTCTTCTTGAACCTCAAGTCTCTGTGTCAGTGGAATGGAATGGACAAACACTTGAAGAATTTTGTCTTCCTTCAATATCCACTATCTTATGCAACTAATTGAATCTCATAAAGGCAGGCAGTCTAATCTGGATTCAAATTCTAGGTGTGTTACTTATTGGAAAATTTTAAATAAGATGGATAATCACACTAAACTTTAAGTACCTATTCTGAAGAATGGGGTACACTCACACAGTAAGATTGTTGACCTCAGTGAATGATAACAGTGAAGAAGCCTTTAAGGTGTTAGCTGTTGACAAAGTCACTCAGTGACTGGTTTGCCATGTTTGTAAAGGCTGAAACTGTGTAAAATAAACATATATGAAGTCTAATATATAGTGCAGAAAATAAAATGCAATCCTTTCCTTCCTGTACAGCAAGATCATCACTTAGCATAGAGTAAACATCACACACATTGTCCTTTCTTTTGCAAAGCTTCCTGTTCCTCATCTGCATAAATACCATAACCCCTGAGCATATCAGACACTATAAGTTATGTCTGATCTTCAAAGTAAGTGAAATCTGCTAAGACAAGGGTCACAGGGGCAGAGATAAAGTTCTAGTTTGGCACCCATATGTCAGATAGCTTGATTCATTATGGAAAACATCATCAGAATCCTGGGCTCTTATCTTTATTTATATAAAGCAGGTGCTACTAGGCTGATAATGGTCCATGTCATATTGCTATTATGAGAATCCGAAAGGATAACCAATAATAAAGCACTTTAAAAAGTTTTAGAGGTCCATCAGCTTCTTGCCTGGATCAGCAGATTTTTCTCTAAGTAGGTGCTTAGGTCATTATTTGAAAGCTCTCAACTATGACCTCTTGGTCAATGGATAAGCTATACCATGCAATAGTAAGCATCTTCTATAAAGATCATACACTTGATATTTCATCTTTAATCATCTCAGTAAAAAAGAGAAGGTGGTCTTCATCATGCTTACTCAGCTCTGCTGATATAGCACGATAAAATGACAAGAATGTCTGTATCCTAAGAAATACTATTTACAGAAACAAGAAACAACATCATCCAGATAAGGTAACATAAGCATTTTGCGTATACTCCCCACACTTAAATACATTAGGCATAATGATGAATGCTAAAAACTAGATACCAAGTATATTTGGGAACACCAAGATACTTTCTCACAGCTGACATAAATACAGGTTAAATTTACAGGAGCTAGAAGAGCTCAACAACACAATCAACAGCAAGATTGAATACTTCAGATGAACTATTTAAGTGGGTATAGAACATTCAATGTGATGTGATCCTTCTCTTTGGGCAAGACTTAGGGAACATTACAGAAGAGAACAAGGAAATAATTTTTTTTTTTTTTTTTGGTTTTTCGAGACAGGGTTTCTCTGTGTAGCCCTGGCTGTCCTGGAACTCACTCTGTAGACCAGGCTGGCCTCGAACTCAGAAATCCACCTGCCTCTGCCTCTCGAGTGCTGGGATTAAAGGCATGCGCCACCACTGCCCGGCAAGGAAATAATTTTTTAAAGCAAGCAAGCAAGCAAGCAAGCTATTTGTTATGGGTAGAAATCAATAAAATTAATTTTTCTTATTATTATTTCATTATTATTGTTTAGTAGAGTTGAATAATCATAATGAAGACCACATTCTCATTTTTTACTGAGATCTTGCAAGACCAAAGACTAAAAGAAGGCAGGAATCATCAATATTAGAAATGTAGAGGAGTGACACTATGAATCCTACAGTCATTTCAAGATTGATAAGGTGATAATAGAAGCAGTTGTGCATTAAGAAAAGAATCAGAGTAGTGATGTTCAGTGGTCAGGGTTCCTAATAGGAAATGAAAAAAATATGACAATAAGTGACCTGTATGAAGAGTGCTTGTATTGGGGCTCTTCAGAGTGTGTGTGTGTGTGTGTGTGTGTGTGTGTGTGTGTGTGTGTGTGTGTGTGTATGTGTCCATGCTCATGTATGTGCATATTTATGTAGAAGCCAGAGGGTGACATTGAGTCCCCTCAGTCTCTCTCTGCCTTATTTTTTGAGAGAAGGTCTTTTAATAAACCTAGGCTCATAAATTCAGTTAGACTGGTTGACCAATGAGAACCAGAGATCCACCTGTTTCCATGCTGCTGTGCCTGGTTTTTTATGTGAATGCTGGGAATAGGAACTCCAGTCCTAATGAATGTGTGGCAAGTCTTCCACCAAATAAACCATTTCCGCAGCCCCTTGTTTTCTCAACAGCAGTAGTAATATA
This sequence comes from Uromys caudimaculatus, assembly GCA_028551405.1. Lineage (NCBI taxonomy): Eukaryota > Metazoa > Chordata > Mammalia > Rodentia > Muridae > Uromys > Uromys caudimaculatus. Next base: position 6,946,772 of record CM052707.1, on the reverse strand, counting down.
TACACAAATCTGTATCTAATAAAATTTTAGAATTACAAAAGTGAGCACAAAACTGGAGGATATACCAATGTGCTTGATGTACTTTTATTGCTCTCAATTTTCTGATTATGTCAATCCACTAGAGTTTTGCAAAATATTACCATTGAGTAATTAGAAATCTTTGCAAGTGGCTGCTTGTTCTACACAATTACATGTAAATCTATAACTTTTTCAATTATGTTCAATTAATAAAATTAATAAAATCTAGTAGGTCATATTTGGCCTGTGAACCATAGTTTACAGCCCCAAATCTGCCTCAGATCTCAACCAGGGAAGTGTCTAAAATCACTCAGGGGTATTCAAAAATAGAGAAGGCTGGGCTCATCCCCAGAGATTTTGATTTAGTTCAGCAAGGCTGATACCCACACTGTCTCAGTTCCCCAGGGGATTCTAGCACACTGTCAGACTAGGAAACTCCAATCCTTTGGACATGAAATGTCAATCATTTTTCTTCCTTTTTCTCCTTATTAGACACTGAAAACTAGAAATATGTTCATAGAAAACTTTGAAGCCTTCCTCTCTTATCTATAAGAATGACCACTGCTTTGTTGCAGACCTTCACTTCTATCACTAGACCTGACATCACAGACTGCACACGGCTTGGTTTATGTTCTGTGCTTCCTTTGAAATGAACTCTAGCAGTGTTTTCTTTCAAAGGAAAGTTCTGTCCTTGGCAGTCTTTTTCATAAAATCCTTTTTAAAACCTCTTTTTCCTGAAAGAAGTCCTTCATATGATCTAACATCTACCTTGTCGACCCAACACTCACCTCCACCACAAACTTCTGTATCCCATTCAAGCCATCCTCCCCATAGGGCTATGGATATTGCGGCTATGTTTCCTCATCAGGTTCCTGATGGTTGTATTATATGTATGTGTATGTGTGGTGTACGCACGTCTGTATATGTGCATTGCAATTCTGTGCATATGCAGAGAACAGAGATTGATGGGAGTGTCTTCTATACTCCACTGTATTTCTGAAACAGGGTGTCCCACTCCCTTTCAGCCAGACTGTCTGGCCAACGAGATCATGGAGTCCTACTTCCCAACCCCCAACACTGAGGTTACAGGTGTGCACCATCATGCCTGCTTTATGTGGAGACTAGGAATCCCAAATCTAATTCTCATTCTTATGCATCAAGCACTTTTGCACACCAAGCCATTTCCCCAGGCCCTGTGCCTTATTTCCATCTCGTTTAGCTCCCGGAAGCCTCTTCTGAAACATGAAAGTACAGAGTACTGTGACTGGATATTTATGTCCTTCCCTTTTGTATACAAGATGATTGCATTAGGAAGTGGGGCCTTTGGGAGGTGACTAGATCTTGTCAGGGAGCTCTGAAATGGAATTTGTACCCTCATTAAAGGCCCTAGCAGCTGGAAGAGGCTCAGCCATTAAGAGCATTTGTTGTTCTTGCAGAGGACTCATGTTAGGCAGCACACATTCTGCCTGTAACTATTGCTCCAGAAGATCTGATGCCCTCCTCTGGCCTCTACAGACACCTGCATACATGCTCCACATAAATACACATATCTACATAACATTTAAAAAATAACCTTCAAAAGGTCACAGCAAGATTCTCCCCCATGCGAGAACACAAGAAGACACCAACAGAGTCAAGAAATGTATTCTCGTCAATTATCAAATCTTTTAGGCAACTTAATTTTGGACTGTCCAGTTTTCTGACGTGTGAAAATTACATTTTGTGCTTCTTATCGGCACCAATTAGATGGGATTTTGTTACAGTAACCTGCAAGGGCAGGCCAAGTAAAAGTATGCTGTGCCCAGATAGTATCTGACAGGGTTCTGAATTTTCTACATGAGATATAATGCCATAGTGGGTCTTAAATTTTGTTGTTCATTGCTTCCAACCTTGTGCCAGTAACAAAGTAAATGCTCAGTAAACAGGAGCTTCAGGGTGTGCAGATTATTCTCTCAATAATATGCCCTTAGCATGTATATACCATTTCTTCTTTTCTTCATCTCTTGAAACTGTAGATTATCTGATCCATGATCCTTTTTGTGCTACAAAATATGTCCTTTCCACGCCTGAAGCATCTTTCCTCTCCTGACTCAGGGCAAGTCATTACTGCCCTCCTGTCACCATGAAGTGACAGCACACAACTGATCTGCTTTGTCAGGACTGGATGTGGCAACACCTTGCCTGCTGAGCTTACAAGAGCTGACACTTAAAATGGGCTTCACAACCTGTTTACGCTGATCACAGAACATCACTTTGTATGGGGAATGGAAGGTTTGAAACAATGTGAGAGATCCCTGGAGGGAGAACAGCTCTTAAAGTCTGGATGATATCGTCTGTGCTATGCAAATTGAGTTAAGCTGAAATACGAGTTGTTTGTCTGAATCCATAGCAAGGGTTGAAGACAACAGTATCACTGTAAAATATGGTGATGCATCAGGGCTAACCAGCATGCAGAGCGGCTCCAATACACCATGCAGCACACGTTGCTCTCCTTTATTCTTTTATTCATGTTTGGGTGAGTTGCCAATCTACTAATAAATTCTTCTTAAGGAGAATGCACCAGATGGATACAAAACAGCATTTTTGACTTAAAAAAACAAAAACAAAAACAAACAAACATGTGGGTTGGGGAGGAAATCACTTTGCATTCTTTTAGCTCCTTCTATAGAAGGTTTTGGGGCTGGAAAAACATACTCATTGTCAAGGTAGCAGCGTGGCAGGGTTCTTCACTGTGTTTTCCTAAGGAAGCCTCAGGAGAGTCTGAGGGCACGGCCAGCCAGTAGAATAGGGATGAGCTGTAACATAGGGCATGTCTCTTGGGGCCAGTCAGGTTTGAGGAGACAACACTATCTTGAAGGGAAAAGCATGACCCCTCTGCAAATGTAGAGGGGATAGAGAAGAGGGCAGACCTACTTGTGATGTTTAGAAAAGTAAATGAATGATTCTGAAACTTGGGTGCAGGTGTGCACGTTTGTGTATATACTCATGGGTGTATGGGGGCAGGGTGCATGTATGTATGCATGGGCATGCAAGTGTGCATGTGTGTGTGTGTTTATGCCAGAGAACAACTTAAGGTGTCAATCTTCAAACATCATTCACCGTTTTAAAAGACAGAGTGACGCCCTGCTTTAGAATTCACAAAGAAGGGTAAATTGGCCAGATCCTCCTGTTTTTTACCTCCCTAGCTCTGGGGTCTTTTTCTCTTAGGTTCTAAGGACTGAATTCAGATCAACTGAAAGTTCTGAAACTTTTGAAATCATTTAATCATTCTATTAAACCACCTTGATCACATATTTCTCCCCCATATTTTATGAAAAACGTAAGGTTTTATGAAGGCAAATCCATTTTCTTAGTAGGGCTAATAGCATAATGCCCAGAGCATAGTGAGCACTTGGGTGGTGTTTCGTGAATGAAATGAAAATCATATCAATTAATACATGTACCTTTATTTATGAATTATATTCATTAGCTCAATCTAACATATATTCATGACATGAAACATTATGCAAATTTTACTGCATAATGGGATAGGGAAAACTTTAAAGAAATGGATACAGGTAAATATGAATAGTAGTTCTTGTGATTTTTCCTCCTGTGCCCTGAAATATTACCAAGTATTCCACTTTGGACTAGACATAAAGTTGTTTTTAAACTTCAGGATTTGTATGAATCACCAAAGGAGGCTGGTAAAAATGGGGATCTTTTTAGGGTCTTCTTCTTTTCCTCAACCTTTGCCTTTAAATTCTGACATAATAGGTGTAGTTAGGAAAGGCTTAAAAAATTATTTTTAGAAAACAAGATCTGGGAAAGTGTAGCATCAGTATTTGGAACTACACTCTTTGAAATCTGTTGTTGAAAGGTTATATATCTGAGATCTAGGTGATTATACAACCAAAGCCACTCCTGGTCTACCTGCTTGCATGAGTTTCCAAACAGGAACAAAGACACACACACACACACACACACACACACACACACACACACACACACACACACCACATACACACCACACATACACACACATACCACATACACACCACATACACACACACACACACACACACACACACACACACACCACATACACACACTCACTCACACACACACACTCAACAGTCCTTGATGCCCTGAAGATTGTATTATTCAGTTACAGACTACATAGTACCCCAGTTTGCCAATTGCTGAACTCACAGCTACTTTCCAGTCATCTTCAATTGTTGGCCGTCCCCTACCTGAGAATAAAGAGTAGGACAAAATGCCTGAACAGGCTTTGTCTTTAAGCTCTGAAAATAAACTTACAGGTGAAGGACACTATCATGGCCAATTCCTGGCCATCTTTAGGTCTTCCTTTCTGAATGTTCATGGAACTGAGCATCAGTTCACATCAGCATCAAATAATTTATGCTGTAAAGAAAGTTATAACATGATAAAAACAATCAGGATCAGGAACAAATGCATATCACTAAGGAAAAAGAATTCATCAATGATAAATTCCTATTCTGTTCCATGTACTAGGAAGGAAGCAGCCCAATTATGTACTTTATGTTTTTCTTTTCTTTTTTTTTTAATATGTAAAATTAATGGTTTATTGTTACGCAGCCTCTGGAACCATGGAGATAGAAAACCAAAAGGAGTTGTTTTCTTCAAGCATTTAGCAAGCATAGACAAAATGGATAAATAATTGATTGCAATAAAAGGTGATCCATTAAGACAGAGTTTTGTGTTGCGAGGTAACTGTTTTAGGTATATGTAATGTCTCAGGCTCTATGCCAATACAGTTTCTTTTTATTTTTTTTTTCCTCCTTTTTTATTTTTGATACTTTATTTACATTTCCAGTGTTTCCCCTTTTCTGAGTCTCCTCTTTGTATACCCCACATCCCCTCCCCAACCCACCTCTAGGAGGGAATTCCACCTCCCACCCCCCCAACCCCCCCCCATCCACCCATCCCCATTTTCCTGCCTTGATATTCCCCTTTACTGAGGCCTCTAACATCCTCAGGCCCAAGGGCCTTTCGTCTCTCCCTGATGGCCATC
>CM052707.1:6905393-6941219 GCA_028551405.1 Uromys caudimaculatus | reverse complement strand
AGTGACCATATGTGTGTGGGTTCATTTCTGGGTCCTCAATTCTATTCCATTGATCTACCTGCCTGTCACTGTACCAATACCATGCAGTTTTTATCACAACTGCTCTGTAGTACAGCTTGAGATCAGGGATGCTGATTCCCCCAGAAGTTCTTTTGTTGTTAAGGATAGCTTTTGCTATCCTGGGTTTTTTGTTGTTCCAGATGAATTTGAGAATTGCTATTTCTAAGCCTATGAAGAATTAAGTTGGAATTTTGATGGGGATTGCATTGAATCTGTAGATTGCTTTGGGAAGGATGGTCATTTTTACTTTATTAATCCTGCTAATCCATGAACATGGGAGACCTTTCCATCTTCTGAGGTCTTCTTAGATTTCTTTCTTCAGAGACTTGAAGTTCTTGTCATACAGATCTGTCACTTGTTTGGTTAGAGTCACACCAAGATAGTTTATATTGTTTGTGACAATTGTGAAGGGTGTCATTTCCCTAATTTCTTTCTCAGCCTGTTTGACCTTCGAATATAAGAAGGGTACTGATTTTTTTGAGTGAATTTTATATCCGCCCACTTTGCTGAAGTTGTTTATCAGCTGTAGCAGTTCTCTGGTGTAGTTTTTTGGGTCACTTAAGTATAAGATCATATCACTTGCAAAGAGTGATATTTCGATTTCTTCCTTTCCAATTTGTATCTCTTTGATCTCCTTTTGTTGTCTAATTGCTATAGCTAGAACTTCAAGCACTATATTGAATAGATAGGGAGAGAGTGGAGAGCCTTGTCTAGTCCCTGATTTTAGTGGGATTGCTTCAAGTTTCTCTCCATTTAGTTTGATGTTGGCTACTGGTTTGCTGTATATTGCTTTCATTATGTTTAGGTATGGGCCTTGAGTTTCTGATCTTTCCAAGACTTTTATCATTAAGGGTTACTGAATTTTGTCAAATGCTTTTTCAACATCTAATGAAATGACTATGTGGTTTTTTTCTTTGAGTTTATTTATGTAGTGGATTACATTGATGGATTTCCGGGTATTGAAACATCCCTGTATTTCTGAGATGAAGCCTACTTGATCATGATGAATGATCGTTTTGATATGTTCTTTGATTTGGTTTGTGAGAATTTTATTGAGTATTTTTGCATCGATATTCATAATGGAAGTTGTTCTGAAGTTTTCTATCTTTGTTGGGTCTTTGTGAGGTTTTGGTATCAGTGTAACTGTGGCCTCATAGAATGAATTGGGTTCCTTCTGTTTCTATTTTGTGTTTCTATTTTGTGTAATATTTTGTAGAGTGTTGGCATTAGGTCTTTCTTGAAGGTCTGATAGAATTCTGCACTAAACCCATCTGGTCCTGGGCTTTTTTTGGTTGGGAGACTTTTAATGACTTCTTCTATTTCTTTAGAGATTATGGGACTGTTTAGATGGTTTATCTGATCCTGACTTAACTTTGGTCTTTGATATCTGTCTAGAAAATTGTCCATTTCATCTAGAGTTTCCAATTTTGTTGAGTATAGGCTTTTGTAGTAGGATCTGATGATTTTTTGAATTTCCCCAGTTTCTGTTGTTATATCACCCTTTTTCATTTCTGATTTTGTTAATTTAGATACTGTCTCTGTGCCTTCTGCTTAGTCTGGCTAAGGCTCCTGTCCCAGGCTGCTCCTTAGTCCTTGTGTCCTGAGGGTTCTGGATGGGTCCTGCTATGCAGTGATGTTTGTCTTACCTCTGCTTACAAGCTTGTCCACATGCCTGGGAGGCTAGCTTTCTCCTGGCACTATTTGGCTATGGAGCCCAGTGGCACATACTGAGGTCCCCAGCCACAGAAGGAAACTGGAAGACTCCTGTCCCAGGCTACTTGTAGGTCCCTGTGTCCCTCTGAGCAAATGTGTTGGCCTTACCACCTGCTTACAGGCTTGTCCTCACTCTTGGAAGGCTAGCTCTTTCCCTGTGCTATTTGGGTATGGAGCCATGTGACACAGACTGAGGTCCCTGGCCACAGACAGAAACTGAAGTTATATTTTATTACTAAAAATTAATGAAACAAGACAGACTTCTGAATACACTCTACCAAGGGTCACTGGCATCAAGATGTCTTATTCAGAATATTATTCCAGGTCACATGCTTTGGGCCCTGATTACCAAATTTTGCCAATATAAAGTTAACAGTCTTTATCTGAAATGTAGATACTTCAGTAGAGATGGTAAGTGTATGAATCTGACAATATAATGCATCTCCTCAAACTTTCACTCACTGATTTTTACATTCATCAATAAATCTTGCTTGCAGTGATTATCACTATAGTGTTTGCCTAAATGTACTGTGTTTTTCTTAATTTACTTTTTGTTATTAATTGAATTATTGATAGGAAAAACTTCCCCACTCTTCTTTATTTATTCAAATATTAATGTTTATTTATACTTCCATGAACTCTCGGACATTATTTTTAATATGTAGGTTATGACCAATCAATCTTTTGTTATTTAATTGCTTAAACACTCCTATTTTTGGCCCCGGGAAGTTCCCACACTTAATTCCAATATCCCTTCAATATGCCCATCCCTTTTTCAAGACGTTGTTGTTGTTGTTGTTCTGACATAACAAAAAAGATGTATCAAGTTCATCATGGACTATTTTTGGTCCTGGCCTTATAACAAGTCACTTTCTCTAGTAATACCACTTCTTTTAGTTGGAGAATGGTATTTGGAATTGGAAAACAAAACCTGGGTATGAAGTATGCTCACTTCCATTTGGGTGCTAGTGTTTAGGTTATATCAATGGTCAAAGCTAGGAAATACATGAAAATTTGTATCTTATTTCTGTATTTGTCTGTGTAATTTTAAACCATGAGTCCACACTAATAACTCCAGTTCTAATCCAGGACCACGGGTTTTATTCTAGCTTTCCCCTTCACTTATCTGTAACTTTTTTCTCTTACAATGAAAACTTGGTTCCCATTTTAAACACACACACACACACACACACACACACACACACACACACACACACACACACACAATGTTTGCTCAAAAAATATATGGCTCAGAGGTTAAGAGCACTGGTTGTTTTTCTAGAGGACCTGGGTACAAGTCCCACATGGCAGCTCACATGTCTGTAACTCCTGTTTCAGGGGGTCCAATACCTTCACACAGACATACGTGCAGTCAAATCACCAATGTACTAAAACATTAATTTTAAAAAAGTTATATTATATATATATATATATATATATATATATATATATATATATATATATATATATATATCTCAGCATGCCCTAGGAGAAGAAAAATATGTGTGTAATTGCTTTTGTCTTTAACATCACATCATCTCTTTTAGAAAATATACTGCTTTCCAGATGTATCTTTGATGCCAAATATAGTGTATGGTTGTATGTTTCTGAGTGTGTGTGTTTTAGTCAGTACATTTTATGACTTATGTCATTCTTTTTTCCTCATTCTCCAAATGGAAGCTGAAATTAAGCCAGTGGAAATAGCTGCTGCTTACTATCGAGATAACTACAGCAAGTGAAGGAATAATGTGCATCTCACAGAAGATGCTGTGCCGGGAGCTGCTGTGACATTAACAAATGTCCAGACCTGCTCCTCAGTTTAGAACTAGTTCTTGTCAGACTATCACACAAGCAACAATCAAAGCTCCCCTTTGCCATTTTCCTAATTCTATCCTTCCCTCCTAGCTATCCTCACTTCAGTCATAGGCTTCATGGTCTACTATGAGTTGTCTTTCACCTATTTTATTTCCTTCCTTCCAGAGTCCAATTGTAATCCCATGAGAATGTAGACTGTGCCTAGCTTTACCCTCTAGCTTAGCCCCATGCCTCTCTTAGTGTCCACAATGGAGTAAGCATTCTATAAATGTTTCTTAAATTCTAAGTGAACATAAGTCAGAGCTAGGTAGCTTTGCTTAAACTGTGTCCTTAGATAATTTCCAGGAAAACAGACAATTTATAGCAACTTGTGCAAGACCTGCACAAGATCAACCAGTAAAAATTCCAGGAAGAATTGGGGCAAGATTTCTGAGGCCTGAATCGCAGCTAGGGACCAAATGTGTTGAACTATGAGGAGTTGGAGGTGAGAAGTAAGAAATGAATGTAATCAAGAGAAATTTTATATATATATGTATAAAATTTTCAATTAATAAATAAAAACATCATTGAAAAAAAGAAGGATAGACAATGTGCCCTAAAACATGTCAGTACAGGGCCTGACTGTACTGACAGTGGGTTGGAACAATCATCGTTAATATGCACTTTTTCAGAAACCAATAATTCTTGACAAATTTTAGGTTCTTGTGTCTGGGTAAATACTGACAAGAACCATGATGCAAAAAGATATGTTTGGTGAAATACTGTTATCATAAGAGGCTTCTTAGAGGGGAAGCCATTATCCAAGTCTTTTAGGATGGACTTAAAGAAATTAAGAAAGTTCCTATGTACTAATAATAAAAAGTCAATATGGATTGTTTTCATGCCTCCTTCCATATTCAGTGAGAGGGAAGAAGACTTTAGAGTAACTTGTGAGGGTCTGCCTTATTGATTATAGGAAGGTATATGTGTGAGCTCTGGGTCCAACTCTACTTAAGCGTCTGAGTGACCTTAAGAAACAATGATAACTACAATATCTTTCTACAAATCCAGCCCTACAAAGGATAATAGATGGAAAATGCCAACAAAAGGAAGGAAAATAAACCTTAGAAAAAGCAAGAAAGTAATCTTCTGTCAACAAACACAAAGAAGAAAGCCACACAAACATAAAATGTTCCTGAAAATAACAGGAAGCAACAATCACTATTCCATAATATCTCTTAACATCAGTGGACTCAATTCCCCAATAAAAAGCCATAGACTAACAGACTGGATACGGAAATAGGACCCAGCATTTTGCTGCATACAGGAAAAGCACCTGAGTGTCAAAGACAAACACTACCTCAGATTAAAGGGATGGAAAACAATTTCCAAAGCAAATGGTCCCAAGAAACAAGCTGGAGTAGCCATTCTAACATCAGATAAAATCAACTGTCAACCAAAAGTTATCAAAAAGGATAAGGAAGGACACTTCGTATTCGCAAAGCAAAAATCTTCCAAGAAGAACACTCAATTCTGAACATCTATGCTCCAAATGAGAGGGTACCCAAACTTTACTAAAATTCAAACCACACACTGCACCTCACAAAATAAAAGTGGGAGACTTAAACTCCCCATTCTTATCAATGGGCAGATCATGGAAAAACAAACTAAACAGAGACACACTGAAAGCAATGGAAGTTATAGACCAAATGAATTTAACATATATTTATAGAACATTTCATCCTAAATGAAAAGAATATACCTTCTTCTCAGCACCTCATGGTACCTCCTCCAAAATTGACCATATAATCAGTCACAAAACAGACCTCAACAGATATAAGAAGACTGAAATAATTCCATGCCTCCTATTAGATCACTATGGATTAAGGCTGGTCTACAATAGCAACAAAAACAACACAAAGCCCACATACACATGGAAGCTAAACAGCGCTCTACTCAATGAAAATTGGTCAAGGAAGAAATAAAGAAGGGAATTAAAGACTTTCTAGAATTTAATGAAAATGAAGGTACAACATACCCAAACTTATGGGACACAATGAAAGCAGTTCTAATCGGAAAAATCATAGCTCTGGGTGCCTTGGGAAAAAAAACTGGAGAAAGCATACACTAGCAGCTTAACAGTACACCTGAAAGCTCTAGAACAAAAAGAAGCTAATACACCCAAGAGGAGTAGAAGGCAGGAAATAAACTCAGGGCTGAAATCAACCAAGTAGAAATAAAAAAGAACTATACAAAGAATCAACAAAACCAGGATCTGATTCTTTGAGAAAATCAACAAGATAGATAAACCTTTAGCCAGACTAAGCAGAGGGCACAGAGACAGTATCCAAATTAACAAAATCAGAAATGAAGAGGGAGATACAACAATAGAAACTGAGGAAATTCAAAAATCATCAGATCCTACTACACAAGCCTATACTCATCAAAATTGGAAAATCTGGATGAAATGGACACTTTTCTACACAGATATCAAATACCAAAGTTAAGTCAGGATCAGATAAACCATGTAAACAGTCCCATAACCCCTAAAAACAGAAAAGCAGTCACTAAAACTCCCAACCAAATAAAGCCCAGGACCAAATGAGTTTAATGCAAAATTCTTTCAGACCTTCAAAGAAGACCTAATACCAATAATATTTCAAACTATTCCACAAAATAGAAACAGAAGGAACACTGCACTTTTCATTCTATGAAGTCACAGTTACACTGACACCAAAAATCTCAAAAAGACACAACAAAAAAGAGAACTTCAGACCAATTTCTCTTATGAATATTGATGCAAAAATACTCAATAAAATTCTTGCAAACTGAATCCGAGAACATATCAAAATGATCACTCAACATGATCAAGTAGGCTTCATCCCAGGATGCAGGGATGGCTTAATACCTGGAAATCCATCAATGTAATCCACTACATAAACAAAATCAAAGAAAAAAAAACACATGATCATTTCATTAGATGCTGAAAAAGCATTTGACAAAATTCAACATCCCTTCATGATAAAAGTCTTGGAAACATCAGGAATTCAAGGCCCATACCTAAACATAGTAAAAGCAATATACAACAAACCAGTAGCCAACATCAAACTAAATGGAGAGAAACTTGAAGCAATCCCACTAAGATCAGGGACTAGACAAGGCTGCCCACTATCTCCCTATCTATTCAATATAGTACTTGAAGTTCTAGCTATAGCAATTAGACAACAAAAGGAGGTCAAAGGGATACAAATTGGAAAGGAAGACATCAAAATATCACTATTTGCAGATGATATGATAGTATGCTTGAGTGACCCACAAAACTACACCAGAGAACTGCTACAGCTGATAAAAAAACTTCAGCAAAGTGGGCAGATATAAAATTAACTCAAAAAAAATCAGTAGCCTTCCTATACTCAAAGGATAAACAGGCTGAGAAAGAAATTAGGGAAATGACACCCTTCACAATAGTCACAAACAATATAAAGTATCTTGGTGTGGCTCTAACCAAACAAGTGAAAGATCTGTATGACAAGAACTTCAAGTCTCTGAAGTAAGAAATCAAACAAGACCGCAGAAGATGGAATGATCACCCATGCTCATGAATTGGCAGAATTAATATAGTAAAAATGGCCATCTTGCCAAAAGCAATCTACAGATTCAATGCAATCCCCATCAGAATTCCAACTCAATTCTTCATAGAGTTAGAAAGAGAAACTCGCAAATTTATTTGGAATAACAAAAATTCAGGATAGCATAAACTATTTTCAAAAATAAAAGAACTTCTGGGAGAATCAGCATCCCTGACCTCAAGCTGTACCCCATAGCAGTAGTGATAAAAACTGCATGGTATTGCTGCAGTGACAGGCATATAGATCAATGGAATAGAATTGAAGACCCAGAAATGAACCCACACACCTACAGTCACTTGATCTTTGACAAAGGAGCTAAATCCATCCAGTGGAAAAATGACAGCATTTTGACCAATAGCGCTGGTTCAACTGGTGGTCTACATGTAAAGAATGCAAATTGATTCACTCCTATCTCCTTGTACAATGCGCAAGTCCAAGTGGATCAAGGACCTCCACATAAAACCAGATACACTGAATCTAATAGAAGAAAAAGTGAGGAAATGTCTTGAACACATGGGCAGAGGGGAAATTTTCCTGAACAGAACACCAATGGCTTATGCTCTAAGATCAAGAATCGACAAATGGAGTCAGGCAGTGGTGGCGCATGCCTTTAATCTCAGCATTCAGGAGGCAGAGGCAGGTGGATTTCTGAGTTCAAGGCCAGCCTGGTCTACAGAGTGAGTTGCAGGACAGTGAGGGATATACAGAGGAACCCTGTCACGAAAAACCAAAAAAAAAAAAAAAAAAAAAAAATCAACAAATGGGACCTCATAAAATTGCAAAGCATCTGTAAGGCAAAGGATACTGTCAATAGGACAAAATGGCAACCAACAGATTGGGTAAAGATCTTTTCCAATCCTACATCTGATAGAGGGCTAATATCGAATATATACAAAGAGCTCAAGAAGCTAGACTCCAGAGAATCAAATAACCCTATTAAAAAATGGACAACAGGCCTAAACAGAGAATTCTCAACTGAGGAAACTCGCAGGGCTGAGAAGCACCTAAAGAAATGCTCAACATCCTTAGTCATCAGGGAAATGCAAATCAAAACAAGTCTGAGATTCCACCTCACAGCAGTCAGAATGGCTAAGATCAAAAACTCAGGTGACAGCAGATGCTGGCAAGGATGTGCAGAAAGAGGAACACTTCTCCATTGTTTGTGGGATTGCAAGCTGGTGCAACCACTCTGGAAATCAATTTGGTGGATCCTCAGAAGATTGGACATAGTACTACCTGAAGACCCAGCTATACCACTCCTGGGCATATACCCTTATTACATGCTCCAACATGTAATAAGGACACATGCTCCACTATGTTCATAGCAGCAATATTTATAATAGCCAGAAGCTGGAAACAACCCAGATGTCCCTCAACAGAGGAATGGATACAGAAAATGTAGTACATTTACACAAGGGAATACTACTCAGGTATTAAAATCAACAACTTCTAGAAATTCGCAGGCAAATGGATGGAACTTGAAAATATCATCCTGAGTGAGGTGACTCAGTAACAGAATAACAAACATGATATGTACTCAGTGATAAGTGGATATTAGTCCAAAAGTTCAGAATACCCAAATTTCAATTCACAGACTATAGGAAGCCTAAGAAGAAGGAAGACCAAAATGTGGATGCTTCAGTGTTTCTTAGAAGGATGAACAAAATACTCACAGGAGGAAATTTGGAGACAAATTGTGGAGAAGAAACTGCAGGAAATGCCATGCAGAGACTGCCCTACCTGGGGATACATCAATATACAGCCACCAAATCTGGACGTTATTGTAGATGCTAGGAAGTGCTTGCTGAAGGAAGCATGATAAGTTGTGTCCTGGAAGGCTCAGGCAGAACCTGAAAAATACAGAGGCAGATGCTTGCAGCCAACCATTGGACTGAGAGTGGGGTCCTGGATGGAGGAGTTGGAAAAGGAACTGAAGGAGCTGAAGGGGTTTGCAGCCCCATGGTTGGAGCAATAGTGTCAACTGGCCTGACTCCGCAGTGCTCCAGGAGACTGGACCACCAACCAAAGAATACACATGGAGGGATCCATGGTGCTGGCCACATATGTGGCAAGGGAGGGTCTTGTTGGCCATCAGTGGGAGGAGAGACCCTTGGGCCCGAGGATGCTAGATGCCCCAGTGTAACGGAATGCTAGGGAAGGAAGATGTGAGTGGATGGGTGGGTGGGGGAGCACCCTCATAGAGGCAGGGAGGGCAGATGGGATGGGGTTTTCTGAAGGGGAGACCTGGAAATGGGGGAAAACATTTGAAATGTAAATAAAGTAAATATCCAAAACTTAAAAAAAAAAAAGAAATAATGATAATAATTAATTGTCAAGTAAGAGCATATAATTTATATTTTACTTAGTAAACCTTAAAATATTCCATGCAGTATTCATTTCACCTTCATTATTTCTGTGTATTAGTCTAAACCATAACTCCAAGCACAAAAGGGACTGCCCTTATTACCTAAGCTTTGGCTCTTTATTAATTTCTACTTGGTGCATGCACAGTGTCCCTGGAAAACTTCCCACTGTTCTGGCTGAGCTTTTAGACAGCATGCTGTGATACAGGAGGTCCAGTGTCAAACTTGCAATTATCTACCTACTAGACTTCAGATGTGTACACTCTCTGGGTCTTCATGAATGACGCTTGTGATTAATATGATACATGATGGGAGACTGATTGGCTAAGGGTTTACCAAACCTAAGGAATTCTTGGCAAGTACTACCATGTAATAAGCAACCTTGAGCAATACTGATCCTGTGCCTCAATTGCACACCTGTGATGTGTAGCAACAGTGCAATGTAATGTTTTTCATTCATTTTTAGCTTAAAAATAATAATTATGAGTGTTTATAGGATATAATGTGATATTTTCATCTATATATATGATATAGCAAAATGATTCCATCACACTCTCCATTTATTTCTGTGATGATAAGGTTAAAAGTCAATTCTTTTAGCAATTTTTAAGTATTTACTGTTTTAGATAGAGTTTCTATTTCTATGATTAAACACCATGACCAAAATAATGTGAGAAGAAAAGGGTTTATTTGGCTTATATTTCCACAGCACTACTCATCATCATAAGAATTCATGACAGAAACTAAAATAGGGCAGGCATATGGAGGCAGGAGCTGATACTACAAAAGCCATGGAGGAGTGATGCTTACTGATTTGCTCCTTATAGTTTGCTTGGCCTGTTTTCTTATAAAGCCCAGGACCACCAGCCCACAGACGGTATCACTTATATTGGGCTGGGAACTTCTTACTGGAAACAAACTACTTAGGAGTAAATTTAACTGAGGTAAAGAATCTATACAATGAAAACTATAAAACATGATGTTGAAAGAATTTAAAGAAAATTCAAATAAATGGAAAAACATCAAAGTGAGTGGATTAGGAAGAATTAACAAGATATCTACATACTTGGGATGGTTAAGTTTGATTATTAACTTAGCTGGATTGATAATCCCTTAGGAGACAAATTTCTGGGCAGGCTTCTTAGGGATTATCTTGATTAGCTTAAGTACTGCAGGAAGAACCACCCTAAAATTGGGTGACATCATTCCCTAGGTTTAAGTCCTGAGCTGTATTAAAAGGAAGAAGTTAGTTGAGCACCAGTATTCATCACTCTCACTGCCGGAAGACATAATATGATCAACTGTCTCAAGCACTTGCTGCCAAAACTTTTGTGTAAGAATGGACTGTATCCTTGAACTGTGACCAAAATAGGTCTTTTCTTCTTTATGCTACTTTTGTTGGTGTATGAGAAGCAAATTATACACTATCCAAAGTAATCTATAGGTTCAGTTCAATCCCTATAAGAATGCCAAAGACATTTTAAAAAGTAATAATAGAAAAAGTAATCCTGAAGCTTTTATATAACAAGAAAAGGCCTTGAAGAGATTGAATGGAGCTAAGAGAACAAAGCTGGGGCAATCCTATTTCTTCACTTTAAAATATATTATGAAGCTATTGTAGTAGAAACAGCATGCTACAGGCATAACACTAGCACACTGAGTGATGGAACAGGAAAGAGGCCTCAGAAGTAAATACATATGCATATATATTTTTTGGTTCATTACACACACACACACACACACACACACACACACACACAAGTATATATATATATATATATATATATATATATATATATATATATATATATATATATATATAAAACACACACATATGAAAGGAAAATTCAGTAAAAGAAAAGACTATAAAATATGTGAGAAGATCTAATCAGGCCTTCAGGCATGGGGAACAATGATGTGTACAACAAATACTCATCAATCCTCTATAAAATAATGAACAATGAGCATTGGTTGTCTATGCCCAAATTAGCTACTGATCAAAAGAACATAGGACCACTAGTCTACAGAATCCTTTCCATTTCCTAATTTAACCTTCTTATTTTTTATTTCTCTTTCTTTATTCTCATCCCTTAACCTCTATCTGCCTGTTCGTTACCCATCATCATCCAAATTCAAGCTTCCTTGCCTTTCTCCTTTCTGAGACGTTCTGCTCTCGGTTTTGGTTAAATCCTATTTCTTCATTATGGGCAGCTTCAAGTCCTCAGTCCACCATAAAATCCTTCCTACTTCCTGCTTTCTCTTGGTGTCTATAGTGCCCTACAAAAGCTATCCCTTTAGCTCTATCACAATGTTGACAGAGCCTATGAGTTCTATTTTTTTTGTTTTAGATAATATTCATGTTTTGTTATTATTGTATATTTCTTTTAAATTAATTATATATTTCCAGATTTGTGGGAAAAGAGGGGGTATCCTAAAACATTATATTTTTGTTGCATATATCATAATTCTTCCTTAATTGATTGTTTTAATTTTCCTTGTGGTTTTTTATGTTGTAGTATCTTTTTATTAAATTTATTTATTTATTGACTTTACAACCTCACATCTGCCCTTCCTTTCCTCCCAGTACCCCCTTATTCAAGTCCTCCCCACATTCCACTTTTCCCCCACACCCTATCCCCCCTGTTGCTTGGGGACCTGAATGAAGACCAATCTGCTACATATGTGCAGGGGGCCTAGGTCCATCCCAAGCTTACTCTTTGGTTTGTGATTCAGTCTCTGGGAGCCCCCAAGAGTCCAGGTTAGTAGACACTGATGGTCTTCCTATGGAGTCCCTGTCTTCCTTGGGTCCCTCTATCCTTCTCTAAGACACCCCGAGTTACACCTAATGTTTGGGTGTGAGTCTCTGCCTCTCTTTCCTTTGGCTGCTTGGTGGAGACTCTCAGAAGACAGTTATACTAGGTTCCTGTCTGCAAGCATAACAGAATATCTTTAGTAGTGCCAGAGATTGATTCTTGCCCGTTAAATGGGTCTCGATTTGAGGCAGTCATTGATTGGCTTTTCCCTCAGTCTCTACCCTTCACAATTGCCACAAATAACATAAAAAGCCTGGTTTTTTTTTTCTTTTTCTTTCTTGTTCTTGTAGGATATGGCTAGGTGTCAGATGGATGATTAATTTTTGTTCATAGAAAAATTAATAGTGTAGGGAGTGGACGAGTGTGTGAGTAATGTTCTAGATATGTGTCTTGTCTGTGAGATTCTCTCTGCTCTGCACTCCCTGCTGGCAGGGACTTTGGCCTGTCTATCAGATATCTGTGCTCCCATGTCTGCAGAGACCTCTCTCCTTTTCTCAATACACTGTCATCTATTCCCTCTTTATATTTTTCAGAAAAAAGTTTTTGTATTTATGTGAAGTTTGGTATATTCAACTACATACTTAAAATATGCCTTAAGCATTTTGCTTAGTAACATGCATTAATATATAATACTTAGTGAGACTCATTGTTGCGTGACGATGTGCAGAACCCTCTGCCCTGCTCTGTCTTTCCTCAGCCTATACTGGTTAACTTTCCAGGACAACTATTTTGCAATACTATGAAAACCATTCCATCCTATGAAGACCATCACATCTGTATTTGTCTCAACCTTCATTTCTTCTTATCTTTTTTCCACTTTCTTGTCCCTCTTAAGTCCTCTCTTCCTATGCTCTACACTGACATATCTGACCACTTGGGGTTCTCCAAATGTTTCTCCTTCTGAACCTCTGGCTGACCTATGTGATCTCAGAAGGCCTTCTAAGTCATCTCCTTGGATCTCTACATCTGGACCCTAAATTCAAATCTGGAATCACTACCTCCACCAAGCCTTCTCTGTAGCCAACCCAAACTCTATCAGGAACCATTTAGAACTTACCCTGATATAAACTGGGACTCCAAAACCAAGAGGGACTCTCACCTCCCGGCTTTGGCTGTGTAGTAATTTCCACTCGGTACATGTGCAATGTGCCTGGAAATGTTCCCACTGTTCTGGCTGAGCTTCTAGGCAACATGCTGTGATACAGGAGGTTCTGTGTCAAATTTGCAATTAGCTAACTACTGTACTTAAGCTAATCTCTGCCTAATTAATGACCAGTCTAGCCATTGGTGCTGATAGAACTGAACTGCTCCTGCTCAGAGAATGTGGCTTCCTCAGGTTCAGTCATGGAAGGAGAAAGAAGTAGCACCCAGCCTGCCCCCATTAGAGTCTTGAGATATTTCTGTTAAATAACAAGGGACTGAGAATAGCATGAATTTGTATTCCCAAGCCTCAGTCTTCTGGACCCATGGAAAGTACTATCCTGACAGTCCACACCCAGTTTTCATCCTTCCTCTTCGCACTTAGAGGTGTCCCCATAGGCCTGCAAAAATCAGTGAAGTATTTACTACACAAATTTTCTGACACTCCAACTGCCCCTGTGTTAGCAAATACTTTCAAACTTTCCACTTATTTCAGGTTAACACCACAAAAACATAAGTGTAGCAAAAGTACATAGTGAAAAGAAAGATGTATATTAAATTTTCCAATTAATAAAATGTTTGTTATGATCACAGCAGATTTAGAGAATAAAGAAGACATCAGAGAAATGTAGCATACTAAAGCAATCTCAGATAATTTTGGAGCATTTCTCCCTGGGGTTTGTTTGATTATTTGCTTGATAGTTTGTTTTGTTACCAGGATTTCAGTAGGTAGTCCAGGCTAGACTTAAACTCATAATATTCTGCCTCAGCTTCCTAAATGCTCAGATTGTGAGCATGTGCTACAATGTCACACGTTCTATTCTTGTCTATGCAGTCTTTTTAATGAAGTCTACAATTTTCAGCTCTGAATATTGACTTCATGAATATTCTCCTGCACTGCATACTAACATGAAACCTGAATATAACCTATACAAAAATGCTTAAATTACATATGTACCATTGCACATGTACAATGTTCTATGTCTATTTTTCAGATTTGTACCTGTGTATTAAGCTGTGAAGTAGATATTTTAATGTACTTCCTTATCCTTCCATGTGCTCAGAGAACTGAAGTAATTCACCCACATCCACAGGGTGGAGAGACAGCAAGAACACTACTTCAATATAGACTTCTAGATTTCAATACCTGCCTGCTTTCTCACTAAGACTACTGCAGCTTAAAAGCGTGCTAACAATTTTTTCCACAATGTTGATTTTGCATGTTTGTACACGCATGGAAGAACAATCTCACATCTCTGCTCAACTGGCTTTGGAGGTGGCAACTTTTACTGGGTGGTTTCCAGTGTGCTCTATGTGGTAGGCAAGACAGAATCAAAACAGAATAAGATCTGTGTATGGATTTCTGTTTGCAATCACTTTAAGTCTCATCTTTGAGCATACATCATCCTTTCTGGTTGCATTACTGTGATCACTTAATCCATGTGACTATTGACAAAACACAGCCTTGGAAGCACATCGATTTTTAAACTTAATGCTGATATTGCTACTGCTGTTTTCCTGGACTTAAAAAAGTTACACAACTTCTGAAAAACCTCAGTTTTCTTATCTGTGAAATAGCAATCAGGGCAGAGATTATGATTCTCTCCTACAGAGATTTTGCTAAGAGTTTTTAGCAGGGCACACAGCAAATAGGCATGAAACATTTTGTTCTTTTCTTTACAATTGACAGAGCTCTGTAAAACTAATTTTTTCTGTTTTAGTTAGGCCCTAAGATTTTTGGAGCATTTGTGTTCTCGACGGCTATCATTCATTCAGGCACAATTTCTGGTTTTCACTGAGTTTCTATTCTGAGATGGGTTCTGAGCTAAGTTAGAAAGATATGAAGAGTATTTTTCTTTACTTAGTCTCTGTCTCCAATAACATCTCTGGTTACTTGTGTCTAGAAGCAGAAAGCTGAGGGAGAAATAGATTCCCAAGCCACTGCAATGGCCCCTGTCTAGATAATTTACAAGCCCTATGGAGAGGAAACTCTATAAGCCCAATGTGCCTGCCAGAAAGGAATGCTGCCAGATAATGTATTTGTGTTATAAGGATCTCCCCAAATACCTCACCATGTAAAAACTAGAGTCAATGCTTTATACAGAAAGATCCTATAAAGGCAGCTCTTGCTTCTCAGTTCCCTCAGATCATTTTCTTCCTCAGCTCCTTTGTGCCCAAGCCTGTGTTGAGCAACTTCCTTGATCTGTTTCTGAAGTAGGGCTTGACAGAACTCTGGTTCATCATCTCACATATGATTTGTTTATTTGAGTATCATTATTATAAAATGAGACTATTTTAAAGCTTTTATTATAACTTTCTCATGTTTCATTTTTTAAAATCCCATATATGAACAGTTAGTGTAATAGAAATCTATATTTTTCTTTTTATTTTCTACTCTTCCAACTGCCTGTAATTACTTCTGTATTCATTTATGTTTCTTAGTCTCTTTCTATTAACTAATGTAGATAATGTTTACTTATTTGATACAAATAGTTCCCTTGCGATCAATGCTGCCTGCTCAGCAAAATTCACCCTGAAACAGGATGAGTAGACATATAATCAAATATACAAACTATCATAATGTAAAACTGTCTTTCATCTATAGTCCACACAGTTTAAAGTGCTTATATAGAACCAACTAATTGATTTTGCTATGCCAATCACAAAATGCCTTTTATGGGTGGTATTGAACTATGCTTCTATAATTCAATATGAAACTGTCAGACAATCCCATTTTAAAAGGAGAGAGAAACAGAAATGGAGTAGTAAGAGCTATAATAATGATGGCGCATCAGAACAACATCTTCATTATTGTGTGATTCCATGTGTGAAAAGGTTCTAAGTGGTTGGAGCATGAGGTTTTGTTTCCTCTGTTGTGTGTGTGATTTCGAAGTCATCTCTTACATCATAGGTGCTGGGAATACACTAAATGCATTTAGAAAAGAGAGTTTAGGCCCACCTACACCTGACCAGTAAGTAAAAATTGACATTCAAGAAGAAGGCTGAAGAAAGTAAAGAAAAGGAACCTGAATAAAATAAGTGGCTGTGGTATTATGGGAAGATCAATTTGGGGTTAAAGTGAAAAGGAATAATGAATTAAATGAATGTAAGAAAAGGGGACTCTATGCTGCTTCTGTGGAGGTCCTGGATGGGAAGGACAGTCTGGAGAACACTTCTGATGGCTTCCAGCATTCTTCTACACAGAACCAAACTTTAGCTGATCCGAATCTTACCGCACGCCAGAACACCTATTGCATTTGTGGAGTTTTCTTCCATAACTCCCTCATGGCCTGAGATGACATGGCTGCTGTCTCTCAAGCTTCTTTTCACTTTTCATTTACCAACCAGCTCTCCCTCACTCTTCAGGATGCAGCTCATGTTTCGGCATCTCTACTGTGGCAGAGTCAAGACCTGTTGACAATAGATCGTGCCTGAATTCTCATGGCACTCTGAGCATTATGATAGCCAACAGGGATTTAAAATCTTCACATATTTATCTCTGCTGCTTTGCACAGGACAGGACACAGAATGAATCAATGAACCTGTAGTACAGTTTCATGAGTACAAATAGCCTCACATATAAAAAAGAATGTGCCCAGCTTAATGGATCACATTTGTAATTCCTGCACCCTAGGAGGCTGAGGAAGGTTGCCAGGTCAAGACCAGTCTAGGCTATGGTTTAAGGATTTGTCTCAAAATGAAAGAAATGGGAAGCCTAGTAGAAGGTTTTGAAGGTAAACTGATAATAAAGCCACTGTATGGTAAATACAGGAAAGGAAAGGACTATCAAAATCATCACTGTGAATGTTCTTTATCCCAACGTTTAAGATTTTTCCCTTGAAGAGAACAGATATAGGCTGTGGTAATTAAAATTCTGAAAAGGTCTCCAAGGATCATGGGCAGATACAAGGTACAACTGGGGAGGAGAAATGACAAACAAGGATTCTGTACTACAGCACCTGGAGCTGATCCTGTGACACAGCTCTCCATACCTAAATATCACTGGGAAAGAACTAGCCTCCCAGGAGTGCAGACAAGCCTGTGACCACAAGTAAGACTAACACATCTGCTCAGAGGGACCTTCCTGGAACCGTTAGGACAGAGGTGCAGCCTAGGACAGGAGCCTTCCTGTTTCTATGTGCTACTGGACCTGATCCTGTATCAGAGCTACATACCCAAATACCACCAGGAGAGAACTGGTCTTGCAGGAGCACCAACACATCTCTGAGCACAGGTAAGACCACCACTTCTGTTCAAATTTGTGACCCAAGAGGGACCCTCTCAGAGCCCTCAGGACATAGGAAACAAGGAACAGCCAGGGAAAGGAATCTTCTGGTTTCTGTCTGCACCCTGGAGCTGACCCTGTGCAATAGCTCTCACTACCCAGATTCCTCCCAGGGAAAACTAGTCTCTTAGGAGTCCTGACACATAGACTTTCAGGAGGGACGAGCCACAGTCAGAGATAGCAAGACTAGCTAACACCAGAGATAACCAGATGGCAAGAGGCAATGGCAAGAACATAAGCAACCGAAACCAAAGCTACTTTGCATCATTAGATCGCAGTTCTCCCATCATGGTGAGACCTGGAAACCCCAAAACACCAGAAGAGCAAGATTCTGAGTTAAAATCACACATCATGATGATGATAGAGGACTTTAAGAAGGACATAAATAACTCCCTTAAAGAAATACAGGAGAACACAGATAAACGTAGAAGTCCTTAAAGAGGAAACACAAAAATCCTTTAAAAAATTACAGGAAAACACAAACAAACAGGTGAAGGAATAGAGCAAAACAATACAGGATCTAAACATGGAAATAGAAACAATAAAGAAATCACAAAGGGAGACAACCATGGAGATAGAAAACCTAGGAAAGAGATCAGGAGTCATAGATGCAAGCATCACCAACAGAATACAAGAGATAGAAGAGAGAATCTCAGGTGCAGAAGATACCATAGGAAACATTGACACAACGGACAAATAAAATGCAAAATGCAAAAAGCTCCCAACCCAAAATATCCAGGAAATCCAGGACATAATGAGAAGACCAAACCTAAGGATAATAGGTATAGAAGAGAGTGAAGATTTCCAAATTAAAGGGCCAATAAATATCTTCAACAAAATTATAGATGAAAACTCTTCCCTAACCTAAAGAAAGATGCCCATAAACATACAAGAAGCCTAAAGCACTCCAAATAGATTGGACCAGAAAAGAAATTCCTCCTGTCACATAATAGTCAAAACACCAAATGCACAAAGCAAAGAAAGAGTATTAAATGCATTAAGAGAGAAAGGTCAAATAACATATAAAAGCAGACCTATCAGAATGACACCAGACTTCTCACCAGAGACTACGAAAGCTAGAAGATCCTGGGCAGATAGATGTCACACAGACCCTAAGAGAACACAAATGCCAGTCGAGAGTACTCTACCCAAAAAACTCTCAATTACCATAGATGGAGAAAACCAAGATATCCCATGACAAAATCAAATTTACACAATATCTTTCCACAAATCCAGTCCTACAAAAAATAATAGATGGAAAACACCAACACAAGGAGGGAAAATACACCCTAGAAAAAGTAAGAAAGTTATTTTCTTTCAACAAACTCAAAAGAAGATAGCCACACAAACATGAAAATGATATCAAAAATAACAGGAAGCAACAATCATATTACTTAATATCTTTTAATATCAACAGACTCAATCCCCCCCCCCAAAAGCCATAGACTAACAGACTGGATAAGGAAATAGGACCAAGCATATTGCTGCATACAGGAAACACACCTGAGTGTCAAAGACAAACACTACCTCAGAGTAAAGGGCTAGAAAACAATTTTTCAAGTAAATGGTCCCAAGAAACAGGCTGGAGTAGCCATTCTAAATCAGATAAAATCGACTTTCAACCAAAAGTTATCAAAAAGGATAAGGAAGGACAATTCATACTCATCAAAGGAAAAATCTTCCAAGAAGAACACTCAATTATTAACATCTATGCTCCAAATGCGAGGGGACCCACATTCATAAAGGAAACTTTACTAAAGCTCAAAGCACACACTGCACCTTAAACATTAATACTGGGAGACTTCAATACCATACTCTCATCAATGGACAGATCATGGAAACAAACTAAACAGAGACACAGTGAAACTAACAGAAATTATGGCCCCAATGGATTTAACAGATGTCTATAGAACATTTCATTCTAAATCAAAAGAATATACCTTCTTATCAGCACCTCAAGAAACCTTCTCCAAAACTGATCATATAATCAGTCACAAAACAGACCTCAACAGATAAAAGAAGATTGAAATAATCCCATGCATCCTATCAGTTCACTAAGGATTAAGGCTGGTCTTCAATAGCAGCAAAACAACAGAAAGCCCACATAAACTTGGGAGCTGCACAATACTCTACTCAATGATAACTTGGTCAAATAAGAAATAAAGAAATAAATTAATAACTTTTTAGAATTTAATGAAAATGAAGATACAACATATAAAAACTTATGGCACACAGTGAAAGCAGTGCTAAGAGGAAAATTCATAGCTCTGAGTTCCTCCAAAATCAAACTAGAGAGAGCAATGCACTAGTAGATTAACAACACATCTGAAAGCTCTAGATCAAAAAGAAGAAAATACACTCAAGGGAAGTAGATGGCAAGAAATAATCAAACTCAGGACTGAAATCAACCAAGTAGAAACAAAAAGAACTATACAAAGAATCAAGAAAACCAAGAACTGATTCTTTGAGAAAATCAACAAGATAGATAAACCCTTAGCCAGACTAACCAGAGGGCACAGAGATAGTACCGAAATTAACAAAATCAGAAATGAAAGGGAGATATAACAACAGAAACTGAGGAAATTAAAAAAATCAAAATATCCATTACAAAAGCCTATACTGTTCAAAATTGGAAAATTTGGATGAAATGGACAATTTTCTAGACAGATACCAAATACTAAAGTTAAGTCAGGATCAGATAAACCATCTCAACTGTCCCATAACCCCTAAAGAAATAGAAGCAGTCATTAAAAGTCTCTCAACCAAAAAAAGCCCAGAGCCAGATGGGTTCAGTGCAGAATTCTATCAGATCTTCAAAGAAGAGCTAATACCAATACTCTTCAAACTATTCCACAAAGTAGAAACATAAAGAACACTACCCAATTAGTTCTATGAAGTCACAGTTACACTGATACCAAAACCTCACAAAGACCCTACAAAGAAAGAGAACTTCGGACCAATTTCCCTTCTAAATATCAATGCAAAAATACTCAATAAAATTCTCAAAAACTGAGTCCAAGAACACATCAAATAGCCATTCACCACAATCAAGTAGGCTTCATCCCAGAGATGCAGGGATGGTTCAATACCCAGAAATCCTCAATGTAACCCACTACGTAAACAAAATCAAAGAAAAAAAAAACCACATGATCATTTCATTAGATGCTGAAAATGTATTTGACAATATTCAGCATCCCTTCATGTTAAAAGTCTTGAAAAGATAAGAAATTCAAGGCTCATACCTAAACATAGTAAAAGCAATATACAACAAACCAGTAGCCAACATCAAACTAAATGGAGAGAAACTCGAAGCAATCCTACTAAAATCAGAGACTAGACAAGTTTGCCCTCTCTCTCCCTATCTATTCAACATAGTACTTGAAGTTCTAGCTATAACAATTAGACAACAAAAGGAGGTGAAAAGAATATAAACTGGAAAGGAAGAAGTCAAAATATCACTATTCAGATGATGTGATAGTATCTTTAAGTGACCCCAAAAATTCCACCAGAGAACTCCTACAGCTGATAAACAACTTCAGCAAAGTGGGCAGAACTAAAATTAACTCAAAGAAATCAGTAGCCTTCCTATGCTTGAAGGATAAACAGGCTGAGAAAGAAATTAGGGAAATGACACTCTTCACAATAGTCACAAACAATATAAAGTATCTTGGTGTGACTCTAACCAAACAAATGAAAGATTTGTATGACCAGAACTTCAACTCTTTGAAGAAAGAAATCGAAGAAGACCTCAGAAGATGGAATGATCTCCCATGCTCATGGATTGGTAGAATTAATATAGTAAAAATGGCCATCTTGCTGAAAGCAATCTACATATTCAATGCAATCCTCATCAAAATCCCAGCTCAATTCTTCATAGAGTTAGAAAGAGCAACTTGCAAATTTATTTGGAGTAACAAAAATTCAGGATAGCAAAACTATTCTCAAAAATAAAAGAACTTCTGGGCGAATCAGCATCCCTGACCTCAAGCTGTACTACAGAGCAATAGTGATAAAAACTGCATGATATTGGTACAATGACAAGCAGGAAAATCAATGGAATAAAATTGAAAACCCAGAAATGAACCCACACACCTATGGTCAATTGATCTTTGACATAGGAGCTAAAACCATCCAGTGTGGGAAAAAACGGCACTTTCAACAGATAGTGCTGGTTCAGCTGGAGATCAACATGTAGAAGCATGCAAAATGATCCATTCTTATCTCTGTGTACAAAGGTCAAGTCAAAGTGGATCAAGTATCTCAACATAAAACCAGACACAATGAATCTAATAGAAAAGAAAGTGCAGAAATGTCTCGAACACATGGGCACAGGGGAAAAATTCCGAACAGAACACCAATGGCTTATGCTCTAAGATCAAGAATGTACAAATGGGTCCTCATAAAATTGCAAAGTTTCTGTAAGGCACGGGACAAAACAGGAACCAACAGATTGGGAAAAGATATTTACTAATCTTACATATGATAGGTTAATATCCAATAAATACAAAGAACTCAAGTTAGACTGCAGAGAACTAAATAATCCTATTAAAAAATGGAGAACAGAAATAAACAGAGAATTCTCAACTGAGGAAACTCGAAGGGCTGAGAAGCACCTAAAGAAATGTTAAACATCCTTAGTCATCATGGAAATGCAAATGAAAACAACCCTGAGATTCTCCCTCACACCAGTCAGAATGGCTAAGATCAAAAACTCATATGACACAGATGCTGGTGAGGATGTGCAGAAAGAGGAACACTTCTCCATTGCTGGTAGGTTTGCAAGCTCGTACAACCACTCTGGAATTCAGTCTAGTGGTTCCTCAGAAAATTGGACATAGTACTACCTCAGGATCCAGCTATACCACTCCTGGGCATATACCCAGAAGATGCTCCAACATGTAATAAGGACACATGTTCCATTTTGTTCATAGCACCCATATTTATAATAGCCAGAAGATAGAAAGAACCCAGTTGTCCTTCAATAGAGGAGTGGATATAGAAAATGTGGCACATTTACACAATGGAGTTCTACTCAGCTATTAAAAACAATGACCTCATGAAATTCTTAGGCAAATGGATGGAACTAGAAAATATCATTGTGAGTGAGGTAATCCAATCCCCAAAAAAACACACATGTTTTGCACTCACTGATAAGTAGAAATTGGCCCAAAAGCTCAGAATACTCAAGATATCATTCACAGACCACATGAAGCTGAAGAAGAAGGAAGACCAATGTGTGGATACTTTGGTCCTCTTAGAAGGGGGAAACAAAATAACCACAGGAGGAGATACAGAGACAAAGTATGGAGCAGAGACTGAAGGAAAGGCCATTCAGAGACTGCCTCATGGGAGATCCATCCCATATACAGTTACCCAACTCAGGCACTATTGTGGATGCTGGGAAGTGCTTGCTGATGGAAACCTGATATACCTGTCTCCTGAGAGACTCTGCCAGAGCCTGACAAATACAGAGGTGGATGCTTGCAGCCAACCATTGGACTGAGTACAGGAGTCCCTGATGTAGGAGTTGGGGAAGTGACTGAAGGAGCTGAGTGGGTTTGCAGCCCCATGGAGGGAGCAACAGTGTTAACAGGCCAGACCCCCAGGAGCTCCCAGGGACTGAACCACCAACCAAAGAAAACACATGTAGGGACCCATGGTTCCAGCCACATATGTGGCAAAAGATGGCTTTGTTGATCCTCAGTGGGAGAAGAGGCCCTTGGGTCTGAGGGTGTTAGATGCTCCAGTGTAGTGGAATGCCAGGTCGGGAAGATGGGAGTAGGTGGATGGGTGGGAGAGCACCCTCACAGAGGCAGGTAGAGGGGGATGGGTTTGGGGTTTTTTGAAGAGGAGACCTGTATAAGGGAAAACATTTTAAATGTAAGTAAAGAAAATATCCAATAAAATTAAAAAAAAAAAAAAAGACAAACAAGGCCTGAGGTGAAACTCACAATCCAGGCTCCAACCCACAATCCCATCCTACTGAAGAGGAAGTCTAAGGACCATCCCCTAAAGCCAGTGCTACAACAAACTACTACATAAGACATGACCAGCAGAGTCAACCCATGGCCACCAGCTCCTTCTCACAACCTTTAGTTGTGGTACATAAGAATACATTCATTCTATTCCAGAAGATGAAAAGTCAAAAGAGGAATGAGATGAGAGAATAACAGATGAGGTGGCTGTTGAGTGGCAGCATGACAGACATCTTTACTACAAAGAATAGTCATGAATGAAGCCTAAGATAAATGGGGAATTTTGACAAGCAATTTCAATATTAAAGCCACGAAAGTGGTCATATGTCAGGGACCTACTTTTAAAAAGCATTCCCTAGAATGTTTGAAAACAAAGACTTTGATTGAAGGCTCATTTTTTTTTATCTGAACTTGAATATTTATTTTCCAAAAGAATTTTACTCAAGAAAGCTATAAACAGAGAGCTCTGACCTTTAGTTATAATTGAACATGTCCAACATGCTTTTAAACTTATTTTTGTCTTCCTCTGAATCATTGAACTTCTGGATTGATGAGGTGTCTTAGTTAAACTTTCTATTGCTGTGAAAAAACACCATGACCAAAAACAACTTGGGGAGAAAAGGGTTTGTCCCAACTCTCATGTTCCAGACATATTTCATAATGAAGGGAAGTTGGGGCAGGAACCTGGAGTCAGGCACTGAATTAGAGACCATGAAAGATCACTGCTTATTAGTTTCCTCCCCATGGTTTGCTCAGGCTTCTTTCTTGGATACCCTAAGATCACATGTCAAGGAATAGTACTACCCACAATGGGCTGGACCCTTGTTACATCAGCCACCAAGAAAATGCCCTACAGACTTGCCTACAGGCCAATCCCATGGTAACATCTTCTCTATTAAGATTTCTTCTTTGCAGATGACTTTTTCTTGTGTCAAGTTGACATAAAAACTAGCCAGCACAGAAGTATCTGAGAAATACAGATGCATGCAGAGCAAAATTGGAGACAAATTATTACCACAGTTGCACCTAAATAGAGACTATAATCAATGTGTTCTTGAATGTCTAGGAAGGAACTGATATAAGCAACAGTGTCCTTACTGCTAATTTCGGTGCAAAGTCCTTCTTAGGGGAATCACCCAATTGTGAACCAAGCAGTAAAGCTGTATAAAGGACAAATTGGAGGAAGAGATCAATGTTGAGTCCCTGCCAAGGAGGATGGAATGTCTAGAGGAGACTTACTCAGTTTCAAGGTCACCTGTGTGTGTCAAGAAAGGTTATGTATACTGCACTAAACAAGTGTGCAACTTATGGGTTTATTTTAGTATCTATTAATACATACATATATGTGTGTGTGTGCTCTTAGTCAGAGGTAACAAATATTTTTGACATTTATATCACTTTAATATTATGAAACCTTTAAGGATTGATAAAATTTCAATGTTACCTAGTAGACATAAATTAAAGTGACCAGGAGAAAATTAAGAGAATCCCAAATTATCTAGAGAAAAAAAATTATTGACAAACTGTCTTGGCACTTAAAACTCTGTTCTGTTCCAGTGATCACTGTGTCTGTGATTGTGACAAAATCATGCTGTTTTTATTATTATAGCTCTGAAATATAACTCAGAATTGGGGTTAGTGGTTGGTAACTCCAGAAGCAAATTTTTAAATTACTCTGGGCTGTTTTGTCTACCTTGATTCCTTTGTGCTTCCATATAAAATTAAAATTGTTTATTTTTAATTTATGCAAAGAATTATACTGGAATTTTAAAGGGAATTGCATGGAATCTATAGATTGATTTTGGTTTTATGACCAATATTAATTTTACCAAACCACAAACATGATAAGTCTTTTGATCTTCTGACATTTTCTTTTGCTTTATCTTTTCAGTGTCTTAAAGATTTTATTGTATACATCTTTTACTTTCTTGGTTAGATTTGCTCTAGGATTTTTTGAAGCTATTGTGAATGGGATTGTTTTCCTGATTTCTTCTTTGGTGTGTTTGACATTTATCTATTGGAAGGCTATAGATCTTTGTGTGTTGATTTTGTATCCTGCCACTTTATGAATGTGTTTGTTGGCTTTGAGGGTTTGGACTCTTTAGGGTATTTCATGCAGAGAATAATATAATGTAAAATTAAAGATACTTGGACTTCTTTCTTTGC
Source organism: Uromys caudimaculatus (assembly GCA_028551405.1). Taxonomy (NCBI): domain Eukaryota; kingdom Metazoa; phylum Chordata; class Mammalia; order Rodentia; family Muridae; genus Uromys; species Uromys caudimaculatus. The sequence goes on along the minus strand of CM052707.1, from coordinate 6,915,281 downwards.
TGTTTTCCCTATTTTTATAGCCTTTATCTCCTTCACTTCTCTTATTGCTCCATTTAAGGCCTAAAGAAATACATTGAACAGGAAGTAGAGTGGATATCTTTGTCTTGTTCTTGATTTAATACAAAAGTTAGTCAGGACTAGATCTTGTAGTTGATGAGTTGTAATCCTGTTACCCTCCCTGACTCATAAGTCTTCCTATGAGAAGAAAAGAATGACAGAAACATCTCACAGAAACCAAAGATTCATAGTTTATTTCCAGTGGAAAAATGGCATTTTAAAATTTTTTACCAGAAGTTCTATGGCAGCTTCTAATTGCTCAACCTAGACTAGAAGTTTACTTCAATAAATACATTGCTTTGGCAGGGATAGGATGTTCTAACAACAAGAGAGACCCAGGATAAGAAGATACATTGAATGCTTTAGAGAAAAAGGGTATACATGTTTCTAGGAACAGAAATAACCACCTAGAAATTATTTTGGAAAATAAAAATTCTTATAAAAGTACAGAAACATCTACCACTTAACATGAGAGTAATATTATTGAAGTTTATTATTCACCAGTATCCACACCTAGCTGAGAGATGAGTGTGGTATCCTTTTTTTTGAGAATTTTATACATGACTACTATATTTGCATCATACCTCCCCAACTCCTCCACTGTGCCCTCTCTTTCTCAGATTCCTGGTTTCTTATTCTTTAGTTATTATTGCTACACACTCACACACACACACATACACACACACACACACACACACACACACACACACACACACATTTCGGTTTCTATTGTGAGCTTATCTCTGGATCAGACTGTTTCTCCTTCTGGTCACACAATAGGAAAGAATTCATGCCTGTCATGGTAAACTTAGCCTAATACTCATGGTTGATGATGCCGAGGACCCTGGAGGAGAACCCACTACCACAACTTCCCTAAACCAGCAAAGTCTCCCACTGCATCCTAAGTGAATTCTAATTATACACACAGATAATTGTAGCTCTCGCCCTCATCAAAGAAGCTTCTTTTTAAAGCAGATGCATATCACTACAGGAAGACATGACTGTGTAATTAATATAAAGAGAACCACTGACCATGGTTTCCCAGAACCAGTTGACACATCTACAATACTTCTACAGCAAAGGTTGTAGAAGCAAAGGCATGGACAAAGGAGTGGAAAAGATGTAGAATCCAGATGACTAGGGCATCTGATGGGGAAAGGGTGTCTTCTATGTATGACAGGGAAGCTGCACCCATGCACCCATCTCAGCAATGTAACTACCTAAACAAGACATGAAAAATAACAGCAGCAATCGACGTGACAATATGGATGAGGGAAATATCATAAGCCCTACTCACAGTTGAAGAGTGATAGACAATTTATGACGAGGCTCTTTTCTTAATGTCCCTTTCTACTGTGAGAACTGAACCAAGATAGTGGTTGATGAAAGTAATAATGAATTCAAGTCTGGATATTGCTTGATAAGCACACATGAGATCTAGGACATATTATGATCTACTATGTAGTGTGTAATTATTAAAAAACAATCCACGCTAATATCGGCTGCATGCTGGCACCACAGTCTCCTCTCCCCTATTGGGAGCTGCAAACCCCAGTCTTCCCAAGTTCCCCTGGTTAGCCTGCAGATGAACCACTCCCATTTCCCAAGCCATCCTTCCCCTATGGCTAGCCTGCTGAGACTGGCAGCCGCTGGCTCTAAACCCCTATCCCCTTATAATAAAAACTCCAGAGACATAATTTATCAGTCATCTGTATAACAATAAACCCTCAACCTCCAAAATGGCCACTCAAACCTCGACTGATATTAATACAAGCTGCATGCCTAGATTGGGCAGATCTACCACTACACTACTATATTCCCCATCTGTGGAATCCTTTGCATCTTGTGGTTTCTTTAGGCCACGTGCTTCTGCTCCATTTTCCTTTCACCTCCTCATCTGTCTTCCTCTCTTTCCTTTGTCTCCTCATCTCCTCTCCTCCTCTCTCTCCCTCTTTTCTAAAACCTTCAGCTTTACCCTCCCTTCCTTTATTTTACAAGTTAAAATGGAGAGAAAGTGCACATGAAGTCATCTGAGTTTGTGATTCACTCCTTGTTCAAGAAAGCCCCTCGTGGGGAAGCAGAATTAGCATCAGAATGCAAACAGCACCAGGGCCATCCACAACACTACTAAAGCACAGAACCACTTAGAAGATTATGGAAAATGTAGGATATGGAAATATTTTGAAACCAAGAGAATTATATGCAAATACGAGAAATGACAGAATCTTATAAAGTTGAGTTGTTGTATAAGCAACATGGACAAAACGCTGGTAGCTGAGAGCTGAGATCACCTCCTCCCACCCCACCCTCTCAGGAACCTGCAGGGAAGTTCCTAGTGCTCAAATTGAAATGTTGACTAGATACAGCTCCATGGATTAGTCAGGCAAAGAAGCATTGGAGGCCTTGAGTTGTCATTGATTCTAAGGGCATTGCTCAACCACTTAAAAAAGGTGATCCAGTTTAGCCTGCTGAGCCTCACTAGCCACCCAGTTCTCTTCAGTATCCTTCCTTATTCTTTCCCAACAGACCTTGCTCTATTCTTACTGGAAAGAACTGAAGAAAAAAAGAATGCCAGCATGTCAAGATTTACCCAGAACACAAGTTTGTACTTAGTCTCATTACTCAAGGCTTTACATACCCCAGAGTTCTTCTACTCTACATCCCTTCTGTGAAGGTCCAGTGCTGGGATCTGGAAATATAAAAGGTGACAATGTTGTCCCTGTAAATTCCAAGGGCTTAGCAAGGCAATGCACTATACTGTGACAAATCATGTGCCTGGAAAGCATAGGCCAATGGGTGAAGAAAAGAGAAAATCCGAAAAATCCAACCCAGTATAAGAATTCCATTTGAAGGTATAGCCACTATCCAGAGTTACCAATATGGGAAAGCTATTTTTAGTAAATAAATAAATAAATAAATAAATAAAGTTGCATAATATGCATAGAAGTTTTTTTTAAGTATTCATTTTACTAGAGGGTAAAGACTGAGATTATTGGAGAACAATGATTAGGGCTTATGGTATGTACAAAGAGCAGGGCCTTATGCTATCGTCTTAGGAAGCCACTAAAGGACTTAAATGGAGTGTTGGGGTGTTATTCCTATATCAGAAAGTTCTCACAGTATTCAAATTAGAGAAGAACTTGAGCATAAAAGATAGAGAAATAAGTCAGATGAAAGGTTTCGGTGCTTTGTCCAGAGAGGTTTTCTCTGGCAGCATAGGATAATGGCTGCAGAAACCTACAGCCAGACACTATGCACAGAGAGAGTCTAAAGTGAAGGTCTCCGTAAAGTCTCTCCCCTCAAGTCTGTGGAAGCCCAGGAGAAGAAGGAAGGAAAGAAAAGATTGTAAGAGTCAGAGGGGGTGGAGGACACAGGAGAAAAATAAACCACTAGTTTGACTAAGCAAGGGCTCATATGGATTCACAGAAACTGAGATGACAAGGAAGGGCCTTGCAAGGTGTGCACAAGGTCCTCTGCATATTTGTTATGTCTGGTAGCTTGGTGTTTGTGGGACACCTAACAGTGGGCACGGGTGTGTCTCCTCTTACTTTTTTCTGTCTGCTTTTGGACTCTTGCTCCAATTGAGTTGCCTTGTCCAGCTTCTGTTATGAGGTCATTTGCCTTATTGTGTCATTTGTCTTATTGTGTTTTATTGTTTTTGTTTTGTAGTGTTTCCATGGTTGGGTGTTGTTTCTTGAAGGCCTGCTCTTTCCTGATGGAAAATAGAAGGAGAGTAGATCTACAGGAGAGGGGAGATAGGTGGAAGGTTTGATGAGTGGAGAGAGGGGAAACTGTGTGTAAAGTGTATTATATGAGGGAATAATCTATTTTCAATAAAAACAAAGATTAAAAATAAAAGATGGGGTTTTGAATGAAGTCAGATAATAGGAACAAGAGAAAAGAGCCAGTTAAGATGTAGTCAGATAGGTAACTGAATTCAGTGCCTGTCTAAGGAGGAAGGCAAAATCAGGACTAGCTCACTGGTCTCCTGACTTCTGGGGTTAGAACTAGAAAGCCATTAAGTAAGTCAATAGAAATGACTCAGCAGAGAGGCTTTTTTAAGTGGGGAATTTGGTTAGTTTGTTTCTGAACATATTTGAAATAATGTTCATGGCGTCATCAGACTGAAGTTGTCTTGTCAGTAGCTGCATTCACAAGTGCTGGGTCTAGGAAGATGTATCAGAACAAGCCAGAAGCTCATGTGATTCTTCAAGGATAACTTGTAGATGGATACAAAAAAATTTAGCTATGTGGCCAGAAATATAAGGTTTGAGAGGACTGAAATGTAGACAAAGTCAGTTATGCCAAGGGAATAATCATCAGAAAAGGCATGACACATGTGGATGAAATTTCAAGATGGAGTGATGTGGTTATTATCAAATGGTTGCTGGGTTAGCAGATAATGAAAAGACTGAATAGTTAATGACAAAGCTACAGATAAGAGCAGATGTGGGTGGATATGTTTACAGGAGCCAGTCAGTAGCATCCCTACTTATCCAGTCTGTAGACAGAAATTAAAGGCAAAAATTAAAATGCAAACCAGAATACAGGCTTACATCAAGTCAAATGGGCTTGTTACTTTCCTCTCTGCTTTAAGTTGGCCTCACCAACATCTGCTAGTGTGATCCTCTTGGTTAGCAGTGTGGAATGTTTCTCAGTATCTGCAAAGCAGACACAAGCAATTAAGAGCAAAAGACAAGACAGAAAAATGTCTATCTTCCCAACGCTAAGTCCATACCTCCCCAGAAGGAACAATTGCATAGCCTTCATAGTGTATCTCCTTCCGGTGGAGAGAGGGAAAACTTGGCTTCCCTCTGTGAAATATAAAAAAGGATAATAATGTTCTTTTGTAATAGTGGTAGGTAAGGCCTCTATGTTCACACACAGAAGGATAAATGAAATATGTACATCCAACTCTATATTCAAGATGAGTCCTTCTTGATTTCGATTAAGGTTACATCCCAGGGACTGGAAAGATGGCTCAGTCATTAAAAGCACATCCCTTCTTACCGAGGTCACTACCCTACTCATGTCAGGGCATTTCAGCTCCAGGGCATCTGATGCCCTATTTTGGTCTCCAGAGACAATTGCCTTTGTATGCACATACTTCCACACAGATACACATGCATGTACATAAATAAAACCAATCTTTTTAAAATAAGAATACACCCTGATGAGAGACAGACTGCTTCTTCTTAAGCAAGATAAATTAGTAAAATCTTTCTTTTCTTGCCCCACTAGGTCTGCAATGGGAGATAAAATGTGCTTAGAGGTAGAATATCGTCAATATTCCAGCACCAGCTATCACTGCTTTTATAACCTCGAGTAAATCTCTAAACTGTTTTAACTCACATTTCTCATCGCAGAAGTAAAAATAATTGGCCATATCTTACAGGGTTGTTCAAAAAATCAGGTCAAATAAAATCAAATCATCTGAAGTTTATATCAATCAGAGAATGTATATGAGGATTCTGCACATACTCCTGCTGTTCAATATATGCTTACTGACTCCAAATCTATTTACTGGAAGCAATATTCTCCTCTAAAAGCATCTAAGACTAGCAGTTTAGGGCTATTACACATGACAGTTAGGATTCTGTTGTCCCTCTGGGAATATACCATTCATGTTTATAGAGAAATGGTCAGCCAGAGGGAGGCTGACTGTTTGTGGCAAACCAGTGTACTGTTTCTAGAGCTTCATATCAACAGATTTGGACCCTCAATTTTGTTTTAATACCTAATGGGTATATAATTCATGGGAGGATAGGGGTAACACTGTCCCATTGGCAACCAACTGATATATAATCTTGATGCCAATTTATTTGTTAAATGAATCTACTGTTAACTTGATAATGTTTAAAATGTTACACTTATTCAGTTGTTCATTCAATATTTACTTCCATTATGTACCAGATAATATTTTTAAAAACTGCACAATAATTGTCTCTTCCCTTTAGCAACTGACACTCCACTCTGATCTCAGAGATAAACATGCAACTTGTATGCGAAGCAAGATACAAGTGCAAATAAGCCAAGGTTAAGCACTTTGGTGAGTGTGATGGCTTGTATATGATTGACCCAGGGAGTGGCACTATTAGGAGGTGTGGCCTTGTTGGAGTAGGTGTGTCGCTGTGGGTGTGAGCTTAAAACTCTCATCCTAGCTGCCTGGAAGTCAGTATTCTACTTATAGCTTTCAGGTGAAGATATTGGACTCTCATCTCTGCCTACCCCATGCCTACCTGGATGCTGCCATGCTTTCTGCCTTGATTGTTATGGACTGAACCTCTGAACCCATAAGCCAGCCCCAATTAAATGTTGTCTTTATAAGACTTGCCTTGGTCATGGTGTCTGTTCATAGCAGTAAAACCATAACTAAAACAGTGATATCAAAGACAAACTGACTCTGCTAGAAGGAATCAGGGAAGATATGATTGTTGATGGTTCCCGGAGCTGGTCTCAGCAGGAAGTAGAAGTTCATTAATTGTAGTAAGAAAGAACACTTCAGAAAGAGAGCAACACCCCAGAGCTGTTACATCTCCAAACAATGTCCTTATTGAAGGAAGTGATTATTCTGGAAAGAAGTTTGGCAACATGGAGTTAAGAGATAAGTAACAGATGTGAAAGTAGAAATTCAAAGGATAGAAACCACATAAGGAAAGACATGGATTTGAGACATTTGGATCAGAGATAGGCAGAAAGTAGAGAGAGGAAGACAAGGCAAGTCCACCACTGCCTTCACAGAAATCACTTGCTGAATCCATGTAGATATTCACCATTAGCATAACCAGTGTTCTCTATGGCTCATTACCTAGTCAGCCTAGAGTCACAATTTCATAAGTATTTCCTAGTTTTTACGAATCAAGAACATGGTCTAGGACCAATATACACAACTGGCTTCTATTCACAAGGCCTTTTTGACTAGTCTAATTACAGTAGGTTAAATAGTTAAGAACATGGACCAGGGGGGCTTGGATGTGAACCCGGTTTCATCACTGACCAGCTGTAAGACATAAAGTATTGTATTAAGCCCCTTTATGCCTCCTTTTCCTTATTTTTAATTAATAATAATAATAATAATATAAAGGTTTCTCTTAATTTTTTTCTTTTTTATTGGATATTTTATTTATTTGCATTTATTTACATTCCTTTCCTGGTTTCCCCTCTTGAAACTCCTATTCCATTCTTCTTCTCCCTGCTTCTATGAGGGTGCCCCCACACTCATTCACACACTCCCACCTCCCCATCCTGGTGTTTCCCTACACTGGGGCATCTAGCCTTCCTAAAACCAAGGGCCTCTCCTCCCATTGATGTCAAACAAGGATATACTCTGCTACATATGCGATTAGAGCCATAGGTCCCTGTGTGCTGGGAGCCTTCCTCAGGAATCTCTGGCCCAGCCAAATGCGAGGGTTTAGGCAAAGGGGAAAGCACAAGCAGGGACAGAGTCTCCTCCACCTCAGTCTCCACAGTTGCCGCCTCCGTTGGACCAAGATGCTGCACCTGCTGCCCTGCACTGAGTCAGGCTGGGCTAAGTCCACGAGAGACCGACTAGCTGGCGAAGAGTGCCCCAAGCTTCTGGTGGCATTCGGGACAGCAGACCTCTTCCCAAGCAGCAGAGTTACAGCTCTTATGATAGAAGCTCTCAGATGACAGAGTAGTTCTCACACCTTTATTCCTTCTGGATGGAGATCCCCCCTATACAGGTTGGGACAGTCTAATATACTGTTTGGGAGGGGTCAGGGGTTTGACAACAGGTACTTCCCATTGGTTTGGTCTAAGGGCTTAGGGACACCTTATTTGCATGTGGAAGGGCTTGGTGTTGCTCCTACATGACAAATCTCAAGGCCTATCTTCAGGGGATTATGGAGGCTGTAACTGTTTTACAAGAGTCTTCCGGGAGTGTTTGCAAAAAACATTTTCCAGTCCTTTGTAGATTGTTCCATTGGGTCACCCAGAGTTTTCAGCCTGTGCTCAACAGGGTGCCAGATTGCCTGCCACAGACCACTGCCCCACAGGTCCCTCCATGTGTATTCTTTGGTTGGTGGTTTAGTCCCTAGGAGCTCTGGAGGGGGGGTCCGGTTGGTTGATATTGTTGTTCTTACTATGGGCTGCAAATCCCTTCAGCTCCTCAATCCGTTCTCTAACTCCTCTACTGGGAACCCCTTGCTCAGTCCAATGGCTAACAGCAAGCATCTGCCTATGTATTTGTCAGGCTCTGGCAGAGCCTCTCAGGAGACAACTATATTAGGCTCCTGTCAGTAAGCACTTCTTGGCATCCACAATAGTGTTTGGGTTTGGAGACTGTATATGGGATGGATCCCCAGGTGGGGCAGTCTCTTGATGGCCTTTCCTTCAGTCTCTACTTCACACTTTGTCTCCATATTTCCTCCCTTGAGTATTTTGTTCCCCCTTCTAAGAAGGACTGAAGCATCCACACTTTGGTCTTCCTTCTCCTTGAGCTTCATGTGGTCTGTGAATTGTACCTTGGGTATTCCAAGTTTTGGGGTTAATTTCCACTTATCAGTGAGTGCATGCCATGTGTGTTCTTTTGTGACTGGGTTACCTCATTCGGGATGATATTTTCTAATTCCATCCATTTGCCTAAGAATTTCACGAATTCATTGTTTTTAATAGCTGAGTAGTACACCATTATGTAAATGCACTACATTTTCTGTATCCATTCCTCTGTTGGAAGTCAAAGGGATATGAATTGGAAAGGAAGATATCAAAATATCACTATTTGCAGATGATATGATCGTATACTTAAGTGACCCCAAAAACTCCACCAGAGAACTCCTACAGCTGATAACTTCAGCAAAGTGGCCAGACATAAAATTAAGTCAAACAAATTAATAGCCTTCCTATACTCAAAGGATAAACAGGCTGAAAAAGAAATTAGGGAAATGACTCCCTACACAATAATCACAAACAATATAAAGTATCTTGGTGTGACTCTAACCAAGCAAGTGAAAGATCTACATGACAAGAACTTCAACTCTCTGAAGAAAGAAACTGAAGATCTCAGAAGATGGAAAGATCTCCCATGCTCATGGATTGGCAAGTTAATATAGTAAAAATGGCCATCTTGTTGAAAGCAATCAACAGATTCAATGCAATCTCCATCAAAATTCCAACTCAGTTCTTCATAGGGTTAAAAAGAGCACATTGCAAATTCTTTCAGAATAACAACAACAACAACAACAACAACAACAACAACAACAACAACAAAGAGAATAGTGAAAACTATTCTCAACAATAAAAGAACTTCTGGCAGAATCACCATCCCAGACCTCAATGTACTACAGAGCAATAGCGATAAAAACTGCATGGTATTGGTACAGTGACAGGCAGGTAGATCAATGGAATAGAATTGAAGACCCAGAAATGAACCCACACACCTATGGTCACTTGATTTGGGACAAAGGAGCTAAAACCACTCAGTGGAAAAAAGACAGCATTTTCAACAAATGGTTCTGGTTCAACTGGAGGTCAGCATGTAGAAGAATGCAAATTGATCCATTCTTATCTCCTTGTACAAAACTCAAGTTCAAGTGGATCAAGGACCTCCACATAAAACCAGATACACTGACCGGCCGGAAACCTCAGCTTGGGCCACAGGGCCCCACAGCTAATCGGCGCCGGGACAAAGATCCCTCTCAGCAGATCGCAGGACCCAGCAGAGGGCCAAGGACACGCCCCACAGCTCACCAGGTGCCGCCCCGAACCCGCGAGACACACGGACCGAGGTAGGCGGGACTAGAAACCCCCCTGAATCCCAGGGGCGGGCGGCTGTGGCAGGAAACTTCTGCCAGGGACACTAGGATCCCATAG
>CM052707.1:6889560-6904893 GCA_028551405.1 Uromys caudimaculatus | reverse complement strand
AAAAAAAAAAAAAAAAAAAAAAAAAAAAAAAAAAAAAAAAAAAAAAAAAAAAAAAAAAAAAAAAAAAAAAAAAACCAGATACACTGAATCTAATAGAAGAGAAAGTGAGGAAGAGCCTTGAACACATAGGCACAGTGGAAAATTTCCTCAATAGAACACCAATGACTTATGCTCTAAGATCAAGAATCAACAAATGGTATCTCATAAAATTGCAAAGCTTCTATAAGGCAAAGACACTGTCAATAGGACAAAATAGCAATGAACAGATTGGGAAAAGATCTTACTAATCTCACATCCGGTAGAGGGCTAATATCCAATATACACATAGAACTCAAGAGGTTAGACTCCAGAGAACCAAATAACCCTACTAAGAAGTGGGGTACAGAGCTAAACAGAGAATTCTCAACTGAGGAATATGGAATGGCTGAGAAGCACCCAAAGAAATGCTCCACACCCTTAGTCATCAAGGAAATGCAAATGAAAACAACCCTGAGATTCCACCTCACACCAGTCAGAATGGCTAGATCAAAAACTCAGGTGACAGGAGGTGCTGGTGAGGATGTGGAGAAAGAGGAACACTCCTCCATTGCTGGTGGGATTGCAAGCTGGTACAACCACTCTGGAAGTCAGTTTCTCACAAAATTGGTCATAGTACTATCTGAGGATCCAGCTATACCACTCCTGGGCATATACCCAAAAGATGCTCCAACATATAACAAGGACACATGCTCCACTATTTTCATAGCATCCTTATTTATAATATCTGGAAAGAACCCAAATGTCCTTCAACAGAGGAATAGATACAGAAAATGTGGTACATTTGCACAATGGTTTCTCTTAAAGTTCATGGGAAATCTCTGCAATGTCAATTACTGGTGCTATGTCTAGCAATTAGATTTTTAGTTTAAACAGTCCTATTCTAGACTAGAATAAATGATTTCTCTAGATGCTGATAGATCTTCTCAAATGTTAATCAATGAAATTCAAGCAACTTATTTTACCAAATCTTGCCTCTAGTTTTCTAACTTTTTTGCACACTTCAAAGCACATTGTGCCAATTTCCTTACCTAAACTACAAAAAACAGTATGATGATTCCCCAGAAGGTAATTGTGAGAGGCAAATACAGTCCTGTTTGCAAATATTCCTGTCTCACAGAAGAGCTGTGATAACTCTCTATCTTTCTGTTAAGGATCAAGTTACAGTAACCCTTCCAAATATTTCGTGTGGAAGTATAAAACCAACAACAAAAAATTCCACAGGGAATTTAGGTAGATTATAAAAATTTATAAAATTAAAAAAGCAAAATGAGGACTGGCTTAAAATTTGTCATTAAAATCCAGTGAATAGATTACACATGATTTATCTGGGCACAAGTTTGATAAAACTAGTTTGAAAACTATTAATAGTATTTTCTCCTGCAATGGTCCTAAACTCCAGTATTGGTTAAGTCTATCTTATATCCTTCCACATTGCTAAGTGGTGCTGAACTGCACTGGCCATTATGATTTACTCTGGTTACAGACTTTGGATTCCATTGTATTTTGCATTTGAAGTCCTCCAAAAAGTGCTTATCTGACCCAAAAAGTTTGAAGTTGACTTTGAATTAGTCTACTTGCCCTTCAGATAAACTAAAACATTCCTCCAGTAGACTCTCACTATCAGCAAGCATCCACTTACAAATACTTTTTAAATTTCCTCATCTTGGCAGCTGATTTCTCACTGGTAAAGTGTAGACTTTAGGTGATGAGAGATCCTTCAGGAAGAGATTGTGGAATGCAAAGGACTGGGGAATATTAATATATTCATGGTAGATTTCTGTTCTTCAAGTACAAGCCTCTTGAGGGTTGTAACTATTGTTTTTTTAGAGAAAGAGAAGAAAATAGCATAGGTGACTCCCTCTTCAGTTGCCATGACAATGCATTATGAGTTCAGTCCTTAGCATGTAAGAGGAAAAACACTGAAAACTGTTGGATAACAGTATTTTTGAGGCTGTGGTAAGCTACACTGAGGCAACCAAAGAAGCACAGTCTTTTATTTTATTACTTAGAATGAAAAAAAGCTCATATTCTCTTAACTTTGTTTTATTTATTTGTAAAATGTGGCTGAAAATTATCTTACTGAGGGATTGAATTAAGGTTGGTAACCATGATGATTTACAAACAGAAAGCACCCATTTTTTGTTTCTAACATTCTCAATGTAGGATTCTATGAATAATCATTACAAGAATAAGTCCTTCTACTTTATGTGAAAATAAATGTCCACTATTGAGAGTTTCCAAGTAATGGAACAAACTGCTTTTGGGGATTTTAAACTTACCAATCCTATTGTTGTTAGAGATATTAAGACTAATTCAATAAACCTCTATAATACTCATTTTAGAAATGGAGAGATAGAAAATTGGACTAGACACTATTGTAAAGATTCTTCAAAGTCATCTCTGATTTTTAAATTCCTTGCAGGTTAAGATAGATGCTCCTGAATATATCACAATTATTTATAGGAGTTCATGTACTCAGTCACTCCTATGAGCCAAAGGGAAAAAACAACTCTTAGTCTTGATCATCAGAGAGAAGTTCCCCTAACATTAAACCTCAAGGGCATCCAACCTTGAAACATTACTGAATGAATGTCTCTCATTTGTTGCATCGTGCCACAATTGTCAGCTGAGAAAACAAAATTCTGTCAGCCAAGTAGTCCTTCATCTATTTGACCCAGCATCCAGTTTGACTAATCTCTGAGATGAGATGCCCTAACTGCACTGTAATCACAGGCTTTGATTTCTATCTGACCTGTCTTTGGGTTGCAATTTACTGCTTTAAAACAGGATTTCTCAACCTTCTTAATGCTGTGATCCTTTAATATTGTTCCCAATGTTATAGGGACCCCAACCATAAAATTATTTTCATTGATACATCATAACTGTAATTTTGCTACTGTTATGAATCATAATGTAAGTATCTGGTATGCAGGATATCTGATATGCAGCCCCTCTGAAAGGATTGTTCAACCCCAAAAAGAGTTATGATCTGTAAGTGGAGAACTGCTGCTCTACAAAAATTTAAAATATCAAAATGGGAGCTAATCAAATTCCTTTTAAACATTTTATAGAGATATAACAATGATTGAGACCTAACTTTCAAAATATGTTTCTCATGAAACTGAAAAACTTCTGTAAAGCAAAGGACACTGTCAATAGGACAAAATGAGAGCCTACAGATTGGAAAAAAGATCTTCACCTTACATCTGACAGAGGGCTAATATAAAAGTTATATAAAGAATTCAAGAAGTTATACATGAACAACCCAAATAACCCAGTTAAAAATGGGGTACAGAGCTAAAGAGACAATCTCTAATGGCCAAGAAATACTTAAAGAAATGTTTGAAGTCCTTAATCATCAGGGAAATGCAAATCCAAATGACTTTGAGATTCTACATTATACCCATCAGAATGGCTAAGACAAATAAAACCTCAAGGGACAGCACATACTGGAGATAATGTGGAGCAAGGGAAACACTTCTCCATTGCTGGTCAGAGTGCAAACTGGGACAACCACTCTGGAAATCAATCTGGTGGTTTCTCAGAAAACTGGGATTAGTTCTACCTCAAGACACAGCTATACCACTCCTGGGCATATACCCAAAGGATGTTCCACCACCACCCCACAATGATACTTGCTTAACTATGTTCATAGTAGCTTTATTTGTAATAGCCAGAAATTGAAACAACCCAGATATCTTTCAGTTGAAGAATGGATAAATATGGTACATCTGCACAATGGAATACTACAGTTCTGAAGCAATGAAAGGGGTTAAGGAAAGTGAAATAGAGCCTGGGGCCCGTCACTTCAGAATGTCTGGAGCAGATATACTCTGAGTTAAGATTTCTTTACAGTCCTCATTTTCATGGGCTTATTTCCTAATAGGATAATATAACTGAGAAAGAAATACAAAGGAAACTTATTATTTCTATAGAGGAAATGCTCTTTTAAAACCAACAACCTGGAGAACATATGAAATCTGTACGGGAAACCAATTCTTGATGTCATAATTTCAATGAAATTGTACCCATCAGACTACAAATACTTTTGATTTGGGAGAAGAGATGCCAGCCACTAAGGTGGGATCTTAGACTAGGCATGCTTTCTGGGTTGGGACAAGAAATTCAAAAAGCCTGACTAAACCAGTCCTTTCCAGTGACTCCAATTCACCATCGCTCACTGTTTAGTTGGATCAGTGCTTAAATGTACAATCAGTGGCTATCTCTAGATAGTCTTGGAACATTTTTTTCTTGGTCTAAATGATTACTATACATTTTCGAATATTTTATTTTTTGGCTATATCCATATATTCTACCATTATTCATTCCCTATACAGGCTTAGATATACTCACATTTTACTTAATTAAAATTAATTAGTTCCAGAATCTATAGAAATGAAGACCAGAAACCACTTTCCACAAACCAGAAGTTAGGTGCAGAGAATATGGACAAATACTGATATCAAATTGGGAAGTGTTGTCTGCTGTAGGTGCTAAGCTGAGACGCTTTTCTACCAGTTAAGATGAATCAAAGCAGGCATGTAGCTGCTGTTGAAATATGCTGACATTACATTGGGTCTTCTGCTTAGCGTCATTGGAAATCAAGCATTAGAATGTAATCTCCCATCTGCATGTTTCTAGCTTATTTAAAATCCCTCCCTCCTATCACGGAGCATCCCACTTCAGGAAAGACACATTTAAGGAGCTCGCTTTGGTATGCCTTCCCATCAGGTTTTATGAGGATCTCACCAGGATCTACGTTTAGATCCAGGAGACAAATCTCTCCTGTCCCAACATTTTGTGTAATGACACTTATGCACGTCACAAGGACTAGAAGTCAAAGACAAATTCTCATGTCAAGCTCCCAATCCATCATTACTTCCAATGCTAAGGTTAAGACTCTCTACACACCAAGTTTCTTCTTTGTCAGAGATACACAGATTCTGCCAGTTGGAGGAGCTGAGGGATTGCTTGTTTGAAGGAGGAAGATGGTCTTGTTTCTCTCTGGATGCCACAGGTTCTGTGACTTTAGCCTCAGCAGCTGTCCTCTACTTGACAAAGGTATTGTTCACACTATTTTGTTTCTTCACACCGTCTGTGTATCTTCATCTTCTCCCTTGTAGTTGTTCACACAACTGATGAGGATCTTTTCCTATGTAGGGAGTGAGTCACCCCATCACCCCAAATTCTCTGGGCTCCTGAGGAACTAGTGTCAACTTGCCATCAATTTCTCCATAAATGTCTGTACCTCACTTTTCAAGCTTTGGGGACTCAGTAATCTCAATCTCCCCCTTTCTTCTTCATCTCTTCAACTGGTTGTTATATTCTACTTTAGTCTCAACTGAAAGATACTTGTCTAGGTCTTTTTTGCTAGGTTGGCTCCATGAGAACAGAGATCTTTATTAAGTACGCAGACAATGTTTTCTGAGTGCTTCCTTGGTTGGGGGAAATGATCCTGCCTTTCATCACTGCTGACCAGTGACTGCTTCCTTACCTTGTCTCTGCCCTCCCGAGAAGTGAGAGCTGCTAACTATTCACATACAGGATATCTCTCTCTCTCTCTCTCTCTCTCTCTCTCTCTCTCTCTCTCTCTCTCTCTCTCTCTTCCTCTCTCATAATGGACACCAAAGGCATACTTCACACTTTCTTCTGTACTTTGCATTTACACTGTGATGTGGTGGGTTGTTTTTGGAATCTTTCCTTCTTTCTCTCCACAATTTTAGAAAAAAATCAAAATTTTTATTTGAAGGTAAACAGAGCATGCACCTAGAGATACAGGGATAAACTCTGTAGTTCAATGTAATTTTTAGAATAGATCTGGATATCATGGTTACTGTATGTAAATGCAAAATCCCTTTATTAGGCGGGGCTTTGACATAACTTTCTAATGGTATTTTGTATGTTTTCCCCCTTAAAGAATTAGTAGATATAATTTTCTGTCATGGGCTGGCAAACTATCTCACAATGTAGTGGCTTAGGACAACTAACCCATATTCAATGAGCTAGAAATCTGGAAAGAACTCAGCTGGCATGGATCATTGATACTAAGAAAATGTCAGTCAGGCTCACTGATGTGTTTGGATTTTATAGTTAGGTTATTTGGTGTTTATCATCATTATGCGAGTCTGAACTTCACCTTATAGCCATATTCTGAGCAGAAACTAGCAAAACAAGAAAAGCAGCCCTAATGCACAAGTCATTTCCCAGCCCGTGCTACTATTTCATATAGGAAGTGGCACGGCATATAAAATTGCGTGATCTGAGGTCTTGCTTGTCTCTCAAGTTTTCTCCATTCTCTCTAGCTCTTCATCCTGCACAAACCTCTCCACAGCCTTTTATCATCTCAACCCTCATCCTCTTTTATGATTTCAATCCACAGAAATAACTCTATTCCCTGTTTACACATTCAATCTCTCTGCGTGATATTTTCAGCCTTGTTTACCTTTTTTTATTTGTTACTTCTACCTCTCTCTGTTTCTTTTCAATTGCTGGTTATGCTTCAAGTCTCCATTTATGAGGAATTTGTCAGACCCTCCAGGCACATGAGTGATCAGGCCCCTCCCCTAAGGACCTCTAACCATCAGGTTCCACCCACAGGACACTCTAACTACCCTAACAACCTGCCCTCTTGGCCTACAGGGTAACAAGCCCAAGCTTTGGACTTGAAAATCCACCAATCACCACCCTGGAAAGTCCCACCCTAGAAAGTTCCATCCTCAAAAAATGCTATATAAACTCTGTCTTCTACTCACTTCTCTGTTTTTTCTTGCTCTGAGCAGTGATAGCCACCCTCCTGAATTCTTCTCTTTTAATACATTAAATTTATTGTGAGGTTTGTTGTGTCATGAAACTTTGTAGTAGTCTCAACTGCCAGGGTATCTTTCTCTTCAGAGCTGTAACTTTGGAGAAATCTTCCCCCTACTGGAGTGGAGCTGTAACACTTCCATTGGGGAAACTTTTTCCCTCAGAACTGTAACACTTCCATAACTTCCCACTGAAAGATTTCTGCCAATTTTCTGTGAGTCCATTGGTTCTGAAATTCACTCCTATGTTTTCAGATCTTGCCGTCACATAACTCATGTTCTTTTGCCTGTCTCTTCCACCAGACAATGAGTTTTATAAGGACCCAACTCACAAGAATCAATTAATTCTTTTTCTGTCAATCTTTGTTTTGTTCTCAAGCTTGCCCCCCTAACTTTCCTGAGAGAAGTCTCTAAGACATAAGAAACTAATCTATCTCTTCCATGAAATTGGGGTTTGAATGGGCAAGGTTAGAGCTTTGAAACAGTCTCTTACACTTCTTTAACTCTTGCCCAGGGTTTAAACTATCATCCTTACAATTCAGTTTATCTATCAACTATCCCTCTGCTGACATGCTTTCTGGTGATAATGGAAGGAAAAATATAGTAACTAGGTACACTTCAGAACTTTACTCTTGATATTGACCCAGTCTTCTTTGGGTTCCATTGAGGTATAGCTCTTTAAGTGTTCTTAAAGTGGATTCTATTCTGATGCTTGGCTGGTTGGGAAGTGTGTGTTGCTGGGGGAGGGGTGCCTTCCTTCTAATCAAAAGCAAGATGTTTTCCAAATCCTTAAGATCATAGAAATACATATTAGTTATTAAGGTACTGATATTTTTCTCTCTTCATTATTGCGTATCTATAGATACCACTGGAGCAAAGATAGAGCCACCTTTGAAATGAAAGGATCACACCACTGCAAGAATATAATTTAGCACCTTAAAAGCCATACATCATGAGAAGTGATTTTAGATCCAAACCTTGCTTTTCCGGTGTGATGGTGTATCCAGGACTTGCTATGGTGGGAGAATTAGATTCTGATGATACCAAGTAACCTTGGTTTCTGTTGCTTATGTTCTTGTGCTTGCCACTGCCATCTGGTTATCTCTAGTGCTACCTGCCCTCCCTTTATCTGACTGGAGCCTGTCCTTTCTGTGATCTTGGTTGTGTCAGAACTCCTCAGAGACCATCTGATTCTGGGATCCTGGAATCCTGAGATACTGGGTATGACAGAGGTCCTGGGAGTCAAGCTGCCTCTGCAACCCTGAGATTCTGGTGTGACCAAGATCCCATGATCCTGTGATTCTGTGATCCTGGATATGTTAGAGCACCTGGGAGTTGAGCTTCCTCTGGGCATTGTGGAGTTCGCACCCAAGATCTGCTCAGGGCACTGGCCCAGACCAGAAGGAACCTGTGCCACTGGTTCAATGGGGTTCCTGGGTCCCTGCATCCCATTGGTCCCAGTTACTCCTGGTGTTGGGACAGATGTTGCATCTTCCTCACTTCTGATCCTATGATCCTGGGCATGTTAGAGCATTTAGGAGTGGAGCTTCCTCTGGGTGTTGTGGGACTGGCTCTAGAGTCCAGAATAGAAGGGACTACTAGGATAATTAATGCTGGCTAGCTGGAGCTAAAAACTAGTGGTATTTAAGAAGAGACCAGCATCACTGAGGTGAAATCTGGGAGGTGTTTTCTTAGAGCACAAAGAAACTGTACTCCAGCGATAGCCAAGGTTGTACCTTGTGCTGCAGCTGGACTTGATAATGTGTTAAGAATCACCCAGGTAGTATTAGTTTTGTAGGCATGAAAGGGTCATGGAGAGCAGCTGAGGCGTGACACTGTGAGAGGCCAGGAAAGGTCACTGATAAAGGTGAAGCCTCAGTTGCAGAAGATGGCCCAGAAAGGATCATGAAAAGAAGTTGAGGCTTAGCACCATGAAGAGAGCCTCTGAGAGGCTATTGGTGAAGCTTAGTTGCAATGGAAGACTCCAGTGTGTTGGGGATGCCAGTACCATGTAATGACCACCAAGAACAGCAGCAGCAGTGGAGTGGAGTAAACCAGAGCCTAGAGTGTTATAAAGGGCAGAGGTGGAGAAATGACCAAAGACTTGGAGAATCCCAGAAGACCATGCGAGGATCCCAGACATTGGAATAAGAAGCTTTGAATTTGAAGTTGCCTTGGATACACCAAGATGTTAGAGATGCCAGAGCCATGGGTTACCTGCCGAGGAAAACAGTTAGCAGGGAGTGGAACCAGCCAGAAAGAATTGTGCTGCAGTCAACAAAGATGAAAGGAGCTGGAGATCTGAAGAGCACTTTCACATGAGACATGGAGATGTGGAAGTTGGATTTTGCCCAGCTAGTTTTTTTTTTTCTTCTTCTTCTTTTGTCCAATATTTCCTCGCTATGACATTTTGGAATTGTAACCTATATCATGTGATGTTTAAGGTATGTGATCTGTTTTTTGATTTTGACTTTATAGGAGATTATAGTTAAGAGATTGAATGAATCTCAGAGAAGACTTTGAACTTTCGACTTTTAACATTGTTGAGTCTGCCATAGACTATGGGAACTTTTGAAGTTGGACTGAATGTATTTTGCATTATGCTATGTTTGGATATGGCCCCCATAGACTCATATGTTTGAACAAGTCTATGGGGCTCAGGGGGTGGAATGTGGTGGTTTGAATATGCTTGATTCAGGAAGTGGCACTATTTGGAGGTGTGTCCTTGTTGGAGAAGGCGTATCCTTGTTGGAAGAAGTATGTCACTATGGCGGTAGGCTTTGAGAGTTTCTTCCTAGCTACCTGAGGATGCCAGTCTTCTCCTAGTGGCCTTCAGATGAGGATGTAGAACTTTTAGCTCCTCCTACACCATGCCTGCCTGGACACTGCCATCCTCCCACCTAGATAATAATGGACTGAACCTCTGAACCTGTAAGCCAGCTCCAATTAAATGTTCTCTTTATGAGTCACCTTGGTCATGATGTCTGTTCACAGCAGTAAAACCCTGACTCATACAGGGATGTATGTGATATATTCTTCATTTTAGCAATATTTGTAAGGAAAACAAACAAATGTAGAATTAGTTAAATGCCTATGGAAAAATACCTTAAAATTTACATGTTGTATAATGTGTTCACATACATTATTAAATAAAAATACAAGTTGTAGTGATTTTTTTAAATATATTACCTCATCTTTGTACAAAAAGAAGTTGGAGGAGAATCCTTACATGTAAGTATTAAAATGTTACCAAAAAAAAAAAAAAGAGCCATACCTCAGTAGAATCTACCATGCTTACAGCAGACTGGGCCAATCCTAGGAGCAGAGTCATGAATCTGACTTTAGTGTACCTAGTAACTAAGACTTACCTGACCTTAAGGATTGGGAGAACACCTCACTTTTGATCAAAAGAATCAACTCCCCAACTACATACCCTTTCTAACCATCTCAAACATCAGCATGGAATCCATAGAAATGTCCATGAACTAATTAATTATCCACAATCATCTAAAATTCTATTCTTATGGCACTAAAATGTCCATAAGTTTGGATGCCACATCTTATTTGTGAACTATGAAGATTGTCTTTGAGATAGAATAGATAAACTAAATAGATAGTATTGGACAACAGTCAATGATAGTTAAGCCTGAGATCAAGTACAAAATTACGAGTAGGAAGCATGATCTCTAGGGGGTGCTTAACACATGTTTCTGAGCCAAATAAGGTTTAGTCCAAATGGAAGCCATTATTAGGCCAACAAGGTCCCTCATATTAGGAGTCAGCCTCTCACTCCTGACATTTCCCTTTAAGTCAAAATTGATTGTCCTTGAAAGTTCAGCACCTTTGATTATTTTTGAATATGTTGACAAAGGGGAAAGTAAAAATAAGAGCACTTGGGGAAAGAAATTTTATGGTGATCGGCTTAAAAAGTAGAGCTGCATCAATCTGGCACATTCAGAAGAAATTTAATATGCAGTAATAGAAAGCAGCATGTCTAAGGATAGTGGCTTGAGTCCTGCCTGTTGCCATTCCACACCCCCAGCCCCAGCCCTAGGATGATGCAAAGTCCTTAGAGCATAAAAGCTGGACTTCAAGGAGGTAACCTTGACTCTGGTATTTCTTTTCCTGCCTAAAGACACAGATCCAACACAAAGTGAATAGGAGATGATTCTACAGAATAACATGGAGATGAGGATGAGTTCACTGTGCTACACAATGACAAGCAGGATTCAAATTCGTTCTTCACAGACTTTAAAAACTATAAACTGAACAAACTACTTCACTTTGCAAAGATTTAGTTTCCTTATCTTTTACTATCTACAATAATGCCTAAGTTTATAGTAAGTGAGGAAAAAGGGTCTAGACCATAATGAAAAATGATACATCAAGACAGCTGTCATTATCATTACTAGAGACCTAACCCTTAGATTAATAACTTAAAATCTAATCAGAAAGATAAATCCCCATTTGAAACTATAACTTCTGGAAATCTAAGTTATGAATCCATCGTCTCTGTTCCTTGAATGATTTTCAATTTCAATTTCTTTAACAAGTATTTATTGGCTATAATATATCAGATAACATGTCTGGCACTGAAGAAATGCAATGCACATAGAAATAAAAATAAAATGGCACATAGTCTTCTCATGAACATTATGGCCAGAAAGGTACAAAGCTGCAGGTGCAGGGCCTGGAACTTTGCAAACATAGCTCATTCAGCCATCTTCTTTTTTGTTTTGATTGCTTGTGACCCATTTAGTTCTTTAAACAAACTGATCTGTGAAGACATATAACTTGGTAACAACTAGGCAAATTATCTGACTTTGTTTTGTTCAGGGTATAATGCACAAAGGAAGAGAAAGGCCATAAATTAACTAGAACAAGTCAGATAGGGAAGAAAACAAAGCCTGGGCACAAGAGACTCTTTTTCTATGAAAGTTTTCATGGGCAAAAGTAATCAAGTATAGAAGAATGGACCCCTAACTACATTTAGGCTGTGTTTTAAAAAGAGGGCCCTTTAAAAGAATTTGGAAGCAAATGTGGTATCTCTGGAAGCTAAAAGATAAGAACTTTGGTAACCCCTTTCCTCAGAAATATAGGCAATGATCTGAAGTGAAAATCACAAAGGACTCTAGGAATAGAAACTTGATATATTCTGTTTGATTCTGACATTTGGTTTTTGACATGTGCTTGTGTGTGCATGGTATATATGGAGATGTATATGTCATGTTCAAATGTGTGTGTCCTTGCATGTAGAGAGGTCCTTGTATGTGTCTGTATGGAGGCAAGAGGTTGACACCTGATATCATCCATCATTCATCATTCTTCTCCCTATTTATTGAGACGGTCTTTCATTTGAAATCTTATGTCACTGACTTGGCTAGTCTAGCAGTATTGTTTACCCTGGAGATCTTCTGTCTCCATTCCTAGAGCATTAGGCTCACAGATGGACCACCACATTGATCTGGCATTTATATGGGCAATGGAGTTTTTAACACAGGTCCTCTTGCTTACAGTAGTTCTGCATGACCCTTCCAATTCTCTTTGTATTAACTATCAGAGTCCATTTTTTTCTTCAATGCCACCTCAAGTGATCTTGTGAGATTAAAAAATTGAAACTGATACACCTATCATAGGATTCTTTCCCCTAGGGTTTTCGGGTTTCTTGGTTTTCACTCCTATGTGCACAGCTTGACCCAGGTCCTTCCTCATCTTCGTTACAACCATGACTTACACTAATTTTCCTATTTGCAGAGTTCCCTGCTACCTGTCACTCTCTTCCTGTAAAACAGGGTAAGTATCGACATAGACAAGATCCATGATGACAAGGTGAGCTAGCTCAGTTTACCAACCAGAGCTCCAATAAACAGACATAGGCCTCAGATATGTATTCCACAGTTATTTTTATTTTTTAAAGATGAATTTTTTATTTGCTAGAGAGATTGTTCAATGGTTAAGAGCATTTGCTCTTCCTAAAGAGGATCTGGATTCAGTTTCCAACACTAACATAGTAGCTAACAACCATCTGTAACTCCACTTTCAGTGAATCTTCCAGCATCTTCTGGCTTCTTTGGGTGTTAACTATACATATCTACACACACACACACACACACACACACACACACACACACACACACACACACACACACTGTGTATGGGTATATATATTTGTGTGTCAAGATCAGGGTGAAGGTTTCCAAAGAAGCCAGAGGTATAAGATTTCCCCATAACTGGTAATATAGGCACAGAGAACCACTCAATATGAGTACTGGGAACTAAATTGTGTCCTATGCAGGAACAGCAAAAGTTCTTAACTGTTGAGCCACTTCCAGAGCACCCCAATAGTTATTTTTAAAGCATAAATGAAATATCCACATAATAATGAAAACCACAATGGAGAGTTGGTAACATCTATTTTCCCCTGAATATATACAATAGTTGACAATGATAGACAACATTTCTAAAAGTAGCAATCAAATGTAGTTGCACAAGCTGTTGTTGTCCCAGAGGAAATGTTTTAGTTTGCCCCATTCCTTACCTTTCTCTATTCCCTTAAGCCTACTCTACTCCAGTTTTTGGACTGAACTTGGAAAGCCTCAGGGGCTGTAAACACTTGGGAATCTGCTTGGCTGTATTATGTTGAGCAAGATAGGTGAGCTACAAAGAAGAACTAAAATAACAATGGAAAGGATGCAAAAAGGTTTGATAGAAAAGATGAAGAGGCCAGAGGAAGATAGAAGGATGCTGAAGTTATTTGTCACCATGTACTACTGACCATGTCTAAAATCTCTACTCCTTGTAGTTGTTTCTGTCATTTTAGAATTATAAGAATGTTTTTAGAACAAGGAACAGACGAGCAGAGGCTAGTTCAGAAGTAAGCAAGGCCCTATGTTTTGTCCCTGCATTCTCGATTCCATTCCTTTTGTAGGTTCTTAGGCTAGGACTTAGGGACTCCAACATTTGGCATTTTTCCCTGTCTACCTCTTCCAAAGCGACACAAATGCCATCATTATGTAAGAGGTTCACAATCCCCCAGCTGTGGCTCTTCTACCTTTGTGTTAGACTGATCTTTCCCCCCACCTACAGTATTAAATTTCCAAGCAAATTTAAATGTTTCCTTAAAGCCTTGTTTTAAGTACCTCCATGTCTTTGAATTAATTCCAAATTACTTTTTCCAGAGGCCAAATGAGGCATTCATTCTGCTTTATACAGACCTCAATTATAGCCTCCAGCGCACTGTGGGCTCTAGTGACCTCTTAAGCATATCATCATGCCAAAGTGTTACATAGAAAAGGGTAATAGTAAATGTAGTTTTCTTAGCTTAGCCTCCATATGTTCTACAAAGAAAACCAATGACCCTACACACGGAGTTCTTTGTAAAGTTTTGCTATGTTTCTACACAGTGAAGACATGAGTATGTGAACAGATGAGAGGATGCATTTATGGCTCAAAGGATAGAAAGATTCCTAAGGTGCCGACATTCTCCCTACCACCACATACACACAATTGGGTCAAATTCTCAAAATCTTTGGATCGTGTTCCATCATGACTATGGCCTGAAAGAATCCTTCCCATTATTTTTACCTAACCAGTCCTTGGAAGATCTACTTGCTTTCTTAGTAGCTAAGACTATGTTTCTGGGTAATATCTCCACATGGGAAGCCAATAAGTATGGTTTGGTGATGTGCCTCAAAAATTCTTATGGTCTTTAATAAGGTGAAAGGAGGTGCCTAATGGGACATATTTAGGTCATGAAGGAATAGTCCTTACAAAGGGATTTGTAACTTTCTCCATGAGAGTAGGGTAGATTATTGTAGAAGCCAGATATTATTCCTGGTTTCAAGCATGAACCCTCTTGTCATCCAACCTCTAGCATGTTGATGAAGAGTATATACTATTCTTTTTTTTTTTCTTTTTTTTTTTTTTTCGTTTTTGATACTTTATTTACATTTCCGATGTTTCCACTTTTCCGGGTCTCCTCTTTAGAAACCCCGTATCCCCTCCCCCTCCCCGCCTCTGTGAGGGAATTCCTCCTACCACCTACCCGCCCACCCATTCCCATTTTCCCACCTTGACATTCCCCTTTACTGGGGCCTCTAGCACCCTCAGGCCCAAAGTCCTCTCCTTTCTCCCTGATGGCCATCAAGGTGATTCTTCTGCCTCATATATAGTCCAAACAATGGGTCAATAGATGTGTATTCTTTGGTTAGTGGTTTGAACTCCAGGACAACAAGGGGGAGGGTCAGGCCCATTGACGCTCTTGCTCCCTCAATGGGGCTGCCAATTCCCTCAGCTCCTTCAGACCTTTCTCCAACCCCTCCATCTGGTACCTCACTCTCAGTCCAGCGGTTACTGTTAAGTGAAACTTGGACATTCTGAACTTGTGGGCTAATATCCGCTTATCAGTGAGTACATACCATGTTCCTTCTTTTGTGACTGAGTTACCTCGCTCAGGATGATATTTTCAAGTTCCATCCATTTGCCTGCAAAT
>CM052707.1:6871376-6889060 GCA_028551405.1 Uromys caudimaculatus | reverse complement strand
GGGGTATCCAGGGCTTGCTGTGGTAGGAGAGCTGGGTTCTGATGGTGCAGAGTACTCCTTGTTTCTGTTCTTTATGTTCTTGCCCTTGCCTTTTGCCATCTTGTTGACTCTGTTGTTAGCTGATCTTACTCTGTCTGGTTGTGGCTTGCCCCTCCTGCAGGTCTCTGTGTCAGTACTCCTTGAAGACCAGCTCTCTCTGTGAGGTGTTTGGGTTTGGAGAGCTGTGGCACTGGGTCTGATCTTGGTCCCTGTGTCTCTCGGGTTTGGGGCAGTTCCTGGTGGGCTGTGGGGCGTGTCTTTGGCCCTCTCCTGGCTCTTCCAAGCTCCTGAGACGGAAATTTGTCCCGGCGCTAATTAGCTGTGGAGCCCTGTGGCCCAAGCTGAGGTTCCCGGCCGCCGCCAGAAGTTGCTCTCAGTCAGTCTCTGTGGCCCGCGGAAAGCGGGCGGAGTCAGTGAGCTCTGGGGCTCGTGTTGCCCCCGCTAGGGGCTTTTCCGCGTTCCTGGGAGAGAGAATTTTCTCCCGGAGCTGCTTGACTATGGAATCCTAGTGTCCCAGGAAAAAGTTTCCTGCCTCAGCCGCCCGCTTTTGGGATCCAGGGGGGTTTCTAAGCCCGCCTACCTCGGTCCGTGTGTCTCGCGGGTTCGGGGCAGTACCTGGTGAGCTGTTGGGCGTGTCTTTGGCCCTCTCCTGGCTCTTTCGATCTCCCGAGTATATACTATTCTTAACAGGCACCAATAGTACTCTTACCAGGTACATTGAATGGATCTCGGCCTTCCCAGAATCTAGAACAATGAACCTCTATTCTTTATAAATTCCCCAGTTTCAAGTATTCTTTTGTAACAGGAAAAATACTAAGGCTCTGTGGTGGTTAATCTCCATTTTTGCTCAACTTGATTTAAAATTACCTAGGAAATTAGTGAGTCATGTTCTTGTGTATTGGTGAGGGTATGTCCAGGGAGGATTGCCAGGAGAGTGATGACCCCCCTTGAAGTAAGGAGCACCATCCTATGGACTGGTGTCTGGAAGAAATAAAAGAGAAAGAGAGGAGAAACAGCTGGAAGCCAGTGTTGCCCTCATTCTCTTTCTCTTTGTCATGATGGGAGTCACACCACCATGTCTTCCCATCACCCCGAGCTGACTCCTCTGATATCATGGCTCAAAACAAATCCTCCTCACTTTAGTTGTCTACAACAATGTTTTGAACATGATGATCAAATGTAATCAATAAAAACACAAAGCAAAGCCTTGGACATGCATGTTCTTCTATGTTTCCTTATCAGATGTGAAGCTCTTCTTTTCATCATGCCTGCCCTCTTCCTTGCCATCAGGTTAAAGTGCAGGATGACATCTATGAAGCAGTCCAGTTCTGATTTGTTAACATTTAATTGCTCTTAGAACAGTCTTTACTCCATTCCATAAAGGGAATTTAACACCTTTTCTCAGACAAAGGTGTCTCTCCATAAGGTTTACCCCCAAGTCACTGTGTTCTTTCCATAGTTTACTGTGTCTTCTCTTTTCCAATCACATTCAGCAGGCATGCCTCAATTCTCATTTCTCCTGATGATTTCAGACACACTAGTGCACGCTCACACACACATACATATTTATACTAAGGATACTGAAGAGTAAAAGAAAATCATAATTTTATTTATTTATTTATTTATTTATTTATTTATTTATTTATTTATTTATCTATCTGTCTTTAAGGGATATAACCAAACACAGCACTGGCCAAGAGTCATTGCTTAATAATATGTGCTCAATTCATGATCTTAAAAATCTGACACTCACTTCCAGCTTACATCTATGCCTGGAGCTGACCCTGTGCCACAGCTCTCCGTACCCAGATCCCGCCGAGAGAGAGCAAGTCTCCCAGGACTGCTGACACACCCGAGAGCACAGGCAAGACCACAACTCCTGCTCAAATACCTGGTCAAATAGGAATCCATCTAGAGCCTACAGGGCACAGGAACTGAGGAAAGGCCTGGGACTCAATCGTTCAGGTTTCCATCTGCACCTAGAGGTGACCTTGCACCACAGCTTTCCATACCTATATCCACCAGGAAAAACTTGGTCTCCCAGGAGTGCTGACACACCTGAGACCACAGGTGAGACCAACACTTCTGCACAAATTCCTGGCCCAAGAGGGACCTGCACAGAGCCATCAGGACATGGGAACTAAAGAACAGCTGCTACAGGATCCCTCAGGTTTTCATCTGCACCCCAGAGCTGACCCTGTGCCACAGCTCTCCATACCCAAATTCTTCCCTGAGAGAATTGGGCTCCCAGGAGTACTGACACACAGGCTTACAGGAGGGACAGGCCGCCCACAGTCAGAGACAGCAAGACCAGCTAACACCAGAGATAACCAGATGGCAAGAGGCAAGGGCAAGAACGTAAGCAACAGACACTAAGGCTGCTTGGCATCCTTAGAACACAGTTCTCAGACCACAGCAAGCCCTGGATACACCAACACACCAGAAAAGCAAGACTTTCATTTAAAATCACATCTCATGATGATGATAGAGGACTTTAAGAAGAACATAAATAAATCCCTTAAAGAAATACAGGAGAACACAAGTATACAGGTAGAAACCCTTAAAGAGGAAACACAAAAATCCTTTAAAGAATTACAGGAAAGCACAACCAAACAGATGAAGGAATTGAACAAACCATCCAGGAATAAAATATGGAAACAGAAGCAATAAAGAAATCACAAAGGGAGACAAACCTGGACATAGAAAACCCAGGAAAGAGATCAAGAGTCATAGAAGCAACACCAACAGAATACATCAGATAGAAGAGAGAATCTCAGGTGCAGAAGATAACATAGAAAATATTGACACAATAGTCAAAGAAAATGAAAAATGCAAAGAGATCCTAACCCAAAACATCAAGAAAATCAAGGACACAATGAGAAGACCAAACCTAAGGATAATAGGTATAGAAGAGAGTGAAGATAACCTAATTAAAGGTCCAGTAAGTATTTTCAACAAAATTATAGAGGAAAACTTCCCTAACATCAAAAAAAAAAAAAAAAAAATTCCCATAAACTTACAAGAAGTCTACAGCACTCCAAATAGATTGGACCAGAAAAAAAAAAATTCCTCCTGTCACATAATAGTCAAAACACCAAATGCACAAAACAAAGAAAGAATATTAAAAGCACTAAGGGAAAAAGGTCAAGTAACATATAAAGGCAGATCTATCAGAATTATACGATTCTTCTAACCAGAGTCTATGAAAGCTAGAAGATCCCAGGCAGATGTCATTCAGACCCTAAAAGAACACAAATACCAGCCCAGGTTAATATACCCAGCAAAACTCTCAATTACCATAGATGGAGAAACCAATATATTCCATGACAAAACCAAATTTACATAATATCTTTCTACAAATCCATCACTGAACAATGCTCTACTTAGTGACAACTTGGTCAAGGAAGAAATAAAGAAAGAAATTAAAGACTTCCTTGAATTTGATGAAAATGAAAGTACAACATACCCAAACTTATGGGATACAATGAAAGCAGTGCTAAGAGGAAAACTCATAGCTTTGAGTGCCTCCAAAAAGAAACTGGAGAGAGCATACACTAGCAGCTTAACAACACACCTGAAAGCCCTAGAACAAAAAGAAGCTAATATACCCAAGAGGAGTAGAAGGCAGGAAATAATCAAACTCAGGGCTGAAATCGACCAAGTAGAAACAAAAAGAACTATACAAAGAATCAACAAAACCAGGAGCTGGTTCTTTGAGGAAATCAACAAGATAGATAAACCCTTAGCCAGACTAACCAGAGGGCACAGAGACAGTATCCAGGTTATCAAAATCAGAAATGAAAGGGGAGGTATAACAACAGAAACTGAGGAAGTTCAAAAAATCATCAGATCCTACTACAGAAGTTTATACTCAACAAAACTGGAAAATCTGAATGAAATGGACAATTTTCTAGACAGATACCAGGTACCAAAGTTAAATCAGAATCAGACAAACCATCTAAACAGTCCCATAACCACTAAAGAAATAGAAGCATTCATTGAAAGTCTCCCAAATAAAAAAAAGCCCAGGACCTGAATGGTTTAGTGCAGAATTCTATCAGACCTTCAAAGAAGACCTAATACCAATATTATTCAAACTATTTCACAAAATAGAAACAGGAGAAACACTATCCGATTAGTTCTATGAAGCCACACTTAAGCAGATACCAAAACCACACAAAGACCAAACAAAGAAAGAGAACTTTAGACTAATTTCCCTTATAAATATCAATGTAAAAATACTCAATAAAATTCTCGAAAGCAGAATCCAAGAACACATCAAAACAATCATTCACCATGTTCAAGTAGGCTTCATCCAAGGGATGAAGGGATGGTTCAATATACAGAAATCCATCAATGTAATCAACTACATAAACAAACTCAAAGGAAAAAACCACATGATCATTTCATTAGATGCTGAAAAAGCGTTTGACAAAATTCAACATCCCTTCATGTTAAAAGTCTTGAAAAGATCAGGCATTCAAGGCCAATACCTATATATAGTAAAAGCAATATATAATGAACCAGTAGCCAATATCAAACTAAATGGGGAGAAACTTGAAGCAATCCCACTAAAATCAGGGACCCAGACAAGGCTGCTCACTCTCTCCCTATCTATTCAATATAGTTTTTGAAGTTCTAGCTAGAGCAATTAGACAACAAATGGAGGTCAAAGGGATACAAACTGGAAAGGAAAAAGTCAAAATATCACTATTTGCAGATGATATGATAGTATACTTAATTGACCTCAAATATTCAACCAGAGAACTCCAAAACCTGATTAAAAAAAAAAAAAAACTTCAGCAAAGTGACTGGATATAAATTAACTCAAACAAATCAGTAGCCTTCTGCTACTCAAAGGATAAACAGGCTGAGAAAGAAATTAGGGAAACAACAGCCTTCACAATAGTAACAAACAATATAAAATATCTTGGTGTTACTCTAACCAAACAAGTGAAAGATCTGTACTACAATAACTTCAAATCTCTGAAGAATGAAATCGAAGTAGACCTCAGAAGATGGAAAGATCTCCCACGCTCAGTGTTTGGCAGGATTAATAATGTAAAAATGGCCATCTTGCTGAAAACAATCTACAGATTCAATGCAATCTCCATCAAAATTCCAACTCAATTCTTCATAGAGTTAGAAAGAGTAATTCTCAAATTCATTTGGAATAACAAAAAACCCAGAGTAGCAAAAACTATTCTCAACAATAAAATTACATCTGGAAGAATCACTATCCCTGACATCAAGCTGTACTACAGAACAATAGTCATAAGAACTGTATGTTATTGGTACAATGGCAGGCAGGTAGATCAATGGAATAAAGCTGAAGACCTAGAAATGAACCCACACACCTGTGGTTACTTGATTTTTGACAAAGGAGCTAAAACCATCCAGTGGAAAAATGACAGCATTTTCAACAAATGGTGCTGGTCCATCTGGGAGTCAACATGTAGAAGAATGTAAATTGATCCATTCTTATCTCCCTGTACAAAGCTCAAGTCCAAGTGGATCAGGGCCTCCACATAAAACCAGATACACTGAATCTAACAGAAGAGAAAATGGGGAAAAGCCTTGAGCACATGGGCACAGGGGAAAATTTGCTGAACAGAGCACCATGGTTCATGCTCTAAGATCAAGAATCGACAAATGGGACCTCACAAAATTGCAAAGGACACTGTCAATAGGAAAAAACAGCACCCAACAGATTGGGAAACTATCTTTACCAACCCTATATCTGAGAGAGGGCTAATATCCAATATACACAAGGAACTCAAGAAGTTAGACTCCATAGAACCAAATAACCTTATTTAAAAATGGAGAACAGAGCTAAACAGAGAATTTTCAATTGAGGAAACTCAAATGGCCAAGAAGCACCTCAAGAAATGTTCAACATTCTTAGTCATCAAGGAAATGCAAATGAAAACAACCCTGAGATTCCACCTCACACCAGACTGAGTGGCTAAGATAAAAAACTCAGGTGACAGCCGATGCTGGTGAGGATGTGGAGAAAGAGGAACATTCCTCTATTTTTGGTGGAATTGCAAGCTGGTACAACCACTCTAGAAATCAGTCTGGCCGTTTCTCAGAAAATTGGACATAGTCCTTCCTGAGTACCCAGCCATAGAACTCCCGGACATATACCCAGAATATGCTCCAACATGTAGTAAGGACACATGCTCCACTATGTTCATAGCAACCATATTTATAATAGACAGAAGGTGGAAAGAACCCAGATGTCCCTCAACAGAGGAATGGTACATTTACACAATGGATTGCTACCGAGCTATTAAAAACAATGTTTCCATGAAATTCACAGACAAATGGATGTAGCTAGAAAATATCAACCCGAGTGAGGTAACTCTGTCATGAACACACATGGTATGTACTCATTGATAAGTGGATATTAGGCAAAGAGTATGGAATTTCCACAATATAACTCCAGGACCACATGAAGCTCAAAAGGAAGGAAGATCAAAGAGTGGATGCTTCAGTTCTACTTAGAAGAGGGAAAAATAATCAAGGGAAATAGAGGGTAGGAAGGACTTGGGAGGAAGTGAAGAGCGGAAGGGGAGAAAGAGGGGAAGAATCAGGTATTGGAGGAGATGGAGGAGATGTACAGAGGGTCAGGAAAGTGAACAGAGATGTGTAGCCATGGGGGATGGGGAACTGGGATTATCAACCAGAAAGTCCCAGATGCCAGGAGATCAAGAGCCACCCAGGATCCCATGGGGATGACAACAGCTGAAATATTCCACAAAGGGGAGGAAGAACCTGTTGAGCTCATATGTAGAGGTTAGGCATGCCCCTAACAGCACAGGGACCTCAACAGAGCAGTTAGGGGAAGAACTGAAGGAGCTGAAAGGGCCTTATCTGGCATCAAAGGGAAGGGAGGCCCTTGGTCTTGTGAAGGCTTGATGCCCCAGTGTAGAGGAATGCTAAGGCGGTGAGGGAGGAGTGGGTAGGTGGGTAGGGGAGCACCGACATAGATGCAGGGTAAGGGGAGATGCGATAGGGGTTTTGCAGAGGGGAAACTAGAAAAGGGGATAGCATTTGAAATGTAAATAAATAAAATATCCAATTTTTAAAATCCAACACTTAGTCATAATAACTGATGTTCATTATAGCTATCATGCACTGGAGACTGTCATTTTTTTCTCCCACAGATCCTTAGTGGTCATATTTATTTTGCCCACTTTCTAAATTGAGGTTCATAGTTTAAAAATCGAGCCCTGCTGAGCTTTGATTGAAGACCTAACTTCAAAACACATCTTACAAATGTAAGAGGAAGTACATGAATGCTTACACATAAAGAGGAGTAAATAAAATAAGTGTTCTAAATGTTTCAGTGAGTACACAACCATCTCAGTTCAGCAGTGCTATAAACTGCATAGCACTGATAATCTATGGGTACCCTGAGCTTGAGATGGAAGTTCAGGTTCCCTTCAGCCTCCAAAGTGTATCCAGCAGATGGAAGGTAGAGGACTAGGGTAAGAGTAGGACCCAAGAAGAAAGGGGAAGGAAACAGACAGTCTCACTCTGTTCTGCTCATCCCTCCTTGGCTTGACTTCACTTTCCTTCCAATTCAAAAACAAAACAGAGACCTCTTTTTACCTTTCTCTGTTCTTCAAAACACTCAAGTTCTTTCCCACAGGCTCATAAAACCATCAAATAGCCACAGAAGCAGAAAGAACAAGAGGTTCTATAGACTTCAAGTCACAAGCTTGGGAGCTCTCCCGAGACAGCTGCTTCAAAGAAAAGACTTGACCTGTCATCTCAGTAATTACACCATCTTCAATCAATTCCCCCTGGTGCCTCCAGCCAACCTTGCTCTTACTGGCAAATTTTACCAGGGACTGAGTTTTACCTAAATGACTCAGTTGTATGGGGATTCAGAATTTTCTTCCACAGATAAGCTTAACCTATGCTTTCAAGACCAGGGCTGAAAGGAGTTTTAAAGCCTTTTTACTAAGCACATCATAAAGCGTCCCCCCTCCCATACACTTCACATAAGACATCATTGAGCAGAAAGTAGCTGGGTAGGGCCAGGCAAGAAACTAGAAGATGTGTTCCCTCCCCCCCCCAAGATCTTCTTAGAGGTCTCTGGTCTCAGAGCTTCTCGCACCTGATGCTCTCTCATCCTCAAATTGTGCTTCTTTGGACTCTTTACCCAAGCCTCTCCAGTCCATATTCTGAAGCCAATCAAAATATTACTTCCTCTAGGAAGTTTTAGCCCTCAGATCTGAGGAGACTAGTGGAGTCCAGTTTTAGTCCTCAGATCTGGGGAGACTAGTTAGAGCATCAGAGTCCACTGGCTTGAATGTGTACTTATAGCTTCAGGGTTTGGGCAAATTACTTCATCTCTTTGTGCTTCAGTGTCTCCTTTTAATATTATACTGAGATAGTCATATGAGAATTGAATTTATAACATATAACCTAACACAGAACAGTGCCTGGAATATCATCAGAACCCCATAGTTGTCCGTTCTTGTCATTAAATGTTTTTTTTTTATGAGATTCTTTATGCTTGGGGTTATTTGTTCGATATTTTCATTTGCCCCAGACACAAAGATCCAAGAGGTTCAGTGAATGCATCTGACCTGTTTATTGATAAGTCATAAGTGTTCACTTAAAATGTTACATCAAACACTGAAAAGACTTTCAATAATAACTGAATCGAGCAACGAACTGAAAATCTTAAACCAAAGTTGAATTCATACCAGACCCAGCCAAGAATATGTATCATGTTTTATTTCATATCCTCAGTGATAGTACAACTTGAGGCTTCTAGTAGACAAGGAACAATATATTTTGAATTAGCAAATGATGCATTTTGGAAGATATGGGAAATAATAGAGAAAATGTGTGGGGCTACAGAGATGGCTCAGGTCCTGGATTTGATTCCTAATACCCATGTAATGCTTTACAGCCATCCATAACTTCAGTTCCAAGAGATCCAACACCTGTTTCTGGCCTCTGCTAATACCAGGCATACATGTTATGCACAGATGCACACACAGACAAAATAATGGAAATACATACATACATACATACATACATACATACATACATACATACATACGAAAAAAAGAAAGAAACCGAAATGTAATTTGCAGGCATGTGCAGAAGTAAAAACGTCTCCTTTTTCAAACTTTTAATCTCCAATGAAAACAATCTATAATGAAGGTGCTTACCACGTGGCACTGAAAATAGAAAAGAAACATAAATTTCATCCAAGTACTATTCTGACTGTGTGGCTGGGTTGAGTAAAACTGATATCAAAACTACCTTAGCCTGCTGGGATGGGTGAATCTACTTTTCTGCTTCAGTTCTGTGAACTGTGCTTCTTCCCTCAACACCACCACAGAGAGGTAAGGAGCTTGTACTCAGACCACTTAGGTATCAGTGTGGGGCAATTCCAGATCATACAGCCCAAACTCTCAGCATTTTCAGGAACAAGAGAACGACTTTGCACATCTAACCAAGCTCGCATGGCAAAGCAAGGAGCTTTGCACCTTTCAGGTCCTTGTCCAAGTCAGAGCACTACATCCGAATCTTTATTACAATCTCTTGAAATGAAAATACTTTGGAAGTAAAGTAGTAATGAGTGAAATTCATGGATGACATTAACAGCAGCCATTACCAAAAATTTTTTAAAGAAGAAGATAGATAAAAAATGGAAGACTGAAGCATAGATATCAGCAGGAGTTCCAGCAGCCAAGAAAAAGAAAACAATTCTTGTGAGAGCAAAGAGGAGAGGAGAGGAGGGGTGAGGAAGAGGACAGAAGTGGAAAGGAGAGGACAGGAGAGGAGACGACAGGAGAGGATAGGAGAGGAGAGGACAGGAGAGGAGACGACAGGAGAGGATAGGAGAGGAGAGGGCAGGAGAGGAGAGGAGAGGAGAGGAGAGGAGAGGAGAGGAGAGGACAGGACAGGACAGGACAGGACAGGACAGGACAGGAGAGGAGAGGACAGGAGAGGAGAGGACAGGAGAGAGGGAAGGGAGAAAAGCAACAGAAAGGGGAGGGGAAGAGAGGAGGGGAGGAAGAAAACATTTCTGCCCCTAGTTAAAAAGGAGGGAAAGGATGATTAGAGAATGAAGACAAAGAAGGAGGAGGGACAAGAGAGGAAACTACCATGTTGTGGCAGGTGAGAGGAATCCCTGGTGGTGTTGAAGTTAAAAAATAACTTTGCAATATTTTAATTGGCAAAATATTTGTATATATTTATGGGCTATAGTATGATAATTCTATGCATGTGTATCATCTGTAATGATCAAATCAGGCTATTTAGCATTTCTTACTCTTTGAGCGTTCATTACTTCTGTGTGCTGAGAACATTCAAGCCTTACTAGCTATTTCAAAATATGCAATAAATTATTATAGACTGTATATATCATGCCAAGCTATAGAGAACCTGAACTAATTCCTCCCATCTAGTTTTATTCTTAGAAACAAAGCTGTCAGACAATATGAAGTGCTGTGCCTGCAATATCAACTATGTCTAACTACCCTCTCACATGCATGTTTCTAAGTAAAATCAACCCACACAAATGCAGCCTACAACAAGCCAACTGTGTGTAAGTATGTCTTAGTTAGGGTTTTACTGCTATGGACAGACACCACCACCAAGGCAACATTATAAGTTCAACATATAATTGGGGCTAGCTTACAGGTTCAGAGGTTCAGTCCATTATTATCAAGGCAGGAGCATGGCAGCATCCAGGCAGGCATGGTGCAGGAGGAACTGAGAAATCTATATCTTCATCTGAAGGCTTTGAGTGGAAGACTAACTTCCAGGCAGCTAGAATGAGAGTCTTAAAGCCCACACTCACAGTTCCATACCTATTCCAACAAGGCCACACCTACTCCAACAGGGCCACACCTCCAAATAGTGCCACTCCCTGGGCCAAGCATATTCAAACCACCACAAAGTACTTAAGTGTTAATGTTGAGCTTTCCATCTAGGTTGACCATGCATAGAATTAAGACAATGTATACTATAAGATGAGATCAAATAGGATATAGAAGCCAAGATGAGAGCCAAAGGCTGCCATGAGAAATGGAAGCACTTGAGAATCACTGAAAACACAAGACAGGAATTTCCAGAGGCTAGCATGGAATTCAAAACATCTCATTCAGACATCAGGTGGGGAGACACTGTTTGACACATGGATGCATATGAACTAAACTCTTGTACAGATGTTTTTCCACTGATGCCTGGCAGGTGCCTAAGTGAGTGCTGAAAACAAAAGGTTTCCTGGGAAGAACAGAGCTGTGGAAAACCATTGAACACTGTTTGTAATCAGAGAGCATGCAAGAACAGTAATAGCCCAAATGTAAATACCAATAGGGTGAAATATCCTCCATCAAATGCATCTATTCACAGCTAATATGTAACACATTCACATCTTGCTTTGTTCTTAGGTATCCTTTGGTGATCAATCCCATGAATATAAGAAATATGTCCCAGAGTATATTCGTTCTGAGTTGGTGATGAAAAATGTCTTCACAGATTCTGTACAAGTGTCACATGTGGAAAACACAACAATTCTTGGAGCTTATGAACTAGACTGTCTACATCATAAAGAATAACATTCTGTCTTTTGTTTGGGGATCTTCATTAATCATGGAAAAATTCAGTCATGACCACGTCAAAACAGTAATGGGCTAGGGAGACTTGCAAATAACCTGAAATGAATTATGCATTCCACAGATATTACAGGAATCTCCTATGAGATCATCTGTGAGGAGTGGTGCTATAAAACCGACTACACTGCTCCTCTCTAACTTCTATCTTTTGCCTTTGAGAAAGAGAAGGAGGAGATTTCTAAGCATATTTGAGCTTATCAAAACTTCTACTTGGAGCCATGCTCTCCCTAGGGAGCATCTTTTATGAGAGCTGAGGTGACTTGGGCACTGCTAAGGTTTGAATGTGAAATGTCCTCCATAGCCATATGTGCTTGAAGAAATAGTTCTCAGCTTGTGGCGCAGTGTTGGCAGGTTGTGGGACCTTTGTAACATTTGACCTAGTTAACATTAATGGGTCATTGGACCTTAAATGATATATCTGCCTCTAGTTCTACTTAAGATCTCTGCCATGGTACAATAAGACAGCACAAAAGCTCCAACAGTGAGGCTGGCTTCTTTATCTGCATATGTTGACTTTGCTAAGACACATATGTGTGAGAGAGTTGATGGGGAGAATGAATACTTCAAGTACTTAAGTCATCAAGTCTTATCCACCACAAAGAATCCACTGTGTCTTCTAAAGACCCCAGAATGCTCTAGTGTTTTAGTCAATATAAGGCTCTTCTCCATTAATTATTTTCTGGTATTTTGTCACTCTGAACAGAACAGTAAGTAACAAAGAAAATAATTACTAAGTAGTGTGACTTTGATAGACATGACTGGTGAAACATGGGCCTGAGGAACTGGATTATGAGAAAGATGTGGAAAATTTTGAACATGTGGGCAATTTGAGACCAATAAGTAGATATTAATGGGCATTTTGGTAAGACTCTGACAGAAATGTAGATAGTAAGACTTATGCTCATGATGGTTCAAAGGGAAATGAAGATCTACTGGCAACAAGGCTCGATGCCATTCCTGTTATACACTGAAAAAGAATCTGGCTATAGAAATTGGAAACAACCTAGATGTCTTTCAACAGAAGAAAGGATAAAGGAAATATGGTAAATTCACACAATGGTATATTACTCATCTTTTTAAAAAATGACATAAAATATGCAGGCAAATGTATGTAACTAGAAAAAAATTATCCTGAGTTAGGTAACATAAACCCAGAAAGATAAATGTGGCATGCATTTGCTTATATCTGGATATTAACTATCAAATAAATGGTAACCAATTTTTAGGCCTAGAGAAGTTAGGAATAGAGGAAGGGTGGGGGTGTGAATATCCCTGGAAGGGAAAAACAGATTTAATAGGTGGACTAGAACTGGTGCCTGAGGTGAAGAGAAACAAGAATGGCAGGAATAGGTAGGAAGGGAGGAGGTGAGATGGGGCTGCTGAAGGTAAAGAGGGAAGAGGACAGCTAGAAATAACGAACATTTGAGTGGCTGTATAGAGACTTCTTGTAGTAGAAACTTCCTATAATATATAAAAGGTGATCATAAAGAACTTGCCAAATAATGAGGGTGATAGCCATCCCTTGTCAGGCTTACAGTGCTGGAACTGAAAGGGTCCCATGGAAATCTTGAAACTGTCCATGCTGTTGCCAGGAAAACAGATTGCTTTCCATAACCAGACAGCAAGATCCCAATGCTAAAGAAAACACTCATACAACTCATTAAACATGGAGAGGTTGAGTTAATGCTTACATAGAACCTTCACCCCCATGTTATAGTTTCTAGGACACAGAAAGGTACTCCTCAAGCTAACAAAATAGGAAAATAAATACCAACACAAAAATAAAACTGTTAATCTATAGTCTCTTTCTACAATGACAGCACAAAGGTTGTGGGAGTAACCATCCAATGTCTGATTTGACTTAAAGCCCACTCCATGAGATGGGAACTCATTCCTGTCACTTCTTGGATGACCAAGAACAAGAGTCTAGAAAGCCCAAAAAGATAAAATAAAACCAAATAATACTGGTAATAATAAAAATGATTTCTAATGAAATTCTGCTATGCTTATAGATTGAAACCCTTTTCACATCATCAAAGAGGCTTCCTCCTTCAATAGATGGGAACAAATACAGAGACCCACAGCCAGACATTACACAGAGAGAAAAACCTGAAACAACTAGCTCTAAATGAGATGTCTCCATCAAATTCCTCCTTCAGAGTGTAAGGAACCCCATAGAATTGGAGAATGAAGAAATGGGAGAGACAAAGGGGATGGAGGACACCAGGAGAACAAGGCCCTCTAAAAAATCTGAGGAAAGCTCACATGAACTCAGAGAATGAAGTAGTATGCACAGAGCCTACACTGCTTTCTGTCAGGTCCTCCCCATACATATATAGCTTTATATATAGTACTTTTATGGGGCTCCTGAATGTGTGAATGAGTAGGACTCTGATTCTTGTGCCTTCTCTTAGGGCTCTTTTATTTTTTTCTGTTGCCTTGTCTTGAACAACTTTGAAATGGTGGTTTTTGTTTTATCTTCTTATATTTTGTTTTGTTGTGTTTTGTTCTTATATCATAGAAGCTCTTCTTTTCTAGTGAGAGAAAGAAAGGAGAGTCCATCCAGATGGGAGAGAAGACGGGGAGGAACTAGGAGGGAAAACTGTATTCAGATTGCATTGTATGATAAAAGAATTTACATTTAATAAAATAGAAAAAGTAATTAATCCCAAATGAAAAAGAATAGAAGGAAAGAAGGAAGGAGGAAGAGAAGATAATCTGCCTTTATGTCCATGTCATGAAAATGATCAGTGAGGCTGAACTTGAAGTTAACAGACTTAACTTTGTGGAGGAAATTTCAAGACAACATAACATTCAAATTGCAGCATGGTTTTATCTTCTGCTTTTAACCAGAATTATAATTAGGATCTAGAGCACTCCTTCTCAACCTGTGGGTCAAGACCCTTTTGGAGGACTGAATGACCTATTCACAGGATTTGTATATCAGATATCTTGAATATCAAATATTTATATTGCAAGCCATAATACATATATAAGTAACAAAATTAGTTATAAATTAGCAACAAAATAATTTTATGGTTGTGGATTATCACAACATGAGGAACTGTATTAAAAGGTTGCAGCATTAGGCAGGTTGAGAACCAATGATCTAGAGCAGATTGGAGATGAAGGAAATAAAAATGTTTAGTTCAGTGAGAAAAGGAGCATAAGAGGGTTTAAGGCTGAGGCAAAAGTAGGTGCAGCAAAGTGGCTGTAATTATTAAACACTGTGCTATTAAAGAGACACCTCACACTTTTTATCAGGAAATAAGAAAGGTACTATGAATTGAAGATTCCATCTATTAAAGGCTTCAGGGCCTGGTATTCAAAGCCCATTTGAAAGACTTTCACTGGGAAAGGTGTGCTCTGCTCAAAGGGCACTACTTAGGTGATTGTTTTCCCATAGTTAGCTTCTCATTTACTCGGTAGTCAGTTCAGCATGGGTGAAAGGAAGCCAGGTGATATCTTGAGCTGATTGGTAACTTTATTTGATGTCATTCATTTGCTTTTGTTTTTTTTTTGTTTTTTTTTTTTTTTTTTTTTCAGGAATGCAGACTGGAAAAATTGACAGTCATTAAGATTTATACCAAGGTTCCAGAAGAAAACAAAAGCAAAAATATCAAAACCAACCAAACAAAAAACCTGATGAGGCCAAACAATGTGTATACAGCAAGGAAGAACCTACAGAAAGACTTTGAGAGTGGAGGCCAATGTGTGAAGTTGAGGAGGGGAAGGATAAGCCTGAATCCCAGTGAAGAAGCAGGTAAGATGGCTCAGCAGGTAAGCTATGCCACTCAAGGCTGATGACCTGAATTGGATCCCCAGCACTCAGATAAGGTAGGAAACAACGGACACCACACCACTGTACTCTCAATTTCACATTACCATAGCATGCATGCACATAGCACATCTCACGTGCACACATGCATCTCTCTCTCTCTCTCTCTCTCTCTCTCTCTCTCTCTCTCTCTCTCTCACACACACACACACACACACACAATAATAATAATAATTATAATAATTATTATAATAATAATAAATAGACATTTAATTTTTTTAAATGTAATGATAGAGAACTCAAGAAGTTAGAGGTGCTAAGAAATAAAATATCTACTAACTTAGTACTAAGATTCTAAGAAATAAACATATGTCTTCAGACACTGAGTTGAGCTAGCCCAAGAGAGTACATGTCTAGAGTAAGACATAGTATCATCTTAAAATAACCAAGGAGCATCTTGAATTATGTGATGAATTAGACAACTCTAAATGAATTCTCGAAGCCAGGGGAATGGTGGCTATTTATTGGCTTAGGTTTATGGAAGCCTCAACTAATAGTGGTAAAAAGCAAGATGGATTTAACTTCATTAGCTTGGACCAATGAGGACCTAGCTTGTGGATATGTGTGTGGAGAAAAGGAGTCCCAAAACTTGTGGCTTTACATGGTAGGGAAGAGCATAATAAATAGTTGAAGCCATAAAAAAGAAAGAAAGAAAGAAAGAAAGAAAGAAAGAAAGAAAGAAAGAAAGAAAGAAAGAAAGAAAGAAAGAAAGAAATTTGAAGAAAAGGATAGATCCCAAAATCATTATCTTAAGTATACTAAGTTGAGAAATGAAAATCGTGTTACACTTTGTCCCAGAAGTGCATTCCACCTTCAAGCATTTGCACATATGTAGTTATGTGGAAGTCGACATGAGTATAGGTACTAGAAAGAAGTTTATGAGAAGGGAAAATGCAGTTGTTTGAGGAATGAAGTGGGAATGGTAACAGAATGTGTTAAACATGGAAGTAGAAAGAAGCGTACTTGGAACATAAGAATACAAGTTGGGGTGTGGAGAGCTCTAGAGGAAAAACAACCAAAACAAAAAATGTATGGAAATGCCATAACGGTACCTGTTAATCTGCATGTCAATTTGAATGAATGACTAAAACTTCAGAGAATAAAAAGCTGAAAGGACCGTACCCTGGCCTGACAGTAAGAAAGAGAGATTCAGGAACTAAAATGGAAATGGCATGTCAGAGCTATATTTAAAATGGGGGGGAGCTGTATTTTCCTATGGTCCATTTGCCTGTAGGGGGTATGTTGATTTATTACTTCTTGGAACATTGTACTTCTCAGAGAGTGGAAGTGAAGTAGCTAGCTCTACAACAGGGGGTCTCACTGAGTCACTGCTCATCTAGCCTGTGTCTGCAAAGAACCAGAAAGAGTTGGTGTATGCTAGAGATCAGAAAGCATATGATTACTCAGCAACTGATTTAGTAGATGTAAAATTTGGTGCTTCACAAATGCCTGCCTTTGCCCAGGCTGAAGTCCATCCTATCAAGCTACAAACCAGGTTTGAGTTTGTGTATTCAGAAAAGAATGATCCACTACCAGGACTCCAGGCTTTGAAAATTCTTTCCAAACAGCAAATGGGGTCCATGATTGGCAGAGAGCTGAACATTAACTAGGAGAAAAATTTGTCCATTGAACTTCTAAGAATGATATCAAAGTACCATGAAGCAGAAAGAATCGTATTATTTGAGTAAAAAGCTCTGCTTTACATACAAGATTTGATAATCTTACATTAGTAATAGAGCTCCCAGGCCACTTTCCAAGGTTGCAACAGTGGCACTTTCACCTTTAGAGTAGCCAACAGCTGTCTAGTTGGATTTAAGATCTTTTCACGGGGGCATTCATGCCTAGTGCTGTAACCTAGCTAACTATATGTAGCTGGAGAGGCCATAGAATTTTCAAGAGAACCCACTACTGACCCTTTTCCTAAACCAGTATAATTTCTAACTATATTTATACCCACACATAAGTGTAACTTTCATCCCTATCAAAGCTTCTTTCTGTAGCAAATGGAGACTATTATAGTAAGACATAACTGGCCAAAATGCAGAGAATATTTGACTATGGGATGCTCGATCCCAACTGATACAAATGTGATGCATCCCCTACATTTAAAGCTCAGGGAAAATTGTAGAAGAGATGGCATAAAGATTGGAAGA
>CM052707.1:6832284-6870876 GCA_028551405.1 Uromys caudimaculatus | reverse complement strand
ATCTCCGGCGAGGGATCTTTGTCCCGGCGCTGATTAGCTGTGGGGCCCTGTGGCCCAAGCTGAGGTTTCTGCCCAAATTATTCTTGAATTGAAGAAAATCATATTAGAACTACAAATATTGCTCGGTAGTTAATAGCACTTAGAGCTTTCCAGAGGACCTAGGTTATGTTGCCAGTACCCACATGATGGCTCACAGCCACCTGTAACTCCAGTTCCAGGGGATTCTATGCCTTCTTCTGACCTCCACAGGCAGCAGGCACAAATTGTGTGTGTGTGCATTTATGTGTGTCTCTCTGTGTGTGTTTGTAACAGTACATAAATTAAATACATGCAGGCAAAACACCCATACAAACACAATAAAAACAAATGTTTTTAAATAAGAACCTTGTATAATGTGTTCTTTTAACCAATCATGTTTTCTGTTCTATCAGTTACCTGATTTTGTCCTGAGTTCCTCTTACCATTTGTAGGCATTAAGCACACAATCTGAATACTCTCTCTGCCATGAGATAGTTCCATCAAATCATGACTTCACAGAAGTGAAAATAAAGACCTTTTCTATGTTACCTCAAAATATACATTTTCTGTTTCAAGCCAAATTGGATCCACATTTATTAAACATTCTTCTCACAAGTTTCCATCACTGTGAATATGTAGTACAACTCTGTGGCTTGTGTTTGTGGTACTTTTTGATTAATAGAAAATTGTAAAATATTTTAAATGATTTTTCATCTATTTATGTATTTATTTATTCACTCTACATAGTGATAGCTTCTCCCTCCATATCTGCTCCCCTTCTCCTCTGAGAAGGGAGAGGCCCCCTCTTCCTATCATCTCACCTTGGCACATCAAGTCACTGCAGGAATAGGTGTATCCTCTCCCACAGAGGCAAGACAAGGCAGTCCAGTTAGGGGAACAGGGTCCATAGACAGACCCACTCCAGTTGTTTGGGGACCCACATGAAGGCCAGGATGCACACCTGCTGCATATGTGCAGGGGAACTAGATCCAGCTGATGCTTGCTCTTAGGTTGGTGATTGAGTCTCTAGCAGCTCCCAAGGGTCCAGGTTAGTTAACTCTTATTGGTCTTCTTGTGATGTTCCTAATTTCTTAAGGTCCCTCAATCCTTCCCCAAACTCCTCCACAAA
This sequence comes from Uromys caudimaculatus, assembly GCA_028551405.1. NCBI lineage: Eukaryota > Metazoa > Chordata > Mammalia > Rodentia > Muridae > Uromys > Uromys caudimaculatus. Next base: position 6,869,729 of record CM052707.1, on the reverse strand, counting down.
ACTCATCAAGCTTCTTCTAATGTTTGGCTATGGGCTTCTACATTCGTTTTCATTAGCTGCTGGTTGGAGCTCTCAGAGGACAGTTATGCTGCACTGCTATCTGCAAGCATAACAGAATGTCAGGGATTGGTTCTTGCCCATGGGATGGGTCTCAAGTTAGGCCAATCATTGGTTGGTTATCCCCTCAGTTTCTCCTCATCTTTGTCCCTGCACAACTTGTAGGCAGGACACGTTTTGGGTCAAAAGTTTTGTGTGTGTGTTAGTGTCTTTATCCCTTCACTGGAAGTCCTCTCTGGCTACAGGAGGTGGTCACTTCTCCATATCCCCCATTGCTCGGAGTTTCAGCTAGAATTACTTCATAAACTTCCTGGAGCCTCCAGCATCCTGGGTTTCTGGCATATCCTAAAGATGCCACACCTTGTCCACCACCAGTTTTCCTTCTCTCTCTCCTGTTCTCCACACACCAGATATTCCCCCTCACCATCCCCTCTCCTATCCAGTTCCCTCCCTACATCCACCTCCAATGTTTATTTTATTTCCCCTTCTGAATAAGATTTAAGCATCCTCCCTTGCCTCTACTTGTTAATTGGCTTCTTTTGATCTGTGAATTGTAGAGTGGTTATCCTGTACTTTCTAGCTAGTATCCACTTATAAGTGAATGTATACCATGTATATCCTTGTGAGTCTGTCTACATTATCTCACTCAGGATGATAGTTTCTAGTTTTATCCAGTTGCCTGCAGAATTTGCAATGCCTTGTTTAAATGGCTGAGTAGCATTCCATTGTGTAGACAAAGCACATTTTCTTTATTCATTCCTCAGTTGAGGGGCATCTAAGCTGTTTCCAATTTCTGAGTATTACACATAAAGCTACTATGAACATAGCTGAGCAAGTGTTTTTGTGGTATGGTGAAACATCTTTTGGGTACATGCTCAGGAGTAGTATAGCCAGGTCTTGAGATGGAAGCATTCCCAATTTTCTGAGAAACCACTATGTTGATTTCCGTGTGGTTGTACAAGTTTGCACTCCCACTGAGAACAGAAAAGTGTTCATTTGCTCTACATCCTCACCACCACATGCTATCACTTGAGATTTTGATCTTAGCCATTCTGATAGAAGTAAGGTGGAATCTCAGAGTCATTTTACTTTTCATTTCCCTGATGACTAGGGGCATTGAACATTTCTTTAAGTGTTTCTTGGCCATTAGAGATTCCTCTGTTGAGAATTCTATATTTAGCTCTGTATTCCATTTTTAATTGGGTTATTTGGGTTGTTGGTATCTAACTTCTTGAATTCTTTATATATTTTGGATATTAGCTCTCTGTCAGATGTAGGGTTGGTGAACATCTTTTCCCATTCTATAGGGTGTTATTTTGTCCTATTGGCATTGTCCTTTGCCTTACAGAAATTTTTCATTTTCATGAGGTCCCATTTATCAATTGTTGTTCTTAGAGCCTGAGTCATTGGTGTTCTATTCAGAAAATTGTCTCCTGTACTAATGTGTTCAAGGTTATTTCCATCTTTCACTTCTATTAGATTCAGTGTCTCTGGTTTTATGTTGAGGTCTTCGATCCACTTGGACTTGAGTTTTGTACAGAATGATACATATTTGCCTTCTTCTACATGAAGACATCCAGGTAGACCTGAACCATTTGTTGAAGATGTTATTCCTTTTCCATTGTATGGTTTTGGCTTCTTTGTCAAAAATAAAATATCCATAGGCGTTTGAGTTTATTTATGGGTCTGAAATTTGATTCCATTGATAAATCTGTTTTATACCAATACCATATAGTTTTTATTACTTGCTTGTTAGAGTTTCACCACAATATTTTATATTATTAGTGGCTATTGAAGGATGCTGTCTCCCTAACTCTTTTCTCAGCTCATTTCTTGTCGATTGGTCAGAGTGGGGTGCTGAAATCTCTGACTATTTTTATATAGAGTTCAATATGTAATTTGAGCTTTAGTAATGTTTCTTTTACAAATGTGAGTGCCCTCACATTTAGGGCACAGATGTTCAGAATTGAAATGTCCTCTTGGTAGGTTCTTTTCTCTGATGTGTATGAAGAGTCCTTCCACATCTCTTTTGATTACTTTTGATTGAAAGTCTGTTGTATTAGATATTAGAATGGCCACTCCAGCTTGCTTTTTGGATTTGTATGCTTGGAAAATGTTTTTCCAGGCCTTTACTATGAGGTAATGTCTTTCTTTTTGGCTGAAGTATGTTTCTTGTATGCAGTAAAAGGATGAATCTTGTTTATACATCCACTCTGTTAGACAGTGTCTTTTTATTGTGGAATTAAGTCTATTGATGTTGAGAGATACTAATGACCAATAATTGTTAATTCCTGTTATTTTTATGTTGAAGGTGGTAGTGTGTGTGTGTGTGTGTGTGTGTGTGTGTGTGTGTGTGTGTGTGTGTGTGTGTTTCTCTTCTTTGGTTTTCTGTTGTGGAATTATTTATTTCTTGTGTTTTGTTAGGTGCAGTCACTCTCCTTGTGTTGGAGTTTTCATCCTAGTAGCCTCTGTAGGGACAGATTAGTGGAAAGATATTGTTTAAGTTTGGTTTTGTCATGGAACATTTTTTATTTCAAACATTTTGCTAGGTATAACATTCTTGGCTGGCATCTGTGATTTCTTAGAGACTGTAAGACATCTGTCTAGGCCTTTATGGCTTCTAAAGGTTCAATTGAGAATCTGGCATAATTCTAATTGATCTGCTTTTATATATTAATTACTTGGCCTTTATCCCTTTTGGCTTATAATAGTCTCTCTTAGTTCTGTACATCTAATGTTTTTATTATTATGTGGCAGGAGATTTTTTTGGGGGGATCTACTCTATTTATTATTCTATATGCTTCTGGTATGTTTATAGGCATCTTTTGTTTGGTTAGAATTTTTTTTCTATCATTTTGTTGAAGATATTTTCTGGGACTTTTGAGTTGGGAGTCTTCTCCTTTCTTCTATTCCCATTTTTCTTAGAGTTGGTCTTTTCATAGTGTCCCAAATTTCCCAGATGTTGGTGTTAGAAACTTCTTTAGCTTTAGCATTTTCTTTGGCCTATGTATCAATGTCTTCTATTGTTTCATCTATATCTGAGATTGTCTCTTCCATATCTTTTATATTCTGTTGGTAATGTTTGTGTCCGTAGTTCCTGTTCTTTTTCCTAGATTTTCCATCTCTAAGATTGCCTCAGTTTGTTTTCTTCATTGTTTCTATTTATATTTTCAGGTCTTGAACAGTTTTATTCATTTCTTTCACTTATTTGATTGTATTTTTCTGTATTTCTTTACATTTTTGGTTCCTCTTAAAGGGCTTCTTACCTGTTTGATTGCATTTTTTTGTATTTATTTGTTTCCTCTTTAAGGGCATTTACCTATTTGATTGTATCTTCCTGTACTTTTTGAAGGATTTCTTCATTTCCTCTTTAAAGGCCTCTATCATCTTCTTAAGATTGGATTTAAGGTCATTTTCTTGTAAGTAACGCATGTTAGGATATCTGGGGCTGGCTGTAGTAAGATATCTGAGTTCTGGTGGTGCCATTTTACACTGGCTTTTGTTGACTGTGTTCTCATGGTGGACTTTAGCCATCTGGTTATCCCTAGTGTTGGCAGTCACTAATATCAGCAGGTCTCTGGGATTGCGGGTAGAGCTGGTTGTCTGTAGTGGCAGCAAACTTCCAGGAATGCAGGAAGAACTGTTAGAACCTGCTGGCTTCAGGCTGCTGGTTGTCCCAGGTGGTGGCAGGCCTCCAGAGATGGCAGTAGGGTGGTCCCTAATGGTTCCAAACCTCTGGGATTGCAGATAGATGTGTGGTCATGAAGAATGAGTGCAGAGGGGACAGTGCAGAACCCTCCTCCAAATCCCTGCCTATTGGGCTTGCCAGGGGATCCAGAGGGGAGAGGCTTGGTGCTTGGTGATCTCACCTCGTTGTCCTGGGAAGAAGCAGTCCTCCAGGAATGCAGGTAGAGCTGTGTTCAGGAAAATAGAGTGCAGATGGGAGCAGGATGGAGCTTGCCCCTGCTGGGATTGTCCAGAGGGACCAGCAAACAAAGAATTGGAGTAGTTTTGTCACCTAGTGGTCCCTGATGGCTGCACATCTCTTGAATTCTGGGTGGAAGGGTAGAACAGGAGATGGAATGCAGAGGAAACTGAAAATTGTAAGTTTAATTCTGTCAAAATTATTAGATTTTTCCTTATGGATTGCCTACAATCCATCCAAAATTGAGGATAGAAAAACATTCTATTCTTTTTGTGCTGATAGTTTCATTCACACAAATCTTATATTCATCTGGAAATTATTTTTATCAGTGATATGTAAGAGAAAATCCATTAGCATTTCTTCAAGCAACAGCCAGTTAATACACACAATTTATTTTTTTATTTTCACCAAATTTATATTTTATTTGTATAAATGAAACTTTTATAGCATGTGGAAAATGGATTTTAAATAGCAAAATTGAAATGAAAATATATCTATGTAATAAATTTAAAAAATTTTTGTCTTCTGAAAAGATTTTTCAAATGAACAGTGTTTCCCTAGATGTCCATGTTTATAACAGGACAACATAAACTTATATGTTTATAAGTCAAAATTCTTTCTGTAAAACTTTATAATGGACTATATGAAGCTCAAGAAGAAGGAAGACCAAGGTGTGGATGCTTCAATCTTTCTTAAAAGAGGGAACAAAATACTCATGGAAGGAAATATGGGGACAAAGTGTGGAGCAGAGACTGGAAAGGTCATCCAGAGACTACTCCACCTGGGGATCCATCCCATATACAGACACCAAACCCAGACACTATTACAGATGCTAAGAAGTGCTTGCTGACAGGAGCCTGATATAGCTATCTCCTGAGAGGCTCTGCCAGAGCCTGACAAATACAGAAGCAGATGCTCACAGCCACCATTGGACTGAGCATGGAGTTAGAGAAAGGACTGAAGGAGCTGAAGGGGTTTGCAACCCCATAGAAAGAACAACAATATCAACCAACCAGACCCCCCATACCTCCCAGGGACTAAGCCACCCACCAAAGAGTACACATGGAGTGATGCACGGCTTCAGCCAGCCACATATGTAGTTGTAGCAGAGGATGGCCTTGTCAAGCATCAATGGGAGGAGAGGCCCTTGGTCCTGTGAAGGTTCGATGACCCAGTGTAGGGGAATGCCAGTGCGGGGAGGTAGGAGTGGATGGGTGGGTGGGGGAGCACAATCACAGAAGCAGGGGGAGAGAGGATGGGCTAGGGGGGTTCTGGAGGGGAAACTGGGAAAGGGGATAACATTTGAAATGTAAATAAAGAAAATATCCAATAAAAAAACCTTTATAGTGAAACAAGATAGTTCAAGTTTCCATCACTACTAAATAAGATAACATTTGTTTTATGTTGATGCAGCATCTCATATGTAGCACTGATATGAATTCACTATGTAGACCAGGTTGTCTTGAAACTCACTGAGATATGTCTCCTGACAGAGACAGCATTCTTTCTCCTGAGTGCTGGGATCAAATGCATGCAATGCCAGGCCCTGTCTCAACTCTCTCTCTTATAACTGGCTATCATTTCCATTGGTTAAAACATCAGCTCCATCAAGTTATGACTTCACATACATGAGGATAAACATAGTCGGAACTTCCTATGTCACCCCAAGCCATTTATTTTTTCCAAGCCAAATCATATCCATCTTAATTAAACATACTACTTACAAGCAATCATCGTATTTCAGGCAGGATGTGGCAGGCAAACATTTGAACCAGTGCATAAATGGTTAATTCTTAATTCCGTGGTGAGCTTTTATATCTGATCAGATGGCTTTGTCTGATTTCACTTCCTTGGGGAGATGCCTTGATGACTCATAGGCTCTTGGTTCTTCCTTAATCAGTTTATCGGGATCATGAAAATTCTTCTGTGATATTGATTGGAAATTGCATGTGGAAGGAATGGATCTATTCACGAGACTGTGTTTTCTGCCTGTTGATATTGCTTTTCTCTCAACACCTAGAGCTTTTAAATGATTTCCATATAACATTTCCATTACTTGCCAGAGAATTCTTGAGTGATTTATCTCAGGGACATTTTGATGATTTTTCTTTTTCTGTAAATATTGTTACTGTACCACTTGACTCCTCTTTGTGTTTGGAAAGGAAGTTGAATGACACACTAAACTTTCATCTGATAAATTTGCTACCATTTTTTCATCCCTTATGATAATTTTCTCTACTTCTTTTGAAATTTTTGATTTATGAAAACCTCATCCCCAAATAACAGCACTTTTAAAAAATTTATTAACTTTTTTCTTGTTTAATTTTGCTGACTAGAAGTGTCCAATATAATGCTAAAAATATCTAGTGTCAGCTACTGTTCACTTTTTTATTATAAAGGGAATATATTAAATATTTTATGATGCAGTATGGTATTAGCTTTAGGGCTATTATGTATATGTAGGAATGTGTTTTCAATTCTAGGTCTGATCAGAGTTTCACTCTTCTCATGAATAGGTGTAGAATTTTTATGAATTCTTTATTCCATCTATTGAGGTGCAATTGCTATAATTTAATAATCATTTACCTTTAGGTTGGAATGTAGCTATTAAAATAATAATTTGCTTTAAAAATCTTTAGTTAATCAGGAATCATTAGAGGAAACCCTATGGGCTCATATTATATCACAACTTTATATATTGGTAGAGTTCAGGAGTGGGACTTCTTTCTACATTTCTGTTATTATAATGAAATGGTGCTGTTTTGGTGTTTGAGTCATGTTTTGGTGTTTAAGTCATGAAAAAGTAAAATTTATCCTTAAAATTTTTTATTTTACTTGGAAAAAATTCAAATTTATACACAGTAAAAAGCCATTTGTTGAAGCTTCCTTGATACTGTTCCTTTCTCCATCCCAGCAACAGGACCACCAGGTGCCCAGCAGTATGGCATCTACTAACTGATGGTATTGAGTATCTCACCTTGGCACCTGCATATCTCCTTTGGCAGCTTGCCTGTTCGGATCTTTTGTCTATATTTTGAAACTTAGGTTGTTTGTTTTCTCTTGTTGAATTATAAGTTGACCACATAACTTGATGCAAGTCCTTTCCCAGACATGTGATTTACAAATGTCTTCTGGTCTTTGCAGTCTGCTCACACCTAGAGCACGAACTTATCTCTTCAAGTGACATGCTATAATAATCACCTTCCATGTTCCCCAGGTAATTGATTATTTTTGTGGTTCAGAGTTCATAATAAATACTAGCATAAGGTGTAAGGAATTCATTGATCTGAGATGCCATCTACTTTCATTCTCTAAATGCTCTTCTGAAAACCTCAGAGTGGGTCTTGTCATATTTGTAGAATTCACCTGAGAGATCATTTGAGTCTAATGTAAATTTTAGCTCTCACTTTTTTATTTATTTCAGTGGCATGATTGTTTTTGCAATTTTTTGACTCTTAAAATTTACTTGTAACACTTTTTAATTAGTTTTGTTTTAAATTATGAATCTTTTGTGTTACCATATTTTTGTGGGGTTTTCCTCCCTACATTTCTTGGGAAGAGAGTCAGGTCAATTGTATCCAAGGTTGATAATTATACCATGTTTAGAAAAGGCAACATTAGAAATTTTCTTGGCTGGGCAGTGGTGGTGCATGCCTTTAATCCCAGTACTTGGGAGGCAGAGGCAGGTGGATTTCTGAGTTCGAGGCCAGCCTGGTCTACAGAGTGAGTAAGAAATTTTCTTTGTTATGTATTTAATATGCCTGAACCATTATTTAAATTTTTCTTCCTTCTATTTCATTCTACTTCTTTTGGCTTTTGTGAGCAATCATCAGAAAATTCCTTAGCTGGAAGTTTCTTTCATTTATTTTCCATCTGTGCTGGAAGCAGTAGAATGCTGTGCTTCCCTTTCCGCTGTGCAACTTTCATTTTACCCCATGAGGGCAGGCTTCTGGGTAGAAATCTCAGGACAAACTTTTGACTTTCTATCTGTCTTATAGTTCTAATGTTTCATCTCATGGGAAAAATTCACCTTTTTTTAAGGTATTACTAGCTGCTCAGCCATTGCACTGGCCTTCCATAGCTCTGCTGGCTCCTTTTTCCCCAAGAGAGCCCATCTCTGTGTGGCTTGCCTGATCTTCAGCCTACATATGGACCCTCTGGGGATAATTGTTGGCAACTTCCAGCTCCACAGGAAACAGACTCGGCTATTTCTGAAATTCCCATTCATCTATTCCTTTCTTCTACAGATCTCATCAGTCTTTAAAATGTGAATTTTGTCATTTCCTAAAAGACATTCTGTAGTGGATGCTATGTGAACTGTCATCTATTACATTTTACTACATATTACTTAGAAAAGACCATTTAAAATAACCTAAACCCAGCTTTCTATCCTCTGACTCATAAATTCTATATCTATCCCTGAGCTTTGAACTCAGATGACACTTTAATTTCCTACATACAGTTCTACCACAGAACATTCCAAACTGAGTTCCTTATTGCCCAAACCAGCTCACTCCTGTTACATTTTCTGCCCTGGTTGACTGTGCTACCATCTCTGTCATGGGAGCTGCTTTATAAACATTCTCTGTTCCACATAATTTGAAGAATTGCTACCTTCCTTCTTTCTATCTGTAACAATGACAACTGGTTAATCGATTACAAGTTTGTGATTGGCACAAGATGAACCAATCAAAATGTTTTCCTGAGAGTCCTATTGTCAAATCTTGAGTAAACACCTCTTTCCTGACTGGAAAGAAATGTGCCTATAGTTATTAAAGACAATTGTTTTCATCTCAGGAAAAAGTAAAACTGCAAAGAAAGGAATAAAGCAATTAGGAAAATGGAGATTATGAAATAGAAAAAGAATCTACAGATATGTGTGTCCATCACTATTGTCTTTCATGCTCTTCCTTACTCTCTGGGAAGTTCCAGAAGCCTTGATGAAGATGTGGGATTTCTACTATATACAAACAATGGAACTGTGGCCTTAGAAGCAAGTCAGTCATCCTTATGGCATAGAGAAAGGCTTATAACTCACATTTTAAGATGATAAAATGGGGAATAGTCGTAAATAAATGAGGATAAAAAATAAAACACACTTGACATGTATTAGAGAGAAAAGAAAAGATCACTCCCAGATGCTATCATCTCTGAAGGCTTCCTGGAGGAGAAAAATAAAGTGTATCTCAGAAATCAGCAATGGGTGGAGATAGTAATGACAGCTAATGACATTCAAGCACCCCCCAGGGCCATGCATGTCCATAGTGCGTTTATGACCAATCACATAATTTTTTATAAGAGTCCCATGACAGAAGCACTGCTATTCTCCCTTTTAGCCAAATGAGAAAGTGAGGCACAACAGGATTAATTAATAGCCAGTAAGCCCTTGAAAGGAAGCACGAGGGTCTAGACAGGAGAATAGATACTCATATCTCCGCTCACCATTACCCTCTACTGCCTCCTAATGGCTGAACCAGTAATTACAGTTGAAGAATACACACAAAATTGACTCATATCTATTCTCCCAGCACTAGAGAGGTAGAAGCAACAGGGTCAAAAGTTCAAAGACATCCTCAATTCAAGGCCAGTTTGGGCTGCATAAGACCCAGTTCTAAAAACAAACAACAACTGTAGCAGCAACAAAGAACATAGGGAATGCTGGATCATCATGCAACTCTATGGTAATGGAAGTTGCCATTTGTTTGCAGTAAAAGTTTATGCAGAAGAGAAATATAAAATGAGACTGAAAAATATATCCCTAATTAATATCACATCACCTCTAATTCCATGGAAGTCTATGCTTTGGTGTGTTTTCCTGGGGTCACATTGACCAAACCATAAAGCCTCAATGTAGAGTAGTCAAAGCCAATGCACTTAGCTGTTGAAATTGCACATTGCACATGGGCACCTGGATGCTGAAATGCATGGGAGTTGAAATCCAGTTTATGCATCTCTCCCAACTTGAGGTCTTATGCAGTAGTATCTGTTGGAAGGCTACACTGTCTACTAGTTTGCCCACAGTACTACAATAATCAGGACAGACTGTCCATCTCTACAAGGTTGTCTGAGAAATAGGAAGGTGCTTATAGAAGTGACAAGTGAGGATATCCCCAGTGCCGAGTTCAAATCCTACCACTGATATAGTTCTTACACACTGCAGTACAGTAGGCACCCCATCCCATTACCAAGATGAAGAAATTAGACAAAGAAGTGAATCCACTCACTCAAGGGGAGGTCTGATTGAAAGAGTCTCAGTCTTTACCTGCAAAGTCACTATCAAAATGAGACCAAAAAAGAAAAAATTATGATTATTGCAGCTCTCATGTCAGTGGTAGCAAAGGAAGGAAAGTCAGTTTCTGGTTTGGCAAAAGCAGATGCATATGAAGCCACTGCCACTTGCTTTAAATCCCAGTGGGAAGCAAAGTCCAGAAGACAGGTGAGCAGTGTTCTGACTAGTGAAGATGAAGCCTCTTCCTGGCTGCCAATTCGCACCTCTCCTTCAGCTTAGCAAGTGTGTTATTGTCAAATTTGCAGCTACACTCAAGCCAGGTGTGTTGCAAAACCGTTCCCATTTTAGCCCCAGTGCAGTCAGTCTGACGTGGTGGACAATGAAATGAAGAGGGAGGGGGAAGGGAAGATAGGCTGCACAGAGAAATAAGACTCTTTTCAGGTAGTTTAAATGTTTCAAACATCAAAAACAGTCTCCAGGGAATCTAAAATGAGGGCATAGGATTTTTGCTAAGCTTAAAGCAAAAAAGAAATTATTTTGAATGTAAGAACTTGCTTGCCTCTTCAAGAGATGCTTCATCTAGACTGGAGGATGGAAAAGGAGTCGTGAACTCCAAGAATTCTTATAAGGAACTAGGAAAAGGATGGCCACTTGTTGACTGACATATCATTGTTCAAGACTGTTCTGTTCCTAAAGTTGTATGGGTAGGGCCTGGGGGGAAACTGGTTCTGCAGAACACCGTACCCTGTCATTTCGTGACAAAAACTTCAGCAGAAAGGCCATAGCACAGCCACACAGGACTATGTGAGGGCTTCAACCTTCAGCAAAAATAGCCATCCAGAGACAAAGCTCAAGGTTCTTGCAGGATCAATAGGAGGTGGAACAATTAAAAGCGTGTTAAGGGTTTTGTAATAAGGGCAAAGGTGAGTGGTGGCACCGTGGACAGAGTTATTCTAGGGTTACTTTTAAAATAGAACAAACAGGTAGTGCCCTATGGGACTTTAGTGATTTGGAAGGCCAGACATTTACAAGTGAGTCTCCTGTATGTGAATGGAAGCTTCTGGGTCAAGTTCACTTCAATAAAGATAATTACAGTGTGTATGAAGACCTAAACCCTTTTCAGCTGACAGAGCATTCTTATGTCATGTTTGATTCAAATATCTTAGAGCATGAGCAGCTGAGAAAATATGGAAGAGGCATAGTTGTTGAGATAAGAGTACAGGTTAGAACTCAGGTTACCTAATGATATATCCTAGACCTCTGTCTATCTATCACTCCAGCCCCACTAGATTTAAGAGAACTATGAACTCTAAGGGTCTGAGCTGGGTATATGTAACGATAAGGCTGTCTGCCTATTTTCTTAGATAGTAGAAGATTCCTTGAATTTTGTTGTGCTCTTTGTTGGGATGAGAAAAGTCCCCTTAAATCTCATACTTAGCCATCTCTTCTAAGCACAAAATTGCACAAGATATCCAAAGTATTACTTTCATTCCAAGCACAACTGAGTGGGAAAATTTCCTTCAATCTAAACAACAATTTGTTGTAGGAGTTGGCTCCAATGTGCAATGAGGATTAAGAACCATTGAACTCAAATCATGTTTCTTAAACTTTAGTATGTTTTCAGAAACACCTAGAGGGCATGCTGAACAATAGCTGGCTGGCTGAGGTCCTTGGGTTTCCCATTCACTGTGTCTGGCATATGGGCTTAAACTTGTTTTTAATCAAATATTACACAGACTTAGTGATACCCTGATCCAGGAGCCACACTTGAGAACTGTTTGGTTTGAGCATGCTAAGCTTGGTTTTTCACAATCTCTCCATACACCTAACACCTTGCAGAATCTGTTCCTAGTTAGTTCTCTCCTTTGTTGTAAACTCTGTAGAACAGGCTCCAACTTTTCCATGAAGAAGCATTAACATTTTTAAGTAAATCCCCAAAACCCTTTAGATTGAAGGAAATTTTCCCACTCACTTGTGTTTGGAATGAAAGTAATACTTTGGATATCTTGTGCAATTCTATGCTTAGAAGAGATGGCTAAGTACAAGATTAATGGGGACTTTTCTCATCCCAACAGAGAGCACACACTCTTGAACTTTAAGCCAGGTGTTGCATTAGATGAGACTTTAGAGTGTGGGCAAACACACATTAATGTATGAACAGGGAGGATTGCTGTTATAGATTAATTACGCCACTACTTTTCTTCCTCCTGTTACAAACCCACCTTTGCTATGGCATCAAGGTGAGCAGAGGCTTATTTCCTGTGCCTTGACTTGACATTGCCAAAAGGGCAGTTATTATGAAATGATAAAGATTTAAATTGTGTCTGCCTCTTTGGATTTTCGTTTTCTTATGCTTCCTGAGCATATTACATGAGACCATCCCACACTGACCTAAACCATAAACAGAGCCGCCACAGTCAATCAGTGGGAAACACAGACTTTTAAAGCAGTGGGGTAGATGATCAGCATCCAGTTCCCAACTGCCTGGGACAAGTACAGTCAGTTTGACCAAGTACTAAACACATCATTGAATAAGCCACTCAACTTATTTGTGACTGTTTTCTTTTTATCAGAAGTAGCTAATTGTTGGTCTCTGCATTTGTTTCAATCAGTTCCTGGGTGAAGTCTCTCAGATAACAGTGATGCTAAGCTTCTGTCTGCAAGTATAGCAGAATATCATTAATAGTGTCAGAGGTGGGCTCTCTCATGTTATGGGTCTCAAGCTGGGCCAGTCATTGATTGGCTATTCCCTCAATTTCTGCTCCATCTTTACACCAGGACATCTTGTAGGCAGGACAAATTGTGCGTCAAAGGTTTTGGGTCTGGGTTGGTGTCCCAATCCCTCCACTAGAAGCCTTTTCTGGTTATAGGAGATGACCATTTCAGGTTCCATATCCCCCACTGCTAGGAGTTTTAGCTATTGTCACCTTCACAGATTCTTGGGAGTTTCCATTGTCCTAGATTTCTAGTTTGTCCCAGAGATACAGCCCTCCTCAACTATTCCATTTTTCTCTGCCACTACTCTCTCTCTCTGTCTTCTCCCTCACTTGATTCCTGTTTTCCTCCCCACTCTCTCTGCCATCTTCCATTCACCTCTGTTGTCTGCTTTAGTTCCCCTTCTAGCTTGAGGAATCCTGTGGAAGAGGGCAGAAAGGATTGAAGCAGCCAAAGAGATCAAGGACACCACAAAAAAACCCTACAGAATTAACTAACATGGGTCATAGGGGCCCACAGAGACTGAACCACCCACCAGGGATCATGAATGGGATGAAGCTAGGCCCCTGCACATATGTAACAGTTGTGCAGCTTGGTCTTCATGTGGGATAATAATAAATAAATAAAAGGAGTGCTGACCTCAGAGCAAGACCCACCCAATTAAGCTTCCAATTAATCTGTGAAAAGGAATTAAAGAACAGTTTACATCCAGAAGTGGTAGTACGTACCTTTAATCCCAGAACTCAAGACCAGGGGCAAATAGAGCTCTGAATTCAAGGCCAGTCTGGTATGCAGATCAAGTTTCAGGACAGCTAAGCTTAGACAGTGATGGAAAGCATTGAAAACAAAAAGCTGGTGAAGACATAATTAAACAAGGGACTATGTTCCAGACCCAGCAAACAGCAGAATTTGACAGCTTCAGCCACATTGTTCTGGCTTTAGAGTCAGTCACAATAGAAGCAAGTAGAACTGTTTTGTATAGTTACCCACAATAAGCCAAGCCAACCAATAGCACTTCCTGCACCTGTGTATAAGCTTTTATGGTGTAAACTTCCCCTGAGATTGAGCCCAACATAAAAGAGATACCTGTACCAACATAAGAAACTATTTGGAATAAGACTTCCATTTTGAGTAATGGTCAAGTAAAGTTTAAGTTCCCAAGACCTCCCTAGGAACTGACATCCTGGTTGGCAAGTTAAGATATGAATGTTAGAGAAGGCAAGTCCCCTGCCACAGTTGAATACCCAACCAATAGAAACAGGATAAATGTGGAACAAAGCCATGTTCCTAAAGAAATACCCTATCCCTAAATCCTGATTGGTGAAATAACTTGGCACCGATTCTTGTGGATTTTGGGCTTTAAAACCCTCTAGGATCTTAACTCGGTGTCATGGTTCAGTTCCCAAATCTGAACCATGACCCTGATCTATCAGTCCTGGGAAATATGCTCAATAAACTATCCCTGTCTGACTGAGATTAGTGTTTGTGAGATTTGCGAGGTTATTCTTGGACCCCAACAGTTTGAAGCTGTGAAGGTGAAGCCTGGATGGCCTTGGGGATCCCAAGATAGTGGAGATGCCAGACATGAGCTATCTGCCTAAAAGAGATATTACTGGAGAGAAACTAAATGTGAGAGAAAGAAATGTGTTGCAGTCAACAAAGCTAAAGGAGTTGGAGATCTGAAGAGTGCTTTGACATCGGACATGGAAATGCAGAGTTTGGAGTTTGGTCAGCTGATTTTTGGTCTTTCTTGGTCCAGTATTTCCTCACTATGTTCCCTTTTGGAGTGGTAATGTATATCCTATGCCATTTTGTGTTGGAAGTATGTGATTTCCTTTTTCATTTTGATTTTATAGGGAATTACAGTTTAGAGATTGCATCAATCACAGAATAGACTTTTAAGGAAGTCTGAGCCTCTTAAAGACTATGGGGACTTCTGAAGTAGGGCCGAATGTATTTCTGTATTACATTATAGCCACAGTCCTTTGGGTACCAGAGAGTGGAATGTGGTAGTGTTAATAGGAAAAAAAAAAAAAAAAAAAAATATATATATATATATATATATTCATTCTTAAATTTGAGAGAGAGTGGGTGGGAGATGGAAGGGTTTAGTGGAATAGTGTTAATACAGTGCTCTCATATGAAACTTTTAAAACAATTTAAAAACAGTTGGAAAAACACTGTATCTTAGTTAGGGTTTCTATTGCTGTGAAGAGACATGATCACAAAAACTTTTATAAAAGAAAACATTTAATTGGCCTGGCTTATTGTTTCAGAATTTATTCCCTTATCATCATGATGGAAAACATGCAGGAAGATATCGTGCTAAAGGATCGAAGAGTTCTACATCTTGATCTACAAGCAGCAGAAGTAAAAGTCATACTAGGCCTAGTTTGAGCATATGAGAACTCAAAGCACATCCGCACAGTGATACATTTCCTCCAACAAGGCCATGCTTTGCCACATCTATTAATAATGCCTCGCTCTATGGGCCAAGCATTCAAATACATATAATGACCATATCAGTTGCCACCCCAAAATGGGTGGAAAATTTTATAAGCCTCCATGTCTAGATGAAGTGACATAGACAATTAATGGCTACTACGAAAAAACTAGTTTGTTGTTTTTTTTTAAGGGAAACCATCCTTCTGAGGAAGGCAACTTCAAGATATTTATCAGGAGCAGAAACCACTAGTGCCATGAGATAGTGAGACATTTTGATGAACGTATGAAGGCTTGGCATGGACTAGAATGTAAGTAGTAGGAGGCTCTTGAAGGCTCTTGTCTCAGGGTATCTAACAATTTAATAAGATTTGCCTCCAAGGATCTTTATTAAAGCAGCATTAAGAGTAAGAATATACATTAAATGCATCAATTGAGGTAGTAATATAAATAACTAAGTAATACCTATGATTTCTAATATGAGTCAAATAATTTATATTTCTACTATGGTCAAGAGGCACAGAAAATTGAAGATGAAGAGGACAAAGATGAAGAGGTAAAGAAGAAGAAAGTGTGAGTCTCTAAAATTGAATTTATAAATCAAATAATATATAAATATTCAATCAAAATAGATCAAAGACCTAAAATGTAAGTGCTTAACACACAAAATCCTTAGAAAAAGCAAAGGCATACATCTTCCATCTTTGAATTAGTCAATGATTTCTTAGGTCAGATACCAAAAGCCCAGGCAAGAACATCATCAACAAAAAAGTGAATTAATTAGATTTCATGCAGATAGAAAATGTATGTGCTACAAAGGGACATCATAAAGAAAGTGACCCAATGGCACATGGATTTGTAGAAAATATTTGAAAATTATGTTATTAGAGATGTATGGCTGGGATACATAAATATCTGTTAGAACTCAATAATAAATGATTAACCCAATTAAAAATAAGGCAAATGATCTAATAAAAATTTCTCCAAAGAATGCATGCAAACCATTGCAAACTGCCTGAAGGGAAGCCTTTCTTCATTAACCATCAGAATGTACATCAAAGCCACAATGAGATAGAACTTAGCATCTAATAACATGGCTCTAATCAAAGGGTAGATATGGACAAGTACAAGAAGGGTTGTAAAAATACAAATGGAGCCCTCAGTATGATTGATAGGTTGTACAAGACTGAAAACTCTTTGGAAAACAAACTGGCAGCCTCCCAAAGATTTAAAAACAGAGCTTCAATGTTGTATATGCCAGGGAAATAAAATCATTGCTTAGAAATTTTTCAGTGCAGCAGCATGCTTCACAGTAGTCCAGAAAGATTTCTCCTTCATCTAGAGGCTATTTGGAATTTGTTTTCTAGATAGATTAAATTATACAAACTATCTAATTCCTGTCTTGGAAAGCTTAAGTGCCCATCACCAATATGAAAAGATAAGTAATTTGTTACATCCCAGTATTTGTAGTATCTCTCACCAATACAGAAATGAAATGTTGATACATTGTGCAACGAAGATGGACACTGAACACAGTTCAAGTTGGAAAAAGTCAGTCACAATAGGCCATACATTCCAAACTTCAGCTTATGTAAAATATTTGCAATTGGCAAAACTAGAAAGAGAAAGTAATCCAATGGCTCTTAGGGTCCTGGCGTGGGAAACGTAAGATCTGAGGAATGGACATCCTTGGGCATAGGGTTCATGTACAATATACTGTGCGGTGATTATACAGTTTGGCATACACTGAAAATACTTAGTGAATATTTTAAATGGAAAAATTACAGATCACATGAACGAGGTATTTTTTAAAAGGAATAGCACTTTAGTAAATTTAAACAAAACTTATTCAAGACTAATAATGAGAACAGCAAAAGTAGAATTGCAAAAGGAAACATTGCAAAAAGGTTCTAATTGAAAAAATATTAAATTCTTGGATTTAAAAAGATCATGTATCTTAAAGGACTCATAATGAGACAAAAATATGCGAAAAAGGAAAAGAGAAAAGAAAAAGAAAACCAAAAAAATAAAACAAATCAACAACAACATCACACTTCTTAGATGTGAAACAAGAAATGTATAAAAACAATTGTTATGAAAAACTTCAATATTTTTTGGCATGACGCAAAATAGTAAGTAGAAAAAAGGAAATACAGATGAAGTAATTAGGTATCATAGTAAGATTAATAAAAATAAATATATAATTATATTAACATCTAACAGAAAAATGCACCTTTATAAGCATTCCTGTGATGTTTACAGAATTTAATTATATGGTAGAAATTGTAGAGGCCATATTCTTTGGCAATATTGCATTAAAGCTAGAAATTAATCACAAAAATGCAATCAAAACAAAAGTAAGCAAACCACTTGAAAATTAAACAACATTCTACTACACAAAGGTTAGTTCAGAGAAGAAATAAATTTAATTATATGCTTTTTAGAAAATGGCAAAAATAAGTAAAATGTTTATCAAAACCAATGGGAAAAGGTTTACCCTTTACTCAAAGTCAAATCAAAGCTTTCATTATTAAATTGAAAAGAATGTAATTACAGTAACTAAGCATTTAATTTTTTAAAAAAACACCAAAACAACACCAAGATTAACGTTGAGAAAGGAGGAAGTAGAGATGTTCAAAGCAAATAAATGTGAATGGCAAGTAAAATAGAATTTTTAACTAAACTCTGAAAGTAATCCTCAGACTTCCAACACTGGGATAGGAGAAATTAGACTTGCAGAAATAAACTCCGAGAGCACCACCTAAAGTAATGGGACTTGAGTGTTTAAATGCAGATGAAGCCAGTATGAAGTTGTGTCAGTTAGAGAAAAGCAAATGCAGAGAGCAAGCAAGTCTTAACCCTCTGTTCATATGTCATCCCCTAGGACCTCCATTGTGCATTTTATAACTGCTTTAGATCTCGCCCTCGCCCTCGCCCTCGCCCTCGCCCTCGCCCTCGCCCTCGCCCTCGCCCTCGCCCTCGCCCTCGCCCTCGCCCTCACCCTCGCCCCAACCCCATCTCCGAGAAAAGATCCCATATAGCCCAGTCTAACCTCAAACTTGCTACTTAGTGAAGAATGACTGAACTCCTGCCCTTCCAGCATCATTCCCCAAGTGCTAGAATCTCAGCTTTATGCCACTATTTTCAGCATCTACTGTTTTCATGGGTTCCAGGTACTTATGGATAAGACACATACGCAGCAAATAAAACCCGTGTCCCATGCAAATAGAAGATCCTTACATAAAGCTGGACCTCTGTGTGGCAACGTCAATACTGGTAAATTATCTCTCTCTAACACAGAGTATTTATTTTTACTCCCAGACTTAATAACTAAAAGACAAAATATATCACCCCAAGAAAACTAGTATCCAGTGTTATATGAGTTTTAACTGTTTTGATCTCTGTCATCACTAAGTAAAGACAAAATATAGTTTAGTAGGTGGGTCCTGGGTTGAGGACCATCTCTAAGTTATAGGCAAGAGCAAATATAATCATCTCTGTAAAAATACACTTTAGATTTCCATTCAAAAACTTTTACAGATAAAGTTTCAAAGAAGATGAACTTAGAAGTATAAATCACAGACTTCCATGGAGAATGAAGACACCACAATGGGAGGAAAGAGAAGTTAATCCTTCATATCGTCAGTGACATAAATGTAGAACCATCAAGTATTTGATATAGGTCTGGTGTGCAAGGCAAAGTCATCTCAATGATGTATAGTTTACTGCAATTCCTATCAAAATCTCAAGACAAGTTTTTTCTACAAATATAGAAAAATGCTTCCTAAAGTTCATATAGGATCTCAAGGCACCCTAAGTGCTAAAACAGTCTTGAAAAAAATAAGCTAAAACAGTCTTGAAAAAGAAATGGAAAGTCAATCCCCACTCCCCCCAAAAAATTCCCATAAAGCAACTGTAATCATCACTCTGTGGTAGTGACATAAAGACAGACATACAGATCAAGAGAACAGAATAGAGATCCAGAAATATGCTTTGATCAAATGAATTGCAAGGTGTCAAATCACTCAATATGAAAATGAGATTTCTCAGT
This sequence comes from Uromys caudimaculatus, assembly GCA_028551405.1. Lineage (NCBI taxonomy): Eukaryota > Metazoa > Chordata > Mammalia > Rodentia > Muridae > Uromys > Uromys caudimaculatus. Next base: position 6,850,310 of record CM052707.1, on the reverse strand, counting down.
AAAGGGTGCCCACATGAAAAGAGTTGTGAAGTCGGACCTTCACAGTATGCATGTACAAATATTAACTGAGCAGGGAGCAAATATCTGCCAATAAGAACTGGTGATGCACACTTTTAACCCTAGCACTTTGGAGGCAGGTGGATCTCTGACTTCAAGGCCAGCCTGGTCTACAGAGTGAATTCTAGGTCAGCTTGGATTTCTCTGGAATTTCTCAGTTACATTAAGAAAACTTGTCTTGAAAAAAACAAGAAAACAGAAGAAGACAAAAAGATTTTGTTGGGCTTGAAAATTATTCCTTCGAAATTACATAACTATTATGTAAGGAGGCATGAAATATAACTTTTTACAAAAATAGGAGGAATCTGAACACAGATCCCCCAGAAGACAGACTTATTACATAAATATCTCAGTACCAGGTATAGGATGCTTCCTTTGGAAGCTTCGGTCAGGGAATCACTAGAGGCCTTCAAAATAATTCAAGCTATTGCCACTGCCTCAATTATCCACCAGAACCAAATGTTAAGAACTGTTGCTGAATGTATAACACAACACATGTGGCATACAGAGCAAAAAGAAATCAAGCTGGAACTGCTCAGAAAATTTCTTCCCTGCTGATAAAACTTCATAGTGGCAGATGGTGGTATTTGGACCACTTGGGGAAAGGGCAATCCTGCAACCAACACTGCATTCTACCAAACCAACCTGTCAGGTCAGATGTGCCCACTGGTGCAGTAGTGACATGAAAGTTATGGAAAAAACAACTACTGTTAGACAGGTTTGAGACCTGCTACACAGAAAGGAGTATATACCTGCTATTAAGCTTAATCAAAAGACCATGGTTTGGGAGATCACAAGCCCTAGGGAAGAATGGAAGAATTTTTATACATAGAATAAATTTATAGTATATATATATATATGGCTCTATTATATATAGAAGACACTACGTCACAGAAGTTCTCTGTGTGTTATAGAATTTAAGGTATACAGTCCAATACCACTAACTGTAAGTACAGGAGAGTTCTAGAACTCACTCATTTGGCTTAAGTGAAACCTTTTCGTTGTTGAGAAGAAAAGAAAATCTAGCATATAGACAAGTGGTCCTGCTGAGCATTAGAAAAGAGTTCTTTAGTAAGGAACAAAGATAAACATAGAGGACATCATGTTAAAGCCATTCATAGAAGGACAAATAATGAATGATTCCACATAATACCAGGTTTCTAAAATTATCACATTCTTATATCACAGAGAAGATGAGTGATTGACAGGTGCTAGAAGGAAAGAAAATGGAGAGAGAATACCAAACATTTAAAACTAAAAACTGTGCCAAATCCCAGAGACACACTGACAAAAGAGGCTATTTCTTTTCTACCATAGACTGCCACAGCTCCGGTTACTCAGGCAAAGCAATGTGGAAACCAGCATTAGTTGCCCACCTTCTAAAGGCCCTGGAGTCATTCTACACACACTTGTTTCCCAGAACCTTTCAGTTCTCCTACAGGGCTTGTTAAAGCACAGATTGCTAGCGCTAGTCCTAGAGATTCAGATTTAGTGAACCAAGGATGATATCCAAGATTTTATGTCTCTACCATTTTTCCAGACAATGCCACTGTTGATATCCTGAGCTGGGACTGCATGTTCAGACTCATTACACTGTAGACCTCAGCACATTCTGAGAATGTGAAGCCAGTACCAGCACTTGTCAGTTTGCTGGAGTCATTGACTCATAATCATTTGTGGAGTGTGTATGTCCTGTCACTTTTGCATATGATGTAACATAAGCACGGTTGCATCTATGCACCTATACTAAAGCTGCCTTGAGCTCACCAGAAAGGTGGAAGACCATGTGCTTCAGGTCTGAAAGCTCTAGACCTTACAAGTCAGAAAGCTGGCTCATTCCCAAGCCTCTGTAATTTGCAAGATTAAATGCTATACACACAGAGAAACTTCAATGCTTAATGTTACATGATCTGATGACTCTAAAAGACTTTTGGATAGAACAATTCTCTTTTACAATTTTTAATTATCATAGAAAGTAACAGACTTCTTTGTGACATTTTCATATCAACTATTTGGTTAATCCCATACTCTACTCTTCTTCCTCCATCACCCCAGACCCTGGATCCTCTACTATTCCATATGACCCAACTGTACCACTCTTGGCATCTAAACAAGGGATGGCACATTTTACCACAGAGATACTTGTATCGTCATGTTTATTGCTTCTGTTTTCATAGTATCAAGTAAAATGAACTAACCTAAATATCTATAGATGAATGGTTAATAAAATGTGGCAAATGCACACTGGAATTTAATTCAACTACAAAAAAAATTGTGAAATCTGCAGAAAAATGGGTAAAACTGGAAAATATGCTTATATTAAAATAAATTATATAATTAAATAAATATATATTATATTAAAAGAAGTAAGCCAGGCTGATAAGGATGAACACTGCATGTTCTCGCTCATATGTGCGTCTTCTAATTGCCATGCATATGTATTTGTGAGGGAATATGTGTGAACGGTGTCCAGGAAACTAGAAATGGACCCATGAGAAAGGGAGGGAGGACGGTGGAGAAGGTAAATAACGCATGTGCAAAGGGGACTTTACTAGGGGCAAAAGAACACATCTTTTAATTTAATTTAACATTTTTGTATGTTTTACTGTGAGGTTTTAGTTGATTTTCTCAGCTTATTATTAATGCATTTTGATTCATTTCTACCGTAGGGTTTGTTTGTTCGTTTGTTTGTTTGTTTTGTTTTTTTTGAGACAGGGTTTCTCTGTGTAGCCCTGGCTGTCCTGGAACTCACCCTGTAGACCAGGCTGGCCTCGAACTCAGAAACCCACCTGCCTCTGCCTCCCGAGTGCAGGGATTAAAGGCGTGCGCCACCACTGCCCGGCTCTACTGTAGTTTTAAGTGTATCTTTTTTTTAGCCACTGTTGCCACTTTGTAGGATTTGTTTACACCCCTACTCTGGTTTTCCTTCTTATTTTACAAATTCTGTGCTTTCTATTCCTGTAGTTGCCCTGGAAGTTTTAACACACTTCTTTATAACAAAGCCAAGAATTAACCATCGCTATTCTCTTTCTGAGCTGGCAGATGAGGACTGTCCTCTCCTCCCAAGATCCATCTGATCACAGGCCATGAGCTTAGTGCTCCTATAGCTAAGGCGATCGATACGCTAATCACCTCCATCATTGCTATAAACATGTATTAAAGTTGCACACTGTACCCCAGAAACTGGTTCAATTATTACAGACAAACTAAAAATGAGATGAACCATGTCTTTTTAAAATAATTATTTATTTGTATATACGTGTGAATGTTTATGTATATGTACATCTCTGTGCCATGAGTCAGTTGTGGAGATCAAAAGACACGAATGGATTTTTTTCCCTTTCACCTTCGGTTACAGCGATTAAACTTAGATCATCAGGCTGATGGTGTGTTCCACTATGATTCATTAAAACAGTACTCAGATAGCTTGAGATTTGGTATTCAATTGTCATATAACTTATCCTACATTGACTGTTTTAAAGTGAGTGAACAAGTTATGCATAGACCTCAGACAAAAATAATCCAGGGCCAGCAAGATAATTCACCACCTTGCTCAGTGAGCTACCTAACCAGGTCCCAAAATGGAATAAAATTAAATTAGAATTTTTTTCCTTTTAGTTCAGTGCTGGGAATCCAGACCTAAAGATTGGTATGTGCTGGTGTTCAACCCTTGAGGGACATCTCCAGTCTCAAATTTAGACATTGTTTTCATATACCTAGTATCTTTTGGGTTTGCAAACATATTGTGATATTTTTACTTGATTCAGAAACTTCTCATTTAATTCAACCTTTAAATACATATCAACAAGATTGTGTAAATATATATTTTTTTTCCCAGAGATTCAGAGTCAAGCATGATATCCAGAGCCATTTCATTCAGTCTTACAGCAGCTATTTTTGCCTGTACTACACTTGAAAAGAATCAAGCCAGTCAGAATTCTAGCAAGGACTTGCTGTAAAGATGGGGGCTCCTCTGATGAACATCTTTGACTCCAGGACACCTCAGTGGTTTTGTCTGCAGGACAAACAATCACAGTACAGTGATCAGTACTGAAAAATACTTTTTCAGAAGATATGAGTTTGGTTCTCAGTACACATATCAGCCAGGCAGCTCATAACTGCCTGTAATTTCAGCTCCAAGAGATATGATTCTCTCTTTTGTCTCCCTAAGTACCTATACCCATGTGCATGTGCTCACTCATAGACACATGTGTATATACATAAATAAAATAAATATTTTAAAAACTCACAATAAAAAATTATATTACTAGGAAATAGAGTAATAAAGTTCTTAACTAGACACTAAGAAAGACTTATAGAAATACAAAAATATATCATGATTTTGTATATTTAAACTCAATATAATAAATATTTAAAATCTTATATCCATTTAGGATTTAATATACTCCTAATAATCAACATATTTTTTAAAGCTAGACTTGTTATTTTAAAGTTTATATGCAAATGTTTAAAATGCCTAGACCATCTAACTCAACCTCTACACATGGTAAGTTACTGTAGCTTTGTTTGTACAACCAAAGACTGAAAGCCATCAACAGAAGCTGGCTAGGTAGAATATGGTGAGTCCATACAATGAAACATATATAATATATTGTTTGCATATAATTGTATAATACCTTTTATATTCTATAGCCATATATTATATTATATATTATCATGTTATCTATTATATAATGCATTATATTAATAAGTTTATTAGGCTGGATTATAGAAGCCCATTTGTGGAAGTACACAAGATGCTTTGGACTCCTTCGTGTTCTCTACCTTTCCATTTCTCACTCTTCCTTCCATTAATCCTCTCTGTTCCCCTACACAGTTTCAACTCTGCTTTCAGTTCTTCTACATATAAAAGGCTTCATGTATCTACATAAAATTTAGGAGCCACAGTTGGCAGAAAATATCCAATACTTTTATTTCTAAAACTGACTTAATTCATATAATATATTCATCTCATTTCACCTATTTTGCTGCAAATGACATAACTCCCTTCTGTATGGGAGTTACAACAGAATACTTACAACAGAATATTTTAAGCAAAAAATGTTATCTAGTTATTTACATGCTAACTAACCAATATCTTTCTTGCTGTTACATGAAAAATATGGAGAATGGTACAGCTAATATTGCTTTATTTCTATATAAAAAGAAGACAGTAAAATATATAAACATATTTGTCTGTAATGCATATAAAACTACAGTTCTGGAAAATGAACTCAGGTGGTAAGCTTAGGCAAGAATGGTTAGAAACAGATATGTTAAGGCAAGACTTTGATCTTGAACCCTGTGTATAAATACCCTAGTTAAGCAAATGTATCTTTAAAATATCAAGTAGATTTAATACTCAGTAGAATACCACTTTGCAATCACTAATCAAGGAAAAGTTTAAAAGCCTGGTAATACTAGGCACGAGGCACTAGGCACTAGCCTTTCTTAGGATCTGATTTTATTCCTTCATTTGTTCATGAAGTCAAACAAAGTCAACAAGTTTTCCCTTTAACAAATTCAGTAAGTGTTTCTATTGTATATTTAAATTATGTTAAAGCTACAAATGTAAAGTCTTCCATGTGGATAGTAGAACGCACACACACACAACGACATTCACTGAAGCATCATTTACACAGAGCATGTAATGGAAGAAGAAGTTTGAATGCATCTAAACAACCACCCAGAGCAGAGCAGAGTGGATAAACTGTATCTGAAGAAATATCCTACTATAGTAAAAGAATAAACTCCACTATTGCATAACCCACAATGAACCTCAAAATTTGATGCTGAACTGCTGCACAGAAAAACCACTATTCATGAATCAACTTACTAAACATTTGAAACCTGCAAAATTATATATTAATAGCATTTTGTTTAGGGAAAAGGGATTTGTCATAAGTAAACATATATGCTATTCAAGGCTATTTCCCTGAGGGTAAAGAGGGGCTGCCAGTATAAGAATTATTTAGGTTTACCTCATATGATAATATGAGTAAATATTACTTTTAACTCAATATTGTAACCCAATGTTTATTTTGCTTTTAATATTTAGAAATATCTACATAGATATTTAGTTATTTATATTTAAGACATTCTTCTTAATATCATAAACTTTTCTTTAAAATATGAATAAAATGGAAGTCTTTGACATAAAACAAAGCCACCACTGAGGAAAAAAACATTTTTAAACTGTCAAGGAAAATAAAATACTAAAGACTATATACAGCCATATGCAGTTTAGAATCTCAAGGCAATGAAAAAATTATGAGGAAATAGATACTTTAAACATTCTTTCAAGCAAAGATAGAAAACTTCAATAGATAAATTACTATGAAAGACTGAGAAATTTATCAAAGAATTACTTTTGAAAAACTTCTGCACCATATGATTGTGAGTTTATTATTTCGAATTTCTAGGGATTCAAATTCCATGATATTGAATTATTTCTAGGCATAGAAAAATATGAATGAGTACATCATTTTGCAAAAACCATAACCCTTATTCCAAAACTTAAAATGGAAAATAAGTCTGCAGTAAAACTGAGAAAGACTTCAATATAATCAAACAGAGGAGAGAGCTGTGAAGAGTTTTTAAAGCATGATTAGGAGATAATCCTTACAAATGAACAAATGAACCAAAACATGCAGCTATCAGAATTGTAGGATAAAAGCAAACACAAAGAGAATATTAAGAGAATAGAGCTCCAAAATAAAGCTGGTTTGTAATCAACCACCAAGAACCTCACAACTGGATGACTTATTCAACGAAGAAACCCACTATTGGGCAAAAGGGAATAAAAATCACAGTCTTAACTAGACCATTGAAAATAAGTTTGGAATTGATAAAGAATTAAGTAAAATCAAAATCAAAAATATGCAAGCCCAGAACTCTAGGGCAAGAAGCTCATGAATATCTATCTTAATATGACTGTAGGCAGCTTTCCACTAAGTCCTGCTTCCCCATATCCACTCACCATCTTGTACCAGGGAACCTTCTGTGTGCTAAGACATGTAACTAAGGTTTTCCCCATCTCCATCTCTGTTACCTCCTTGATCTCTCTTAGATCACTGTTGAAGTCTCCCTATGATTTCTGCTTTTGCTTTTCTCCAGCCTCTATTGAGTATCCTAAATAACTTTCCTCAACGCATCTCTGAAGTATTTGTTGACACTTCCTTTTCCAACTGACTCTAGCACCCAAGATAAATTCCCAAACCTAAAACCTTGTGATATGATTCCTTGTTGTCTCTCCAGTCCTGAGTTTGAGTGTTTCCATTCATCTCCACCCAGTTGTTTCTGGTACACTTTTTTTTTTTTTTTTACAAGGTTAACCTAAGTAAGGAACTTGGGAAGAAACAAAGGCAGGCAATGAAAGGCATACTAAGGGGGAAAGAAAGATAGAGGGTACTGATAACTTAATTTTAACTCTACACAGAAACTATCACTGAAAAAAATCTTTAAGAAAAACAAAGAAGGATAATTAACAAGTGGAAATTGATTTACAATAAAAAGCTAGAAAAGACTTCACATAAATTCTCTAACAAAGGTCTTTTCCCTTAAAAATTAGAAGGAAAAAAGTGTTATGATTAAAGCTGTGGTTAGAATATATGGGCAGCTTGCCAAACAAGTGCCTATGATTTAAACATTTTTTTGTCATTTACAAATTGGAAAAAAGTATATGACATGTAACATATATATGTAGATATAAAATATGTAGATGTAACATATATATGATATATATTATGTGTGTATATATAAACATGATTTTTTAAGCCTTCCAAACACCTAAAATATTTTAATAAATTATAATTTACACTATATATTCAGCATTTAAATTTTCATTAAAGTGAATATTTCTTATCTAATTTTCACAGTACCTCTAAGTGCCTCCCCCTGTTTATTTATTGTTAATTCTTCTTCATGAGATTAACCTTTATTTTTATTTCAATCCACAGATTAACTAGACATATTCTTGCCCTCCACAAGCACTAGATGCTACCTTTCCTCTACTTGTTTTTATTTGCTCACCAAAACTCCAAGTACTAGCTAGTATCAATAGTTATCAGTGGTGATTATGTTTTCTTCCTATATGTGCCATGCATAAATAATTATCCTATGAATGTTTCTGTATGTGAATTTTGGGTACACGTGTTCATTCCTCTGACATAGAAACCATGGTATTGATTTCCTGGGTCATAGAATGAGCACATGTTCAGCTCTAGTGGATAGTGCCAAATGGTTGTGCAAAGTTGCTAAAGCAAAGTTTGGGTACACACCTCCCAAATACAGCTGGTGTTCTTCTACACACAGAAATTGAGATAGGATGCTTCTTTCCTCCCTCCTAGCCTTTCCTCATTTGTATCACTTGCCTTTGTGTCCCTAAATCTCTATACATGCATAGAACTTTTTTCTTTCCCCATCTCATCCTGCCCTCTTCTCACAATGTTTTAAAACTTATATAACTGGAAGAACTTTTTGGACCAAGCCATCTGCTTGTCAATTGAATGATGAACTTTTAAAATCATCAACCACTTAATTGGAAGTTCAATTAGTGGTCCAAGTGAAATTTTCTTCAGTCTAATATGCCTCATGGAATTTCACTTCTGCCCATAATTACTTCCAGCTTCCAGGTAACAGAAGGGTAAGAACATCTGTAGCAAAAGTAATGAGAAAGTCTTTGCCAGAATAGTTTGGGTATAAAGCATAATACAGGAAGCCAGGATCTATGCTCAGTAGATGGCTATGCTAGTCATAGAGTCTCAAAGCAGAAAGAGGGGGTATAGACCCTCACTCCTGTCCCATGTCTCTCTGCTCATGGGAAATCATTTAATTTCTGTTCTTAAACCTAGCTATGTCCCTATCTGGTATGAATTATTTCAGTACAAAAACCAGAAAATAAATACAGGAACACTGAAGCAAGTTGACAAATTAGTTGGTTCCCAGTAATTGAAGGAAAACATATGCTTGCATCCAGATCTTCTCTTTTTCTAGTAGGGAAGAGACTCAAGTCTTTCCTTATAATAGCATCACTTTCATTTGCAATTAATTATTCCAGTATTGAACTTTCTCTTCAGAATCCATCATGGACTAGGCAATGGGGATTCAGATGGTGTAAACCCAGAAGTGGCCCCGTGTTAGTCATGTTTCATCTATTAAAATATTAATCAACTAATCCCCAAGTTATTTGCTAAGCACCTGTCTTCGTCATGTGTGGGTTGAATCAGAAGAGGAGAAAGTGAAGTGAAGGTGGTGAGGCTTAATGAAAGAATTTGGCCACCAGAGCCATGCGTAGGATAAAAGACTAAGTTTCACTGGGGTAGGAACTGCTAGGCTGACCCTAAGAGAAAGGAGAACAGCCCCACCAAACAGGGAGTTTGAGGTTTTATAGGGTAGTTTTAGTTAGGTGGGAAAGTAGGGAAAGCCAGCCTAACATCCCAGCCTTTTAATGACTGTAGGGGGCATCGATGGTCTCCACTAGCTTTTTCCTGCTGGATAAAGATTCAGGGTTGGGGGCAGAAAGTTTTGGTGTGACTGGCTGAGATACAAAGCGGTCTCTGCTTCAGGAGAGCATATGGATTGATATTGGGAGAAAGACTGACAAGTCAGTAGTAGTCAGTTAAAATTTAATGGGCATATCATGGGTATCCTGTATTTTATGGCTAAAATCCACTTATAAGTGAATACGTACAACACATGTCCTTTTAGGACTGAGTTAACTCACTCAGGACGATATTCTAAAGTTCATTCCATTTGCCTGCAAAATTCATGATGTCTTTGTTTTTAATGGCTAAATAGTATTCCATTGTGTAAATGTACCACATTTTCATTATCCATTCTTCAATTGAGGGACATACAGGTTGTTTCCAGTTTCTGGTTATTGTGAACAAAGCTGCTATGAACAAAGTTGAGTAAATGTCTTTGTGGAATGGTGGAGCATCTTTTGGGTATATGTCAAGGAGTGCTATAGCTGCTGGGGAATGATTGAGCGTCCTGAAGAGGATAGAAACTCCACAGGAAGACCAACAGAGTTAACTAACTTTGACCTTTGGGACTCACAGAGATTGAACCACCAACCAAAGAGCATACACAGGCTAGACCTAGACCTCCCTATACACATGTAGCAGATGTGCAGCTTGATCTTTATGTGGGTTCTGAACAAGTGGAGCAGGGGTTATCCCAAAAGCTGTTTCCTGTATGTGAGATACGTTCTTCTAGCTGGACTGCCTTGTCTAGCCTCACTGGAAATGGATACACATAGCCCCACAGAGACGTGATGTGTCGGGGGGGGGGGGGGGGAATGATACCCAGGGAGGAGGGAGCCCACATGCTCCGAGGAGAAGGGGAAGAGGGATGGTGAGAAGGATTATGGGAGGGGTGACCAAGAAGGGGGCAGTGGCTGGAATGTAAAATGTGATGGGTGATTTTGAATGCCTTAGAAGATACAGGAGGCTAGGAGGAGGATTATCCCAGTTAGTCATCCCAGAAGAGGCAGATGCTACTGCAGACATTCCATGGTCAGGAAGGCCATGAGCCTCCATTGAACTACATACAGCTGACTGTGTTTAGAGGGTTCTTTGTTTTTGTTTTTTGTTCATTTCTACCTCTACCTGAACTGAGTAGTTGATCTAATACCAGCATTCTTCACTGAGGAAGAGGCATCTTCCTTCTTTTTCCACATCAAGAGGTCCAGGGCTTGTCTGTTTTGAAGGATAACAGAGGTCAGAGAAGAGAACTATTCTTGTCCCATTTGGAGACCACTAGCTAAGTTCTTGATTGCTATTGGTATTTCTGCAATAGTTGTCCATTAGAAGTAGGGTTTTACTCTGCCCCTGCCCCCACTGCCATCCCTGCAATTTCCACAGAGGAAGCCTGGCTGTCCTTGACTATCATGGGGAGGTGAAAAGAACTCTTTGTGTGTTAAAGTGTGAGAAGAGGAGGGAGAATTCTCCCACCATATAATAAGTTAGTCTGGGGGTGAAGGTTACCAGAATGCACAGACCTTGTTGCTTGGGGCTAATACAGGAGAATAGGCTGGATCACATAAGAAGATACCTTCTGAGAGAGAATGATTGTTAAAGAAAGTATAGTTTTTATAGGAATGGGGCCAATAATGTTATGGTGCAAATAATCCATTTTCATTGCAGAGGGGAGAGAAAAAGGGGGGTAAGGAGAAGAGGGGCTCATGGAGCAGCAGGATATATTTTTGATAAGAAACATTATATAGGGCCATTACTGTCATTGGAAGATTTGGGAGAGGAATTCAGAGCAAACAAGTACCATGATTGGAGGTCAGGTTAAGTGATTTGAGGAGTCTTGTCCCAAGATGGAGTCATCTAAGACACCAAGAAGGACAGCCCTTGTGGGAACGAGCCCATTTGGGAAAATGGAAATAGAATGTTCTGCACTTCTCAGAAGTCAACTGACCCCTATTTCCACAGAGCAGCCTGACCACAGCATCCTGGTATTCATCCAGAAGTTCCACCATAAAGAATTTTTGCTTACAGCATTTTCATTTCCCTTAGCACCACCCTCTCGTCCAACTGAAACCACCCCATAAAACTTCAGTTAACAACATGGCAGTTCCTGCCTCAAATGAAGCTTTGCCTTTTGGCCTCAGTGCAGCTCTGGTGGTCTCATTCTATCATTACGCCTCACAGAGTGCTATGATAAAGGGTGTAGGAGGATTAATTAAGTAGGCTTGGAGAAGGCTGCTTCAGAATGGGTAAGAAAGGACATAATTATAATAGGCTACCATAAGCCACTGATCTCTACTATTTCTCTTTAGAACATGAAAATGTTCACTGGTTTTATTTGCAGAGGCAAAAATCAAGAGAAATGGTGTCTAGCAAACAGGCTTTCAGCATTGGCCATGTGCCAGGCACAGTTCCCCTTGAATCTAGACCTTCATCTGTTGAGAGAGGACATTATACCTTAGTGTGTGCAACTGGAAGGTCACCCCTCTACTGAGTGTGGAGTCTAGTATTTCAAAGATTCCTGTAGTTTGCAGAAGTGGTGTCAGGAACCATAATGTTTTAAACTTGCCTATAAGACAAAATCTACAGCCACTACAGTGAGTGCCCAGCTAGACACAGCAGAGCCAATAAGGTTCCTGTGGGATGCATTCTTTCTGCATATGCAGCCATTGGCCTTGACCATGTTCAGACAACATCAATAAATTACTACCAAGGGACCTAGAGAAGCCCAGAGATGTCATGAGAAGATATATGATGGACTATGTCTCAGGAACCAATAGAACAAAGTTCTGTGCCATGTTCAAGCCATCTCAGAATGACAGTGTAGCTAATAAGCTTTATTACAAAGGTTGCACCAAAAAATGGTTTCATAATTTGCTCTCTTACTGAGTCAAATGGAACACTGGTTTCTAGAACTGTCCATGAGGAAGTCATTCCTTTTCCTAAGGTTACCTGGGAGCTCAGAATGAGAAGGGCAGAACTGAAAATGCGGGTCACCTTATTCTTCCCTAAAGATCAAACTTTCCAGCTTTCTACATACCATGGCCACTCTCTCTCTAGCCCACTCTGGATAGAAACAAAGACTCACTTATTCCTTTCTGGGACAATCAGAAATCAGTCTTTCACATTCTGGAAGACAAAAGCTTAAAACATCACATTACTAGTGAACAGATCCAAAGTTTCAGTTAGCAAGGAGGGACAAGTCCTGGTATTCTTTGGCACAATAGGACAAATTTCAAAATGGATGAAATAGAAGCATTGCTAGGACATGTGAGGGTCACATGGGTACAAGGTGACTCTGCTCCTCCTGAGAAAACAACTAAGCATGAGTAAAGAGACCCTAAGAAGCTTAGAGAAAAAATGTCATCATGGGAGACTTTGTGAAAAAGTCACCAGAAAGAGTAAGAAAAAGAGCACTCACATGTATCGGTCAGCTTCACAGAGTTGTCTAAGATGTGTTCAAAGAGGTTGAAGACCAGGTCTAAGGAAGACAAAGTCTTGAAGACATGCAAAGATGGAGAAGGCTAGTGATAAAAGCTTTATCCTTCCCAAGGGGAAGCAGAAAAGAAGTTGAAAGTTCCAAATGCAACCAAGAGGCTGCCTTCCAGTTTGTAGTTCTGTCTGAGGATTGCCCTAAAGTCAACAGCAACATCCTAGCTGGTCCACTGGTGACACTACAGAAACTTTGGAAAAGAAATGGAGCAACAAAGACAATGAACAGCTTCGGGAAAGGAAGGCAGCTGAGCAGAGGGAAGAAGACAGACAGGGTTTTGCTTCCTTCAGAGCAGAAGACAGACTTGATTCAGCAAAAAAGTAGAAAGGGGATAAGGAAAGGAAGATTAGAATGAGACAATGAGAAGACATCGTGATTTTCCTTTCTTGTTGATAAAGCATTTAACTACTTGTACACAAATCATTCTTTCAAAGAAAACAACTGAAATCATAAGATTGTGTAAGATTTGTCTTTTAAAACTGTGCAGTTTTTCCTTTTGTATAGTTAACACACTAGAAAATGTGTCTTTGGGAAGTCCTGTCCTGCTGGTGTTTTCAACAGCCACTAGCCTTGTACAGTATTGGGGCTATAAATTGGCATGGAAATTAGAAGCAGATGCTTGCCAGTGCACAGCACAAATTAGTTATACAGGGAGACCACAGTCTTTTCATCCTCAGTTGACAGATGTAGTTTATATAATGTTCTGTCAATAGAATACCACTGTGTAATTGCAAGAGAATTTGTAGTTGTCTTGCTGATATTCTGACTGCCTCTAAGCAAATACAAATTTTTATTTAAAAGTATTGAGAGGTTGAAGAGATGGCTCAGCAGTGAGGAGCTATTGCTGCTCTAGCAAGGACCTAAGTTCAATTCCCAGCACCCACATGGTAGCTCATTATCAACTGTAACTCCAGGTGCAGAGGACCTTCCATCCTCTCTGGCCTCCATCAACACCAGCCACATGGTGCACATTTACACATTCAGGCAAAACATTCTCAACACGAAATAAAGGTAAGTAAACTTTAAAACAATGCAAGGGAGAATGCTATGTTCACTCGCCATAAAGAAGTGGTAGAAATTTTAGGTGATCGTAAACTAATTAACCATCAAGTAATTACTTGATTTAATCATTACTTAAGGTACACATGAGTCAAAACATCATGCTGTAACTCATAAATATGTTCAAATGCATATCAATCAAAAATTTAATTTAAAAGTAAGAATACATTTTAGTTTTTCCTGGTGTGATAAAGGGACACTCAAATAATGACACTCAAATAATGTTTTTTTTTTCTGTGTGAATGTTTGCTTCTATGTGTGCAAGTGCACATGTGTGTGCTTGTACACATATGTGTGTGTGCAGGGGGTGCAAGCTTGTGTGCACACCCGTGCATGTTTGAAAGAGAGCAAAAAATACACAAAACAAAAACCAACAGTGATGACCTAAAACTCCCAATATGAACATAAATCACTGGTATACTTTGGAGCAGTGACATTTTATATTCATAACTGTCCTGTGTATTTGAATTCTCTAAAACTGCCTTATATCATTATCATAAGCAGAAAAGAAATGACCGCATTCCTGTACTGGCTGGTTTTGTGTCAACTTGACACAAAGCTGGAGTTATCACAGAGAAAGGAGTTTCAGTTGAGAAGATGCCTCCATGAGATCCAGCAGTACGGCATTTTCTCAATTAGTGATCAAGGGGGGAGGGCCCCTTGTGGGTGGTAGGCTGGTAGTCTGAGTTCTATAAGAAAGCAGGCTGAGCAAGCAAGCAAGCCAGTAAGCAGCATTCCTCCATGGCCTCTGCATCAGCTCCTGCTCCTTGACCTGCTTGAGTTCCAGTCCTGACTTCCTTTCGTGATGAACAGCAGCATGGAAGTGTAAGCTCAATAAACCCTTTTCTCCCCAACTTACTTCTTGGTCATGATGTTTGTGCAGGAATAGAAACCCTGACTAAGACAATTCCCCTCTAAGTCTTCACACAAGTCTGTCCAGTTTCAAGATGTCCTCAATAATTTTATCTCCTAGAGCTGCTCTGCACATCCAACTTTGTGCCCTTCTATCCAATGACTATGAGTGATCAATGTTATTATTACAAGATCTGTCCAGAAAAAGAGAAATCCAAACCCTTGTGTTCTGCCTGTGAGTTAGGGCTGTAATGAATGACAGTGACCCTCACCTAGAGACCAGAATTGAGAAGAAATTTCTAGGGTTACATGGGTCTCTATTGGAGAGGGGTGCAGAGACTATGGGAAAAGGAAATTAAGATGCCTCAGTGCTAGCTTTGTGATTTTATGTGCTTGGACAAAAGTAATTAGTGGCAATAGTTATTATGCATCCCATAGTGGGAAACTGTCAGGCTGATAGTTATGGTGAAATCCAAGGACCCACACTATATTGGCTGTGCTTCTTTAGTGAAGCAGTGTAAATTCTGGGGACTTGCTCTTAAGAAAGTTGGAGATAAAGGGTAAGTGTGTGTGTGTGTGTGTGTGTGTGTGTGTGTGTGTGTGTGTGTGTGTGTATGTGTGTGTGATGATAATTATAAACAGAATTCACAATTTGAGAGGGAATGAGGACATGGGAGGAGCTGAAGGGAGGAGAAGAGGAGTTGAAATGAGGTAAATAAAGTATTCAGGGAAATTCTTTGAGAGATAGAAACTTTAAATTTAAAACAGAAAGGTTTGGAACCAGGGGGCTCAGCTCTGTTTCTCGCTCATTATAAAATGAACCTCTCTAAACTTCAGTTTTCTCTTGTGCAAAATTGCAATAATGTAAATCTGTGAGAAAGATTGTCAAGAAAAATCCAGAAGGGTAAGTCTTTGTTGAGTTTGGCCTCATAGTTCTCTGTTTAGTAGCCAGAGCAAACATCTGTCACCTGGTCACCAGGCCCCAACTCAATCAGCATACATTTAGGAAGAATGTTGCATATGCCCCTAAGTGAGGTCAGTTCATACAACCAAATGAACTGTCAAGTTTTTATTTTCTGTCTCTTGTGTTTATATGTATGTGTATGCAGGTAATTTGAAAATGTGGTGTCTGTGCGCACCGATAGAGACCAGAGGGTAGCTTAATGTGTAGATTCCCGGAAGCCACCCCTACTTTGATCATTTGGAGAGGGGGGGTCTCTCATTAGCCTAAATCAGGCTGACTGAGCAAACTCTGAACAGCATTCTTTTGTCTCTTCCTGTCCAGAACTGGCATTTTCAGATGTGGACTACGTCACCTGGCTTTTTTATGTATGTTTTGGGTTCCAACTTGGGTCCTCGTGTTTGTATGACAAGCCCTTTACTGACTGAGCTATCTCCCTGGCCCTCTTTTTCTTTATTTCTTTTTATTTTAACTTGTGACTCAAATTATATTCATTCAGTGTAGAAAAACTGAATAATTCATGCTTGTCAGAATGTCTCTTTGCAAATGCCTTTGGTTTTTACAAGGCATAAGTGCAAGCTAACTATTGCTTAACAGGTATATTTTGTCTGACATACGCTAGAACATTCGAGCTGTGGTAAGTGTGTGGTATCTAAAGCATTGGATCTATGGCACAGGCAGCAGGACTGGTTGGATGTTCAGGATGACAAAATACTAACAGTTTTCTTCTGGATCTCATAATCTATAAGCACTATGTGTTCAGTATGAACCTTTTAACAATAGGCAGGAAGACTGGAGAGCTGGTAGTGCCATTCAGCAAGCCTAACACCACTTGGCATCAGCAGGTGAAGAAATCACAGCTAGAGCTAGTGTTCCCTAAACTCTGCCCATGCATCTTTCATGTGAACACTCCACAATCTGTAAGATGTGATTATTATCTAAGTTTTATAAAAGAAAAAATTGAGGCTTGGAAAAGTGAAACAACCATTTCAAGGCTTCCCAGATGAGAGCAGAGCTATAAGTCCAGGATGTCCACCATTGTGATGCAAGGTTATGTTTAATCGATTCTTACTTTAATGTTGGCATTAGTACACTGCTGCTGGCATTTCAAATGCATCAGGGGAAAACTATGCAGTGTTTTCTTTAAGGAAAATGCTGAGCATTCTTAATGAGGAACAAGGAATGTACTTTGCTGAAGTTGCTAACATCTATGGTAAGGATTTATTTCTTACAGTTTAAACTGTCATGCAGTAATGCCCAATTCAGTGCTAATACTTAACACAATATATGAAGATAAATATATGGTAGATATTTGTGGAAACCATGCTGAAGACATTAACAGGTGAAATGAAAGGACCTAGAAGTAAAACAGTATTTGTCCTTAGGAAACAGGGACACACAGACAAATGACCAAAGAAAAGAATTTTAAAGGCACATAAAGTATTATTGAATTAATGAAAGAGGAGATATCATTAGTATAAGCAAACACACGACAACCGGTAATTCTGTCTTCTTTATTGGGATTGCAACCTTTTTCATCACTGTTGCCAGTGCTGTCACCAACTTCATCATTATTATCACTGCTGTGACAACCAGAGAATGAATCTTCTATCTATATATGTGTGCAAAAAGGAAATGCACAGTAACTGTGCTCTCACATCTCAAAGTGAAAAGGAGAAATACTGTATGCCTAGTACCTATTTAAAATGGAAAAGATATGAAATCTGCATATGCATCTTTAAGAATGAAAATATGGTATACATAGGGCTGATACACCTCATGGCTTTAGCTCTCTACTGTGAACCTTGGATCACATCCCTGGGACATGGGGCTGCTGAATAAGGTGTTGCTATTGTCACCAGCCTTTTTAGCTGTGAGGTACATACTGTTTATTGTCCCGCGCGCTCTTTGGTCTCACCAGCAAGAACGCACGCGGACACACGGATCCTTCTGCAGCAATGCGTTTATTGCATGATGAAAAGAGGAAGACCCCGGGGCCCCAGAATGGCGCTGCTTATATAGCCCTGAGGCAACGTGTCCTCCACTGGTTGGCGCGCCCCGGGAGTGGGCGGTGATTAGTCATGTACACCCATAATGCGCAGGCGCTTCGGGCGAGCCACCCCGCGCT
>CM052707.1:6789879-6831784 GCA_028551405.1 Uromys caudimaculatus | reverse complement strand
TGGCGCTGCTTATATAGCCCTGAGGCAACGTGTCCTCCACTGGTTGGCGCGCCCCGGGAGTGGGCGGTGATTAGTCATGTACACCCATAATGCGCAGGCGCTTCGGGCGAGCCACCCCGCGCTATCCACAAGTTTCCTCAGAGTGACAGCGGAAGTCAGCGCCATCTTGTAATGGCGAATACTCTAACCGCTCCCTACAGTTTATTACTCATTATAAATTTTGTTTTATTTTTATTTGTGTGCATGCACGCATGTGGGGTGTGTGTGTGTGTGTGTGTGTGTGTGTGTGTGTGTGTGTGTGTGTGTACACCCAAGCATTCATGCTCTGTTGAGGCCAAAGAGGTGTCAGATCCCCTGAAGCTGAAGTTGTAAGCCACCTGATGAGCCATCTCTCCATCTAGTACTACAGTTTTTACCTTTGAAGAAACTCATGCTCAGAGAAGTGAATTCATTTCCCTAAAGTTTGTTGTCACTTCCTGTCTGGCTTGGTAAAATGTCAGTCCTTCTTCCTGACTTAAATTTTGATCTATAGCACCAACCTGAAAGAACTTCTCACTGGCACTTGCTCAGTCATCAGAACTGACTCACTGGCAGCCAAGAGTTTCTGTCTATTATCTATACTGGACCCTGTGTTTTCCTCTAGCCCCAGCTGAGTTAAAATCAGGGTACTACTCCCACGCTTGGGCTCAGATCAACTCCAGTACTAGGGATCATAGAGCTGAAGAGAAAGCTCTAAAGATAGACTATTAACAGCAAATGTACTTAACTTTAAGTTCACGGCATCTTAAAAGAACTTGTGGACAAAGAGGAAATAGAAAAGAGAAAAGAGAAAATTTCCACCAATGTCAGTCCTAATATGAGTGGTGGTTTCTAATTCAGTAGGTAATGAGAAGGATTAAATGGAAGATGATTGATGCTTGGTGTTATGCCTTTTCATTATAAGGTCTCTGTAGCTGTTTGCTGATACGTTATTACTTTTTAAAAGTGGGAGTATGTTGGTGAGACCAGTCCCAATTTGTACAAATGTAGGGATACTCAATATACCCAAATATGTCCAGCCAGCCTCAAGGAGGCTTCCAGTCCAACAAGGTGTGTCCAGAGTCAGCTCCTTGTACTCCGCTGCGAAGTTCTATGGTAGGCAGTGGATGAATCAGAAGGACAGGACCCATGACCCATGGGACTGGTAGAGCACTATAAGAAAGGGGAAGTTGAATTCCCCAGGTTCTAGAAATGATGTGTGCCCCAATTCTCAGCAACCAAGTGAGTTTCCCAACACTGTGTTTAAAAAGTGCGAACAAGTGTGTCAGACTGTTATTTTACTGACTTTAAAAGCAGTGACCCTTTAATCTGTCTCTCCAAGGAGAAAATGGTCTGTGCAACACAATTTCCTGGAGCCAATGATCCTGAAAACAATCCTAGAAACAGACTCTCATAAATCTATAAATGTAAAAGTTAAAAAGATAATGAAGTGCTCAGCTTTCAAGAACTAGCAATCCTTGACAATTAAAAGTCTCAAAGTGAATTTATCTCAGATGTTTCTCATTTCAGACCCCAAGGTCTTTTCTCTTATTCTCACCTACTTTCATAAAAATGCAATCAAGATGATACTCACTAAATGTATGTCCTTGCCTAGCTCCAACGAAGCACTATAGAAATTATAAAATAAATAAAACAACTCATTCTGGAAATGAGGTAGCAGTACTCATGATCCCTTTATTGCCAGATATTATAGCTATACCAAAGACCCAAGTAAGTATGACTTTCAACCATATGGAAATTGCAACCCAAAAAGCTGCTGAAAGGAATATAGAGCTTGGGAAGATGGCTCAGTCAGCAAATGTTTGCTGTGCAAGCATGAGGATTTGAATCCCCAGCACTCACATAAAAATATCGAGGTTTGTGACACTTGCCTATAATTCTAGTTGTGGGCAGGTGAAGATAGGAAAATCCCTCTGACTTGCTGGCCAGTCAGTAAAGCCAATCAGTGAGTTCCAGGTTCAGAGAGAGACTGTGCCTCAAAAATAAAGTGGAGAGTGACTCAGGAAGAATCCTGATATTTACATCTGGTTTCTGTATATGCATGCATGCTGTGTGTGTGTGTATGTGTGTGTGTGTGCACATGCATACACACACACAAACAGAGAGAGAGAGAGAGAGAGAGAGAGAGAGAGAGAGAGAGAGAGAGAGAGAATGTGAAAGTATAAAGCTAAACTCAGGGCCCAAGTTAGATGTAAAGAAGGGAGGGAAGCTAGCCAGCAGCTCTCATTAATCCCAATGTGTCGACACTATAAAAGATGTTCCTACTATGTGTCAAACTACAAAGGATGTCCAGCAGCTCCCATTAATCTCAATGCCTTCTATGTGTCAACACTATAAATGATTTTCTATATACATGGTATCATTTAAATCTATGGAGGAGAAATATTGCACCCCTTTGTAAAAGATTAACCAATGAGTCAAAGGTCACATGAGGAGTTGATGACAGACTGGAGTTTTAACCCCAGTAATGTGTTCACTTGGCAGCAGTGAAATGCTACAGCATGAGGGCATGCTTTAGATGCTGGATGTAGGGCTAAAGAAGCAAATGACTCCAAAATGTGTGGTATGTTATAAAATAAAATCCTTCTGCTGAGTCTCACTGAGATAGACAAGAGATCACAGATTAAACATGGAAGAAGACCTTTGTTTAAGGCCAAGGCCTCCTCCTCTGGAGAATTTCTGTCACCAACCTCCCTTCGAGTGAGAAGAAAAATTATCCCATTTGCTTTATGAAAGGCCTGAAGAAGTTTGCTAGAGCTATACTAAACAGTTACCACATACTTGATGGTATCAGCACAGCAGAAATATGTTTTCTCCAGTTCTAAAGTCAAGAAATTCAAGAGTGAGGAGTCAACAGGGCCATGTTACTTCTAAGAGTTCAAGGGGATCTTCATGGTGGCTCCTGGAGCTTCTTAGCTTGTAGCAGCCTCACTGTAGCCTTCAACCTCTCCTCACATGCTCTTCTTCTTCTGTTTGTGTGTCTTCTCCACTTACAGTGCAGTAGTCAGTAGATAGTAGGCTCTCTCTGATCCTAAGATTCATCTTGATATTTTTTATTAAATTCGTTTACAAAGAACAAAGTTCAAATAAGACTGTGCTCTGAGATTCTGGATAGACATGTACTTTTAGAATCTACTTTGTTTTGTAACAAAGGTAGCTATTTTTCAACTCACAGTAACTTTTAAGTTTTATGTTAGTGTATTAATACAAGGTAGGCAGAAAGTGATCTGAATTGACTAAAAGGTTGACTGATGCTGGAGGTATAGACGAAGAGATGCTGCGTTTTGGTACTAATCTTGCCATTTACCAAATGTGCAAGCATCTCCAGAAACTCTACTTTTTACAATTATTGAATAGAGAATCAGGAAAGATAAGTGATAGCTAGTTACTCATCAAAAGTTGTTATTATCTTTATAACAAGGCATGTGATTGCTTTAAAGTAACTGAACAGTCACAAGAAGACTGTTCAAGGTTATCTAGAGGAAGTTCCATGAGAAGATTTTCATAAAATAATAAGACATATCTAAACCATCTGCACCCTCTATCTTCCTAGGTGCATGCTGTTAAAAGGGTTCTAAGAGCCTTGAATGGAACCTCAAGATGGGCAGAGCAAACAGCACAGTCTTCTGTCAATAAGCAGATTTATTTTATCTTCCCACTGAGAGCTGGGGCATTATGATAACACTCAATCTCACCCTAACAGCATCCTACCCAAAGTTACAGAACAGAGGTCCCAAAAGACAACTAAAATCTTCCTTTGAACCCAATATTCCTTTTGTGACAGTTTCCTTTATTGAAAGACTGCAGGATATAAACTTAGGCCAGAGTCTCTACTCTAGCATCCAGATGAACACCAGGTTAGAATAGAGGTTTTCCTAAATTTCTCAAAAAATAGAGTTTGATAAATGGAATAAAGAAAAGTAAGTGCCAAGAGATCAAAGACCAATATTGTATTGGTGGAAAAGGTGAGTATCGCTGAGGGTGAGCTAGTGGCCAAATCTGAGGAGAAATCTACCATAGATGAGCATGAGACAGCCTCTGCAATGAGAGTTAGTTGTCTTTATGACACAGAGAAACCTTGTTCAGATTTGCCAGTTTCTCTTTCTTCACACAGTGAACTTAATACACAACTTCTTGCAGACATATTATTGTTCTTTTAATAAAATGAGCTCTCTCTTCTTCAGTAGTTTCTGGGTCCAAATGGAAAGAAATCCCCAACTATGGATCCAACATCAGATAATAAGAGTCAACTGTTGAAGCTGAGAAAATAAAATAAAAAATATGTTTCTTATATAGTGCCTTCCTTTGAAAAGACTTTGTATTTTCCATTGTTGAAATGATGGTCTTTCATTCAGTTAAATATTAGAAATTTTGAAGCCATTGTAGAATATCCAGAGGAAGTTATAAATGGAAATTTTGTCTGAGATTAAAGGCATGTTTGAACAAATGGTGAGCATTTCAGTATAGATACATCCTGTCAGAGCCAGGGCATTGTAAGGTGGTAGGAAGAGCCTTTATGACTCCATTTCATATATTCAGCTTAGTTTATGCAATTGGAACATTAACTTTAATGTATAAACAGAATCAAGACCAGAAATTCATCAAAAGAACCCAAGGAATACTCAGGTCCAGCCATGCTGGCTTTTGACCAAGGACAGGAAATTGGTAAAGGACAATGACAAATGGGGAAAATCAGTACAATATTGTTACTTATTGAGTTTGTGACCACGTGCTCTGTTGTCAGTTTAGGTGGAGAAGAAAGTTGCTGTTAATTTGAAGTCTGAGAGGGAAGCATCTATCCCAACCCTAAAGAAAAAAAACAGAGAGGTGTTCAAAACTAAAATGGAGGTCACATTACAATATAAAGAGGCAGAGGGACAGAGAGCAACACAACAGGACAACGGAAGGGAGGGAGGGAGGAAAGGAGGGAGGAAGAGGGGCATACAGACAGAGTTATTGTTCTGTCAGGACAGCCCTTGTATGGATAGTTATATTCCACTGGTACATCAAAGCATATCCTTTTTCGCAAAATTAGATTTTCATAATTTACCTATCAGACAAAAGATACTCTTGAAGGAAGGGGAATCAGGGAGTAAAGTAGAAAAAATGTAATCATGTGGGTATATCTTATACCCTAAAAATGCTTTGGCTCAAAAATGTAATACTCCTTACCATCTGTGTGCTCTTCAGAAAGCCATTGCCTTGTCTGCCTTGACCTCCCCCTTAAGACTGGCATGGAGCTAATGTTTGTTAGGTTCCTAAAGCAATGCCTGATAAAGTGTCTTTCTCAACTCAGGTCCAAATGTAGGAAGCCTGAACTGCAGTTAGCTGTCAGGTGATCCTAGCTGGAGAATGGTGGTTGGTGACAAAAGAGTCATGAGTGTAGAATGAAAAGTTAAGTACAAAATAGAAAACAAAACAAAACAACCAACCAAACAAACAAACAAACAAAACCAGAAAAGACTCCGGAATCTAGATCCCTGTAGAGCTGGAGCACAATGAGATCTGTTGTCAGGGTATATACCAACCACTTTCCTGACTCTGGTTAAGAAGGTGACTGGTGCCAGATCCTGCACAAGCTAGGCCTGCACTGGGGACAAAATAGGCTGGGCAGTGGTGGTGCATGCCTTTAATCCCAGCATTCAGGAGGCAGAGGCAGGTGGATTTCTGAGTTTGAGGCCAGCCTGGTCTACAGAGTGAGTTCCAGGACAGCCAGGGCTACACAGAGAAGCCCTGTCTCGAAAAACAAAAAAATAAATAAATAAATAAAAATAAAAAATAAAGGTCATTTATTTTTAAAGGCCCCCAAAGCCCACATATCCCATTCTGAACATTCACTTCTTCCCCAAGTCTAATTTGTCCCCAGTCTGATCCTTCTCTGTAAATGACAATTTTATTCACCCAGCCTCTCAGGTTCAACCATTGGAGTCATCCTTCATGTCTACATTTCTTTACCTCCCTACATCCAGACCATCTGACAATCCTTTCATATTTATCTTCAAAATAAATCTATCATTGTCTTAGTTAGGGTTTTACTGCTGTGAACAGACCCCATGACCAAGGCAAGTCTTGTAAATGACAACATTTAATTGGGGCTGGCTTACGGGTTCAGAGGTTCAGTCCATAATCATCAAGGCAGAAAGCATGACAGCATCCAGGCAGGTATGGTGTAGGCAGAGCTGAGAGTTCATCTTCATCTGAAGGCTGCTAGTAGAAGACTGACTTCCAGGCAGTTAGGACTAGGATATTCAAGCCCATGCCCACAGTGACACACCTACTCCAACAAGGCCACACCTCCTAACAGTGCCACTCCCTGATCCAAGCATATACAAAGCATCACAATCATCAATTCACTTACCATCTTCTACTCTGATCTGTTCAAACTACCAAGCACTTCATCACTACCCCTCTATGTAACTGAAAGTTTCTTCACTTGCTTCCCTCAAGATGATACATCAGAGTTCATTTATGAAATTGGTTCATTATCTGCCTTTGTCTAGATATCCTATTCATTACTGTTTCTGTAGATCCCAGTTTAGTGTCTGGTACATAGTGGAATCTCAATATATGTTTATCAAATGTATGGATTACACACTCCAAGCAGGAAGGCAGTGGTGAAGTTGAGAAATAAACAAAGGTATGCACTGCCCATCACATGTTTTACTTCACCAGAGAAGACTCCAGCAAACTTCCTCTTCCATACCATTTGTTCATAAATGAGTCATCAGACCACGTCCAGAGCTGTATCAGTCAAACAGAAATCCAATTGCCATAGCTGTCTTTGACCAATCATGATTCATTTCAAGAGACAGTGGGGGAACATCCCACTTAGTGCCTTCGTAGTGTTCTGTAAACAAAGAACTACAGCTAAAAGTGTGATGGGTGTTGTTGGTAGGTAATGAGTAAAAGCTGTCGTTAGAACTTGGTTTTCAGACTTGCTCAACAGTGAGACCCAAGACTGCTACCATCAGTAGCATGAAGGGTGGAAGGAGGGGGAGCTAAGAAACTGAGCACATGGTCAAAGCCAAACAGCTAGCTAGTGGTAAATCTGTAAATCAAACTGGAGTTTTTCTGGTTCTAATTCTATTCTGCTCAACTTTGAACCTCAATCACTTTGTATTATGAATTTCTCTATCCTCAGTCTGGAAGAGACATTTTTAGTGATGCAAGATAATATAAGTGCTTCATGGCAAAAAAGGACCAAGATACAATCAGTGAATCTTTGGGTAGCTTCATGATTGTATTTTATTGAACAGAGAATTTTACTGGGCAGAAATTTCTAGTTCTTTGAATTGAGAGATTTTTCCTCCATCTGAGTCACTTGCCTTTCTTTAAAAATCTATGAATTATATAAAAATAAGAAAGCCCAGGATTTGGAGGATAAACATATCGGTTAGCTTCCTAAACCCTAGCAAAATGGTTTTTGGTAAATCACTTGGGTATTTTGTATAAGAAATTACCATATTTACACCCAATTCATTAGCCAATTAAGATGATTTTTAAAAGATATATAATATATAATCAAAGGCGTGAAAAATGACTATAGCAAAGTTATTAATTTCTAATGCCCACATACTCCTACTGAATTACAGTACTTTGAAGGAGAGATAACGTCCACACAGTCCTACTGTATTATAGCTCTTTGAAGGTAACCAGTTAACTTTTAGTTCCCTTTAACAACCACTATGGTATGTTCTCTGCCAGAAGGAGCCAAATTTCACCAAATGTTATTTTTTTCTACAGATGAAAATATGTATCCCTTTGGGAAACTTGATCCAACTCATTAGAAGTAGAAGCCTCCTTTGAGATGTTGGATCCATGCCAAGTTGGAAAGGAAGAAGCTAGACACCAGAGAGGAATTGGGAGCCAAAAGCTTGCAGTTTTCCTAAATTAGCTAAATTCCTCATCCAGCAAAACAAACCCATATCTAGCCCTGTGTGTGGGCATCAAGTTGGAGGACTCCTTATCTGCCTTCCCCAGCTCCTGGCACACACTCAGCACAGGACCCAACTCCATTTTAAACAGCAGCCAGAGTTTAGCAAGTCCATCTCAGGGGATATCAACAAATTCACATTCTAAAATGTTAATGAAAATCTTTTGTGTGAAGCACTGCTCAAAGTTCTGGGGATAAAACCAGGAAAAAAAATAGACACAGTCCTCATCTTTGTGAAACTTATGCAGTGATAAATTTTAGAACAATTGAAAGAATAAAGTAGCTACAGTTAAGCAACTACTTAAGTGTTGTAAAGAAAATTAAATCAGTTAGTGTGATGTGACAGTACAGGGGTAGGGCAAATTGAAGTAAGGCCAACCTAGAAAGCCTTTCTAAGGTAGTGCATTTGAGCAAAAATAGGAAAATAAGGGTGGTAGAACTTTTACTATTCTTTCATACAGTTTTTACAATGCATAGTTATGCAGAATCACCAAAGTGCCCCTATAAGCTAAACAAAGCAATCTGTTTAATTTTTTAATTTGTTTTATTAATTTTATGCATTAGTATTTTGCATGCATGCATACAAGTGCACCATATGCATGTCCACTGCCTACAAAGGTCAAAGGAGGGCAGTAGGTTCTTGAGACAAGATGTACAGATGATTATGAGCTGCTCTGTGCCCCAGGAGAGTCAAACCTGGTCCTCTACAAAAGCAACAGGTGCTCTTTACCATCCAACCAAGTTTCCTATCTTAAGGCTTTCTTAACAATAGGAAGAGTTACAATTGTTCCATGACCTTTACACATGGTTTTAAAACATCCTGTCACTCATAAGCCTACAGGGTAATGAACAAATACTAAAACTAATGCAATAATCCCAGTTTCCTCCATGAAGCCCCTACCTGTAGCAGAATCAGGTGTTTTCCTCCCTCTGATAGTTTATTTGGTGACAACAATGGAATGTGAGTAGAAAGGGAGATATGATTCTGTGACAAGTTTAAGAAGAATTAACCCTTGAAATGCTAAGTCTTTGTTCAGTCTTGATAGGAGATGTTCCATAGGCTAGTAAAGCAAAGACAGAGTGGACTAGATTGTAGCTCAGGGCTCTTCTAAGGAGAATGACAAGCCCATCAACCTCAGCCTTGTGTTTCATTTCATTTCTTTTTCTTTTCTTTCTTGTCCTTGCTACTTAGTTTGGTTGCCTTGGTATTTGTTAGGCATCCTAGGCTCTAGAGATTAGCCTTGCTTTCAGTGCCCTTGTCTGAGCCTCCAGCCTACTGAGATTATACATGTACTCCACCATGCTCAGTAAACAAGAATTTCTCAAATTTTGGTCAACATCAAAAATATCCAGAGAACTTGAGATTAGGAAATATTGGTTGTTATTTTCAACTAAATTGTCCAACACTATCTGTCTCAGAGAGAGATGACCAAGTTAATCATATACATCAGAAAAAGAATAATTCAGGGCTGGCAAGATGTTGCAGTAGGTAAAGCATTTGCCACACAAGCCCAATGACCTGCATTCAATCTCCAGAACCCATGTAGAGGTGGAAGAAGAGAAATAACTCCACGAACTGTGATCTCTTATGGCTACCACAATGCATGACATGTATGCAGCCCACATCATACACTAACACTCATGATCACACATATGCATGAATACATACATGCACTAACAATAAAATGTAAAAATCAATACAGAAAAGGCATGCTGATTATTTTTCTAACCCAATAGAGTGATGCTCATCAGTCTTCCAAGTGACTTCATGCTGAAGTAAGAGAATTCCTATGAATATTTCTTTAAAAGATTTAAAATGTGGTTGAAGATAGATTAGTTCAGTCTGATAAGTGCAAGCGACATTAATTCAAGATTCTTTTGGTTGGATATCTTTGGCTAAAAATGTGTAATGAGGAACAAGAAAAGACAATAAAATATAAGAAAAGACAGTAAAATATAATGTAATAATTCAAAAAAGAAGAAATAACAGGCTAATGAGCGTGTGTTGATATATTTCCAAACCCTGGTTCCAATTCTTTCTTAGATTCCAGCTGTTCTCTTTGCCTTGTATAGCCAACATAAGAAATGTACATATTTTTGTAGCAATATATTCTAATTCCTGTCTATTATATTTTTGCTTTAAAGTCTCTACTGGATATCTATACCTCCCATCTAGTGATTCATAATAATGAGGCTTTTAAAGAAACATAAGACACTATGATAATTTTTTATGAGTCTGGTCATCTCAATGACTATAGCAGGCCCACCAGCCTTCTCTACAATTGAAAGTCATATGCGATCGTAGAGGTTTAGGGGCAGCATTTAAACATATAGAAACACTCAGAGATCTCTAGCTCTAAAGACCATTATTTTAAACAGGACATCCCACAGAATATGGTAGGAATTGGAATGTTTTCTTTGTGTTCAGAACCAAAGAAGAGTACACAGGGGAGGAAAAGGCTGTTTTCTATAGCATCTAGCCAAGTGACAATCTCAAACCTTGGAAGGGCTCCTTGCCCTTAGTAGCCACCTACTGGCCTGACTTGTGGACCAAACAATTTGAGATATCATCTTGATCATTGATATGTAACATTACCTACTGCTAGACATGTTTAATGTAAGTTTTATTCTGTGTATATACTATTAACTAACTAATAAGGTAAAGGTACCTTCCAGGTACATCCATTGCTTCACTTATCCATTTATGCATGAAATCAGTAATGCATTTGTATATTAATTCATGTCCAGATTATGCTTAGCAGGAATGAGTTTTGTATAGCTGCTTTTATCATGATGATTATGTTCCCCCAAAAACTTTTTGCATGAGGTTTGCACATAGGAACCTGCCGCCAGTTGGTTCTGGTTGATAAACGAAGATGCCGGCAGCCAATAGCTGGGGAAGACAGACAGGGGCAGGATTTTAGGATTTCCCAGTCTTAGGACCTAGAGGAGAGAGAGTAGAAGATCTGCCATGCCAAGAGAGTGTAAAGAGAAGGGAGAGACAGAGGCCACCATGGGGTAGAGAAGCAAGGAGACCACCCTGGGCTCTGGGCCAAGAAATCACAGCCCAAAGGGCTGCACAAATGGGTCCTGAGTAGCCAAGATGGAACATAGAATTAGTAAGTAGTAACTCAGGATTATTGGCAGGAGGTAGATTCTAGCAGCACGGAGGCTAGCAGTCTTCCAGCTATTGTGCTGCTTAAGGCATATTAAAATATAAAGACTGTTTGTGTGTGTGTGTTCCATTCGAGAACATAAACCAATGAGGCAGGTAGCAACCCCATGCCAGGGCATAATTAATAATTGATACTAACTGTATTTTTGTACTTCAATATATCTAGAAGAAAGCATTTTTAATGTTCTCATCACAAATAAATATATGAATATCTGAATAGGCTAATCACCCAGATTTGATTAATACATAAAATACCCATGTATCAAATTGTCACCTGTACCCAAAGAATGTATGCAATCATTATGCAGCAATTACAAATAATAAAATGGAGACTGGGAAGATGGATTGGGTAACATCACTTGGTATGTGCGGATGAGGACTGGAGTTTGAATCCCCGTACCCACAAAAGCTGTGAGTGGCTGTGCATGCACTGCTAACTCCAGTGCTGCTGGGGAGGATGGTAGAGAAAGGAGTATACCTGAGGCTGTGGTAATCACCAGTGTGATTACATCCCATCTGTTCTTTGTTCACCCCTACCTGCTTTCTTTGAATTAGTTGATTATAGTTTTAATTTCATTATATTTTCAGCATTGGTTTATGCAATGTACTCATGGTTGCCCAGGGCAGGGGGTTGTTTCAGTGTTTGCCTTCAAGTTTACATAGACACCATTAATTTGTCACTGGCTACCTTCAACCAGTATTATCCTACTTCAGGACAGGTGAGAGCATTGTTGCTTCCCGTCTCCTATGTTACTACTCTGTGACAACTTTCTTGTGCACATGTTATAAAATTTTATAGTTCATTACTAAAATCTTTGCTTTTAACTGCTAATTAACTTTTAAAGTGATTATAAATGAGGGAAAGGCATTCACATTTATTTTCATATTGACTACTTCTGGTGGCATTTATTCCTTTTATAGATAGAAATTTTTATCTATTTTAAAGATTTTTGAGACATTTGTATGGTTTTCTTGATGTTTACTCAGAATTAATTGAGCTTTATGGTTCTGTGACTATATAATTATCATAAAATATGGGTTTGGGGGAGGGACATTACTTTTTCAATGTTCTTCCTAATCTCTTTGTCTTTTTGATATTCAAAGCATACACAATGTAGATTGTTTTGCATTAACCCACATGCACCAAGGGTCCCTTGTAATCTTTTACAAAATATTTTAGTTCCCCAAGCCTGGAGATCCTAAACTGTTAGTCTTCCTAGGTCCTTCCATGCTGACCCCTGTCGGTGGTTGAGGATAAATACCTGAAGCTCATGTCACCTGCTCTTCTGTGTCACAGTATTGTGTGTCTGGTCCAAGTGTTGGTGTCATCTGCCATTATCTGGAAAACTAAAACAGTGCGTAAAAAATCTCAGATTCATTACACCTGGACGACTGATTCCTTTTGTACTACAGTCCAAGCCAATATAATTATTCTGGCCCCCTGACCAAGATCCACTCAACAGTGGTTTTGAGCTTTGACTCTAGACAATAAGTGTGAGAGGAAGAATTTGGGTTTTTTTTTCAAAGGAAGAAAAAGAGATAGGCAGAAAGCAGCATAGAGTCTGGACCTGTTTCTCCTGAGTGTGTTTTTTTGTGTGTTTGTCTGAGCAGCCATTTGTTGTCAGTTCAGAGACCAATCAAGAATGCTGAAAGAAAAGCAGATGTGGACAAAATGACTAAAGACACCAACCTGGGAGCTTCATACTTTTAGTCTTGACTTTTCTTAGACTTGGCTTTTCCTGAGACAATCTTTCTACTGTTTTTGCCCATTTAGTCAGCACATTATTTGGAGCCATAATCATTCTATCTACAGGAAAAGAGAGAAAGACAAAGAAAGAAATGGAGAGAAACTATAGGAGAAATAGAAGGGGAAAATAGAGAGGGAAATGAATGAGGAGAGATAATTAGACACCCTGAGGATCAGGCATGGAATAAACGCTCCTCTACACTCAAGGACTAAGATCAAACCAACCAGTGGAGCCTGAGGGTCAAGGACAAAATTGTCTTACAGTGAACAGTACTGATGCTTGAGAGACGACTCAATAGTTAAGAACAAACACTGCTCTTGCAGAGGATTTGAGTTCAGTTTCCAGACCCATGTCAGACAGCTCACAATTGTCTATAATCCAATTCCTGTGGATCCAGTGCTCTCTTCTGGTGTTCATGGTCAACTGTACTCATCTGCACATACTCCCACATAAACACACTGAGATAGTTTTAATCAATAACAAAAATATTTTATTGAAAAAAATTTCTACAATATATTTTGATCATGATTTTCCCTCTCCCAATTTCTCTTATACCCTTTCCCCTCTCTACTCATCCAACTTTGTTTTTTATCTCACTCTTTCTCTTTCATTAAAAAAATTAAATAAAAAAGAAAAAAACACAAAATAAATCGCAAGAGTAAAAATCAAGATAAACAACAAAAAACTAATAAGACAACATAAAGATGGCAAATCAAAGAAAAATAAAACAAAAGATCCACCAAATACCATTAAACTTATTTTGTAATGGCAAACTACTCCTGGGTACAGGGCCTGCCCTGGTATGAGACTCCATTGGAGAAAATTAATTTTCTCTTTGCCAGTCGATATCAATTGCAGAGCTTCTGATAAAGGATGAGACCCTGTTTCCACTTACTTCCCCCTTGCAGGGCTGGGACTTATTTCATCTGGCTTGAGTGTGTGCAGGTCTTGTATATGCTGTCTTTGAGTCTTTGAGTTCATAAGTGCATAATTACTGTCTCCTTGGAGTCATTCTTCACCTCTGGCTATCAGAATCTTTCTTCCTCCTCTTCCACATAGAAGCTTGAGCCTCAGGGGGTAGAGTGGTTGGTGGTGGTGATGATGACATCTCATTTGGAACTGAGTGTGCCAAAGTCTCTTACTCCCTGAACATTGTCCAGTTATGGGTCTCTGTGTTAATATTCATGTACTGAAGAAGAAACATTCCTGATGTGGACTGAGTGAGACACTCATCTATTTATTATGTCTCTTTAGCAGAAAAATAATTTTAGGTTTTCTTAGGCCTATGATCTATCTAGTTTCAGGTTTTTGGCCATTTTACCAGTGTCAAGTATAAGTAAATAATTAAAATAAAAATTAGCATTTACATTACTTTGAGGGAGTTGGAAGGGTTCACCCTGTGCCTTCAACCTTTCTTAGTCCCCAAATTTATACTAATTGTTAGTTTAGTATATTGTTGCTGCTACTTCTATTAAGTACAAAAGAGAGGGCTAGTGAGATGCCTCACTAAGTTAAGGCACTTGCTACTGGGCCTGATGACCTGAATTCAGTCTCTGTAACCCACATGGTACAAGAAGGAGAGAACCAACTCCCATAAGTTGTCCCCTAATCTCCACATTCACACCATGGTACAGTTGTGCCAAAACAATTAGACAGGCAGAGATAGGCACATATACATGTATAACACACATACATACAAAATAAATGAATAAATGCAAAATGTTGTTGCTTAAGAACCAGAGGGAAAGAGCAGGTGGGAAAACCTTGATTTCATGTTAGAGAGAAGCTGTCCTCAGTTTCAGTGTCTAAGGAGCCCTAGAATGCATAGCACCATTCACAGGTTCACCTGTGCTCTGGCCTGTCTCTCACTTCATAGCTTCTGTTAAGTTTGCCTTCCTACCATTGTCTTCTAAGGCTTCCACTACACCAATTTACCATTCTACATCTATCTTCCTGTGTGAGGCAGTAAACTGTGCCATCAGACAGAACTGGTAAAGCAAGTTCAGAACCCCAATAAATCTCATAATTGAGAATGGCAGGAACTTGAACTAGCTCCTGACCAGATTCCAGTCTTGGAGCATGTAACAACGACACCCCAATAAGAGCATGACAACCAGTCACATAGCGTACAACCTAGAGTTCTCTATGCTAGTGAAGTATCTAGACAGGCCTGAGTGTTTAGCCAATGAGCATCCCTTCCTGGACATCCCTTCCTGAAAAAGGTATTTAATCTCTGGTCCATCCTGAGTAAGATGTATGCATCTTCATCTACAATGAATAAAGCAGTTTGGACAAGACTGTCTCTTTCATTAAGAACTGCCACAGGGGGAGTTCTTCAACATATAGCACTATGCCTAAGTCTCCTGTAGAAGCCCCTCTGTACTCCTGTGCTCCTGCATCTCAGCAGCTAGGCAAAAATACAGATCAAATTTCCTGGGCTGGCTTTGGATAGAATTATCAAGATATTATGAAGCAGGGCTCCTTAAACTTTTTCCATTTGTGACCTCTTTTTGCCCAAGGCATATAAGTATATAAAATAAGCAATAAGTATATAAATTAAACAATTGCTGATAATAAATCATAATTAAATGTATTTTAAACAATTATTTAGTACACGTATTATCTTACCATTCATTAAAAATTAAAGCAAATTTGCATACTAATGAGATGGATGTGCTTGTTTCTTTATACACAATCAAATCTTGGCTGAGTATTTGATACTGTAGAACAAAGCATCTTCAACAGTTTTGGACGGATATTTTGATTTTTATAAGTGCCAATGATTACATTTCTCTACATGTATATCTAATATACATGTATGCTAGAGTGGTAGAGGTGTGTATAATACAGAGTGGTAGGGGTGTGTGTAGTACACAGTGTAGGTGTTAGCATTCTGTCTAAACTCTACCCCACAGTTACCTGGCAACAGCCAGGTATGCTTCTCCCCACAGTTACCTGGCAACAGCCAGGTGGGCCTGACCCATTATAAAAGGGGCTGCTTGCCCCCTCCTCCATCTCTTTGTCTCTTGCTCTCTCTTGCTCTCTTGGGCTCTTTCCTTGCACCCTCCCTTCCCTATTCCCTTCCCCCTTTCTCCACATGTTCATGGCTGCCCTTTACTTCTCTACTCTCTCCCCCTCTCTGCCTGTCTCTGCCTCTACTACCCTCATAACTCCCCTCCCCATGCCCTGAATAAACTCTATACTATACTATACCATCCTATACCATCGTGTGGCTGGTCCCTCAGGGGGGAGGGATGCCTCGGCATGGGCCTGCTCAGATGTCCCCTTCCTCCATACCTAACTATACATCCATAAAACATATCTTATATCTCTTTATCTTTTTATAAACACATCAGTAGGAGTGTATGTCATACAGAGTGATAGGGTTGTGTACAAGGCCATTTCAAATACTGTTGCTAATGCTGTCTCAATCTCATTAAAATCCAATTGTTTGTTTGTTGTTTGTTTTATGAAACTAAAATCAGCAACTTAAATAGCATTTTAATGCTTATTTTTTTTTTTTTACTCTTGATACTTTATTTACATTTCAAATGTTTTCGCCCTTCCAGGTCTCCCCTTTGGAAAGCCCTTATTCCAATCCCCCTCCCTCTGCCTCTATGAGGTATTCCCCCAC
The DNA here is from genome assembly GCA_028551405.1 of Uromys caudimaculatus. NCBI lineage: Eukaryota > Metazoa > Chordata > Mammalia > Rodentia > Muridae > Uromys > Uromys caudimaculatus. Next base: position 6,815,255 of record CM052707.1, on the reverse strand, counting down.
ACAACCACCCACTCCTGCCTTCCATCCCTGGCATTCTCCTATACTGGGGCACCTAACACTTTCAGACCCAAGGACCTCTCCTCCCACTGATGGCCTACAAGACCTTCTTCTTCCACATATGTAGCCAGTACCATGGGTCCCTCCATATGCCTTCTTTGGTTGGTGGTCCAGTCTCTGGGAGCACCAGGGGGGGCCTGACCAGTTGATACTGTTGCTCCCTACCCATGGGGCTGCAAACTCCCTCAGCTCCTTCAGTCTTTTCTCCAACTCCTCCACCTGGGACCCCACGCTCAGTCCAATAGTTGCTGTGAATTGAATCATGGGTATTCCGAACTTTTGGGATAATATATGCTTATCAGTGAGTACATACCGTGTTTGTTCTTTTGTGACTGAGTTACCTCGCTCAGGATGATATTTTCAAGTTCCATCCATTTGCCTGCAAATTTCATTAAGTCATTGTTTTTAATAGCTGAGTAGTATTTCATTGTGTAAATGTACCACATTTTCTGTATCCATTCCTCTGTTGAGGGACATCTGGGTTGTTTCCAGTTTATGGCTACTATAAATATGGCTGCTATGAACAGAATGGAGCATGTGTCCCTATTACATGTTGGAGCATCTTCTGAATTTATATGCCAAGGAGTGGTATAGATGGGTCCTCAGGTAGTATTATGTCCAGTTTTTTGAGGTTCCGCCAAACTGATTTCCAGAGTGGTTGTACCAGCTTACAATCCCACCAACAATGGAGGAGTGTTCCTCTTTCTCCACATCCTCACCAACATCTGCTGTCACCTGAGTTTTTGATCTTAGCCATTCTGACTGGTGTGAAGTGGAATCTCAGGGTTGTTTTGATTTGCATTTCCCTGATGACTAAGGATGTTGAACATTTCTTTAGGTGCTTCTCAGCCCTTCGACTTTCCTCAGTTGAGAATTCTTTGTATTCTCATATTATTTGCAAAGAATGATATTTTGATTTTTTTCTTTCCAATTTGTATCCCTTTGACCTCCTTTTGTTGTCTATTTGCTCTAGGTAAACAGGGAGAGAGTGGACAGCCTTGTCTAGTCCATGATTTTAATAAGAATGCTTCAAGTTTCTCTCCATTTAGTTTGATGTTTGCTACTGGTTTGCTGTATATTGCTTTTACTATGTTTAGGTATGGGCCTTGAATTCCTGATCTTTCTAAGACTTTTACCATGAAGTGATGTTGAATTTTGTCAAATGCTTTTTCAGCACCTAATGAAATGACTATGTGGCTTTTTTCTTTGAGTTTGCTTAGTTAGTGGATTATATTGATGGATTTCTGTATATCGAACCATCCCTGCATCCCTGGGATGAAGCCTACTTATCGTGATGAATGATCATTTTGGTGTGTTCTTGGATTCGGTTTGTGAGAATTTTATTGAGTATTTTTGCATCGATATTCATAAGAGAAATTGGTCTGAAGTTTTCTATCTTTGGTGGGTCTTTGTGAGTTTTTGCTATCACTGTAACTGTGGCCTCACAGAATGAATTGTGTAGTGTTCCTTCTGTTCCTATTTTGTCGAATAGTTTGAAGAGTATTGGTATTAGGTCTTCTTTGAAGGTCTGATAGAATTCTGCATTAAACCCATCTGGTCCTGGACTTGTTTTGGTTGGGAGACTTTTAATGACTGCCTCTATTTCTTTAGGGGTTATGGGACTTTTTAAATGGTTTATCTGATCCTGACTTAACTTTGGTATTTGGTATTTGTCTAGAAAATTGTCCATTTCATCAAGATTTTCCAATTTTGTTGCATATAGGCTTTTGTAGTCAGATCTGATGATATTTTGAATTTCCTCAGATTCTTTTGTTATATCTCCCTTTTCATTTCTGATTTTGTTAATTTGGATAGTGTCTCTGTGCCCTCTGGTTATTCTGGCTAAGGGTTTATCTATCTTGCTGATTTTCACAAAGAACCAGCTCCTGGTTTTGTTGATTCTTTGTATTGTTCTTTTTGTTTCTACTTGGTTGATTTCAGCCCTGAGTTTGATTATTTCTTGCCTTCTACTCCTGTTGGGTATATTAGCTTCTTTTTGTTCTAGAGCTTTCAGGTATGCTGTTAAGTTGCTAGTGTATGCTCTCTCCAGTTTCTTTTGGGAGGCACTCAGAGCTATGTGTTTTCCTCTTAACATGGCTTTCCTTGTGTCCCATAAGTTTGGGTATGTTGTACTTTCATTTTCATTAAATTCTAGAAAGTCTTTAATTTTTTTCTTTATTTCTTCTTGATCAAGTTATCATCGAGTAGAGCATTGTTCAGCTTCCATGTGCATGTGGACTTTCTGTTATTGTTGCCATTGAAGACCATCCCTAATCCGTAGTGATCTGATAGAAGGCATAGGATTATTTAAATCTTCTCATATCTATTGAGATTTGTTTTGTGACCAATTACATGGTCAGTTTTGGAGAAAGTACCATGAAGTGCTGAGAAGAATGTATATTCTTTTGATTTAGGATGAAATGTTCTATAGATATCTGTTAAACCCATTTGGTCCATAACTAACTTCTGTTAGTTTCACTGTGTCTCTGTTTACTTTGTGATTCCAAGATCTGTCCATTGATCAGAGTGGGGTGTTGAAGTCTCCTACTATTATTGTGTGAGGTGCAATGTGTGCTTTGAGGTTTAGTAAAGTTTCTTATATGAATGTGGGTGCCCTTGTATTTGCAGCATGGATGTTCATAACTGAAAGTTCTTCTTGTTGATTTTTCCTTTGATGAGGGAGAAGTGTCCTTCCTTATCTTTTTTGATGACTTTTGGTTTAAAGTCGATTTTATCCAATATTAGAATGGCTACTCCAGCCTTTTTCTTGAGACCATTTGCATGAAAAATTTTTTCCAGCCCTTTACTCTGAGGTAGTGTTTGTCTTTAACACTGAGGTGCGTTTCCTGTATGCAGCAAAATGCTGGGTCCTGTTTATGTATCCAGTCTGTTAGCCTACGTCTTTTTATTGGGGACATTAAAATGTTTAAACCTGAAGATGTACTAATGTGATACTTATAAAGAATGATGTTAAGAAATTATTAGGTTTTTTATTTTTCTAAATGCATTTCTCTAAGAGTAGAAAATGTATACATGCAACAAAATACAGTGCAATTTATACTATTTGGTATCCTCAGATCTGGGCAAATAGCAAGGCAATTTGTTGATGTGACAACATATACAGTGTAAGGTGTGTATGTTGTGTGTTTGAAACCAAGTTGGCAGAAATACTGCCATTTAACACTGGTGAGTAGTGCTGGGAATACCTTTGGATTTGTCATGTGTGTGATTTCGAATTAGTTTTGGACATTGTATGTTGAGAACATTTCATGTTGCATTTTAGAGAATAACATTTCTAACTGCCAATTACTGTTGCTGTCATAGCAGTTAGCATGGACAGAACTTTCTTGGATGAATGGATGGATGGACACATGGACACCTGGAGGGACATGCTGATGGATGACTGAAGTTATTACCTTAGTAATAACTAGGGTTGGTAAGAACATTTTCTAACATTTTCATGTTAGAAAAGTATTACTACAATAAGGAGAGAATAGTCAATAAATATTAGCTCTTCAAAGCATCGTTGCTGGAGATGAAGGCCATTCTTCAAGATGCTTTTGCCAATGATAGCAGCAGAGGAGATAGGGAAGAGGTGGGGGAGGAGGAAAACTATACATGACAGAGAGGAATTCAAGGTGGGATAAATGACTCTTGTTATTAGAGCTCTAAGATCAGTGGGCAGAACAACCACCTGCGGGGCTTTCAGCATACAGCCAGAAATAATTGAAAGAAGTGGGAGAAATATGTGTTTCACTTTGTCTTCTGTAGCCCTGGGAAAGTGGCTTTGGAAGTTACTTAGCTCCATTTTGATGTTCTGACAGGGGAACTAGTAGAAAGCAGTTAGCCCTAAAGGATCTGATAGTAAATTACTGTAATCCCTGTCTCCATGGGGTGAGCAAATGAATTTTTTTTAAGAGTCAGTTTTCAGAAGGAAAACAACAAAACAGAAAAAAACCAGATAACAAACTTGACATTTCTGAAGTAAAGGATCCAGCGACCAAAACGCAAAGTGTGGCTGAGGCTGAATAAGTAAAAAAAAAAAAAAAAAAAAAAAAGTGGCATGACTACACAAAGATGAGTCACTGCGGGAGGCAGCCACCTCCTGTAGGGCTGACAGAGCTAAAAGCAGAGATGTTCTTGTTCTGAGCCCAGGAAGGCACTGCACAACACTGGGAAGAGATGGCTCCAGGCAGTGGTGGAGTTAAGCAGGAAGGTCCTGCTGGGAATACTAGATAGTGCCTCCTGCTGAGTTTTGAGGACACCAAGAAGAGAGCTGCTTGGCACCAAAAAGAAAGCTGCTTAGGATCACAAAGGGATGAAGCCTTTTCCAGAAATACCAACAAAAAATGGCAGCAATATGGGAAGAAAACCTAGGCCTCTCTCCTCTCACAATGTCTCCTTGCCGGTAAAGCTAAACAAGAACCCAAATGGCTGGAAAGTTCAGAGAATGTAATTTACTCAGCTTTCTTATTTAGATACACAGGATGGAAAATACAGATGGAGAAAATAAAATAAGCTTCAAGGAAGAAGATGTTGGTAATGAGAAAGGATAGCCCTGGGATGTTTGTAATATGCTAATTCTGCCCTCCTGTGAGGGGCTTCAGACAAGGAGTGAATTACACCTGTGACTTGTGAACCAATCCCCTAATGAATAAAAGAGCCAATCACTGGGCACAGAGGAGACACTTCTGGGTTGGAGAGGAGAAGAGAGGAAGAGGAGGAGAGAGAGAGGTGCCTTTTGGAATGAGGGCAGCATGTAGTAGGTAAGATGTAGGTAGCTAGTAGAGTCTCCTGGTATCATGGCGGATCTGCAAGGATTCGTCACCAGAGAAATCAGACTTTGATAAGGTTTACAAGATTAGGTTTCAGTTGATGCACCCAGAGATTGAGTCACCATTGTTTCTGAGCTAAGTTTGTGTTGTGTTTTCCTTCACTCGGCGGTGGCTTGTCTGGATTCAAGAGAGAAAGGTACAGCAGCAAAGTGTGGGTTTGCCTGACGTGCACCACAGAGGCCAAGGGGTTATTGAAGCATGGGGCTGGCATGGTAGTGACCTGCCAGTGGGAACCAAGTGAGCTGGGTAGAGAGATCGTGGAGCTCTGACTCAGAGCTCCATGAGATGAAAGCAGGTTGGTCATTGTCCGCCAATGCATGACTGGCCAGCCTGCCAGGGATGAGAGAACCAGGGCATAGTGCGGGAACATACTATACATTCCTTCTTTTTTAATACTTCCCACAACAGGAAGAGTACCACGAGGACCATTGAGACAGCAATGATAATGATGACTGCAATGAAAATAAAGGCAATGTGACTAATGAGACTGCTCAGTAGGTAAAGATGCTCGTTCCCAACCCTAATGACCTGAGTTCAGTCCTTGGAACCCACATGATGGAAGGAGAGAACTAAATTCTGAGAGTTGTCCTACTACCTTGACATCTGTACCATGATACAAATATTGCACACACACATACATACACACACACACACACACACACACACACACATAAAATAAATATAATTTAAAAGCTCCAATACCAACTGGTGATTATGACCAACCATTATTATAAAGCACTTTGCAATTGGAGTTGGGGGAAAACAGAGGAAAAGCAAGATAGAGTGATACACACAACTGTAGGGTTTAAAACTTTATCCAAGAGACACACATCTTGTCTTTTGTAGTGCCCAGATCCTTCTTCCATCCACACCCCCCTCCACATACACACACACACAGAAAAAAAATTGATATTTATTCTGTGACTGTCAAGGGACTTGCCTCTGTGCTGAGGAATTTTCCCATTCCCTCATTTGATTTTCACAGTTATCACATATTGAGAATGAAAAGCAGGCTAGCAGTTTTAAATAAACAACAGCCAGTAAATTGCTTACATGCAGAGGAAAGAAGCCCTGGTTCTATCTGCCTGAAGTCTAGGTGCCTTCAGATGAAGGAGTGAAACCAGTTTCTAAAATGCTTACTCACAGTCTTTGCAGAAAGCTGTATCCATCTTCCATCTTCTTGAAGGCTCTGCATTTCCATCACTGCCTTTGAGCTAAGGATGTACTAAGCAACTTGGGAGCCAATAGTTGGGGAATGGGGGGGACAAGCTATTCTGTGCAAGTAGGCTGTAGTTTAAGAAAGGATTTTTGAAGTTGACAATGAAAGTACTTTCTCTGTATCAATGGAATTTAAATATTGAATATCCAAACACTGAAGAGTAACGAATTATTTAAAAGAAACAAAGAAATGTTAAAGATATTACCATAACTTACCCCAACAAAAGAGGGGTATAGTTCAAGAAGCAGAAAGCTAGCTAAGCTGAAGAGAAGAGACATGTAAATTCCCCTACAAGGAGCATAGCCAGGAAGTCTCCTTTCAGCATAGATGCCTCTACTGGAAGAGTATAGATAGCATCCATCTGAACAGTAAAAGTCAAGTTTGTGTGGGTATAGCCAGGTTCCATGTCTGTTCTAAGAGACTGTTTTCATGATAGAAGATAAAGGAATCTGGCACTTGGTGGTTTTTATTTTGGGTTTTTGTTTGTTTGTTTGTTTGTTTTTTGTTTTTTTATGGACATCTGGTATTCCATAGTTTCTACTTTTTCCTATGTTAATCTTAAGGGTCTCTTTTCCCCAGCACAATCCTGATGAAAACATTTTCCCATTTGGTTATATTCTCTCTTCCTACCTCTTACTCACACCTTTCCTTTCTCACTTTACCTTACACAAATCTCAAAGACCACAAGAATCTGCCAGAATTGCATTTTCTGGGAAATAACAGTAAAAATCTCTCCATGTGGCTTCCCAGAGAAATCCAGAAACAAAAAGAGGCTTTGAGTGAGTGGGTGTGCTCATCCACAGACTCATGCCCAGAGCTCTCTACATGTGCTAGGGTGCGAATGGAGGGGAGAAGATTAACAGGAAGTGAGAAGAAGCATGGCTATGTTTAAACCTTCTCCCTTGGCTAATCTCTTATTGACTGAAAATCAGCAGGAGGAGGTCATGTCTTTGGTGGCTTCCCTCACCACTCCCTCCTCTGCAGGATACTTCAAGTAAGACCTGACAGTTAGAGAACATCCTAGGTAATCAATTCAGATGGTAAAACCCCACCTTAATAAATGTATTAGCCTTGGTCCCACCAATACATCCTTAAAGAAAGTACAAGGAGAGTGCATCCAGAACATCCCAGGTGGATTAAGATGGATGTGGGAAATACAGACAAGGTATGGGCTTCATTACAGGAGAAACAAGAGAGAAAAATGAAGCAAAATTAGAGTAGAGGAAAGGAAAGAGAACTTCTCTCTTCACACTTAATTTTCTGCCTAGAAACTGGGCCAGGCAACTTGCTTCCTTAGAGTACACAATGCCATTTGTGGAATGATGTAATGAATGAAGTGGTTCCAGGTCAAGGTCCTGCTGACCAGAAAGAAGTCTGACCCTTGTTTTGCTGGTCCATATTGCCAAAACCCAACTGAAAACAATAATCTGGAAACAGTTGTCAAAAGACTCCATTTTTCTGCGTTCTATATGAATTTTCAATTAAGCCACAGCCTCCAAGGTCATGGACAGTGTTAGCCCCAGTCAACGTTCAGCTACTCAGTGACAGCAGCCACATCATCACTAGCTGTGAAATATGACATGTGTAGCCTTTTAAAAGTCCACATCATCATGCCCTGCTCTCTCTCTTCACTCTCTTTTTCTCTTTTCTTCTCTCTCTCTCTCTCTCTCTCTCTCTCTCTCTCTCTCTCTCCCTCTCTCTCTCTCTTTTGTCCCTGCTCTGACACCCCCCCATACATTTCTTATGTGGTATCTGTTTTGTGGTGTGGTCTTTGCTGCATTCCTTGGCCCAGACTGATCCTCCAAGGTACACTGTTGCAAACCCCTAATAGTCAGTACATGTTCGTTCAAGTATTCATCTATTAAGCTACTTATGAGATGTCTAGTAAATGCTGCATACTTTGTGCTTTGGCACTGTGATGATAAACAATAGAATAATAATGAATCAGATGTATGTCACATTCCTCATGGGCAAATCCATAAATGTTAAAAGATGTTAGCAGCCACAGTTACTATATTAGGAGTCACAGGTAAGGGACATAACCTGCTATCATGAGATATAAATACATGTTAAGGGTAGGGAGATGGCTCAGTCAGTACTTGCTTTGTAAGTATGAGGTCTCATCTTTAGTTCCTCATCACAGATGTGGAAGCTAGACATGGTGGCACACATCTATAACTTTGAAGACAGAGAAGCAATGACAGGTAGAGCTCCACCTTTCTAATCAACCTGTTTAACCAATCAATGAATCCCAAGTTTAGTGATCTTTACATACATATGCATGCATACTTGCACACACACACACACACACACACACACACACACACACACACACACACACACGTATATATACATACATTTGAAAAAGAAGGACATATTTTAGAGCAAGTAAGATTTAACAACTATTATGTGAAACTAGACAAAGGGCTTAGCTCAGGTTCCTCCATTTAAAGGAAAGAGCTGGACAAAGTTCCATATATCAGAGCAACATATTAGGGAAAGTGTAGGGGCTCAGAATGACAGGATCAGGCACAAGTGTCAAGCCACGAAGTCCAAATATTATGTGCAGAGGGGTGTATGTATGTAATGATGTAAGCCTAGCATAGTTTAAAAAGTAAATAGAGTCAGATTCTAATTGATATTTTTGAAATTATAATTACATCATTGAGTATATGAAGAAATTTACAGACCTGTAAGCAGGAAAGGAATGACCTAATTGCATTTATATTTGAAATGTTTAATTCCTTCTGTGGAGAATACATTAAAGGAAGTAAAGCTAGTTAGAGGCTGAGACAATGATTCAGATGACAGATGAAGCTGACCCAATTGTGGGAAGAACTGGGAGTTGGGGAATCAGATGAAGTTGTGAATGAGAGGGTGTGATGGAAGAAAGAGATTTGAGAGAGCTGCTTGGCAGAAACTAAATGACAATTGGATACCGGAGAATAGTTAGGAAAGACATTCTTTCTGGCATCTATCACCCAGCTTGGCAGATGATGGCACCAGGTGCTAGACGAGAAGAAGAAACATAGAGAGAGACAAGGTGTTGAGTCATTCAAGAGACATCCTAGAAGCACTGCTAACTACAGACCAAGACCTGGGAGGCATCACCCACTGGGGGCATAAAGGCCACAGCACTGGACGCGATTCTACAGGATGATGTGGAGCCCGCAACCACGCTGTTCTACCCTCCTCTTCCCAGGTCAGATCCTTTGACTCAGTCTTCTACCAGAGCATGCATAAGGCTGAGACCTACAAATGTAGTAATTTGATAAGAGGAGGATTTCTTAATATTAGGTTTGTGTAAGAGGAAAGTCTTCTGTGCTTGCTTTCCACTGTGGTTCCTAGAGTCAGCTACCAATTATACTGTCTTGTTGCTCTTACCTTGCAGTTTCCTTTAACATTTAGACAAATCTTTTTGAAAACACAAGTCAGTTTTAGTTCTGTTTAAGGAATAGAGGTAAAGGGAGTTTTGTCAATCTTGAGTCCAACTCTTAGAAGGGAAGCTGCACACTTTGAGGTTTGACAATAGTGTCACAGGAAGTGCTATAGTTGGATAAGTGTCCCGTAAAGAATCAATGTTTTGTTAGTACTCAGACTATGGTGCTTTTGAATGGTTCTAGAAACTTTAAGAGATGGGGATTGGTTTTAGCTCATTGAAGATGTGACCCTGAAGGGGATTGTTAGACTCTAATCTAACCCCACCTCTCTCTTTCCAAGGCTGTTTCAAAGGCCAGAGGGAACAGGTAACTGGAATATAGTAGAAATTCTGATGTTTTCTTTGGCATGCTAAAAAGAGTTATGCCTGTAATTTTAATTTTTCAAAGCATATTTTTAATGATGGATCTTAAATGCTTTAACCTCCCTTTTAATCCACCACCCACCAGATGTAGTAGGAAAGAAAGGATACAGGGGAAGTGGACCTGTTTAGAAAGGTTTTCTGGAGCAACTCCAGTCTGTGTTATCTGTAAATCTGCAGTTCAGTTCACAGCTTAGCAGCGGCAGCCTAATCCACTCACACTTCATGGAAATATCAGGTCAGCAACAGTGGTGACAGGATCTAGCAGAGACAGCCAGGCCTCAGCCTAGAGTCAGAAGGAGGGACCAGATGGAACGCCAAGAGAAGTTCTTAGCTGTGCCTCTTTCAGAGAAGCGAAGATCTGTCTTAACAGATATCACTGGGCCAATCAGCCCAAGTTCACGGCACACCACCAGAAGTTTTTTTGGCTCCGTTCTCTCTATGCTGTTCTGACAAAAGGAACTCAACTACACAATGTAAGCTGGACCAATACATGTGTGTTGTTAGCAAGGAATCCTTCATCATGCATCCTTTCATATGCTTGCTTTAGCAGAAAGTCCTTTCTCTTGTGTCTGCTTCAGCTCAATGTTCCTTCATGTATTTGTCCCAGGAAAACATCCAACCAACCTTTCAAAGAACCCTTAAGTTTCCACTTCATCTGCCAAACGTCATGCTGAGCCTTTTCTGCTTGCCAGTGAGGCTAAGTTGCAGCCCATAAGCTCTTTAACTACTTTTTCCATTGGCTTTTCCCTCATTTCATAAGAAACAGAGCAGGAGAAAGCCACAGCTGCATCTCCCTCTGTATACTGTTCAGAGATTGGGTGAATGACTACAGAGAGAGTACTTTGGGGCCTCTAGCCAGGTCCTTCCTCCTGCCAGTTTTCAGCTCCTCTCTCTACTTTCCACAGAAAGATGAGAATAGGTTTCTGTCAGCTCCTAGATAGGACAGCTGGGAGGATGACAAGGTAGCTAGGAAAGATACATATTCAACAGAGTCCATGTTGTGTGTCGATATTTATCATGCCAGAAGTAAAAGAGATCATTTGAACCATCAAATAAAGGGTTTGCAAATACAAACACTGTCACACTCATGTCAGGTTCCTTTGTCATTGTGTAAGAACACTGCCTTATACCAGCCAGCATGTGGCATTCTCCTGTGGGCCAATATTCTCCAGAGAGGATGAGGTCCAAAAAGTTACTCGGTGGAGGGTGAGAAGTTACACATTCTTCACTGTGAGTATGGGGAGCAAGTTGAACCAGGGACTGTCTGCATCTTTGGGACTGACTAATGTAGAGAGTCAAACTGAGATGGAAGCATGTGACACAGGAAAGTCCAGCTGTGAAAGCAGGGAGGCTCTGTAACCCCAAACACACTGGGATTCCATAAATGGCATAAACTCTGAAGATGCCCTACTTCTGGCTATTTAGCCAGTTCACTAAGTCAGGGAACATCAACTGTTTCATAACTTGACACTATAGCAATCTTTCCTAATCTACTAGGAAACTTTGCTGTTCTCCTCCATCCTAGAATCAATATGGTCCCAAATAAGAATGTCCTTGTTGTACCAACTGCTTTCTACACTCTGTCTGCTATGCTGACTATCCTTGTCCAATTATCAATTTTCTTATGTCTTAGGTTTATTCTCAGTAAGGTAGAAGGGTAAAATCCTCACCTAATACTACATGCTTAGCCCAGCACTAGTGCTCAGTGGGCAGTGGAAGTGATGGTATCATTGTAAAGAACAGTGTAGATATTTGTATTTAGGGAAGTGACTAGTCACAGTGGCCCTGATGCAGTCTTGCTCCTTGGGTATGTTGGTGAGGGCATATCCAGTCAAGACAGGCATCTGGATCTGTAGACTCAAGAATGAGTGTTCTGTTGAGAGTCTCAAAACAAAGGGATGCAAAAAGAGGAATCATGTGATGAAGATTGGAAACTAAATGATAACAGATTTCACTATCTGCCTCATCATGGTCTCCAGCACTCAGCCTTGGGTTTATACTGTCAGCTTCCTTGGTTCTGAAGCCATAGTCAGGACTTAGACTTAGTGGCATTAAGTTGCTTTCCAAAGTCTTCAGTGCAGACAGCCTTTAGGACTTCTCAGTGGCCATAAGCATATGACACAATTATTTGTAATGACCCCTACCTCTCACATACACACACGCTATGGGTTTAACCAGCTGTGAATCAAAAGGACCTGGGATGGAATTGAATCTGTACTCACTTTTGTTTTCTTGCGATAATTTGCTAAGTAATATATGGCAACTATTTTACACATCATTTCCATTGCATTGTGTACTATAAATAATATGGAAATGATTTAAAATATATAGGAGGACTTCTTATACAAATCTCACGCCATTTTGTAAAAGTGACTTGAATCTTAAGGTTTTAGACTGCAGAAAACAATGGCTGTGTGTCCTGCTGATTCTGTCCTGGAGAACCGACACTAACACAGTGCTATTACCTCTACTTTAATTCTGGGAAAACAGTCCTGAAGTTGCCCCATTCCTCTACCACACCTCTCATTATGCTTTGAAAACAAAATGTCCTTTCAGGGTTCCTGTGTTGAGGGATTGGTCCCTAGCTTTCCAGTCTGTTCACACCTTGATCCCTTAAGCCAGTTCCATCCTCATTCCTATCCACTCTCGACAACCAATGACCATTACATTGGAGCCATTTTCTTTGGGAACAATGACATGCAAAAGTAGTAGTTTAGCTCACTGAAGATCACCCTAAAACCTTTCTTCCTGCCTCACTTCAGGTCTGCTCTAATATGCCTTCATGTCTTACCTGATCTTCAGAATTGTGGGTTGATTTTGTTCTGCTGGACTGATAACAATATAATAATATCACACACTAACTTTGAACTTGAATTTAGGACTTTGTCTTGCTTTGCTGAGCTTTCTTCTCTGTAAGCTTCTCAGATGAATGTAGTTCAGCCTATCACTCCTTGACATCCAGATTATACCACATTAGTTTTGACTGACATCTGACAAAGACTCCCATTCTAGGGCCAGACTAGACCATGTGTTTGTCCCTAGATTTATGGGAGAACAGTTACAAAATTATTTATCTGGTGTAAAGAATGAGCTAGTGTGTGTGTGTGTGTGTGTGTGTGTGTGTGTGTGTGTGTGTGTGTGTGTAAGAGAGAGAGAGGATGCATGTGGGTATGTCTTTGTGCATGTGTTCATTTGTGCAAGTATGGAATTTTTGTGTATGTGTAAGAGAAAGTCAAACATAGAAATAGAATAAGAGATATAGAGATATATATAAAGAGAGAGAGAACAGAGTGTCTTACTGCTCTTATAAGATAGCCTGACACAAACACTTTAAGAATGAAATCATGTGGTTTTGCTCATGGTTTCAAAGGGTTCAGTCCATGGTTGGCAAAAGCTCCATGGGCCATATCATTCTGTCAGCCCTTTTAAAAATTAGGGGCAAACATGTCTAATATTTATTTCATGAAATCACCAACATCAAATATGATTCCAAACTCTTTACATAGTAAAATAGTCACCAGCCTGGCATGCTACCACATGAGCCATACTAGGTGGGCAGAAACCAACAGATGTAACTTCTCTTCTTGTATAATACAGTTTGTCTCTGATAATCTGCTTGTCATGCCTGACTTCCTATTTCCTGCTGCAGAACTCAGAGTCCATCTCATTACACAATCCCTAGGCTTGCTCTAGTCTGCTGGCTGCAGAATTAACTTGTCATGTCTGTCCTGCTGTTGGGACCCGTGAGGTGTCAGAGACTTAAACAGCTGAAATGCCAAAGGGAGGGAAACTTGTCTGCCTACATTCTGTCATGTCCCATCTGCAGCACCATGTTGAGCTCATTAAGGTGCATGTTGGAGGGGGCTAGGGACAGATATATGTATGGGGAGATGAGGCCCAATTCTGAGTTTAAAAATCATAAGGATATGTGTTTGTAGAACATTTTATACTTCCAAATAACTTCCTCACATTTTCACCTGTTAGGCAAGCTACAGGGAGGTGTTATTTCTCTTTTAATGGAGTTAGTTGCCATGTTGGAAGAAATCCTGAATGCTGAATCAAAATCATGTCCGGAATACACCTGCAAATTCACTTGCTTTATCCAACCCTAATTCTCTCAGCTCAAAAACCAGACATCAAACCAGTGTGAAAGACACTTCATCAGAAGTAACCTAACTTAAACAATATTTTATATATTCTAAGGGATGACCTGTGCTGCTCCATAATAATACATTACAACAATTCTATTATAAAACTTGCTCAAGCTCAAATGATATAGCATCCATGACACCAAGAAGGGTATCCTGGAGCTAATGCCCCGGCTTCCACTCTCTGCTCCTGCTTTCTTTTACTCTGTGGCTCAGAGAAGCTTGCTTACAGATCCACTGTTTCATCTGTAAAATGAAGAGTAAGGAAAGCTGTTCTGAGAGTTCAGTTATACAGTGCAGGCAAAGCACAGAGCAGAGAGGATAATGCATGTTCAGTCATCAGCTGTCACTTTGTCATCATCTCCGCTACTGCCATCTCAGAGGCAGACTCTATAATTCTTAGTTAAGTACTGCAGCATCCCTTTGTCACTATGATGACCTCAAGTCAAGTCACAGGTTAGAGCCGGCCAAGATCACTAGGCATCCTATCCATCTCTTACTTGAAGTAAATTTTAGAAAGGGAAATGGGTCCTGAAGGTCTTTGGTAGGCTTGAAAGAAGCTCAGCACTCAGTTGAGGTCCCGAGTTCAGTCCAGTGATGCTTCTACATCCTGCACTCAGAGACCATGGGTCTTAGAGGTTCAGAGGCTATACCAGTCTACTTGCTTATCCCACCACTAATATGAGAAGCAATTGTCATACAGAGAGGAAACTGGCATGGCATAGTTATGTAAAAGTGAGAAAGGGGCTCAGTTCTTTTCATTCTTAGTGCAAAGTGTTCCTTCCTAACTCCACAGCCTCCTTCAGAACCTCCTAATGGGACAGGGAAGATAACTCAGTTTGTAAAGTGCTTATTTCATGGAAGTGAAGCCCTGAATTTGGTCCCCAGGGCCCATATAAAAAGCTGGGCATGGAGGTATGCTTAAGATTCCAGTGCTGGGATCTTAAGATAGGCAGATCCTTAGATTGCCTAATTTGTGAGATCCAGATTCCAGTCAGAGACCTGTCTCAACAGATAGGGTACACTGACGCTCTCAACTATGGAATAATACAAAAGAACCACATGCACCATATGCAGAGCAAGTATAGCTTTCTATGGTTCTCAGAGCAGGTTCTGTGAACCTTGGACTTTTTAGATCACCCACACCTTTCGCACACCAGTGGGGCAGGGGGAATACATATGCAATGATTGCAGATAGCATTTCACCATGGACTTTGGAGCTCTTCTGTACATCTCAGCACTGCTCTTCAGATATAGTGTCAACACTACATTTGTGAACTAGACCCAATGTCAGGAGAGGCCTCTTTACTAAAACTTCCCAAGTAGGAGAAAAATATATCAACACTACATTTGTAAACTAGACCCAATGTCAGGACAGGCCTCTTTACTAAAACTTCCCAAGTAGGAGAAAAATATATCAACACTACATTTGTAAACTAGACCCAATGTCAGGACAGGCCTCTTTACTAAAACTTCCCAAGTAGGAGAAAAATATATCAAGGATACCTTAAAAGCCTTTCTTCCTTATAACCCAACAATCTTTATTACCTCTTCAGTCACCCACAATGTTGTCCACTGAGGGCCCCTACAATGATTACCAATTCTGACCTTAGTCATCAGAGCCAGACAGAGACCGTATTTCTGTAACCTCATAGAGCCAGAACTGCTTCAACTACCCATCTGGTATCTTCACATACAGTTATAATAGGAACTGTCTATACTCATACTGAAACAAGACCATAGAATACAGAAGAGCTGTCTGTTCCATCAACTACCCATATATTAATACAACACAGCAAGAATAAGAAAAATTAAGAAACTCCACTGGGAGTGGAGTTTCAATCATAAGACTCAAAGATATAGATAGACTAAAAGTGAATGAATGGATTAAATTTGTCCCTATTTAAGTAGAAATCAAGAGAATACAGGTAGTAATATTTATAGTGCAAAATGAGCAAATAAAAACTACAACAGGAGAGATAAGGCATATCACTAAAAATGACATTTATCTGGAAAATATAACTGTAAATGCATATGCAGCCAAGATAGGAGGACCTAAATATACAAAGCCAAGACAGATCTGAAAAGAAAGATAAACAGCAAAAGACTAACAACAGGGACTTTAATATTTCACTACCAGTAATGGCTGGATTGTCCAGATTGAATGTCAATAAGGAAACACCAGACTTGAAGTGCACTTTAAATGTAGCATACTAAATGGACTTAACAGACCCAAGGGATGGACACAGGCAGAACAGCATAGTGATGCATTCTTTCAGGGTGCTTACAGAACACAGGAAAGGTAGAGCATATCTTAGGTCACACAATAAGCTGCAGCAAATTTAGGAAGACAAATAAAATAATCTTTCTTTTCTCACTGCAAATGTATGCAACTTGAAATCAGTAACAGTAAGAAAATGATTTTTTTTTCTACAAATATAAAGTTGAAGGACCATGTTTCTAAAGACAAGATGAAAATTCCTATCATGAGTCAAAAGAAACACAATAGAAACATAGCATAGCAAATAATAATAACAAAGATGAATACAGAAATAAATATGTTGGAAACTAGAAAAATAGAAGCTAGAAACTAGGAAAAATGGAAAATATACACTTGAATTTTCAAAAAGAATCAAGTGAATAACCTCTGGGTAGATGAATCTGTTTAAAAGACCAATAGGGAAGACTCAAATAGAATCAGAAATGAGATAAAAGTATTAGCCCAGCACATAAAAATATAAAGGATAATGAGACAACTATGCAGAATCATAAACCAGTCATTTGAGTAACCCAGAAGATCATGACAAAATTCAGAATTTATAATCTATAAAGAAGGAATCACAAGGAAACAGAAAATTTGAGCAGATCAGTAAAGACTAAGAAACTTAGATCAACCAAAACAAGCAAAAACTGTTCATGGGGGAAAACCCCAGCATCTGTGGGTCAGTTCTATCAGATGTAGAAAGGACTGCTATTCTTTACAAACTCTTCTCTTTAGAAGATTTGCTTTTAGTTGCATGTACTTACATGTTTGGTGGGGCAGGGTTAGGAGCGGGGTTCATGTGAGTCCATGGAGTCTAGAAGAGGACATCAGATCCCCTGGAAATGAAATTGTAGGCAGCTGTCAACTGCTTGGGTATAGGTG
Source organism: Uromys caudimaculatus (assembly GCA_028551405.1). Lineage (NCBI taxonomy): Eukaryota > Metazoa > Chordata > Mammalia > Rodentia > Muridae > Uromys > Uromys caudimaculatus. The sequence goes on along the minus strand of CM052707.1, from coordinate 6,798,049 downwards.
CTGGGAACTGAAGTTCCTCCGAAAGAGCAGTATATATACCTAACCATGCAGCCATCTCTCCAGCCCAAAGCATTTTCTTTAAAAGTGTGAATGATGGCAGCCTTGTCTACATCATGAGTTTCAGGACAGTCAGAACTACACAGAGAGATCTTGTTCAAAAAAAATGTGAATGGTGCCTTGCCTACCCGATGCCAGTGACCATGGTGGCTCTATCAGGCCCTTGAAGAGTTAAGCTATGAATTAAGAAGAAAGTAAGATTACAGAGGATTTCAAACCTCATTCCAGCTCTGAGTAGTGATAATACAAATCACTTTAGGATATAGATTTAGGCATCAGTTACGCCTTGTGAGGGAAGAATAATAACTAAAGTGAATCAATGTCTATGATTCAGCTGTGTCAAGTTATCTACAAAATGACTTTTCTCAGAAGAATTGTCATCAATAATTCTCAATGAATACCTCTATAGGTCCTTTGTGAATTTCTGGTAGACAAAGGAATTATAAGAAAAAAATGGTGATTCTGTTATTTTTTCACCGTGGAAATTGAATGTACTTGCATGCTGAAAACAATCAAATTTGAGTTTTAAGTATCCACTAACGATTCTTATTTAAGAGGCTGGGTCCTAAGCATGGACCTCTCTTAAGGTAGCAGGACCTTTAGGAAGTAAGGGAATCAGGGACCCTTTATCAATCAGAATTCTCAAGAGGAACAGAACTGGTCAAGTGAATGTATATTACAAAAATGATTCATTGGATTTATCTATACAATGGGGGCAAGATGGTCTAGCAATGGTCATCTGCATACTGGAGAGATAAGAACCCTGTATCCACTCAATCCACTGGATATCTCAACAGTCTCTATGATGCAGCTCTGAAGGCTGGAGGATTCCTGGAGAGCCACCAGTTTTCAGTCTACATTGGAAGGTCTAAGGAACTGTATTCTGAAGTCAGTGAAGGACAGTAGCTACTGAGGCAACAGTAACAACATAGCTACACTCCAGAAAGAAGAAAACTGAGCAAGCAAGCAACACTGCTTTATTCTCAGAGCAATTTACATTGCTGCCTTCATCTGTAGGTTCCGGCCTTTCTGAGGGGAAAGAAATGGGGTTGACAATTAAGATCTGTTGGACCTCTGGATCGTGGTCTCACTGCAGTTGGAGGTGGTCCCGCTGTCTTCATTGCTGCTCCCCTTTGGCTGCCCAGCTCCGGCCTGGGGCCACGGCCGTCTCCATGGTGATGGCCCTCAGTACCGTGTCCAGCCGGCCGAGGCAGCCTATCCACAGGTCCCAGGTTGCGAGCGCAGCACTGGTGCTGTCACAGGGAGGAGACAGTCACTGGACGTTTCTCCCTGGCACATGGACTGGGAGCATTGCATGCAGCCTGGGGCAGCCCCAGCCATAGGGGCGGGGTGCAGGGGCCCCAGCAGTGGTGACTGAGGCAGTGAGAGCAGTGCCGTGATTCCTCGCTGACTTGCCTGTCTGCCCTCCTGCACTGGTCACTGTGCTGCCGAGCCAAGCAGGGGCTGTGGCCACGGCAGCTCTAGGCCAGGGCTCAGAACCGTATCCTGACAGTGTGGCACTAGGGGTATTTTCCCCCTCCCGCTATCCCAAGGGCAAGAGAGTGGGGCCCCAGGCAGTGGTAGTGTTGGTCCCCATTTTGGACCTGGTTTGGGCCTTGCGAACAAACCTGAGCCTGGCTTGAGACCTCTCTCAGTCACTTCCATATAGGGGTGATTCAGCAAGACCTGTTTGGCCCTCCCTCTGCCCTACTGGTGCTGATGTGGAGCTTTGCTATTGGCCATGTCAGTTACTCCTTCCCCTTCTCCGCCTCCTATGTCATCTCTCCCCATACCTAAGTGCCCACCCCCTTTGCCTTCTCTATATAAGCGAGAGGTTGATACAATAAAGTTGAGTCCCTGCTTCAACAAGACACCCGACCTGGTGTGTTTCTTTTGGGCTGTCAATACTTGCCATCCCACTCAGCCCCAGACAAACTCAGGTGGATAGGGTTCTTTCCTCTTGCCTGGATCTGCCAGCAAGGAGCCAACAAAGATCAACCATTACAAGCCCCACAAAACCTGGTTGGACCTCTTTCTTCTTGTATCCAGACCTTTCCTCACCATCATTCACATCTTGGACCTAAGCTGAGCAGTTTTCTTTGCCACCTACTCTCTACTGTGACCACCTAGAACCTCACCAGCAACCTGTCCCTGTCACCCTAGGTTGCAGCCCTTGAAGGATAGGCCAAAATAAATCTTTCATCTTTATAGGTTAGTTTTCTAAGTATTTTGTTCTATAATAGAAAACTGATGAATATAATGTCCTTTGTCGTCTCTTAGCAACGAACCCTAGATGGTTTGCCAATATTTGCAACCTGGTACTACAATCAAAAGCCACTGGCTCTTTTTCCTAGTTTCCTCATTCTCTGGCTCCTTCCCTTGGCTGGACCATTCAGATTGACATTTTGGCTAATTGGACTGTGTTATTAACTTTCAATTTATTCTTTCTTGATCTGAGTCACTTCCCTGCCAAGTTTAGGTTCCCAGAAATTTTGTGGCTTCCAATAACAATGGTCACAACAGCAGTATCTTAACTGATTCTAGAACTGTAATACAGTGAGATGGAAATAAGTTGATTCTATTTTTCCAATATCATCCCTTCAACTTTGTTACACATATTTTAACAAACATTTTACTGAAATGCACATATGTATAGAAGCTTGCTCAAAATGCAAGCGTATAGGCTTCATAAATTACTACAAGGTGAAAGACATTTGTAGAGAGACCATTGCCAGAAAAACTGGGAGCTTTCCTGAGCCATAGCTCTCTCTCCAAAGTAATTAGTATCCTGCCCTGTGCTGCCAGAAACTAGTCCAAAGTCATGAGGCTTGCATTCACTTGTTTATGAGTGTTCTAGCAAGCATCATGCCATACCATGCTCATTCTGCATACACTCATTTGTTTTGGTAGCTTCTTGGTTCTTCATTTTAGTAATGATGTGCATATGCACCTGTTCATTCTCCTATTCGTGGTAATCCTATTTGGATTCCTAGACAGAAGCTTTAAATAATGCTGTTATAAAATACCTCCACATAAGGCCTGGAGTCACAGCTCAGAGGTGTTAAGCACTTGGTAGTTTTACAAAGGACCTGAGTTTGGTTCCCAGCACCAACAAGTCTCCTCATTATCATCCCAAACTATAATTGTAGATCTGATTCTCCTCTTCTGGACTCTATGAGCACTTCACACACATGATACACAAGCATCCAAGCAAAGCACTCAAAATAGAAAATTTAAAAACGCCTCCACATATCATTTCGTACTTATATGCATACATATTCTTGTAAAATACATACCTAGGAATGGAAATGTAGGGTCAAAACATTTGCACACATTGTCTTAGTGGTTATTGATGCAGTCTTTCTAAATGGTGATACCACTGAAACTCCCACCAACGATGCATGTGAGGACCAATCTCTCTTCTGCTATGCAGAACTTTAGTAGTGGCAGCCTTTTAAGTAGGTCACTCTGGTGGCAGTGTATGATTATCTCATGCCTTCTATTATCTTATTTAATTTACAGCTTCCAGAGGAATGGGGGGTGCTAACTAAGCCTCTTTATGTTATCTGGAGTCATTGGATATCTTCAGTTTTTAAAAAGCTATTCAAGGCTTTTGCTCAGTTTTTCTCTTGTCTTTTGCTTGTTGAAGATAAGGACATCAGAATACATAGACATGTTTATCTCTATATATGAATGTATATGTTAAACATGGGATCTTGTCATATATTTAAATGAGTGTTTACTCTATGTAATAATTATTTTCTCTGTTTCTTTCAGTAAATAGAAATTTCTCAGCTTAATATAATACTGTGTGGTCAAGTTCCTATTCATTTTGTGCCCTAATAAGTCTTTATTTTTCTCATTTAAATTTAAAATCTTGTGATTGATTTCTATGAATAAATAGCGTGACATATGTACTGTTAGTTAACTTTTTTCACTTGATATTTGGTTGAACCAGAACAGATTATTAAACAGACAATTTTCTCTCAGTGCATGTAGTGCCAGCTTTATCAGTGGAGTACTGTCATAGGAAGGACCAAATGTGGTCCATAACAGCCACAGTCATGAGTCTAATACACCTGCCTCTCACTAAAACCATCTCTTGTCATTTTGTTAGTTTCTGATTTTTCCCTTCCATTTATTATCCCATCTAAATTCAAATTCAGAGAGGTATGGGTCAGCTCAGTGGGTACAAATAGTCACTGTGCAAGTGTGAGCACCTGTGTTAGAATCTCTAGCAGCCTATCAAAAGCTGGGAATGAGTTTACTTGTCTGTAACTCCAGGCTGGGAATCAAACACAGGTGGAGTCAAGCACTGGCTCTAGCTAGTCACTGAAACAGAACTTAGGAAGACACCCAATGTCCCCTTTGGCGTCTACATGTATGTGATGGGCACATTATCTTGCACATTCGTGTATTTGCATCACACACATATTATACATGTGTATACCACAACATAAACACCCAATAAACAAACAAATAAATAAATTTAGTCGCCTTATCCCCACTCCTAGCATTGGCTAAAACCTAACTACTCTAATTACCCAGTCGCCTATACCATATCAGAAGAATGGAAGAAAATAAAAGTTTTCAGAGAACCCTGGCACGGGCTGTATTAGTCTGCTGGAATAACATAACAACATGCCCTGGATTGAGTGTATGCCAGAAACAACAGTGATCACAGCCTCAGAGCTCCAGGCTGAGACGTCCAAAGCTCAAAACAACAGTAAGTCCAGTCCCTGGTAATGACATCTGTGCTGTTTTCCTGCTTAATGATTAGCATTGTCCCACAGTGTCCTCCATGGTGGAGAACTGGAGTTCACTATCTCATGTCTCCTCTTCTAAGGATGCTGACCTCATGGTGTCAGGATTCCATCCTGTGATCTCAGTCAAACTTCGTCACCTCCCTTGGGGTTCTGTCTTCAAACACAGTGATGTGATAGTCTTCAGCAGATGTTTCCTGGCAGTGGTAATCTGTTCTATAGGATCTGGCAGTATAAAGCTTTTATTACTTGGTTCTTCCTTATCAAGTTTCTCTTGTTCTTCTTGGTCTTTTAAAAGAGCGTAAAAATTTAAAGCAAATTTTATAATTTTCACAAAAAATGGTAGTACTGGTCAGGATTATATTGAATATCCAGATCAAATTGAAAGAGAATTGAGATTTTAACTATTTACTCTTCTAATTCATAAAAGTCTTTATTTTCTTTTGGTATTTGTTATGAGACAATAAAGCCCTATGTGTGTCCAGAACAGCCAGGGCTACATAGAGAAACCCTGTCTTGAAAAAATAACAACAACAACAAAAAGTCCTATGTGTGTTAGATTTAGTACTTCATATTTAATCCACTAATGATATTGTACATGTAACTATTTAGCTTTTTATTTTCTATTTGTTTTACCAATTTGATTTTTGTATATTTACTTTGAATTATCAATCTTTTAAATTACTGATTAATTCTTATAGTCTCTGTTTGGGAAATATATATAAATATATATATATATATATATATATATATATATGAAAATTTTGCTTGTATATTTTGAATTAGCATTTGTTGGTACGTAACCTATTGATATTTAATGCAATTTATGTTGGTATTAATTTTTATGTCACTGTGAAATGCTCTTTTTCCCTAATAATGCCATCAAAAATTCAATATTCTCATACTGTGTAATTCTCTAGCTTATTGTTTCATTTCATTTCTTTGAATACTTTTATTTAAAATGTGTATCTTAAAACACCTTCATGTTTTATGGGGATATTTAATAAATGTTCATTAATGTAATTACTGCCATCTATGGTGTTAGAACTAGACTCTTGCCATTTGTGATTTTTTTTCTTCATTTTTAATTTGCTTTTTTTTCATTTCTTTCCTTATTACAGATTTTAAATATATGTGTGTGTGTCACATGTTTCTCTGTTAGCTTGCACACTGTGTATTATTTTACTATTATGAAAGGACTAAAAATATGTCAATGGATTACTAAAGTAAAGAAATTTTTATATCATTTCTTCATTTTTAAATTTTACCATGCAATTACTTTTTCTTTTCTTTTTTTATTTTTGATACTTATTTACATTTCAAATGATTCCCTTTCCAGGTCTCCCCTTTGAGAACCCCCTATCCCATCTCCCCTCCCTCTGCCACTATGAGGGTATTCCTCCACCCATCCACCCACTCTTGTCTTCCCTCCCTGGCATTCCCCTATACTGGGGCATCTAACACTCAAGTTCAAGTGGTTCAGGAACCTCCACATAAAACCAGATACACTGAATCTAATAGAAGAGAAAATGAGGAAAAGTCTCGAACACATGGGCACAGGGGAAAAGTTCCTGAACAGAACACCAATGGCTTATGTTCTAAGATTAAGAATCAACAAATGGGTCCTCATAAAATTGCAATGCTTCTGTAAGGCAAAGGACACTGTCAATAGGACAAAATGGCAACCAACAGATTGGGAAAAGATCTTTACCAATCCTACATCTGATAGAGGGCTAATATCCAATATATACAAAGAATTCAAGAAGTTAGACTCCAGAGAACCAAATAACCCTATTAAAAAATGGGGAACAGAGCTAAACAGAGAATTCTCAAGTGAGGAAACGAAGGGCTAAGAAGCAATTACTTTTTCAATTCCTCTTTTATTCTCTGATTCTGTGAACTGTTCTCTCTTGTCTGAAAAGAAGCAGTCCTTGGTATTTCCCTTGTCATTGGCATAGTGGTAATAAACTCCCAATTTTGTGTTTTCTGAATTTGCTCTTATTTCCTTTCACTTTAGCCCTAAGTAGAATTTTAAGCTGACAACACTCTGAAATGCTGCCTTTTGTCTTCTGGAATCTCATTCCTATTGAAATAGGACTTTCCTCAAAGCTGCTAATTTGAATGCCATCTGTCCTTTGCTCTGGCTGCCTTAAAACACTTCTATTGGTCCATCTTTTGTTTTCACCTGGCTCCAACTCTGCATATGTTTACATTCTCGGAAAACTGCTAAGTGTCTTGAACCTAAGGCTTGAGTTTGTCTTTGAGCAGCTTGGTGGAAACTCTCTCTACTGTGTCCAGTGTTCATTCTGTGGAAGTCTTCTTCAATTCTCCTCTGTGATTTCCCTTAGACTTCTTAGGATTCTTTTCTCTACTCCAGAGCTGCTTAGATCCTTTCTCTCTTTATTTTTGGCTTGAATAAAGTAGTAAAGTTCTGAGTGTTGGAAAGAACCTGTCTGCATCAAATCATTGTCTCTCAAGAGTAGTTTCTCTAGTTTGCAGTTCTCCTTTATTACCAGATGGCTAGAGATTCTAAAGACCAGAGTGACTGAAATACCTGGACTAACTTAGTGAACTTTCTGGAGTAGTGCTGAGGTCAAATGATGATGTCTTTGTGATTTTAGAATGTGCAATACTTCTTTCTTTCCTTCTCAATTTTAACCTTAAGTCACAATCCTAGATAAACTTCAGTAGATACTTTGTAAAAACTGTCATCATCCACATCACCCACAGTAGTAAGGATGGTCCACATCAATAATACATAGGAAAATAGAATTTATACTCTAGTAAACTTCCTTAAAGTACTTAATAGGTACATTTCCTAATTGTATCTTGTCAACCATCCCACATGGAGGATGCTGTTGCTATCCCCCATTTATAGGTAAAGAATAGATTGAAAATGTTAGGCTATTGTACCAAGTGTCAATTACTTATTAGCAACTAAAATCATTCTGAGATCTTTAGGTACAGTAAAGTTCCAGAGTCTGAAACAAGTAACAACCTCCCCCATCCAGCAAGAACACCCAGCAGATTGACATGAAGCACACTAAATAGGAACACAGGCACAAGTAAGCAAAAGACTCAGCTACTCTTAGGATTGCTCCCTTCCTACAGCCCTGAGCCCACAGAGCACACACATAAGGAAGGTTGGGAAAAAATGTTTTTCAAATACTTTAAACTCAAAAAGAGTCACAAATTGTGCAAAGGAAACCTGACATCCAAGAGGTTTCATCTTCTTTCCAACAGTACAATTCATTTGCATTTCTTTTTTTTTATTTATTTTTTTGATATTTTATTTACATTTCCGATGATTCCCCTTTTCTTTAGAAACCCCGTGTCCCCTCCCCCTCCCC
>CM052707.1:6761952-6789379 GCA_028551405.1 Uromys caudimaculatus | reverse complement strand
CATCTGCAAATAGTGATAATTTGATTTCTTCCTTACCAATTTGTATCCCTTTGACCTCCTTTTGTTGTCTAATTGCTCTAGCTAGAACTTCAATTACTATATTGAATAGGTAGGGAGAGAGAGGGCAGCCTTGTTTAGTCCCTGTTCTTAGTGGGATTGCTTCAAGTTTCTCTCCATTTAGTTTGATGTTGGCTACTGGTTTGTTGTATATTGCTTTTATTATGTTTAGGTATGGGCCTTGAATTCCTGATCTTTCCAAGACTTTTATCATGAAAGGATGTTGAATTTTGTCAAATGCTTTTTCAGCATCTATGAAATGACCATGTGGTTTTTTTCTTTGAGTTTGTTTATGTAGTGAATTACATTGATGGATTTCCGGGTTATGATATTTGTAGGAAACAATTTATCCATCATTTGTTAGAATTAGAAAAACATACTTCCTTTAATCCAGCCATTTCAGTTAATGGTATATCTCCTATAAAAAACAAAAGCATACCTGCTTGAGAACTTGAGTGTAAATGTCTTTACTTCAATGTTGTTCTGCCAAGGAACTACAAATAAGCTAATGACAACAACAGACACATGGCTGAGTCAACAAGTATGCCATGGACTATTAGTTTAACCATTATTGAAAGTAAATTAGACCAATTTGTAGGTTTTGAGAGATCTCCAGAATATTACCTTATAAGATCATTAGAGTATGTGAAAGTTTGTACATTAAAATTTCATGGCTACTTGTTAACCAATGCCAAAATACTGTTGATATGTAACTGTATATGTATATCTGTAACAAATCATATAGATACTAAGAGGAACATGAAACAACTCAACATAGATTGTTAATATAAATATGATATTAAAATTATGAGGAAATCTTCTTTAGCCCAAGTCCTTTAAGCAAAAACAAGCATATGGCTATAGTTATATATTCGTGTCAAACAGGAATGTGTTTGTCTGTGGTGAAATACACATTTTAAAAAACACCTTTAAATAAAAGTCAGAGTTTTAATAAAAACCTGAAAAAGTCTGAAACAATAGAGGAAATATCAGAGACAGGAAAAAAAGATGACTAATAAAATCAAAAGCTAATTTTGATAAAAGGCTAATAAATTTAAAAAACTGCTGACAGAACTGAGAAAGGAAAAGGAAGAGAACCTGCATACCCAGACATACAGACATACAGAAATGAAGAGGTGCCTTCTCAGAAGCTAAGCACTGAGGACTGAACTTTGCTCCAATGACAATCTACACAGAAGTGCAACGTGACCTTCTGTATCTATAACCACATGTGTCTACATAACTATTGTATCACAGTGGTTCTGCAGTAAAACCATCTAGACCAAAGCAGATGTCTGCATTACAGGCCAGTAAGAGACACGATGAATGTAACACTGTTACATGTTTACCCTTCGACAGGCCTTGTGCTAAAACTTTAGATTCATGCTCATTAAATGTTCATACCAACTCATCCTGAGCTACTGGTCATTGTCATCATTTTGCCTATACTTTCAAATGAGAAAATTTCAATACAGAAATATGCCCATAGTCATATTTCTAGAGAGACATGAAACTAGAATTTCCTCAAGTGCTTTGTGCCTTGATTGTATACAGAAGGTAGTGAGTGGCCTTTATCAAGAGCAGCAGTTCTCAGCCTGTAGGTTGTGGCCCCTTTGAGGAGGAGTCAAATGACAGGGGCATCACCTACCGTTTATATCCTGTATACCAGATATTTACATTAAAATTCATATCAGTAGCAAATTAGAGTTTATGAAGGAAGAACAAAAATAATTTTACGGCTGGGGTTCATCACAACATGAAGAACTATATTAAAAGTTTGCAGCATTAGGAAGATTGAGAATCCTGATCTAGAGAGAAGACTTCGCAACAGAGGCAAGGGAATTCGTGCCAAGGAGTGTGGAGAACAGCCAACTACCACTCATAGGATGGCAGCTAACTCGATAGTTACAACAGCCATGCTTTGAGTCAGCTTCTGTAATTATTAGAGATCTTTCAAAAGTGACACTACAATTGTCAACTTTAGCAAATGAAAATACAGAGAGTCGAGCTTAACTTAAACACCCTGTAAGCAATGAATATTTTTATCTCAAGTATGCCTTCTATGTAATCTAGAACACAATTATTCTTTTAAAAAAAATTGTTCACCTAAAGTTCAAATTAGCTGGGCAGTCTACATGTTATCTAACAACTTTATTTAAATTTTTATCATCTGAGAAGATAAATTAAAGTAACCTTCTAACAGTGAGCCTTCTTGTTGGCTCCAGTTCTGTTTCACTTACTTCTCCCTTAGAAACAGAACCATTATGTTTAGCCATGCATAAAGCTCTAGAGTATAATTCTAGGCTATAATTCCTAATCTTCCTTGCAGGAAGGGAAAGTTATAACAGTGTCTATCTGATGAAGATGTAGGAGAAAGAATAGAGAACAAGATCCAAGACCTTACCTTGAAAATGCAAAGAAATGCCTCTCTTTTGTTTTCTCCTCTATCCCATGTCTTGAAGGGTCAGTGGAATAGCTGGAATTTGAACTACCACCTTAAACCATAAGGAATAGCCCACATATTTCTATTTCTTGGTTTGCTAGACACAAGAGCTGGAAGTTTAGACAGCCATTAATAGTGGTCCTCATCTTGGCTGTAGAGTAGAATCCCCTTCTAATACCTTGAATGATTAAATGAGGTTTGTTTGGGTGGCCATAGTTTTAAAGCTCCCTCCAGTTGCACTGTATAACCAAAGCAGAGAGCAACTGGCTTCTGTTTCATGTGCTGGTGTGTGTAGACCAGAAGTGTCTTCCTCAATCACTTTCCACCTTATTTTTTAAGACAGTCTCTCTCACAGAACATGAAGCTAAGTTAGACTGCCTGGCCACTGATCCTCTTTGATCCTGTTGTCTCTACCTACCATCTTCAGGGCTAGGGATAACAGTTCTGTGCCACCTTGTCTGGCTTTTATTTGAGTGCTGGGGATATCAACTGAGGTCCTCATGTTTGCAGAGCATACACTTTACACATCCAAGAATAATTATGTTCTCATCAGTTCTCCCCAAACATATCCAGTGAATGGAAAAACTTCACTTGGCATTTCGTTGTTTCCTAAGCATTGCAAGTAACCTGTGATTATTTCAGTTCATCTAAGAAATACTACCATGTTCAGGTCATGAGCATCAGACCTACTTGGAATAATATCTTTTTTTTAAAAAGGCCTTGCTAAGTTTTATTAAGCTATATTTTACATATCATAAAATTTGCCTATTTCAAGTATACGACTCAATGCTATTTATTAACTTGGTGATTAGCACCATAAATCAGATTTAGAACAGTTAGAATTTTCCCAGTAAGATCCTTCACACCCATGCACAGCTATGAACCCATGACTTCCTCCCAACCCCCATTCCTGGCAGCCACAAATTGACTTTCTGTCTCCATGAATTCATTTGTTCTAGATATTGTATGTACGTGGATTCATACACTATTTGATCTCTTGGGTCTGGAGTCTTTATTTAGTGATAGTTTGGAGGTTTACCTTTGACACTTCACATGCCAGGAGTTCAATTCCTCCTTTTCTGAGTAGTATGTGGGAAATGGGAGGTTATGAAAACCCAGAACTCATTGTGGGTTTCACCCCTGAGATTCTGCTTCAGTTGAGTTGAAATTCCATCAAGTGCTCAGGTGATACCTTGGGTTTGACACAGAAGAAAAGGGCAAATCCATAGTTAGATGCATTAAAAATTGAAACAGAGGTCAAATTTACTAGGAGTTTAAATTCCAGCACTGTCAATCATTTGATATGGGCCATGTAAAATCACATACTCTCTCTGCTCCCATTTTCCCATCTGTAACATAGGAACATGACAATATGACTACTTCTAAAACCATAAGGATTTATCACCATATAACTCGGCCTTTCTACTTAAAGCAGGAATGTGAATAGCCACTTACATACCCACACTCAGAACTATTCCCAACAGCACAAAGTGTGGCATATAAATAAAACAGAGTAGTATTCAGCCTTGAAAGAGGGTGAAATTTGATACATATTACAACACAGATAAACTCTGAAATGAGCAATTCAAAGGGGCAAGAGCTGTGCAATTTCATCTATATAGCAAATAAGCAAATTCATAGAGACATAGAGGAGAATGACAGTTGTCAGGGGCTATCAGGGGGAGGAAATGCAGGGGTGGAGTTGTTATTTAATATACACTGTCAGACTAAAAAGATCAGAAACATTTGTGATGGTTGATGAATATTGTATAGCAACATGAATGTACTCTATGTCACTGACATGTATACTAAAATGGTAAATATGTTATGCTGTATATAAAAATGAAAAATATTATTTATTTGTGATGGTTAGTCTTAACTGGAAATCTGACGGGATTTAGAATTACCTAAGAAACACTTCTGGCCATGCCTACGAGGCCATTTCTAGAGAAGATTAACTGCAGTGTGAGCACCTGCCCCTCAGTAGTGCCTTGCAATGGATAGTCCAAATACAAAAAGATTAGAGAAGACTGTGTCTACTTGTGCCTTTGCCTCTTCACTGTGAGTGCTTCTATACTACTGAGGTCCTCTGCTGACTGAAATCTCAGTTTCTTCAATCTTCCAAAATGAACTCAACAGCAGTTCAAAATTCTGCATGGAGCTTTAAGGCTTTCGACACTGAGTTGAAATGCTGATACATCTAAGTTCTTGCCCTGAGCAGCTACCAAGTTCCCTGCTTCTCCAGTGTGCTGCAGCCAGTGTTAGACTACTCAGTCTCATTGCATAAAATCCAATGTAAGTTCCCTGTATACTATATATGCACACATACATATGAAGAGACATTTATGTATGTATACATGTATATGTATTTTATCAATTCTGTTCCTGTAGACAACCTAATATACCTTATAATCTACCTTTTCTGTTTTTGTAAAACTAAACAAGCCAATAGTTAATGAAATGCTAAAGTACTCCCTGGACACAATAAGTATATCATAAATGATACCCATTTCATAAACAAAGGCCTCACATATTTAAAATATATTATATGTAAAATGCTGAATGTCCAACTGTAATATCAGTAAAACATAAATTTTGCTTAAAAGATTTTTCTGGTTGCTGTATGCGCAAGCATGGTAGAGGAGGAAATCCATTCAGTACAATAAAATGTTGCCTGCGTAAGGAGAGTGTGCATGATGGTTGCTTACCTTGATATATTTCAGATTTTTCCAATTCTCAAAAAAAGTGTCATACTGTTTTTAAGGCATTACTACTGAGAATTTTAAATGTTTAGTGGACTTTAGAGTTTCAATATCTTGTTTACACTTTTGCATTGACCGGAGGTAGCTTTCTCCTTCCAGGAAAACCAAAACTGACCCAGACCACTTCTACATGCTGATTGATTATAGAAGACCACCTCTGTATATAAATTCTCTCTCCAGAAACATTGTCCAAGACGGCTATGGGGTCTCTCTAGTAAGAACATCACTTGGGACATTTGTTTTCAAACTTGCATTTAGAAATAAGAGGCCCAGAAGGACTAGTAACTAGAGTTGCATGGAGACACGGCCCTTTGGGTGTGCCCTAACTCTCTATCCTGAGTGTTCCTTGTCTCTCCCAGGCCCTCATTTCTGGCATCATCAGGATTTAGTTGGAAAAACTTGAGACTTCACTCAGCCTCCTGATGCCAATCACTCCTTCTTCTGCCTTTTCGCACTCTGTGTAACTGCTGGGACATGGAGGTGAAACAAAGCTCCAGAGAACGTCACTGCAGGTCCACCACAGTGAATCCGCTCCAGGTGTCCTCTGTCAGCTTTCCCTAATGAATGAGCTTCCATAGGATGTCTGTGCTGTGACCTCTGCCTAGGTTTGTCCTTTCTATTCTGCCTTTGTCAAAGTTCTTAACATTTAAGGTGCAAGTAGATGGATTATCTTTAACTTCCTTTTATGACTCTCCAGGCAGGGTGTAGCTCCTTTCCCTCTGAGTCTCTAGGCAGTTGGGAACTGCCCTATCCAGGTGAAAGAACAGATTTCTAGGGGTGAGATGGTATTTGCTTTGAACTCAGCCATAATTAATGCATATTAAATAATAATCATTTCACCTTAGCAGAGACATGTCTGTGTGGCATCCATAATCTCATATATTAAATGAAGAGAGACAACCGTGATTTACTTTGTGAAGTTACTGATACCATATACCTGACAAGAAGCAGCTTAAGAAGGGAAGGTTTTCCTTTAGCTCATGATTCCAGTGTACAAGTCTATTGTGGTGAAAAGGCATGACAGTGGGTGGCTCTGTGGTGGTAAATGCTTGTGGATGGAACAACTTACTTCTTCACTTCTAGGTGGAAGAGGAAGCAGGGTCAGGCCATCAACCTCAAAGCCGTCCTCCCAGAAACCTACTTGCCATTGTTATACATTCTGTCACTCCAAAACAGAGCTAGCAGCTGAGGACATCCCAAACCAAAGCCCTTTGTGGCTGGTAGAAGATAGAAAGATCCAGTAGGTCACTCATTAGAGAAAGAGTGGCAAAAAACCCACTTATCTGAACCCTTCAAATTAAATAAATTTATGTTATGGATTAATTAAGTAACAGATTTATCTACCAGACATTTGTTTCTCAGATGACAATACTTTTTTGAGAGGTCAGGAAATGTTAGGCCATGGGCTCTAGGCTGAGGACACTGTGCTGCTTAGAGAGAGATTCCTGAAGTATTCAAAGGCTGTATCTCATCCCAGGCTCTCTCTCTTCCTTCTCTTCTCTTCTTTCCTTCCTCTCATCCTCTCTCTTCTTCTTCTTCTTCTTCTTCTTCTTCTTCTTCTTCTTCTTCTTCTTCTTCTTCTTCTTCTTCTTCTTTTCTCTCTCTCTCTCTCTCTCTCTCTCTCTCTCTCTCTCTCTCTCTCATATGTTTAATACCCATTTTGTTTGCAGTACAGTTGGGTGTACTGTCCATTTATGCTGTGCTATCAGTAAAGGGACACATTCCACAACTCAGATGTTGACAGTAAGAGGATGCATTATTGCCTTTGCTAGAAAATGTTCTCACTTCTTCCACTGTCCATTTCAATAGCAGTCTTTTAATGTGGAAAGATAAGCTTCTCTCAGCAAGCCTCTAACTTGCAGGCATATTGCAAACATGAAAATTAACTATGAGTATTGGCACACAAGAATATATCTCTATTAGACTAGGCATTCCTCAGGGTATCACGTATGAAGCGTTGACTTAAATTGTGTGTGTCCATAAGTCCACAATGCATCTCAGGTTAAATCGTACAGCTTCACTGCTTTGTATAATGTCTCTAAGGATTAAACTGTGCCATCTGTTCAGCCACTGGAACATGGCTTCAAAGCGTTCATTTCCTTGGAGCTGTCTTTCTCAACCCAGGTGCTAAGATAAATTTCTGACAGCAACACTACCCTTCAGAGAGGATTTTAAAGAAACTCTCTTATATTTTCTCTCTCCACTTTAATATCTGTAGCAGATTTCAAAACCAGCCATCCAGTTAACCTCCCTGTATTCAGTTTTGGGTAATCCCCTTCTCATTTCCTCTGAGCTTTGTCACATAACAACTAACCAACTGAACAAAACCACATAATAGATTGATCTGGGGATGGGGATTGCAAAAGAAGTTTGTGTTTTCAAGTTTGCACTGCATATTCCTAAAACTTCTGTTTGTTTTATAATGAAACCGGGCTTGAAGTGCTAAATAACAAGACAATTATCAGTGACCTGAATTGCCCCAACTGCCAGACTGGCAATTTACCTGCCTTCAGGTTTTTAAGGTCTGATTATACCTACCCCTGATCAATCTGTTCACCACTGACAAGCCCATGAGAAAGGCCCCCAGATATCAGTAAAGCTGACCCAAATTGAAAGAATGTGCTAATCACAGAGTTAAAAGAAAGCTAAATAGCCATTGACTTTAACTAACATATTTTGAAGTAGATTAATTTTTACTCAGTATAATCTAGTGGGAGAAATTGAACACAAAAAATGGAATGCTGCTCGCACAACAATCCAAAAGAAGTGTACCAATACTGGGACCAGGGAATGGAGCCTAGAGTAGGGTCCAGGAGATCTGTAGACAATGATGACTACAGAGGCACTGAACCAAAGAGAAGCGAATGGTAGTGAGAAAACAGCAAGGAAGATGTGGGAAGTAGGAGGCTGGGAGGTCCAGGTGAACCAGTCTGTATCTCTACCATCCTTGGTAAACTGAGTGATACTGATGTCTCTAAACTTATTGACATTGGAAAATCATTTCTAAGTGCCATGTTGAATGAACCATTTGCCTCATAGACGAATTTTGTTTTGCTATTGCCAAATAGCTGAGACAAACAACTTGAAAAGGAACAACTTGTTTGATTGTTCATGGCTTCAGAGTGTCCACCAATGAAGTTCTCCATCTCATAGTGGTCTGAAAGAAGAGAGTGAGAGAGCAAGAAGGAGAGAGAAAGAGAGAGAGAGAGAGAGAGACAGAGAGACAGAGAGACAGAGAGACAGAGAGACAGAGACAGAGATAGAGACAGACAGAGAGAGACAGAGACAGAGAGAGACAGAGACAGATAGAGAATTGGGCAGACAGACCAACAGACAGAGACAGAGAGAAGGATGGATGGGGGAGTAGGGAAAGAGGAGGGGAGAGGGACAGGAAAGAAGAGGAGAAGAGAAGGAAGAGCCTGGGATGATATACAACATTTGATGACTTCAAGGCTCTCTCTAAGTGGCACAGTTTTCTCAGCTAGAGCCTATTTCCTAATGTTCTCTGACCTCCCAAAATAGCATTGTCATCTGAGGACCAAATCTCTGACACATGAATCTGTGAGGACATTTCATATTGAATCCATAACAGCTTACATAGATACCTGTGATTAAATATGAAGAAGGAGAAAATTTTCTTGAGTTCACAAGCAACATTTAGAAGGAAAAGAGAAGTGGGATTGACAAGTGGAAACATAAATTTATTTCTTTTCTTAAAAGGTGTTTGTTTGTTTTTAGATTTGTTTTAAGCATATGAATGACTTTTCCTGGATGTATACCATGTATATCCTTGGTTCCTGTGAAGGTTAAAAGAGGGTGTTGAATCCTTTGAAGCCGGAGTTACATCTAGTTGTAAACTACCGCATGGGTGCTGGGAATGAAATCCAGATCCTTTGCAAGATCAGGAAGTGTTGTTAACCACTGGGCCACCTCTCAAGCCCCATACATTTATTTCTTAACTCCAGATCTTGCAACAGTAAAAAAAATTCTCAGAGTAACAGCCCCAAAATTCCATTATATCAAGTGTGTGGCCCTCAGGTATTTTGTAAGATTTCTGAAAGATTTATTGGACTATTAGACATTCTTACCTTGAGGAAAAGCTCATAAAAATCTTAGAGTGGGGACTGGAGAGATGGCTCAGCAGTTAAGAGCAGTAGAGGGAGTTAAGTCTGCTCTTCCAGAGGATCCAGGTTCAAGTCCCAGGATCCATATAGCAGCTCCCAACCCTTTGTAACTCTAGTCTCAGGATATCTGACCCCCTCTTCTGGTCTCCATGGGCACCAGACATACATGTGGTACATAGACATACATGCAGAAGAAACACATAGTGTGGGGGGAGTTACAGAGGTTGTCCCACAGAAGAAACAAGTGCTTATGAAATTGAATGTATCCATAACTACATACACAGAAAGCCTATGAAATGTGGAGGAACTTGTATTATTAGTAAGACAGCCACCTATTTAACTGAATGTACCTGCTTTTGTTTGAATTGCAAAAAGACTTTGGCATCTCCAACTTCACAGAAGCACAAATCTGCAGAAAACAGTACCCAGATATTAGAACTAGGGGTATTTCTTATGATAGGGACATATTTAAAAAAAAAAAAAAAAAAAAACCAGAATAACAGACTAATGGAAATCATGGACTATGCCCTTCCACGTCTTGCCATGAATGATTGAGTGCTACACGTCTCAGACACCTCTTTTCAAAGTTCAAGTTCTCCTGAGTAGAATGCCCAAGTTCAAAGAACCAAAGTCAGGAGTTTCATACAAATCTGGGCCCAGTATAAGTTGGTAAATTCCAGACTTTAGTCCAGATGCCATTCATTATTAGATAATATTTTTAGAGGCTTTAGAATTTCAATAAGAAGCATATTCTGCATACAGTGAAATATAAAGAGTTTTGCAGCAGACGCATTGTGATATATTGCAGACATGGTCAAAGAGACTTCGTAAAACAACTTACAAACAGGGTCATGCCTTCTCTTGAAGTTTGCCATCTTTCTAACATGTCTAGGCTAGCTCTTATGTGAAAAAAACTGAGCTAGCCTTCCTAGATGCAGTCATCTCTTTTTGCTCCCAGCCAGCAAATTATCAGATGTCAGAACGAAGTATTTCAGATGAGTTAGATTTCAGCAACAAACCAGTGCTAAATAACCAAACAACAAATGCAAACACATAGAAATCCAGGTAAGATTCTCTAAGTCCATCTACACCAGAAGTTCATGTACCAGAAATGTAAATTTTTAAAAATTGGCATGCATCTAATAAGCTTTTATTAACTACTTTGTCAGACAGGTATCA
Organism: Uromys caudimaculatus; assembly: GCA_028551405.1. Classification (NCBI taxonomy): domain Eukaryota; kingdom Metazoa; phylum Chordata; class Mammalia; order Rodentia; family Muridae; genus Uromys; species Uromys caudimaculatus. The sequence continues at coordinate 6,778,814 of CM052707.1, read as the reverse complement.
GCAAACTATGGGTGTCAATTATATGTATTCTGATTTGGTATGCGTGTCTTTACTTGCTCTGGAGAAAATAAAATATCCCCCTTTCTCTAACTAAGCCATAAATTCCTTTGAGAGGAAAAGTGGGAGTGTGGCTCATATTTTGGTGTCAAACTATCTAGGTCCAAATCTTAATACCACAACTACAATTTCTGAACCTAGGAGTTACTTATCTCTTTGTGGTCAATGACATAAAATATGAAGAAGATATGGGTGACACTCATCTTTAGAGAGGATAATCCAAATCACCATATGTTACTTGCTTATTCTGGTGCCTGGCATATATTCAGAGTGAGTGACAAGTGTTTCTATTACTTGATGCCTAAGATGACTCAATGTGAAACACCTCTTATTGCTTATCCATTTATTGATAACATATATATAAGTAATCACTAATAAAAGATATTGGAAATGCCAGAACATTAATTAGACCATGAAGCAGTGAAGCAGATGATATAGATTCATAAGTTTGCTAGTGTAAGAATTTTTAAAAATTTTTCTTCAGAAGACCTGGAGGAATTCTTCAGCCTTTATGCCAGCCAGAAGTGCAATCTTCCAGGGATGTTCTGATTAAATCTCTGTTTTTTTCACAGAGAAAACAAGTGACACGTGCCAGCTCAGAGACTGGCCACAAGAGCGGGTCCCTTGTATCCACTTCCCACCTGGCCTGTGAGCTCTGCTGTTTCAAACATGTGATTTCATCAAATCCCAGGTAATTCCTGGATAACTGAACAGCATGTGGTATTTGGAAGGCAAGACTCACAGGCGTGTCACATAGTCCTCATGCTACCATGGGAAAGATGCAGAGAGACATACAGGAAAAACAACAACCAGCAGAGGTCAGAAGGGGATGGATGCAGTAGTGAGTGAGCAAGGAAACAGCAAGACTTGCTTGACTAGAAGCTAGGGGGAGGCAAAGAAGGCTCCTCCTCTAGAACCTCCAGAGAATGCAAGACTAGCCCTCCTTACAACTTGACTTCAGACAGTGAGACTATGATCTGTCAGACAAGAACCCTGCAGAGTTTCCAGCAACCTGATTGGTAGTACTTCATGTAGGCAGCTATAGGGGACCAGTACAGTGAAAGTGAAGAACATTCCCGAAGAGTGATCGCAAGAGGGTGCTGGGAAGAGAATTCAAGGGCAGGAAATAGCAGTGTGCCAGGCATGTTCTAGTGTGGCCAGAACAAAGTCAGCAGAGAGAGCTGCAAGTAAATTCAGATTTAGAGAGGAGCACAGGGGCCAGGTCATTCTGGATCTGGTCATCTTATAGATCTGGGCTTTTTTACTTAGAGTGAAAAGGAGGGAGCTTTGTAACTTTAGGTAGAAGGGATGATTTCTCTGACTTGAAGCTTAATAGTATTGCCCCATCTTCTTTGCTAATAAGTAGGATCAGGATAGAGGCAAAGTGACCAGTTAGGAGGTTAAACAGAACGTTCAAGAAGGAGGTGGTGATAGCTCAGGATGTCTCAGTATGACTAACATTTAATAAAATCATACAATATACACTCTTTTGTGTCTCATGTCTTTTTGCATAATACTTGCCATATTTTCCCCATCAGTGTATATATCCATAGCTAAAGTGTTATATTGTTGTTAAGTAGTGCCCTTGTGTGTAGAAAAGATAATTTGCATACCTCATCATCGGTTGACAGATAGCTGGGCTGTTTCTAGTCCGGAGACATTTATAAATGAAGCTTCCAGGAACATTAATTTGCAAGTCATTAATTCATAGATCTTTCTGTGTATATATGTTTTTATGTTTTTTGGTATAATATCTGAGCAGAGGTTGACTGGGTGGTCTGGCAAGTTTATGTTTACTTTTAAAGAACCCAGAAGTTTTCAAAAGTGATTATACTATGTTAGATTCCTGCCAGCCAAAACAGTTCATGAGTTCCAATGCATTCCTGTGCCTGGACACACACAGTGTGGTCAATCTTTTGGATTTGGGACATTTGCTCAGTATATAATGGAATCTACTTTGGGTTTTAATTACTCTTCTCTTCATCACTAGCAGTGTTGAGAATATTTTCAGTGTCTATTGGGTATTCACTCATCTTGTCTTGAAGAATGTCTTCTCAAAAAAATAATTGATTTTAGTTTTATAGGTACACAAAACTATACAATAAATGGCATTTTATTAACGTGTGGTTTGGTAAATTGTCACAACTATATACCTATGGAACCATCACAATCTTTCATCAAAACATTTTTCTTCCAGTCATGTTGGACTTTATTCTGCCAGGCATTTAAGTTAATGGATTACTACTTGGTCTTGTTGAGGTTGATTTTAAAGCTATGCTTCAAAACATCTTGACTACTTTGCCCCAACTACTGTCATTTCAGAACACCTGTGTTTAACAAGAACTGTCCTGTTCAGGCAGATCACAATCTTCATGTTTCTATCCCCATGTAGGAGCTGGGGGTTATGCGTTCACTGTTTCTTTATATAATCTAGTTATTTATGTGCTATGCATTTGTTTGTAATGCAGTGATGATGTAGCATTCTGCCACAGGCTCAAGGAAACCTGTGTGAAGATTGTTGGATCTCTATCTAGTCACAACCCTTTCCTCCCTGGGTCTCTGCCCTATAATTTGCATATATTCGAAATACTCAGACCATGTTCTTTTTAAATTATTTAATTAACTAATTATTTTTCTAATATATTACATTCCAACCACAGTTTCTCCTCCTTCCTCTCCTTCCAGTCACTCACTGACACGTCTCCTGTCCCCTATTTCTCCTCTGTTTTCCTTCAGAAAAGAGCAGACCACCCAGGGATATAAACCAAATATGGCATAGCAAGGTACAATAAACTAGGCCTATTCTTTGATTTAACTTAGCAAGAGTGTCAGACTTTTCCAAGATCCTGAATGAACCAGGATCTACGATTTAGGACCACCACTCAGCTATTTCTTTTCTTGAAACATGGTCTCACTCTGCAGCCTGGGCTAACCTGGGACTTACCATATGCTTTAAGGTTGCCTCAAACTTATGGTACTCCTCCTGCTTCAGGTTTCCAAGTAGTAGACTTAAAAGTATGGGCCATTATAACTGCCATCAGGTTTCCATATCTAAATCATCATTATCTATTGTCTATGTCCTGGAAATTAATTTTATCCATATGTTTATTTCATTTTTTGGCTAACTGGAGCAGGAAGCTAGTCTACTCCAAGCTAATCTACCACACTTTTCATTTCAGCACTTGGGAGGCTGAAGCTGGAGGATCCTGAGTTCAAGGCCACCTAAGTTATAAAGTGAGTGTCTGTCTCAAAATAAAACAAAAACCAAACAAAGTACAAGAGAGGTAATTAAGCAGGACCTGTTCAAGACAAAAATGTCAGCTGCTCTGTACCGAGTTAAACTACATAAAGTGTAGCACAGGGCCATGTGAAAGCTCAATATACCTATCCCATTCCAACACCGGGTGCCACTATATTCCTCAGGGCACCAACCCTGGCTGCTAGGCACCCAGAACCTGCATCTTCACAAGCCCAAGCTTGTTCCTACCAGATGTAGTGGCCAAAGGGATAGGGTGACAGACCCCAGCACACCTTGGGAACATAGAGAAATGGCTCACTCCTGGCTGCAGCTACTGAGGAGTCAGTAGTTACTTGTGTACTCCAGTCCTGGAAGCTCGACAATGACCTCAGCTCTGGCTACAGAAATGGCTGAGATGGTGCCTTTTCTGGAGGTAGACCTAGACCACCTCTGTTGTAGATTTGTAGATTTGAGGAGTGTGACCTCCTGCGATTTTGGTTTCTTGATCTAGATCTCCTGCTCAGGCGCTCCTGTTGGTCTCTCTCCTCTCTTCTCAATCTATCCTGACTTCTCTTTTCTTGCCTTTCAGTCACAGTTTTCCTCAATTGATCAAGTTCCTCTCAGATCTGAATGAACTCCAAGTGGAGCTTCCCCCTGAAATGGTTTGCAAGACCATGGTCACTGCGTTGGAGACCAAGGTAAGCTGAAAAAACCTCACAGACACGGAGATTTTTTGCTGTTAAAAACTGGATGGAATGTCTATATTCTTCCTCTGCTTCTCGTTTTTCTTTGCGCGAACTTTCTCCATTTCCATAAGAATCTTCTGGGACTCATCCACATTTCCTTCTGCTCCTAGCTGCTCAGCTTTAGCAAGAACTTTTCCAATTTTTCATTTAACTCATGGACTTTTTCTGCCTTGGCAGAAACTTCTGCACTGATCTCCTCCTGTGTTTCTGGCAGCCGTTTCTTGGCAAGTTCAGTTCTCTGAATCACACTCTGCAGTGAAGGACTCTAAGTGATCCATAGCACCTAATTAAAAAAACAGGTCTCTTTCTTTACTTGCAATTTCATAATCTGTTCAAAGGGCCAAGTTGTGGATTTTGATACATTCTCCTAAATCCATGTGCACCCCAGCAAGGATGTCATGAGGGCAGCAGTCCAGAAGGTGACTCTTGCAGACACGGACATCTGTAAATTTGACCCTCTGTCTGGTTTCATCACCAGCCCAAGCTGTGCCCATGAGCTGGTCCAGCACCTGTGCCTGGGAGGACATGGTGGCCAATGAGGATGGCCAGAAAACTCCTCATAACTCACCAGCAGAAGCAGCAAACAGCAACTACAAAAGATGCTCTGGTTTGCTTCGAGTTAAATGTTTTTAATAGTTATTATTCTCTTCTGGCCAACGAGTTTTTCATCATGCTTGGTACCATATCTCTTGATGCGTATTTCCACTTAGGTACAATAGATTCCTGGGTTACTGAATGATGGCTTCAGATTCATCTTGCTCCATTGTCCCAGATGTAGAGTCAGGCATTTCCCTCAGTAATCCCTGTTATCTTATATTGATAAATATTATTTTGGGACAACACTGTGGTTGCTAGGGGACCTCACTGATGCAGAATTGGTCATTGTATCTAGACCTCACTAGTTGGCCAGTGGGTGAGGCTTGAAAATGAGGTGTTATTTTGAATGAAGAAATGTATTTAAAATTTACTTTGGAATGAGTCCTAAGTTCAGTTCAGGATTTTCACTTAACCTCTTTAACATGAGCTCTCTATATTCCTTTCCCCAACACTAATTGCTCTTGTAAACATACAAGAATGTGTACTTCTCAATGAGGCAAGTACTCATCTATTCACCTCACAGTGGTGACACAAAACTCTTGGTGTCACCAACTGTGTTTAATGTTGATATATAACATTATATCAGTGTTAATTGCTGCAGTTGTTTAAAATTGATTGAAAGATATCTTGATCCACAGTGTTCATCCCACTGGAGATGTGTTTAATTATTGCATTTGGAGATCATTTAAATAGCTGTATACTTGTTTGGGCCAAAACTCCATTCATACAATTAAGTTCATGTTCCTCACTCAGATTTCAATGTCCAAAAATGATAGTTTGTAGATTTGATTTTTCTTGGTAATTATGTAAAACATTTTCCTGGTCACAAAGTCAAGCATATAAAATCAAAGTATATTCAGTGGTATTTAGCTTTCTATCTTATTTCTTCTCTGATAGTAGTGGAATATAACCCCTTTTCTTTCTGTTTTTGGTTTGTCTTACCATCATAAATATAAACATATAGCAAATATATGTGTAGATTATATGAGGAATATACATATGTGTGTATAACTTATATTATTTCTGGTGGCTATCTATGCTTTTCTCCACTTCCCTTATTACACAAGATAATCTGATCATCACATTATAATTGCATATAACATATACATTGTTATACCTGTAAATAAATATAGCTACATATTATACTGTTGCTCTACATTTAGGGTTTTCCACTGTTCCCCAAACATTTCTTTTTTGGCCAAAGCATGCTTTTAGATTCTTCTTTAAATTTTATGTAAACATAGAGTCTTTCAACAAAGGACTCTCCAAAGACCAGTTTGGAGGTAATAAATGGAGAGAAATACATCTTTTTTGTGTCTTGTTGCAATTTAACAAGTGTTATTGATCCCATGCTATGCCGAATTCAGTGTGCTCTGTGTGATGGGGACACCAAGGTAAAAGGGAGCCATCCTACCCTAACAGGCCCCATTGGACCAAAACATAATATGCAATTAATTGGGTAATAGAAAGGGAAAGGAGATCAGCGTTGTAGGAGAATTACAAATGAAAATCTGAAGAAAAGCATGCACTGACTTACAGCACATAAGAGACAGATGTGATATCACAATCTAAGACTGCTTCTTAAAAAACAAAACAAACCAGGCAGTGTGGCGCACACCTTTAATCCCAGCACTTGGGAGGCAGAGGCCGGTGGATTTCTGAGTTCGAGGCCAGCCTGGTCTACAGAGTGAGTTCTAGGACAGCCAGAGCTACACAGAGAAACCCTGTCTCGAAAAAACAAAAATAACAAAACAAAACAAAACAAAAAACTGCAAAAAGAATGTGGAAATGGCTCAATCCATGAGGTTCTTACTTTGTAAGCACAAGAACCCAAGTTCAAACTTCAGAACCCATGTTACAAAAGCCAGGAATGGTGGTATGCGCTTTCAGTCTCAACACTGGAGTAGCAGAAACAGGAAGATTGATATGGTTCACTTAGCCTGCTTGCTGAGTTCCAAGCCAGTGAAAAAACTCTGTGGCAAAAGAAAACAAGCAGGAAAGGTAAAATAGCACCTGAAGTTGTTCTTTGCTCCCACCCCTACTCCATATACATACAACAAGAACACCTTCAAAAATGGTGACCTCACATGGATAGGGAATGAGAATCCTAGGAGAGACCTAGAGCATAATTCTAGATCTGCTCAAGTGAGGAACAAGATGGGAGTCAGAAGCCCGCAGGAAGCCCTGAGATGTACTGAATAGATCTCACAATGGTTAAGAACACAGGCTTAGGAATCAGACTACAGGGCCCATCCTTGTACCTCTCTCTCTTACATTGTGACCCTTGGCAAATCTGCACAACTTTAGTGCATGTCTAAGACATGGTATATGACCAATAAATGGCCAATATTGTAATTATCGTTCTTATTAATAAGATCACTATTGGCACTATTCTCTAATGGGTAGAAACATTCTGGTAATGAAGAAAACACTAAAAAAATATTTTATTAAGGTGATAGAAGGATGGATCTGTCAGTGAAGTGCATGCCACACAAGCCACACATGCAGAAGTCCCACGTTTATTCTCTAGCACCTAGGAAAAAATCTAGCTGAAGTAGCATGCTCCCATAATCCCAGCATTTCAGAAGTAGAAACAAGAAGATGGCTAGTGCTTGCTAGCCAGCCAGTCTTGCCAAATCAGTGAGCTCCAGGATCCACCAGAGATCCCGTCTCAAAAACTAAGAGGGAGAAGCAAGTGTGAATGATATCCAATGTTTAACTCTGACTCCCACATGCACACACATGTGCATATGCATATACATATGTGCACACAAATACATGAGTTTGTACACATACACTAACAAACCACTCAAATGGAAATCAGAGACAAAGTTGACTCAAGAGAAGCACCCCCTGCTGTCTGTGAGACTGGAAAGAGCATGGTGGCCTCCTTCTGCTTGCTAAATGGCAGCTTATTACTGGCTTTGGTTAACACTGAGCAGCAAGGGCTCACCCCTGCTAACTACCTAAAGCCTAATATTGGGTTTGTAAAAACTGGTTTTTGACAATCTCTTACAACCCTTCATGAAATCTCATTAGCAGATGCAGAGTCACATGGGGATGTCCAGAGGAAAGTTTGCACACTTGATCAAAGGTCATTAGCTCCCACTTGGTTCTGACTGAAAGCAGAGTTGTGCTTCAGCTCCATAGGAGCCACTCCAGAAGGTATGCATGAGTCTCTTCCTCCTCCTCATCTATCCTGTTTAGACTTGCCCTCACTCTGCAACCTCCAGCAGACTGCCTTGGGAGAACACTGTGGTCACCTACCACCAGCCTCTTTCTGAACATGTCCCCTTTAGTCCTTATAGCTAGGCATCTGTACTTTGTTCATACACCCAGCATAGCTCCATATGGCCTCTTTCACTAACTCTGAAATCTTCCTTATGGCCCCTTTCTACTGCCCTCCTCACTCAGTCCTCTTGCTTCTTTTACACTGAGTAATACTACAGAATAAGAAGGTCAGAATGATCTACCTCAAACCAAGTTTGTAATATGTTCCTTCCTGTTCCCAAGGTTTGTACACTCAGTTCTGACCTCTACATCAGTTCTGCTCACTCCACAACTATCCCCATGGCACTGTGGGGAGGAGAAAAAACTAACAGCATATAGCCTACAGAAAAACACTTGCCTTATTTTTCTTCCTAAATAGCTATGTCTGAGATCAGATACATCGATACATCACTTCATGGTCCATCAGGTGTTCTTCAGTCTTCAAAATATTGCTATGGAGTGTATAAATCTCATACAGCCAGAGTCAGGTAAGTCTCCATGTGAGTGTGCCACCCTATGTGCAGTATGTTCAGTAGGAAATATACCTCTGTTAACTAATTATTATAGTTCTCATTCATTAAATACTTCCACAATCTCCATTTATATACACATTTTTCCCCCTGCGGGGCATTGCTGGAGGATGAGGCAGGAGGATCACTTTGAAACTAAATCCAGCATAATATACACAGTGAGTAGAAGCAGGCAGATCCAGGCTGTGAGATGGTCCTCAAAAGAATCAACAGTCCATCTCTAGATTTCATCTGTTGAATCCATAATCCTTCTAAGAATAATCAGTTACTTTACAATAAGAGCCAGGTTACGTTAGTGTTTCAGGACCCCTGAGTTTCTGAACTTCGGAAACGCTAGAGCTTTGATTTCTTTAAACAATACAATGAAGATAGCAGTATCTCTGTTGAAGGACAGCATGAAGTTTAACCATGCTCAGTGTGGAGGGCTAGTGGTGATGGTGATTATAACAAAACAGAAGAGGGAAATGGAAGAGAGAAACTATAAAATCCTAGGAACAAGGCTCAGGACTTTTCCTTCTTTATATTCCCAGACTGTGGACAGTGTGTAACACAGAGAAGATGCCATATTTCTGACTTCACAGCACCTTGAAGTACATATTGCCACACTATCTTCTGCAGACCAACTTTGCCTACCATCTATTTTTTGTTAATAAAGTTTTATCGCAACACAGTGTTGGATTGGAGGTGGAAACCAAGAAAACTCACTTCAGATACAGAGACTTAAAAATTACAGCTTTATTTTCTGAGCATTCCCGGAGGCTGCCAGTTAGATATCTGAACTGCATCCCCCACCCCCCAACATTTTTAAAGGATGGAAACACAAAGCAAATGGGGAGCTGGGGAAGCTTGGAGGAACTGCAGTGTTATCCAATTGTATTTTGACATTATGCATTAAGCAAGGGAGTACCCATTGGAGACAGCTGTAACCAAGATCCTTACTTCATTCTCCTAGATGTTAGGTCTGGATCTCAGAGTAATAAGGGGACAAAGGAGTTGGTCAGCTGCATGTAGTTAATTAGGTCATAACAATCAATCGGTTATATATTTTTATACCATATGCACCTTTGTTTAGATAACAACAATTTCTATATTCTTTACCAGGTAACAGACAATTAAGAAAACATTTGGAGAAGTGGGGTAGGTGTTCATTCCTGGGCCTGGGAAGATGAACTGGTTTGACCCTGCCAGCAAGATGGAGAAGTGTTCCCTGAGATGTCTCAACTCAGACAAGTGTTTAAAACAAAAGCTTTAAGCTATAAAGAAGTCCCCAGCTTCCTAGGGCCTAAGACCTTGAATTTAGTTTCTCCCATGATTAAATGGAGTCTGAAAACAAGTTTCTTCTGCTTGTTTTCAACAACAGCCATGCAAGTTCTTTTATACATGGTTCATATCAGGTTTCACACTCTGGAGGCTGAGCTGAGTGCTTACAAGAGAGACCAATGGCCGACAAACAAAAGAAGAAAAGACAAAGAGAAAAACAGCACTAACAAAACAAACAAACAAAAACAACCCCCCCCCAAAAGTCACTAGGCCCTTATTATAAAATGTTTGCAGATCTCTAAATTATGGTTTGGACATAATTTTTCTGGGTCAAATGTATTCTGTGATTTTTTTTAAATTTCTTGCTGGTTATCTTTTTTCATTGAACTCACTCAGCACAGGCTTTATGGGTTATTTTCTCTCATCTCTCCTTGGGTGGAGTAATGTCCTCTGAATTGAAATACTTCTTCTAGGAAGGAGCAGTGAGGGTCATTATTGCTTTTAGTAAGTACATCTAGAGGAGAACACTCAAGTGCTTTTTGATGCTGTTGCCAAAGGCTACCCAATTATGCTCTCTGATGTCCCTACTGAGAATCCTATGTGGGATCAATGACACCAAAATCAAACTCACTTTCACAGACAAAAGTAGCCAGACCAGTGAGACCCAGAACTGGAGTCTTTCCCTTGCTCTTGGCTTCCCCTCTATTCTTACCACCTCGAGACATAGTTTGTTTCCTGTAGCTATCACCTTGGTAGGCAGAGGCTACAAAATACTGTAATGCCACTAGATGTTGTAATAAAATTTATCTTTTAAAGTGAATTTCAAAACTATAGTAGCGAGTAAGCCAAACAACAAAGCCCTGACTCAACTTTACTTGGTAGGGATGAATAATTAACTTCTAAATTAGCTCCTAGATCAAGTGCGGTGGCATTAACATGTGATTTGTTTACTTAGGAAACCATAGTGGGAGGATTTCAAATTCTAGGCCAGTCTGAGCAACATAGCCAGACTTTATCTGAAAGAATGCTTGGGCCTCCAACTCAGAAATTCCAATATTCCAAAGCATTCACAGAGTGACTATATTGGCCATTTTTTCATGGCTACAACAAAATCTTTAGGGTAAGCTAACAAACATGATTTTTGAAAGAGGCCACTTTTAGCTCACATTTGAAAGGATTAAGGACATGGTACTTACACAGATTCTGTTATAATAGTGGCGGACTTCCTGCTTCCAGAGTTCTGAGACAGCAAATGACAAGGAAGAGAAAACACATGTATCTGTATTTTTCTGGTCTGTGTCACTTTTCCTATAAAAGTCACCAGGACTGAATCAAAAGGATCCACTTTAATGACCTTATATATATAAAACCCTAATCATTTCCCCAAAGCTGGATCTCTAAACAGTAGGATTAACTTTTCATCTTCTGAATACCATTGTTATTTAATTTTGGTTATTTAACTCCTGGTGAGTTTGGGAAAGCCTTGGAGGCAAACTATATTAAAACTATTGCAATGAAGCTACCTACCAGTATACATGCTATGCTTGGCCAGCATATGTGAGGGCCATGGACTAGCTATGTGTGATACATTCTAATCATGCATGCTTATCTATTAAGAAATGTAATTATCTATTCCTATTGGTCTGGGTTATTTCTATGTTCTTGCCATAGCTTCAAAGGAGTCAATGTTGTGCGAGGAATTCTCTCAGAAGAGAGAAAGGGGTTCTTCAATTCAGGAACAACTGGTGTCTGCCACAGTGAGTTGTTTCTACTTAAAATTATATAAAAAAGTTCCCAATTCTGGAGAATAGGATGTACATTATGTTACTGTTTGCAAGATTCAAAGGGTATACAGTGCAACATTCTTTTCATCTTTGCTCTCATAAGGACTGGAATATATTTTTCACAAGATTCTTCTTTCCATTATAAAAGGTTGAAACTTCTAAGAGTCCCCATGGGTTTCCTCTTTGTAGCCTGGTGAGGCAGGCATATGCTGAGGATGAGATAGGAGTAATGCCAAAGATGACAGCACTCACAACATCACAGTTCCTATGCAGCAGGCACTCTGCTGATTAGTTTATCTACATAGTTTTATTTCTTATATGAACCCTCTGTAGTAGATGCAACCATCTTTAGATACTAGCTGGGGCACAAGTGTTGGATGGGCAGGTTTGTCTAAGTCAATTTTATGAAGTACTCATTCTCAGATTTGTACTAGTAGGGTATTTGTACTAAACCTAGAGAGTGAGGGTCACCTTAAATTTCCAACCCTGAACTAGCACTGGCCCTCATCCCAATATTTTATAGATGACAAGCTTAGAATCTGCAGCTCATCCTATCATTCGAGTTGGGTTTCTGTAGCTGTGATAAACAGCATGAACAAAAGGTTGTAGTCCATCACTGAGGGAAGCCAAGGAAGGAACCGAAAATAGAAACCTAGAGGTGGGAATTGAAGCAGATCTCATGGAAGATCATTTTTTATTGGCTTGATTTCCATGGGATGCACATGTTGTTTCTTATGCAACCTTGGGCCACCTGCTTAACGGAGTGTACCCTTCTACATCAATCATTAATCAAGACAATGCCACACTGACATGCCTACAGGCAAATCTGATAAAGGCAATTGCTTAATTGAGATTCCCTTTTCCAGAATGACTTGAGTTGTTATCAAGTTGTCAAAAACTAACCATCATAGCAGTTACATTCCCTAAGCCTGGCTAAGCTGAAATTGAAACCCTGATGCCTGACTTTAAGAACTGTGCTGCTTTGAGTGTAAATGAAGTAGGTACCAAGGAAACAGCATGAGGATATCCTATGGTATCTGTCTAAATACTTGGACTAGCTGATGAATAAGCTATCTTTGAAAACTAACGTCACTGAATACCTATGCATGGTGTGTTACAAATTGACCACTTCTGGTAGAGCAGATGCTCAGTTCTCTTCTCCTGTTGACTATTAACTACATCCATGGCTCAGCTGTCTCATGTCCATTCCTCTCTTCAGAAGAACTTTCAGTTTCTCTTGTCACTATATCTCTATAGCACTATTGATTCCAACTTCCAAATAATCCAAGCCTAAAAATGGTTCTTATCCAATGTTTCCTGGTGTAACAGTGAGAAACTGACTCCCAAGTGGATATTGTGTTCAACATGGTTTGATTTAGATTTTCTACATGATAGATATTGAGGAAACTAAGCAACAGATTATTTCCTCCATATGAGTGATTGTGCTGGGTGGATTGTATAATTGCTACTGTGTTCTACTTACTCTTAAGTATCTGAATATGAATAATACATCCATGCTCTAGAAGATAAAGTAAAAATTATAAATTATTTTTAATATTTGATTGGCAAGTGGTCACTGAACCACAGTAAGTGAGGAAATATCCCGGTCTCTGCCAAGGACACAAGTGTACTTGTGTTGCATTAGGAAGTTTCCACCTCTCCTCTAATTTAATTTTTGGTTCAATTAATGCTAACAGTGGATCCATCTTACCATAAAGTTGGAGAACAACTCTCTTGTTATTTGAAGTGGAACTCTGTCTTAATATTCAACAACTAAGTCTCTACCTTCCATTTCTATTTAGAAAAATAGATATGCCTTTTCCTAAAACTCATAAGTATATGAATTAAACCCTCAGGTAGACTCATAGTGTCATAAAATGAGCATGGACTTGGGGAAAGTGCTAAGTCTGCCCACCCTTAAATATGCAAACTCTTTTGTCCTGTGCACCCACTGCTAGTAGTAGGTAACACATAATATATGCTCCAGGGAATATTCTGACAGCTTTCCATGGATTGACTAATTGAAGTCTCATAGGAAGTCCAAGATGTGAGCATGATAATTGTCTTAGGCTTTCTTTTTTCCTGTTGATATGATAAACTATATCGATAAATCATCTTAAGAAGAAAGGATTTATTTTAGTCATTTCATGTTGTAGTCAATCAAATCAGAGAGATCACAGCAACAGAGATTGAGGGAGCTGTTCATTCTACATCTACAGTCTCAAAAAGAGAGTACTTTATGAGTACATGCTGGTACTCAGCTCCATTTCTTCACTCTACTATACTTCAGGACCCCCTACCTAGGGAATAATGCCATCCACAGTGAGAAGCCATTCTTACCACCTCACAACAATCCCCTCAAGACATGCTCAAAGGCCCATTTTCAAGGTGATTCTAGGTTTTATTAAGTTGACAATTAGTCATCACAGTGATTATGTCAGCCTTATCATTGAGGCTATGTTAAAAACCAGGAAGTTCGGGGGCTAGGAAACTCTTCTCTTGACTGGGATGCCCTGTAACTTCCCAGAGGGAATTGTTGGAAATGGTCATAAGAGCAAAAATAAATATGTCTATTTAAAGGCAAGGAGGGATGGTTCCAAGGGTCTACAAAGAGTGAATTCAGGGATGAGGTTGGGATGAAATCCTGATTCGAGTTATATCAAGATTTAACCAAGTGTCAGTTGTAGGAATTGACTCAAGTTTTGATAGCCTCCTAGCTTTGGGAACTGAGGCAAACAGCCTACTTAAGGCAAGGCCCTGGATACTTTCTCATTGGTGACACAGAGCTTAGAAAAATAATTCTTAATTTCTATTTCCAGGTGAAGTTGACAATTAGTGATACATTCTTAGTACAAAATTCACAAAAACTCAGAATGAAGTTTAAAAGAATAAGGATTTTCTAGGAGCTAGAAATTTTTAAAAAGTGATTTAGAATAAAAATATTTTTTACCCCCTTGGAGTATCTGCTAATTTTTGGTGGCTGACAGCTTATCTTCATAGAAAAATACAGACAAAGCCCAAGACATAAAAGGAAAGTTAGATCAGGTAGCTATAAATGAAGATGGCATAGTCATAAGTTATTCAGGACAAAAATATAAAATTGTAAACTTGATTTCTAGAAAGCAAGGATGGGATGCTTACTTATCTCGGGGCAAAACAAATTAAAGCCTTCACAGAAATTTCTCCTAGAAATCTATCTGGACTAAAAATTTACACAAGATGAACAATCCAAAAAAGTATTCCAAACCAAAAATGTAATTCAAACCATTCCAGTGTTGTACAGAATGCAATAAAATCCTCTTTTGAGGAATATGCATTAACACAGGTCTATGAGGAACAATAGTGGAAAGGCACACAATAGCACATTTCATACCACATAGAAACAAGTAACTAAGATCAAAACTAAGATCAAAAACAAGACTAACAACACAAGCCTAGATGGCAAAATTAGAGTGCACTACCTGTCAAGCACTAGGAATGAACAAGCACTAGGTTTGAACATACTATAAATGTCCTACTATTAAATGATAACCCCAGACTCAAATTAGATTCTTTTTTTTTTTAACCAAGATTTAATGTACATTTATTCTTCACATGTGGAACATATAGTATAAAGATTTCATACTGAATAAATATTCATTAAGCCAAAAAAGGAAAAAAAAAGGAGGAATTTACATCAAGTTTTTAGCTACATTGTTGAAATACAAATATGCAGATCCAAATTAGAATCTTAATGATAACCAGTGTTGGAGTTATCATGACAGAATAAAGAGTTGAGAAAGGAATATACTTAAAAAAGAAAAATAGATATTGAAATTTTGAAAAAAAAAATCAGAAATGGCAAGAAATTTTTGAAAAGCAGAACTTCCGGCCTCTACCAGCGGCTGGGGACCTCAGCTTGGGCCACAGGACCCCATAGCCGATTAGCACCTGGAGATGGATAGCTTCCCGGGAGCTTGGAAAAGCCGGGAGTGGGCCCAAGACAAGCTCCACAGCTCACCAGAAACTGCCCCGAACCTGCAAGACACAGGGACTGAGGTAGGCGGGCATAGAAACCACCTGGATCCCAACAGCGGCGGCTGAGGCAGGAGACATCTGCCTGGGCCACCAGGGTTCCATAGTCAAGCAACACCCGCCGGGAGAAAGTTACTCTCCCAGGAGCGTGGAAAAGCCCCGAGTGGGGGCAAAACGAGCCCCAGTGCTCACCGATTCTGCCCAGTTTCCGCGGGCCACAGAGACTGAGGGACAGGAACTTCTGGCCTCCACTGGTGGCCGGGGACCTCAGCTTGGGCCACAGGGCTCCATAGCCAATTAGCGCCGGGAGAAAGATACCCTCCCAGAAGCTTGGAAAAGCCAGGAGTGGGTCCAAGACAAGCTCCACAGCTCACCAGGAACTGCCCCGAACCTGCGAGACACAGGGACTGTGGTAGGCTGGCATAGAAACCCCCTGGATCCCAACAGCGGCAGCTGCAGCAGGAGACGTCTGCCTGGCCACCAGGGTTCCATAGTCAAGGAGCTCCAGAAGAAAGTTACTCACCCAGGAACTTGGAAAAAACACCTCTCAGAGAGAGCTGGTCTTCAAGGAGTATTGATACAGAGGCCTGCAGGTGAGAAAAGCCATAGCAAGAAAGTAAGATCAGCTAACATCAAAGTTAACAAGATGGCAAAAGGCAAGGGCAAGAACCTAAGGAGCAGAAACCAAGGCCACTTGGCATCATCAGAACCCAGCTCTCCCACCAGAGCAAGCACTGGAGTCCCCAATACACCAGAAAAGCAAGACTCAGATTTAAAATCATTTCTCATGATGATGATAGAAGACTTTCAGAAAGAAATGAATAACATCCTTAAAGAAACACAAGAGAACAGAGATAGAGAACTAGAAACCCTTAAAGAGGAAACACAGAAATCCATTAAAGAATTACAGTAAAACACAATCAAACAGACAAAGGAAATAAACAAAACCATCCAGGAGCTAAAAATAGAAATAGAAACAATAAAGAAATAACAAAAAGAGACAACACTGGAGTTAGAAAACCTAGGAAAGAGATCAGGAGTCATAGATGCAACCATAACCAACAGAATACAAGAGATAGAAGAGAGAATCTCAGGAGCAGAAGATACCATTGACAACATCGACACATCAGTAAAAGAACATACAAAATGCAAAAAGTTCCTAACCCTAAACATCCATGAAATCCAGGACACAATGAGAAGACAGAACCTAAGGATAATAGGTATAGAAGAGAGTGAAGATTCCCAACTTAAAGGACCAGTAAATATCTTCAACAAAATCATAGAAGAAAACTTCCCTAACTTAAAGAAAGAGATGAACATAAATATACAAGAAGCTTACAGAACCCCAAATAGATTGGACCAGAAA
>CM052707.1:6733198-6761452 GCA_028551405.1 Uromys caudimaculatus | reverse complement strand
GGATCCTGTTGAATCCATTACTCTTATCAGTAATTTACTGGATGGATAGAATTTGTGAATGGCATTCAGGACTTTTAAGGCAAGGCCATGCACAATCTTCCTACTTCCAGTATCTCTTGATGCACTGTGTAGAAGACCTAAGAGCTATGTGAGAAATTAAAAATGTTTTTAACAAAGAACATATGGAGTGCTTCAGACTAAATATGAAGGGCTTCCAACAATCTTCATTCAGGCACCAGACACATGAACAAGCCAACTTATTCTCTGCATCCAAGCTGACTCTAGTTGATGTCAGATGATGAAAGTTAATGCAGGTGAATCCTATCTAAATTCTTCACCTGATGGTCTTTGTTTTAGGCTACTACATTTAGGGTTGCTTTGTTATATAGCATCAAAATGTTGGGACATTTGAAGAAATAATTGCGCCATTGATGCAATGAACTATGTCCATGTTTCTGGATACCAGGGCCAGATTGTTCTTTCTTCATGTAGTCTATAGAATTGCCTTACCTTTCCCATATGTCTCACAGGTCTGATCCAGCTCTGTTCACCTTTGAAAATCTACCTCTATGATTCAGACCAATTCTCAAAAACTTCGGGACTCAGGTTATGGCCAATGTTTCCTTTCTGTGTATTTCCTGAACTCTCTGGGAATTATGAGCTGGCTGTTATCCAAGACTGTTTAGCTCTTACATGGCTCCTATTTCTTTATATTCCTATGATTTGTAGGAAGTTGGACCTTGGAGTCATCCAGTGGAGCAATTCTAAGGTTATACATAAGATATGTGAGCATTTCCTCTGACCAGATCTGAATTTCTTTTCTGAAACTTATTAGAATAAGGGTTGAGCCACCTGTTGGGCACTGGGGTACAGTCAGAAGGCACCAATGTTATGAGGCTTCTACAATCTCTGCAACTTGTAGTAGTAAGGTGTGCTTGTATCTGGACACAGCTTGAAAGCCTGTGGGTCTAGACTCTAGGGAATAGAGAAAGAACATGACTTATTCTGCTTTTCGATGGGGTGGACATTTTGGACTTAGTTGCCAAGCAAACTGAGTCTTCATGCAAGGTATCTAGAGTGTTCTTGTATGTCTATAGGACCTGAAGAACTTGGGAGGTTGACATCAGGCATAGTCCGTCCAATCAGGGGTTAGGCCATCAGGCCTAGCTTTCAGTTACCTGGGTTATTTAGTTCTTGACTGCACGGGGAGCCTTGCTCCCATTCCCTTTCATGCCCACTAAACTTTGACCTCTCCTATTTTGCCCCAGTGACCTTTGCCACAGCTTTTCTGTTGCCAGGACTCAACCCCCAGAAGCTTTTGCTCCATGGAGAACTAGCAGGCTCTGTGCAGACAAGAATTTCTTGTACTTGCATTCTGCAACCTTGCACAGTCCTTCATGGGTCCACAGCACATGTTTTCTGGCCTTTTCATTTTCCTTTTCAGAGGAATTGTCATTAACAGTGTTTCAATTAGGATCTCCCTCAGAATACGTTCATTTTCATCCACACTCGGGAGTTCACAAATTCCCTCTTCATGCACCAAGCTGACTAGATTTCTTAATTTCCTAAAATTTTCTGTCTTATAAAGATGAAGTCTGTTTTCTCTCTCTCTCCTCTCACTACAGAACTACATCCAAGCAGCACTCACTGTTGTGGCCCTCCGTTACTGCTGCAGATCCCCCTTTTCAGATGGTTAAGCTTTTTCTGCACATTGTGTCTTCCTGGATGAATGGCTTTGCTAAAGCTGAAAAGTGCCCTCTGCATGGATTAAAAAGTACTCTCTTGGGCAGTAGGTTTGCAAAGCTGGCTGCTGGTTTGAATTTGAATTGGGCTAGGTGGCTAGCATGAGCCTTGGAAATATTTATTTGTAGTTTCTCATTAATTCACTCACTTATTGCGTAAAATTTTCCTGTGCTTTTAAAATATGCAATGAATTTTCATAAGTAATGGTGGTTTCTAATTTCATGGGAATTAAAATCAACATAAGAGTTTAATAAGTGATGATGATGATGATGATGGTGGTGTTGGTGCTGGTGATGCTGGTGGTGGTGGTGGTGGTGGTGGTGGTGGTGATGGTGGTGGTGATGCTGGTGGTGGTGGTGGTGGTGGTGGTGGTGGTGAATGACTAGGGAATGCTCTGGACGCTCAGTTGAACAAAGCGGGACATCTAGGTAGGCATGCCAGTCTTTGGGGCCTAGAGGCAGGTTTCTAACAAAAGTCTAAGTTGAGACTTGAAGGGTAAATTAGATTTTTCAGACCAAAAGAGAGTGAGAAAGGACTGAAAAAGTATGGCTGGAGAGAAGCAAGAATTCTCCACAATGGAGGCCTGAAGACAGGAGACAGGAAGGCTGAAATGAGCTGTATGAGGAATTCAACACTAGAGTGGGAAGCAATGGGTGAGAGAAGGGAGGTGAAACAGACAGAACAGAAACGAAACCCAAACATGGGTCCCTGGGAAGGACCACAGTGTGCAAGAGGATCAGCCAGCCTAAGTCACCAGTGCTACGTCAGGCACAGGATATGTACCCCCTCTACTGCTAATGTCATCCCTGGGGCTTCTTACTCCCAGGAATCTGGAGAAAGCCCAGTAGTCTTCACATTTGTGAAGGATGGTTCTGGCAGCAGATGCCATTCAAACCTAAGACACATGCCAGTTCTGATCTCTGAAACTCACAAAGCTTCCGGGGGAAAAAGGCACTGTGGCAGGACAAAATAGTTCCAGATGAGAAACACAGCCTCAGTAAACGAACTTGGGATTCCAGGACATCGACAAAGAATCTAGAATAATAGAGTTAGCTTCACATTCCTATTGTTTGCTATGTTCAAGAATGTTCCTATTCTACCTCAAATATATGTCACTATACTACTCAGTACAGGCAGGGTATGATTTTCTATGTTATAAAGCTGGGCTTTTTAAAGTAGAGTTTCTCTTCTACGATTCTTGTTGGACTACAGAGGAGATGAGTGGAAGAAGGTGAGAAAGGCAGGCACACTTAAAACAATTTGTCTCCAACTTTGTTGCAGGGCAGAGGCACAGAACTCTCCTAAAGTTAGAAGAAATAGGAATTTATAGATATTAGAAGTGAGATCAGACCTGAAATTGGGGACTAGGCTAAGAAAAATAGAAATTAATTACAAGAAGACATTAGAACCTGAGATTATCAAACAAATTACAGATTGGGCAAAGATATCAGATGAATTATAGTATTAATCATAACAATGTGTATTTTAAAACATCCACCATGTGCCAAGCACATAGTAAATAACATATAATATTTTATAGCAGGTGGATGGATGGTTAGGTTGAAAGATAATGGGTGGAGATGCAGTGAGAAGGTACTAGAGTCGGTCTGTCTCCCTGTTCCCATTGCTTTAGATATTAAATCTAAAGACTCAAAACGCATCTCTGTGCAAGGCACATGAAAAGCTCATAAAAATGTATATGCAGAGAAGGAAAGCGTGCAGGCATCATATGAGATTTTTTTTAATGTCCTAAATAAGATGTGAACGATTACAGCTCCAGCAGTCCTGCTAACATGAGTGGGGGAAATCTCAATATGTCTTACCCTAAGATGAAGAGTTATAGGCTGCTGACCAGGAGAATCAGATCTCTCCAGGGATGAATTTCCTGAAAGGTTATCTAATCCCAAGTAGTTAGCACTAAATACTTGTACAAAGACCAACACTGAATCACTGAATAGATTTAATATAAATCTATATATATATATATAATGTCTCTCCCTCCCTCCCTCTCTCTCTCCCTCTCTCTCTTTTTCTCTCTCTCTCTCTCTTTCTCTCTCTCTCTCTACACACACACACACACACACACACATATATATATATATATACATATATATATGTTACCTATGTAAACACATATGAATTTATATTAAAGAAGAGATGGGGATATACAGAAAAAGATGGAAGGGAGAGAAAGAGGGGTTAAATTGTAAATATAGTACTCTTGTATGAAATTCTTTAAAAACTAACTATATACATACATACATACCTATATACATAAATGTTAGTGTGAAAGGAGCAACTGTTGGGAAGCCTAAAGGAAGATGTTGTGCAATATCCACCTCACAGAGAAAAATGTGTGATGTTTCTCCATGCTCCTGGCTAAAGTAGACAAACAGCAGGAGACAGGGCTAAGCAGGAGCCCAGGGCAGGTGCTCAAATCTTTCCTCTACCTATCTACCCATCAAAGGAGCTTTCTGTCTCCCTTTGCTTTAGACACAGAGACAGATTGGGAGTCCCAAGTCACAAAAGAAGTCTAGGAACCTGCTAAATCCTAAGGATAGACAATGTGGGAAGGAGGGCCCGGGGGGAGGAAGGAAAGGGTTTTGTGAGAAAGGGTTCATTGAGCAGCTTTCACTGAAGGGAGGCACTACAGAAAGCACCTGTGGCCTAGCACACATCACTGTCAGCTGTCATAAAGCTACATTTACTCAGGATGGTTAGAACATGAGGTTAAAAAGATGGTTAAAGCAATATTTCTGCAAAGGAAAGGTACACCTCTCCGATTTTGTTTCAACTAACACATTTCAGCCTATTAGTTTGCCTTTTGCCATGTGGCCCACACTTGCTTTCCAGTCTGAACCTGCAAATTGGATACCTCCATCTTTGTCCATAAAACTAAAAGCCTTTATGTTTCAATCATACCACCAAACCTTTTCAAATGAGATGAGAATGCAGCTCCATGTGATGCCATCTAAGGGAAGCTTTATTCTCCTCTTTCACTCTTGTTTCCCAACCACTTAGTATTAACTCAAGGACATCTCACTGAACACTGGGAGCTTTTTCTTTCCGTGTTGGGATAGAACCCAGGGCTATGCACTTGCTAAGCAGCAACTACATCATTAAACCACACCCCTAGCCTTTAACCATCTCTTTTAAATAACTTGTTCTTCTGAGTTTTTCCAACTAATTTAACTTGGTTTTATGACAATACTGCTCTATTTCCTTTTAGATACACATTTTTATTAACTTATATAATATCTAATTAGGTCAGCGTGGCAAAGTAGCAAGCAGGCTATCCAATGGAACATTTACCACTGACAGAAAATGTGCTTCTAAGCTTCTAAAACAAAAAGGAAATGGAGGAGTGCAAATTCCACAGAAAACTGAGAATACTGAAGTGCACACATAATCTGAGGGTGTCAAGAGGAGTCTGAGCCCAGTTCTTCATTCAATGTAACACATAGATGACCAAGATGGAGACGCAAACACATTTCAGTAAGATGTCCTCATGTGTGTTCTCTCTCTCTCTCTCTCTCTCTCTCTCTCTCTCTCTCTCTCTCTCTCTGTGTGTGTGTGTGTGTGTGTGTGTGTGTGTGTGTGTGTGTGTGTGTGTGTGTGTGTGTGTGATCCTTCTGCCATGATGCGGGAAAGAAGAACACTATTTTCACTGTAGGACAGAAATGGGAGAACTCTGGGACATCACCAGCAGACCCCTAGGGCATGGACAAATCATACCTTCTTGTCACAAGCCTATCTGAGCACTCTGAGAAGAGGATCAGGCAAAATGCTGAGGCTGAGAGAGAGAAACAGTAGGATGCACCTCTGAGGAAGATGTGGCCAGGGTGGAGAGGTGCTAACTAAAGGGACAGATTGCTGGATATACCCCAGCTCCTATTTCCCTCTGAACTTAGATGTGGTATATGAGGCCTTAAAAATTATTTTGAGTCTATTAGGTAGTGAGCATGATTTTGAAAACACATCTGCTAAAGATAAAAAGAGCCACTGCTTGGCAGAATTGCTCCTTATTGAAAGATAAGAAAACATTTTTCAGTGAAGAAAGATGTGTGTTTTGTCCTGGGCCATGTTTTAAATTATTCATGAATAAAAGCATTCATAATTAATAATATTCATCTCCAAAATACTTTTACCTTAAACTGCAGTATCTGTATTGAAAAGCCCTCCTATTTTACTGAGTAGTATATTTAGGTCGATTATGTTAGTGATATAATGTCCCCTAATACAGTGCTGGAAGGTTCTATGCACACTACCAGAGGAAGAAAGCAATCACCAGTCTCCCCTAACTATGAACCCTGAGCTACAATAATGACCTACCTACCTAGAAACACATGACCACTGCAGTAGTGCAAATGTCATGGGGGTAACTGAACACTTACTGTCTGCATGAAGGCCCTCTCCACAGATGTAACCCATACCTGCTACAGTTATTAGAATTAAAAATCAAGGGCCACACAGAGAGTTTGGCCCTAGGGAGAATCTACTACGATTACTCTGCTAATGGGACATAGCATTAAACCAACTCCTAATGAATTCTCATTATACACACAGATTATTTTATCTCTGAGCATCAGAGAAAACTTTTTTTATTTTTTTAAGTACATGTCTGTTAATACAGAGACCCACAATTGGTTAAGCGATCTATTTTTTGTATCATGTCTGTTTTAAATCTAAGAAAATAAGATTTAAATCAAAACTGTTTTAATTATTGGAGCTTTGTGACATTATCAGGAAACATGTTTTGTTGTTTGCTTGTTTTGTTTTCTTTTGTTTCTCAGCTTTTTTTCACTTAAGTTTATTTGGGCCATGTGGTATTCTTTGTGTTTCCACAGCACTGGATAGTTTTATGTTGACACAAGGATAGAGTCATCTGGGAGGAGGGAAACTCAATTAAGAAAATGCCTCCATAGGATCTGGCTGTACAAAGGGAAATGTTTAAAATTCATTGAAGGGGAAGGGTCCAGCCCACTGTTGGACTGGTAGTCCTGGGTTCTATAAGAAAGCAGGATGACCAAGCCATTGGGAGCAAGACAATAAGCACCATCTCCTCCACAGTATCTGCATCAGCATCTGCTTCCAGATTCCTGCCAAGTTTGAGTTCCATTTTCTGACATCTTTGATGATGAGTAGTGATGCATCAGTGTAAGCCAAAAAACCTTTTCCTACCTAAGTTGCTTTGGTAATGATGTTTTCTTGCAGTAACAGAAACCCTAACTAAGATACCATATTCATTTTAGAATGTTTTTTTCTATTTTCATTTGATAAGAATTGCATTAATTGTTTACATTGCCTTTAGTAATATAGACATTTGAATATTAAAAATCTTCTGATCCACACACATGAGAGACCCTTCCATTTGTTTCCATTTATTTGCATCTACAGTTTCATTGGTGTTTTCTAGTTTGCATGTTTGAATCTTAAAACTTCTCAGTTTGTTTATTCCAGAATTTTATTTTAATCTGCTTAAAGGTGGGATTGTTTTCTTAAGTTCCTTTCTGGATAGTTTATTCTGAGTTCTTTGATGTTTCCATGCTGATTTCTGTACATAATTTCTATTGTAATTCTTAACATTTTTATCAAAAGCCTGCTGACTGTATGTGTGGATTTGTAGTGTGTTTAAAGAGTAATATGACTGTCCTTAGAGTCATGCATCTATATAAGGTGGAAGTTATTTTAGACGTACATCTGTGACTCAGCATACAAATGTCAATTAAAAGTGATGTGCCACATTAGCAGAATGAAGGATACCTACCATAATTAGATAGGTATTTAAAAGAGTATTATAAAAAAATAGAAAACCTCATATTTAAAAAAATATCCAAAGTTAGTTTTATATTCCACAGTGAACAACTGGAAGGTTTTTTCCTAAGACATGCACTAAGGCAAGGGTACTCATTCTAGTCCTTCCTATATAATAACACTGGAAAGCCTAGACAAAGAATCAGGCAAGTACTAGAAATAAGGGATATTGAAAAAGATAATGAAAAAGAAAATGAATCTGCAAGTGGCATGATCTTATATATAGAAAACTCTAAAGCAAGCACACACACACACACACACACACACACACACACACACACACACACACACACCTCTATAAATCTTGCCTCACCTGGGGTATGACTCTAAGGACAGACATATGACTTGTTATACACAATAGAAACCCACACATACAGTCAGCAGCTCTTTGACAAAGGTGCTAAGAATATATACAATAGAAAATACATACATTCAACAGATGCTATGGGGAAAACCAGAAACTCCCATTCAAACACCTTAAAGTGGACACTTTCCTTAAATCACCCACAAAACAACTTCAAATATACTGAAAACCTTAACACGAGACCTGAGACTTCAAAACCCCTGAAAGAAAACATAAGGGAACCACGACTTTGATCCTGACAATGATTTCTTTGTTTATTTGCTTTTGAGATCACTATTACAATATTTCTCCTTTCTCTTTCTTTACTAAAACTCTTTCCTATACTCTTTTCCCACACTCCTTCAAATTTATGACAGTAAAAGCAAAAGAAATAAGAGGTGCAATACTACATTAAAATGCTTCTACTAGAAAAGTGTAAAACAACAGAGGAACAGGCAATATATGGAAAGGGAGGATGCATTTGCAAACTCTATATCTGAAGAGCGGATAACTCCCAAGAACTGAAGGGAAAGCGTGTAACTCACTAGCAAAAGCAAACAAAAGTAATACGAAATAAAAATGAGGAAATTATCTGGATAACTGTTTCTCCAAACACACCCAGTGATCAAACAGTACATAAAGGGATGTTCAACACCACTGACCTCCAGGAAAATTCAAATTTGATATATCTGAAATGTCACCACATAGATGTTAGGAGGACCATTATCCTAATAAAAACCAATAGGCAATGAAGAAGTTATTAAGTGCTAATGGGATTTTGAGCACATCAGAGCACATGTACACCATTGATAGGAATACAAGGCATTACAGCAGTTGTGGAAAGTTTCTCAAAAAATTAAAAATTGAACTTCCATATGACCCAGGAATTTCACTTCTGAGTATCACACCTGCCCAACTTGAAACTCATCCCACAGGCAAGCACCAATTCCTGACACTATCAATGATACTCTGTTATGCTTGCAGACAGGAGTCTAGCATGACTGTCCTCTGAGAGGCTCCACCCAGCAGCTGAGTCAGACAGATGCAGACACCCACAGCCAAACAGTGGATGGAGCTTGGGGACTCTTATGGAAGAATAGGAGGAGGGATTATGACCCCTAAAGGGATAAGAACTCTACAGGAAGACCAACAGTGTCAACTAACCTGAACCCTTGACACCCTCAGAGATTCAACCACCAACCAAAGATCATATATGTGCTGGACCTAGCTACCACCACCCCAGTGAACACCCACCGCACGTATGTAGCAGATGGGCAGCTTGGATTTCACTTGGGTCCTGAACAACTGGAGTGGTAGCTATCCTAAAAGCTGTTGCCTGTATGTGGGATATGTTCATGTAGCTGGACTATCTTGTCTGGCCTTAGTGGGAGAGGATGTCTGGAGAGTTGATATTCAGGGGATCCCCCACCCAGTCAGAGGAGAAGGGGAGGGGGAAAGAGTTGTAGGAGGGGTAATCAGGAGGGGGCAGTAAGTGGGATGTAAAGTGAAATAACAATAATAATAATAATAATAATAATAATAATAATAATAATAATAATAATAGAATTGAAATTCCTTGGAGCCACAGCCTGGTGCAGCCCTGGAGGCCTTTGACCACCTGGGACAAACAGGTGAGATCCTCACACCCAAATCCACTGTCTTCTGGGTTCCCCAGCAAGTCCAGCAGCTGTTAGGTCTGCTCTTGCCCCTCTGCTCTCCATCTTACATTCCACACCTCTACCTGCAATCCCAGAGGCCTGTTGCCACCAGAGACTACCAGGCCTGCCAACACCAGGGAAAACCATATGCCCAAAGGCCAGCAGAAAAAAATAGTGAACAAAAGGGAGAGCAATATGGCATCACCAGTACCCAGCTCTCCTACTACAGCAAGCCCTAGATAGCCTAACATGCCTGAGGCACTAGAAAATGACCTTAAACCTAATCTTATGAAGATGATAGAGGGCTTTATAGAGGAAATGAACAAATCCCTTAAAGGAAAATACAATCAAAGGTAGATACCTTTAAAGAAGAAATAAATAAATAGAAAGAAATACAGGAAAATAAAATCAAGCAGGGGAAGGATATGAATAAAACTGTCCAAGAACTGAAAATGGAAATAGAAGCAATAAAGAAAACACAAATTGGGCTTGAGAGATGGTTCAGCTGTTAAAGGCTAGGCTCACAACCAAAACTATTAAAAGAATAAAAATACAAACTGAGGCAATCTTGGAAATGGAAAACCTAGGAAAGGGAACAGGAACTACCGACACAAGTATTACCAACAGAATACAAGAGATGGAAGAAAGAATCTCAGGAATAGAATATATGATAGAAAAAAAATGATACACCAGTCAGAGAAGACGCCAAATCTAAAACATTTCTAGGTAGGTGGAGCTTCGGTTCCGTGGCCAGGGTCCAAGGCAGAGACCAGAAAGGAGGAGAGAGGAAGAAGGAAGAAGACACCATGGGGTAGATGGATCATGAGAACACAGTCATGAGGGCTGGCCAATTGGAGTAGGAGCAGCTCATGTGTACCTTGCCAAGTTATACATCAGGATTAGTGACAGGGAAGCAAACAAAATAGCATAGAGGGTCCATCTCTAATGCTATTAAGGGTCTTGAGGTAGAACTCTTCCCAATTTTCTGAGAAACTGCCAAATTGACTTCCAGTTTGGTTGTCTAAGTTTACACCCCCACCAGCAATGGTGGAATGTGCCAATCTGCTTTTTAAAAACAAAAGATTCTACAATTCCTCCTTTAGATCAAATCTACCTGTGTTGTGTGGCAGGTTTAGGAGCCCTCTATGGCATTGTGATTGATAGTGATTTGGAACACCTGCCTTCTGTGTTATTGTATGTTCAGCATTTGAAACAGATGTTCCGTTGGATCCATTGTGTACAAGGAAGAGGCTGTCAATGTGTAGCACCAGGAGGGTTATGAAAAATTAAAAATTCTTCTGCCCAGTTTCTGTGTGAACCTAAGACCAATTTTAAAATGTAAACAGAATGACTAATAAGTATTTGTAAGATTTAAACAACACAAAGCCACAGGACTAGTGAAGTGTCTCTGTGCAAAAGGCACTTGCCTGACAAGCTCTGGGACTCAAGTGTTAGAAGCAGTGAATCAATTCTACAGTCACGTGCACTCATACACACACACACACACACACACACACACACACACACACACACACACACACACTTCTTGGTTTAGTATCTTTTGATTATGGCAGAACCCAATTCAAGCCAGCTTTTTAGAAGAGGTAGTGGTAGATGTTGCCCATTGAAAGTGAGTGTGTGCAGCTTCAAGATAGGCTAAGCTCAGTGGTTGAGTAATGCTGATACGTGATGTCATCTTCATTTCCAACAAAGGCTTCTTCATCCTTATATGAGAAGGTGAATGGAGGGCAGAAGCATTAAGCTTGTCACACAGTCCAGCCTCAAAGCAAGGGGAGTAGGAGCTTCTGTTTCCTTCAAGTGAAAAGGGAAGTGTTGTTAATAGCCACTGAATTGTTCCCAGAGGGGTCATATATCAGTCTGTACCATCACTGTTGAAAAAGAAGTTCTACAATGTGTGCTCAAGATCTGGTTATGGACCCTTCCCTGAAGTAAGGCATAAGGTCTTCTCTATCTGCGCCACATTGGCTAGGTGGGCTAGTAGTGCTCTCCCAGAAGAACCTAGGGGCACAATAATAAAGAAAAAGTAGGAAGGACTTATGACAGAAGAAAAAAATACCTTCTTCTAGTAAGAGGTTATTAAACCACAAGTAAGTATTATGAGACTGAAGGAAGTTTTTATCTACCCAACATTTGCAGAATTACAAATCATTGCCTTTCCTTCACTAAAGAAGATACAGAGATATGGAACATTTAGGAAACTTACCAAGGATCCCAAATCCTGTAAGTAGAGTCGTGGAGACATGAACACAAGCCTCCTTTCCCTAGGGCTTGCTCCATGGTCCTCCTTTTTTCAGTATTCCTTGTAAACCCATCAATGTAGCAAGCAAACCCGTTTAGTGTGGTGAGATCTATTAGGGTATCTATTCCTTGTGCCTCAGTGGGTCAGAGAGTGGTTCCAAAGATAGTTAGAGAATTGAATGAGGTCTTGAAGAGGAACAAAACTAGTTATTGTAAACACACACACACACACACACACACACACACACACACACACACAATTGATTTTTATCTCTCTAAAGTGGTTGAAAGTCAGCTTTTCAGGGAGTTAGGATTAGATAAATGATTTTCTTACTCATATTTTTCTGCTTTTTTCCCCAAATATTTTACCATGAGAATGATTTATTTTAAATCATGGAAAAATCTATTTAAAAGAATCCTGGACTCTGGGCCTGAGGGTGCTAGTGGCCCCAGTAAAAGGGAATGTCAAGGTGGGAATATGGGAATGGGTGGGCAGGTAGGTGGGAGGAGGAATTCCCTCACAGAGGCGGGGAGGGGGAGGGGACACGGGGTTTCCAAAGAAAAGGGGAATCATCGGAAATGTAAATAAAGTATCAAAAAAAAAAAAAAAAAAAAAAAAAAAAAAGAATCCTGGAAGTACAGCATGAGATAGGACAAAATAATTTTTGATGTATTTGAGTTAAGTTGGTAAGAAGGGAAAAACTGTAAAAAATCTTGTCAGGTTTCTGTGAATGGATTTTTAAAGAAATGAATCATTGGAGTTGATAGCAAATTCTTTACATAAACAAAAGCTAATAATTTCATGCCCTCTGGCACTAGCAAGCCAGCAACATACAGTGCATACATGCATTTATGAACAACCTAACTCTCTCTGTTACCCCAGACCAAATCTTGTCCCTATTGCTGCAACAAAACACCAGCTGCAGCCTTCCCTCTCAACCTCTGAATCTCCTGAGGATTCTAAAGACCATCCCCTGCTGACCTCCCTTCCCTCCCCTGTTGCTTTGTCCCAGACCTCAGCTCTAGCAGGCACTGGTTCTTAACTCAAGAGCAGCTTTTCCCAGGGCAACAAGTAGGCTGAAGGCAGATGAGATCCACTGCCTCCCACCCACCTACCCTGTCTCATCCCCAGCTCTGTAGCTGGAAACTGCTGCAGTCTTACTCTACTCTCTGACTCAATGGATCACAAAGACTTCCGTCAACCTTGCTTCCCCAACACATCCCAGTTATCTACCTCCAAAACTCTCAAGTATTCCTTAGATCTATATAGCAGAATCCATGAAGTCACACTAGGTGAGAAATCTCATATGGGAAGTTAATTTGGGAGAGGGGGCAGATACAGAAGCTGCCTCTAAATGGAAGTGGAAGAAAAAGGAGGGAAGGAGGAGAAGGAGGAACAGGGCATTTTATTAGGGAATGTAGCACAGGCTCAGGAGGAGAACATGCAACATGAGGTGACTAGTGCCTCTCAGCAGCTAGTGATGATGTGTCCTGCTGGCACCAGGGCCCTCAGCCTGGCTGTGGAGTGCCTTTTGTTTATTATAAAGTGGAGGAGTTAGATCGGGAGCCATGGTGAGGCAGGGATAAGGACATTGGTTCTCTTTAGGCCACTTTCTGCTGTCTGAGGGCATTGTCATTTCTCCGGTTTAGTTGTTCCTCAGCCCCAGGACACATTCAATAGGCATTAGCCTCAGAATCTAGGGCCAGTGGTTGGTAATCCTGGATAAGAAACTGACTAATATTTTAGTTGGAAATTTTTAGGATTTGTTGTTGGAGAGATGTAGAGAAGAAATTTACAAAGCAGGGTGTGAATGGTAAAAGGAGAGAGAGAGAGAGAGAATGAACCAGAGGCAGAGAGAGAGAGGCAGTATCCACTTCTATATGGGGTATTCAACGGCGCAGGGGATGGATGGAAGCATTGAGTTGTTCCATATCTTTTGAAGGTCTGTCTAGAGTTGTTAGATTTTGTTTTTTTTACTATAACAAATTGGGGAAGGGGCAGTAGTTCCCCTAAGGTTTCAAAAATGACAGAATGAGATGGGAACTGGTCTGTGTTTGGTAGGGGAAGAAGATTTGAGATGTTGAGGAGTGGGCATGTTTGGAAAGTAAATGTGGTCTCTTCTGATAGTGTCAGTTGGAGAAAGAGAACTTGGATGGAAGTAGAGGTTGGGAATGTTAAGAAGTGGGACAGGTTGCTGGAGGAGAGGATGGTCGTGGGTAAACTAAAAGTGTGTGGGGGTTTGTTTTTGTTTTTCTTTGTTCTTTGTTGTTGTTTTGCTTTTTGATTTGCAAATAAGGAGCTCAGCAGCTGATAAAGCATATATGCAGGCTGTCCATCCTTGGGCAGTCAGGTCAAATTTCTTTGACAGGTATAATATGGATACAAAGGAGGGTCCCAGTTGAGGACCTAGGACCCCAAGGGCATATCCCTCCTTCTCTATTACATAGAAGGAGAAAGGACAGGTTAGGTCCAGGGGGTATAAGGCTGGGGCCTGAAGGACGGCCTGTTGAACCTACTGAAAAAGCTTAGTGATAGCTTGGAGAAGAGGTTCATGTGAGGTGACTAAGACTGCTTCATCTAAGGAGCAGGCAAAGAGAGAAAAGGAAGGGATTCAGGAGTGCGAGAAGCCAGCCATTCCCCAGAATGAGAAAAATCTCCTCTTTAGTAGAGGGAACTACTAGAGATCAGATTAGGTAGTTTCTATCTAAGGAAATGGCCCTATGTGTTGGAGCAATCGTTAGTTCCAAATAGGTAAACTGAGGAGTAGACAATTGGACCTTAGAAGGTAAGACTCCATAGTCCTGGTTGGACAAGAAATTTAGAAAAGCAGAAGTGTCAGCTTGGCTAATATGTGGGTATAGGCTGCAGAAGTGAGGAGCCAGAGATCTTGAAGTAGGCAGTAGGTTCTATTGGGCTTCATAACTGCAAATATATGGATGTTAAAAAGGGAAGAAGTGGGGCAAAGAACTTTTTTTCACCCTTAGAAGGTCAGAGATGATAGGCTTAAGTACCTTGAGGCTCTGGAAAGTGGGTGGGGGAGGGCTACTGAGCTTGGGTGATGTACTGGGTAGGGTCCTGTAATTGGATGACAACAGAGGAATGGTGTGTAGCCAGAGGGGTTCTGGACATCTCAGCCTAGGGGTTCTACCCAAGAAGGTGGCAAAGGATATGAACCAGTATGTTGAGTAGCTAGAAGAAGGAAGAGAAGGGCTGTTGGTGAGCTTGAGGTCAGGCGTGTGAGGAGGAGCAAGGAAGTAGAGGCACCCACTTTGGCTAGAAGATCCCTTCCTAATAAGGGAATAGGACAGTGTGGCACCATCAGAAAAGAATGGGTAAAAGGAAAATTCCTGAAAACAAAACTGAGTGTAGGGTCTGGTGAAGTTAGTAAGGCTGTCATCCCCCGACCCAAACAATAGAAAAACAAGGAGAAGTAGGTCCCCAAAAGTCCATCAGAACCGGAATCCAGAAGGAAGGACAAAGGTTGCCTTGATACTGTGATGACTACCTGGGGCTTCCTGTTAGAAATGACAGTGGCTGGATCAAGGGAGCTTGGGCCCCTTCAGTTGTTCATGGCCAGGCCTAGAAGATAGCTGAAGGGCAGCATGGAAGTGGTATCCTTGCACCATGAGGGACACTCGGGGAATCAAGAGATCAGTGTTCCTCTTGATGCCACGTTGGACATGGCCCCAGGTGGCTTGTGGGGATTAGGGCAGGCCTAGGCTCAGTGACCATTCTGACTACCCTTGAAGAAGGGGCCTGGTAGTCCTCAAACCTTAGGAGGCAAGGGAGCCCAGGCAGCTGCTGAATGTGGTTAGACAGTATTAGCCAGCATTTGGTATTTTTGCTTGCAAGTTTTTTTTATGGTATGCCTTAGAGGCTAGTGCTAAGACTTCTGCCTATGGAGTTAGGGGTCTTCTCACCAAGAGCTTAAGCTTGGCCAAAATGTTCGGGGAGCTCTGGACAAAGAAATAGGTCATCAGTTGTTTTCCTTCTGGATTTGGGAGGGGAGGTGTCTAGATTCGTATACTGCAAGAGGGCCTTTATAAGGTGTTCTAAAATTTGAGACAAGTTTTCATGTCCTAGATGACTTCTTAGAGTTTTTATAATTTACTGATTTAAGGGTAGCCTTCTGTAGACTGGCCAGAGGGCAAGTTGTAAACTGATGTCTAGCTAAAATGTCACCTGGGTATTAGAATTCCATAGGGGCTCCTGGTCAGGAACTGCCTATTACCCGATCAGGTATGTTACATTGGTCTGGTGTATTTCATCTGCATGTGCAGATGTGGAGGAAAAAAGGGAGAGAGGTAAGGAGGAACAGAGTCTTATATCAGGGAATATAGCACATGTGCAGGAGGAGGACATGTGACACAAGGCAACTGTGGAAATGTGTTTGCCTCTCAGCAGCTAGTGATGAAGTGTCCTGTTATTGCCAGCCCCCTTAGGTTGGCTATGGAAATGCCTAATTGCTAACAATTCCCTGCTAACGGCAGACCAGGTCAGGAAAATAGGTAGCACACAGACATCAAACTCTCCAAAAATCCAGAGAAGAAACAGAAAACAAGGAACAAAACACCCACCCAAGAACAAAAACAAAACTCAGAAATCAGCACCTAAGCCTGCAGTCATCCGAAATCTAGATGCTCAGACTTCAGTGTAAGAACACAAACAATAATAGCTAGGCAATACATCTCCACTAGAGCCTAGCTATCCTAACTCAGGAGGCCCTGAATATTCCAGCATAGCTGAAGCGAAAGAAAAAGACCTTAAAACCAACTACATGTAGATAATAGAGGTCCGTTAAAAAGAAATGAATAAATCCCTTAAAGAAATCCAGGAAAACACAAACAAACAACTTGAGAAAATGAATAAATTCCTAAAGAAAATCAGGAAAACACAAAGAAACAATGGGATAAAATGAATAAATCCCTTAAAGAAAGCCAAAAAACAAACAAACAAACAAACAAAATCCCTAAAATACCATAAACCAAAATGCCAAACAAACAGTTGAAGGAAATGAATAAAATTGTTTATGATCTGAAAATGGAAATAGAAGTAATGAAGAAAACACCAATTGGGGAAATGATAAAAAGAAAAAAATGTAGGAAGTTTAACAGGAACTACAGAGGCAAGCTTTACCAATAGAATATAAGAAATGAAAGAGAATCTCAGATGTTTATACAATAGAAGAAATGGCCACACCAGTCAAAAAAAATGTTAAATCTATAAACAAAAACAAGCAAACAACAACAAAAACCAATCCTTGTACAAAGTCCCAGAAAAAATTTTCAACAAAATTATAGAAGAAAAATTTCCTAAGCAAAGAAGTAGATGCCTACAAAAGATACAAGAAGCATACATAACACCAAGCAGATAAAGCCAGAAAAGAAAGTTCCCTTTCCATATAATAAACAAAACACTAAACATACAAAACAGAAAAGTAGAAAAATGGGGAAAACATATAAACATATAAAGGCAGACCTATTAGAATCACATCTGATTTCACAATGGAGTCTCTAAAAGGCAAAGGCCCTGGAAAGATGTGCTCCAGTCTCTAAGATACCACACCTGCCAGCCCAGCAAAAAATTTCAGTCACCATACATAAAGAAAATATATAAGGAAAAGATATTCCATGATGAAATTAAATTTAAGCATATATCTACAAATACAGCCCTACAGAAAGAGCAAGAAGAAAAACTCCAACTGAATGAGGTTAACCACAACCATGAAAACATAGGAAATATTCTCACAACAGCAAAATCAAAAGAAGGGAAACATACACACACACCACTACCAACAACAATAACAACAACAAAATAACAAGAATAAAGAGTCATTGGTTATTGATATCTAGCAATATCAATGGTCTCAATTCCCCAATAAAAAGATATACAAAAACATAATGGATGCAACAACAGAATTCATTTTTTTTCTACATTCAACAAACACACCTCAACATCAACTATAGACATTATCTCAGGGTAAAGGATTGGAAAGAGATATTCCAAGCAAACTGACCTAAGAAGTAAGCTGGTATAGCCATTTTAATAGGTAACAAAATAGACTTCAAATTAAAACTAATAAAGAGAGATAGGGAAAGATACTACATACTCATCAAATGGAAAATTCACCAAGATGACATTTCAGTTCTTAACATATATGTCCAAAACAAAGGGCACACAAGTTTGTAATAGAAATATTCCTACAGTTTAAATCACATATTGACACTTATAGTGAGAAATATTAATATACTACTTTCACCAATGGACAGGTCATCTAGACAAAAACTAAACAGAGGAATATATGGGCTAATAGATTTTATACATGAAATGAACTAAACAGATATTTACAGAACATTTTACCCAAACAAAAAAGAATATATCTTCTACTATGCACCTCATGAAACTTTCACCAGGAACACAAAGCAAGTCTCAGCAGATACAAGGAAACTGAAACAATCCCCTGCACCCTATCAGACCACTACAAAGTAAAGCTAGATATCAACAACAGAAAGCTTACAAACCTGTGGAAATTGAATATATATACATACATATATATATGTGTATATATATATATATGAAAGAGATCTCATACTAGCAACTTAAAAGCACACATAAAAGCAATAGAACAAAAAGAAGTAAGCACATACAAGAGGAATAGATGGCAAGAAATAATCAAACACAGGGACAAAATCAATAAAATAGAAATAAAGAGAATCATACAAAAAATTAACAACACAAAGAGTTTGTTCTTTGAGAAAACCAACAAGATAGACAAACTCTTATCCAAACTAATTAAAAAACAGAATATCCAAATGAACAAAATTAGAAATGAAGTGCAGGATATAAAAAAAGACACCAAGGAAATTCAGATAATTATAAGGACATATTTTAAAACTCTGTACTCCACCAAACTAAAAAATTTCAAAGAAATAGAAAATTTTCTTGATAGATACCACTTACCAAAGTTAAATCAAGATTAGATATACTACTTAAATAGCCCATAACCCCTATGGAAGTAGAAGCAGATTTTAAACATCTCCCAAACAAAAGAAGCCCAGGGCCAGATGTTTTTAGCACAGAATTCTACTAGACTTTCAATGAAGAGTTAACACCATTACTCTTCAAATTATTTCAGAAAATAGAAACAGAAAGAACATTGCCCAATTCATTTTATGATGCCATAGTCAGCTTGATATTGAAACCACATAAAGACTCACTAAAGAAAAAGAATCACAAACCAATTTCCCTTCTGAACATGGATGTAAAAAATACTCAATAAAGTATGTGACAACTGAATCTAAGCTTCATTCCAGAGATGCAAGGATGGTTCAATATACAAAAATCAGTAAATTCAATACACTACATAAAGAAACTGAAAGAGAAATCCACATGATCATCTTATTAGATGCAGAAAAGCTCTTTGACAAAATCCAGCACCTCTTCATGATAAAAGTTCTGGGGAAATTAGAAATAGAGAGACTTACCTAAACATAATAAAGGTAATTTACAGCAAACCTATAGCCAACATCAAGTTAAATGGAGAGAAACTCAAAGTGATTCCACTAATATCAGGAATAAGACTTTCTCCATATAGTACTTAAAGTTGTAACTATTGCAGTAAGACAACTGAAGAAGTTCACATGCCTACAAATCAGAAAGGAAGAAGTCAAAGTTTCATTATTTGCAGATGACACAATAATATTCATAAGTGGCCCTTAAGATTCCATAGGGAACTCCTACACTTTTAGCAAAATGGCTGAATACAAGATTATCTCAAAAAAGTATCAGTAGCCCTCCTATACACAAATGACAAATGGACTGAGAATGAAAT
Source organism: Uromys caudimaculatus (assembly GCA_028551405.1). Lineage (NCBI taxonomy): Eukaryota > Metazoa > Chordata > Mammalia > Rodentia > Muridae > Uromys > Uromys caudimaculatus. The sequence continues at coordinate 6,741,803 of CM052707.1, read as the reverse complement.
CAGGGAAGCAACTCCTTTCAAAATAGCCCCAAATAATATAAAATGTTTTGGGATCAGTCTAACCAAGCAAGTGAAATACTTCTATGATAAAATGTTCAAGTATTTGAAGAAAGAAATTGGATAAGATATCAGAAGATGGGAAGATCTCAAATTCTCATGAATTTGTAGAATTAACATAGTAAAACTGGCCATCTGACCAAAAACAATCTACAGATTCAATACCATCTCCATCAAAAATCCAAAACAAATTTTTACAAACATTGAAAGAACAATTCTCAATTTCATATGGCAAAACAAAAAACTCAGGATAACTGAAACAATCCTGAATAATAAAAGAACTGCTGGATATCCCACCATTCCCAATTTCATTGTACTACAAAGCCATAGTAATAATAATAATAATAATAATAATAATAATAATAATAATAATAAAAACCCTGCATGGTACTGGCATAAAAACAGTTCAATGATATTGAATTGATGATGCAAACATCAACACACATATGAACACCTGATTTTATTTTAATAAAGGAGCCAGAAATATACATTGGAAATAAGAAAGCATCTTGTACTGGTTCAGCTGGATGTCTTCATGTAGAAGACTGCAAATAGATCTATATTTATCACCTTGCTCAAAACTTGAGTCCAAGTGGATCCAAGACCTGAACATAAAACCAGATACACTGAACCTGATAGAAAAGAAAGTAAGGAATAGGTTTGAGTTGGCACAAGAGATAACTTTCTGATCAGAACAGGGTACAGGCATTAAAATCAGCAACTAATAAATGAGACATCTTGAAACTAAAAAGTTTCTGTAAGGCAAAGGACACCATTAATTGGACAAGCAGGTAACCTACAGAATGGGAAATGATTTTTACTAACTCCCCTTTTCACAGAGGACTAATATCCAACATATACAAAGAACTCAAGAAATTATATATATAATCAACCAAATCATCCAATTTAAAAATATTGAACAGATTTAAAAAGAATCCTCAATAGAGGAATCTCAAAAGTCTGATAAACACTTAAAGAAATGTTCAGCATCTTTAACCATCAGGGAAAAGCAAATCAAACCTACTTTTAGATTCCATCTTACACCTGTCCAAATGGCTAAGATCAATAGCACAAGTGAAGGCTCATGCTAGCAAAGATGTGGAATAAGGGGAACGCTCCTCCATTACTGGTGGATGGCAAACTTGTATAGCTACTGTGGTAATCAATACGACAGTTCCTCAGCAAGTTGGGAATCAATCTACCTCTAGACTCAGCTATTCTACTCTTGGTCATATACCCAAAGGATGCTTCATTCTACCACAAGAATATTTTCCCAACCATGTTCATTGTGGCTTTATTCATAATAGCCAGAAACTAGAAACAACCTAAATATTCTTCAACAGAAAAATAGATTTGATAGAGACCTCCAGCTTAGCCTATTCTTTCTGCATAAAGTCTGGCATTAGGCAGGACTTTGCATCTATTTCTATCTGGAGCCTTTGAGTTAGGATTATTTTTCTTCCCTTATTCCATTATTCTTAGGTTTGGTCCTTTCATAGTGTCCCAGATATCATGAATGTTTTGTGCCAAGTATGTTTTAGATTTAACATTTCTTTGACTAATGTATCTATTTCTTCAATTGTATCTTCAATACCTGGGGGTCTCTCTTCCAACTCTTGTATTCTATTGATGAGACTTGTTACTGTAGTTCCTATTTGAATTCCTAAATTTTTCATTTCTAGAATTTCCTCAGTTTATGTTTTCTTCACTGCTTCTATTTCCAGCTTCAGGTCTTGAATTGTTTTATTCATTTCCTTCAACTGTATTTTCTTGGTTTCTTTAAAGAATTTTTTCATTGTCTCTTTAAGGACCCTATCATCTTCAATCCGTTGGTTTTAAAATCTTTTTCTTATGCTTCAGTTGTGTTGGAATATTCAGGGCCTTCTGTAGTAGGATTGTTTTGCTCTGGTGGAGACATATTGTCCTGGCTGTTATTGATTGTGTTCTCATGCTGGAGTCTAGGCATCTGGGAATGATTATGGGTATAGGTACTGATTTCTGAGTTTGTCTTCATTGGATGGGTGTTTTGTTCCTTGGTTTCTATTTCTTCTCTGGATTTTTTGGAGAGTAAGATGTCTGTGTGTTGTCTGTTTTCCTGGCCTGCTCAACTGGCAGCTGGTGTTTTTACAGGAGATGCCTCCTGGTGTTAGAGGCTGGAATATAGAGGTGTGCAGGTGGGGATGCAGGCTGGGAGAAAAAGGTCTGTTTGGGGCCCCTAGAAATGATGGTGGGTGGCCTTAGCTGGTGTTCTGTTATAGCACTAGGGTCAAAACTGAGGAATTGTGTCTGGGAGAAAAGACAGAGCAGAGAAAGTCAACTGAAGCCAAGTCTTATGGAGGCATTTTCTTACTTGAGGTTCCCTCCTCTCAGATTACTTCAGCTGGTGTCAAGTTGACATAAAACTATCCAATTACAATTGACTCCTTGTCAGCTTGACACACAAACACATCACTGTTAAGCCCCAACTTTTCCATTCTCATTCATCCCCAAGATCTCATCTTAAAAACATAAATAAAAGTTTTGAGTTCCACAGTCTTTACAAACATAATCAAAAGTTTAGCCCTTTTAAAATATTTAGTCTCTTGTTTAAAATCCAAAATCTGTTTAAAAGGTTAAAATCTCTCAATTGTGGGCTCCTATAAAAATCAAAATTAATTTAAATATTTTATTTCAAGGGTATGGTCACTATCAGATCAAAGCAAAATAAAACTCTCAACAGTGTGGTGAGGTGGGCATACGCTGGGGGTACCTTATTTCCAATGCAGAGTTCCTATCCTATAACTAGCAGTTCTATTGTAAGTTAAGGTGGAGAGGAGTTAAGAACCAGCAGTTCAATTTCCCTTCTTTGCCAGCCATTGCAACAAGCAAGCACGATCTGGAGCATGGAGTCACAGTTTCAATGGATAGACAGGGTATAGTGTTACATTCCTTTGTTCTTGTGGCAATTCACCTTGAAGTCTCCTCCACTGGGACCTCAACTGCTGCTATTGTCTCTCACCTGGAGTGTTGTATTCACATCCTGATCCCATCCACCTTAACAGCATTGGCATGGTCAGGATCATGGTGTGAGGTCCATTCCAGCAAGGTTCCGAAATCTTGTGATTGTGTTTCTTAATCCAGGCTTTGTCACCTGGTTCAAAGCAGTGGGGATTATGGGGAGGAGCAGACTCATAAACCTGGAGGATAGTAGGCCAGAGTTGCTTCTGGACCTTATGGAGGGCTTCCAAGGACTTAAACAATTTATGTTGGTCACATTCAGCTAAGATATCAGACTGGAGGTTAGGCAGCATGGGAAGGGGCCTCCCATATATAATCTCAAAGGGTGTGGTGTGAGACCTAAAGTATAGGGGTGTTCCTAGCTCTATATAAGGCATAAGGTAGGACAAACACCCAATCACTGCCGGTTTCAAGGGTTAATTTGGTCAAGTCCTCCCTCAGAGTCTGTTTCACCCTCTCTACTTGCCATGAACTCTGGGGTCTGTATGCACAATGTAATATCCAATTGGTCTGCAGAACCTGTGCTAAAGATTGAGTTACCTTAGCGATGAATGCTGGTCCACTGTCAGACCCAAGCACAGTAGGCAAACCATACCTGGGTCTGATGTATTTCAGAAGCTTCTTTGCCACTACCTTGGCAATATCCTTCTTTGTAGGGTAGGCTACTATCCATCCTGAAAAGGTATCTATAAAAAATAGCAAATACTTACATCCATATGGTCCTAGTTTTATTTCTATATAATCTATATCAATTAACTCTTGGCCATTGACCCATGATTCTGATTCCTGGAGCAGCTCTTTGACTGGGGCCTGAGGAGTTTACAGCCTGGCAGGTGGCATAGTCTGAGACTATCTGATAAACCAAGTGTCCTAAGTCAAATATTTTGTACCTTGCTCCTCATAGCAATTTGTTCAGTTTTTGGTGATCAGGTATGAAGTTTGATGAATCTGATGGATCAGTTAATTAGCAAACTCCTTAGGTAAGATGGTACAGTCTTCCTGGGTCAGCATTCATCTGTCTCTTCTGTAAACTCCTTGTCATTGAAGACAACCAAGTGAGCTTGCAGGCCCAATTTAAAGCACAACAGGGGAATTCTGGAATATGTGACCTTTATTTTGCTCCATCTCTAGGGACATTCCCAAACTATTACTGGGACATGGGGGCTAAAAACTGTTGCTGGGGAGGTCTGGAAACTGTTGCTGACCCATTACCCTTGTTTTAGGACAGATGGCAGGGCAGCTACTAATGGCGGGGCATTTTCTGACTAGCTTCCTGAAGCCTGGGGTTTTTTTGTTTTGTTTTGGTTTTGGTTTTTTGGTCTTTTGGGTTTTTTTTTTTCTAGTAGCTGACTTGCCTGGACTTGCCCAGTTCTTAAGCCTAGTCTCCTGAACTGCTAATTTGAAGCTTGTCACGGAGTCAGTGAAGCCTCAGTACCAACATGTCTTAGGATTACTATTGCTGTGATTAAACACCATGACTATAGCAACTTGGGGAGGAAAGGGTTTATTTGGTTTTTACTGTTCATCATCAGAGGAAGTCAGGGAAAGAACTCAAATAAGGAAGTAACTTGGAGGAGGAGCTGATGCTTGTTTCTCATGGTTTGCTCAGTCTGCTTTCTTATAGAATCCAGGAGTACTAGGCCAAGAATGGCACAACCCACACTGTGGGACTGCCTCCCTCCATCAATGACTAATTGAAAAAAAATGCCTACAGGCTTGCTTTTAGTCCAATCTTATGGTGTTCTTAATTGAGTTTCCCTCCTCTCAGATGACTTTAGCTGGTGTCAACTTGACATAAAATTGTCCAGCACAGCCTCTTTGATCCAAAGCATCTTATTTACCAAGTCTTAATTTTCATCTCCATTCTGTCTTCTATATCATAAGATTTTTTGAACACATGAATATATACATTTCCTTATCAACCAATGAAGGAATCACCTTTTTAACAAAGAAGGAAGCACATCCTAGGAGCCAGACACCACAGGTTTGATGGCACTGTGACACACACATCTTCTTTGTGTGTTAATACCAAATAGTAAGGTCAATAGACTTACAACTTCAACATCACCAGAAACTGGTTAGAGATTCAGACCTCCAGTCTTCACGTAGACCAACTAACTCAGAAATTCTGAGTATAAGTAACAGTAGTTTGTACCATGAAAATCTCTCTAGGGGATTCTAATGCTTGTTGGAGAATCATTAAGTTATAGAAACCCATTCTTCTACTGCAGAAGAACTGAAGCAGTTGGCAGCAAAGTTATCTTCATGAGGACAAGATTACTGTAAACTTCATGTATCAAGGTTTAGGCCAATGATAGTCTATACCACATGCAGGGTACTCAGCCTCCAGTTTTGGGTCAGTTAAAAGCTACTTAGTTCTAAGAGATCTAATGATATCACCATACAAATCTGTTCCTTGCTCAAGGCTGATCCATAGCCCTAAATTACTACCAGCACTCATTCTTGGAAGTCAGGCTCAGAGCCACAGCTATGAAGTACCTAGGAGGAGGCAGCAGAGCAGGAACAGATGATGCTATTGCTAGAGGACACTGGAGCATGGACAAGCACCAGTCTGAAAGGCGAAAACATCTTAGGAAGTCCGACCAGGACAGACCACAAATATGATTGCAAAAAGTCAGGGAAGATCCAGTTGGTGTAGGTTGGGAATCAGATTTTATAGGAAAGACAAAGTCACAAGAATAAACCAAGAAGGCCTGGGAGCTAACTCATAATAGATAAAAACAATTTGGTGGACATTTTATATTTGAAAAGAAAGTCTGTTCTAATAAGTTAAAGAAAAATTAAATAACTGTGAGGAAAAAGCAGAGCTATAATTCAAATCACATTGTCCTATGCATGAGCCTCTTCAGAAAGGGCCTCTCCTCGGGGGCCTTCCTACCCTACTTTGGGCTTCCCTTCTTCTCTATGGTCTTTTTCCTACAAATTCCTACCATATTGGCTCCAAATGCTGCCAGGTCTGTTTCTAGGAATGACATCCTTGAGGTCTCAACTCAAGTGCCTGTCCTGGTAACTACCAATCCTATCCTCCTGTCCCACACTGCTATCTGGAAGAGTGTGAGTTACTTACCACAAAAGGAGGATCAGTAACTAATGCAAACCAAATTATGGCCATGCTAAAGGCCTCCCATCTCCTCACAGCTATTGGGATTGCTCACTGCAAATCCCACCAGATGGATGACTCTATTGTCTCCAAGGGAAACAACCAAGCATCTCGAGCTGCAGCCCTTAGGGGCCTAGACTCATCTCACCCTCCTCAGGATATCCTCACACTGCATCCCACATTAATCTTGTTTCTACATTCCTTCAATGACAAATACAAAAAATTTCTATTAACTATTAATCAGTTCCTGTTGCAGGATTACCAGCCGCTGTCCACAGAGGAGCTGCTGTCCACAGGGGAACCTGATGCAAACATTTATCAAGTGGACCCCAATGGTTAAAGTCAGCTATACCCCAAAATTGATGCTGCCCCTAGACAGCAGGAAGCAGTTTAAGAGACATGACGCCCCCATTCCCTTTTCACCATCTGCTTCCCTCTCCGCCTTTTTTCTTCTCATTATGATAATAAAAAAAGGGAGGTATGTTGGTATCATGATTGGCCCCAAATGAAATAACATCACACCAAGGTACAACCCACAAATCTGTGGCCATGGCGACTGCCATACACTCCCAGAATCCACTTGGCTCACCTCCCACCTTTACCTGTAAGCAGCTACATCACTGTCACTATTGAAATAAAAGGCAGACTCTTCTGACCTCTCCCCCAATCCCCATCCACTTTGCCACCACCTTAGCCCTCTTCCCCCTCAATAAACCTCTGCCACGTGGAACTGCTTTGGCCTGGTGTTGTCTGTCTGGACATGAGCCACATTTCTAACACAGCACCTATGCCTTTTGTTTCATTTCTTAGGGCACCAAAAACAAAGGGCCACAAACAGATAGATTGTCAAATCTCTTTTTCCATGGGAAGCATGACATTCAGAATTTAAGTGATTTGACCATGAAAGCTTTGATGGAGACTCTGTCCCATGTCTCTGTCCTAAACTCTGGTGACTGGTGAGAATCCTTGGTGCTTCTTGGCTTGCAGATGACTTACTCTAATCTGTGCTTTCACCAAAGCCACCTCCTTATGTGTCTTCACATAGCAATTCTCCAAGTCTATGTCTATGCTGGTTAGGGTTTCGTTGTTGTTTTGATTTTGGTTTGGTTTTGTTGTTGTTAAGTTTGTTTGTTTTGTTTTTGTTTTTTTGTTTTTTTGGTCAACTTGACACAATCTCATTTTACCTGGGAAGAGGGAATCACAACTGAGAAAATGTCTGTATGATATTATAACACTATAGGCAACACTGTTGTGGAACATTTTACTGATTAATAATTGATGAGAGAGGGTCTATACCTTTGTAGGAAGCACCACCCCTAAACAGGCAATTTTCTGTGCTGTGTAAGAAAGTAAGCCAAACAAACCATGGAGAGCAAGGCAATATGTAGAGTTCCTTCATAATTCCTCCATCTCTTTCCATTCCTACTTTCAGGTTCTAGTTCTCTTTGCATTCCTGCCCTGCTGAGTTCATGTCTTCACTTCCCTCAATGAACTGTGAATATTCCTCCTCAAGATACTTTGCTCATGGTGCTTATTATAGCAACAGGAAGCAAATTAGGAAAAGGTCCAAATTTCCCCTAAGAATAGAGACCACCTGATAGACAATGATCTCTTCTTAACATGCTCATATCTGCAAAGAATCTTCTACCAAATAAAGTCATATTTATAGGATCCTATGACATTATTAGAGGGAAGTACAATTTAATGCACACACTTCAGCATTTTATACCTCTTTCCTATTTTATTTTCTTTGTAGATTTTATCACTGCATGAAGTACCCTATTCTTTTTACAGGTATCTATGCTCATTCTCTGGTCAGTTCTATGACTACCGAAACCCTTCAGCCAGATGCCTCTATGTCTTCTTATTAACTATATCTCTAGGAACTACAACAGGTATAGAAAGAAGTACTGAGCAAAAACCTACTAAGCAATTAGACTGCCTTTCTCTACTGGTGTATTTAAAAATATGAATCCAACAAATCAATTATGGGGAGGAGTATATGACTTCTTGAATAGGATTTTTTAAATGTGCCCATGTGTTGCTGACTGCAGGCACTATCAGAAGGTGGTAGGAAATTTAGAAGGTAAGACCACCTATTAGAAAGAAGTTGGGTTACTAAAGATATACCTTTGAAAAGGATATTTGAGACCCTAGTCCCTTCCCTAATGCCTTTGCAGGCCAGCTATGAGAGTTTTTTCCCCTCAGGTATTCAGTTTTGTTTTTTGTTTGTTTGTTTGTTTGTTTGTTTCCTTTTTTATTTTCGATACTTTATGTACATTTGCAATGTTACCCCTTTTCTGAGTCTCCTCTTTGGATACCCCCTGTCCCCTCCCCAACCCGTCTCTAGGAGGGAATTCCACCTCCCACCCCCACCCCCCAACCCCGTCCACCCATCCCCATATTCCCGCCTTGACATTCCCCTTTACT
>CM052707.1:6710393-6732698 GCA_028551405.1 Uromys caudimaculatus | reverse complement strand
TACTCTGTCCGGTTGTGGCTTGCCCCTCCTGCAGGCCTCTGTGTCAGTACTCCTTGAAGACCAGCTCTCTCTGAGAGGTGTTTGGGTTTGGAGAGCTGTCCCTCAGGGTCTTCTCTGGGGTGCAGAATGGAATTAGAAGGATCTTGTTCCCAGCTGTCCCTTGGTTCCTATGCCCTGAAGGCTCTGTAAAGGTCTCTCTTGATCCAGAAGTGGTGGTTTTGCCTGTGCTCAAAGGTGTGTCAGCACTTCTGGGATTCCCTGTTCTCGTGGAGCCTTGTGGCCCAGGCAGAGGTCCCCAGGCAAAGGTGTAAACCGGAAAGTTCACAGTTTTTCTGTCCCCGGGTTCTCAGGCCCTGGATCCCAGCAGATCCGGGTGGGTGTGGATGAGAGGTGCTGTTCCCCTCAACCCCACTCACGGCCCTTCCAGGCTTCTGGGAGGTTACCTTTCTATGGCGCTTGTTGGCTAAGGTCTCCTGCTGGCCCACAGGTATTCAGTTTTTGCAATTGCTATGAGGTAAGCAACTTTGTTTTGTCGTGTGCTTTTGGGCACTGTTGTAAAAATGCTGGAATGGGTCCGATATGTGCTGCCGTGGGGATGGTAGCACATTCCAAAACCACACCAAGCCAAACAGTTCCATCTGAGGGGTTTATTGCGGGGGGGGGGGGTAGCAGTGAGGAGAGAAAAGGGAAAAAAAGAGAGAAAAAAGAGAAAGAGAGATAGGGGTCCTCCGTATATATAAGGAAAGCGACACAGCAGGACGTAGCCACAGGTAAAGGTGGGCAGTTGGCCAAGTGGAATTCTGGGAATATGGTGGCTGTTGCCTTGGCAACAGGTTGGCGGATCACGCTGTCACCTGGGTGATATCACCTGGGTGCAACGTCACCAGATTGGTGGTCCTGATGCCAACATACCTCCCTTATTATTATAAAAAGAAGGAGGAAAAAGGGAGGGGGAAGCCGATGGTGGAAAGGGAATCAGGGCATCGTGTCTCTTAAACTGCTTCCTGCTATGTAGGGGTGTTGTTAATTTTGGGGTGTAGCTAACTTTCACTATCGGGGTCTACCTGATAAACTTTTGCATCAGGTTTCCCTGTGGACAGCAGCTCTTCTGTGGGCAGTGGCTGGTAATTCTTTTTTAGCTGTCAGGACATCTAGCCCCCGTCGGTTCTGAAGCACCACAGCTGCCAAAGAATCAACCTGTTTCTGAATAGTAAGCACAGTTTAATGAACACCAGGGAGAAGACAAGAAACCCATGTCTAATCCAGTGAGGTCAAGCTTGGCTGCCGGAGTGGAGTCTCATTTCCTGGGATGGGGGACAAAGTGGGTGGTCTCGACATCCTCCAGAGCTTAACAGAGCACGGTCCTGTTAGGGTTGATGTGTATGAAGAAGAGTCAATTTTAGGTGGAGGGATGAAAGGTTTGAGGTGAGATGGGTGGACCCAATGAGAGAGTCCCTCAAGTTTAGCAGCTGTAGGAGTCACAAGAATTACCTTAAAGGGGCCCTGCCATTTGGGAGAGAGGGGTGAGAGCTGATGATCTGGAGGGGATAGAAGGACTTGGTTTCCGATGTTGACAGGCAGTGGACAGGAAACAGTGTGTGGCCAAGGTAGATGGTGGTCAGTGAAGTTCCATAGGAGAGAATGGAGGTGGCAAAGTAATGGGGAGAGTAGATGGTCTGGGAGGGGAGAGCATTTAGGTGAAAGACCAGGAGTTAGGATCGGACGTCCATACGTGAGTTCAAAGGGTGAGATGAGGAGAAGTTGCTTGGGGAGAGCTCGTAGCCTGAAAAGAGCCAAAGATAGCAGTTTTACCCAATCAAGGTGAAGTTCCTATGACAGCTTAACAAGAGTGGTTTTTAAAGAGCAGTTAGTTCTTTCTACCTTTCCTGAAGACTGAGGGTGGTAGGGAATGTGAAAATGCTAGGAGATGTCTAGGGCCTTAGACAGAATTTGAGAAATCTGAGAAGTAAACTCTGGACCATTGTCTGACTGGTAGGAGGCTGGGACACCAAACCGGGGGATGATCTCTCAGAGGAGGAGATCAGAGAGCGGGTATTGAGCCTGGGTGATGTACCTGGTGGAATCCAGTAACTGGATGACAACGGGAGAATGATGTTTAGCAACAGAGTGGTTCTGGACGTCCCAAACTTGGGGGTCCACCCGAGAAGCTGGTAAAGGAAACAATATGTTAGTGTTAGTAGGGTGACTGGCTAGGAGAAGGAACAGAGGAACTGCTGGAGAGCTTGGGTTTAGGCGAATGGGTGGAGCAAAGAAATAGAAGCTCCTAACTTAGCTAAAAGATCCCTTCCCAATAAGGGAACAGGACATGCCAGCACCACCAAAAAGGAATGGGTGAGGGGCACACCCCTGAAAATGCAACTCAGTGGTGGTGTCTGATGGGGGAGATAAGGTTGTCCTCCTACCCCACCCCGACAATAGGAAAATGCAAAGGTTAAGTGGGTCCCCAAAACTCCGTCAGGACCGAGTAAGTGGCCCCAGTGTCCAAGAGAAAGGAGATGGGCCACCCACATACCATGATAGCTCCCCGGGGCTCTCTGCTAATGATAGGCATGGTCGGGTCAAGAGAGCTCGGGCCCTGTCAATCATCCATAACCAAGCCTAGGAGGTCGGCTGAAGGGTTACCTGGGAATGACGTCCCTCTGTTCCTCATCACATGAGGGCAGTCAACAGCCCAATGTCCCTCCTGATGGCACCTAGGACATGGTCCCCTTGGCTTGTTGGGGTTGGGGCAGGCCCTCACCCAGTGACCTTGTTGACCACATTTATAGCAGGGGCCTGGTGGACCCTGAGCCTTAGGAGACCAGGAGTCCCGGTTAGCAACTGAGGCTGGTCAGACAGTCTCTGCCACCATGTGGTACTTTTGTCTTTTGGCTTTCTTATCCCTCTCATGGTATACCTTGAAGGCCAACACCAAGACTTCTGCCTGTGGAGTCAGAGGCCCCCTTTCCAACTGCCTAAGTTTAGCTTTTATGTCGGAGTAGCTCTGAGAAAAAAAGTAGGTCATCAGAAGTTGCTTACCTTCTGGGTTTTCAGGATCTAAATTAGTGTGCTGCAATAAAGCCTTTGTGAGGTGTTCTAGGAATTGGGATGGGTTCTCCTGTCTGTCCTGGACAACTTCTTGGAGTTTTTCAAAATTAACTGGCTTCAAGGCTGCCTTTCTGAGGCCAGCCAGAAGGCATGTAATAAACCTGTCTCTGGCTAAGATACCACATGCAGAATTGTAATTCCATCAAGGATCTTGGTCAGGCACTGCCTCAGATCCAATTGGATGTGCTGCATCTGTTTGGTGAATTTCATCTGCATGCATTTTTGCTGCTTCCCAAACTCACCTGCATTCTTCAGGAAGTAAATTGTTAGTAAGAATCATATGAACATCATGGAAAGTCAAGCTATAAGACTGAGTGATGTACTGGAACTCCTTAATAAACCTGGAAGAGTTAGAAGTATACAAACCCAGTCTTTGTTCTATTTGAGAAAGTTCACTCAGTGAGAATGGGACATGTACTCTAACCAGACTATTAACTCCAGCCACTTCCCTTAGAGGAAGGACTGGTTCTGAGGCAGGTGTCTCTAAAGGAGAAGGAATTGGGGGTTTGGCTGCGGCCTTAGAACGAGTGATAGGAGGGGTGAAGGTCGGTGTCAATGCAGGGCGATTGGAGTGACCTGCAGCTGGCACAGAAGGAGGGGAGGAGTCTGGAGAGGTAGAGCTAGTAGGCCCAGGGGTAACCTGGTGAGAAGGAGAAACTGAGGCAGTGGTTTGGCTTTTAGGCAGTGCAGAAGGCAGCACAGAAGCAGGTCTGTGGCAATAGGGAGGAGGTTTGTTAGCTGGGTCTAGGGTTGTAAAGTCATCTAGCAGTGGAGGAATAGGTTTCATAGCTAAGAGAAGTTGGGATGGAGAACAAGCAGAACACATAGAGGGCTGAGAGTGAAGATAGATAAAAGCTTGAACATATGGGATTTACCTTCATTTACTGGACTGCTGGCAGTATGTATGGAGATCTCTCAAAATGATCGCTTCTAGCATGTCATTAAGGTGGCCATTTGGAACTATTTTCTAAAGAGTACTGAATCCAAACCTTATTGCAGAGGTGTATCAATTTTGAGGGCCTCAAATCAGGTGTTAATTTAAGAGATTTGAGATTTGCCAGGAGACATCCCAGAGGGGTGTCTGGAGGTACGGGCGAAGACCAATTAGTACCCATTGGGTGTTGGGGGATGTTACTGAACTATTCTTTGTCCCGTCCAGCAGGACCCTAGTTATTCATAGTGGTCGAGCAGGACCCTAACCTGTAAGAGAATGGGCGACGAAGAAGAGCAAGCAATGGTTTGTCAAGGTCTATTTAATTTTTAGCAAGCTGCTGCTTATAAAGCATCAAAAGAGGAAGAAGAAAATGAGGAAGCTGGGGTAAGGGAGAGGGTGTGGAAATAGTTTGCTTAACTTCTGCCATTGGAACATTTTGCAGTTGGCCACTCCTGAGAAAAACAATTCCTGGTATTGAAGCAATCTCTGGGGACCAAGAGTTCATGTTCTCACACAATAAGTGAGGTCAGAAGCCAAGCCTGTGCTCTAATGGCTCCCAACAATTCTTGCCAGCGTCCCAGAGAATATTCAGTAACTACTGGCTGGCCAGGCTAGAAATTCAGGTCGTCACGAGTAATTTCTAGGGGTCATGGCTGACAATTTCCCGGAAATTGTCAGGAAGCAATCCAACCTAGTACTAGGGTTTTCACAGTGGCAGAGGGAGAAATGAACTGCTTCCGAGAGGGGAGGACACTCAAGGGCTAGGTCTTAACTCACAGGTCAGCTAGGAGGCTGGTCAATAAGGACGGGGACAATGAAAAAGCCAACCCCTCAGCCCAGAAAGAGTTGGCCAGACACTATCTGAGCAAAAAAGGGTCCTCCTGCCGATTGGAGAAGCTCCTTACCAATTAAAATGCCGGTGTGTGTTTGTGGACTGCACAGTCAGATAGCCGGAGGCGTGCAACTGTTTGTTTGGTGTGGCACCACGTGGTGGAAGATTTTGAGTCTGGTGGCGGCTGGGCAGAGCAACAGCAGTGGGGCAGTGACAGCGGCAGCTGGGCAGCAGCGGGGAGCGGGTGCCAGCGGAAGAAGTCTACGTAGTGTATCAGCAGCTTGCGGGCAGTGACAGCGGTTGAGGTAGCAGCAGCGGCAGTCCATATGGATGGCTGGAAGGACCCTGTAGCAACTTGCGTTGAAGTTCCCGGGTTTCGGCACCAATGTTGTAAAAATGCTGGAATGGGTCTAATATGTGCTGCGGTGGGGGCGGTCGCATGTTCCAAAACCACACCAAGCCAAACAGTTCCATGTGAGAGGTTTATTGGGGCGGGGGAGGGGGGGGAGGTAGCAGTGAGAAGAGAAAAGGGAAAAAAAAAGAGAAAGAGAGATAGGGGTCCTCCGTATATATAAGGAAAGTGCCGCGGTATGATGTAGCCACGGGCAAAGGTGGGCAGTTGGCCAAGTGGAATTCTGGGAATATGATGGTTATTGCCTTGGCAACAGGTGGGCGGGTCGCGCTGTTGCCTGGGTGGCATCACCTGGGTTCAACATCACATGTTTGGCGGTCCTGATGCCAACAGCCACAATGCTCTTCCTCACCATAGTCCCTAAAACAATGGAAGTAACCAACCATGGATTGACTCTGAAACTGTGAACCCAAATAATTTCTTTCTTTAAGTTATCTGTCTCAGGTATTTTGTCACAGCAATGACAATCTTACATAATAATCTAAGCAGATACATAAGAACCTAGTTTAGGTAATATGTGTTCAGGAGGGAGGCTTGTGCTTTCTTTAGGAATTAAGATATAAAACTCATACTACAGGTTTGTCAGGTACAGCCCAGAAACCTAATATATTTTTGGTATGAGGTTTGTTTTGCTTTTGAAATAAGGTCCATGTAACCTGTACTGACCTCAATCTTGCTACATAGCTGAGGTTTACTTTGAATTTTCAATTCTCCTGACTCCATCTTCTGAGTGCTAAAATAATAGATATGCACCATGATACCCAGCTCCTAATACGCTTTGCAGTATAAATATGTCCTACGTGATATTCTATCCCTACCAAAAAATACTAGTTGGATATACTTATAGTTTTTTTTTTTTTTTTAAAGTATCAGTTGTTTATTTGCAATTCAGCTTTATTTGGATTTCTATAGTTTTATTTAATTAATCTGACAAGTCTATGGTGTTGATCTCAGATCACCAGCAGTCTTTTTTTTTTTTTTTTTTTTTGATATTTTCTTTATTTACATTTCAAATATTTTCCCCTTTGCAGGTCTCCCCTTCAGAAATCTCCTATCCCATCCCCTCCCCCTGCCTCTATGAGGGTGATCCCCCACCCACCCTCCCACTTCTGTCTTTCTGCCCTGGCATTCCCCCACACTGGGACACTGAACACACACAGGCCCAAGGGCCTTTCCTCCCACTGGTGTCCAACAAGGCCATCCTCTGCCGTATATGTGGCCGGAACCAGGGGTTCTTCCATGTGTACTCTTTGGTTGGTGTTCCAGTTTCCGGGAGCTCCAGGAGGTCTGGCCAACCATGAGAAGTCTTATAGTCTTCTCTGTGAACAAAGCCTTTTTGAGAAAGCATCATTTGTATGAAATATCAGATAAAAGTCTTTCAATAAGATATACCAGATACTTGGATTCAGTTATCACCAAATATTGACGTAGTCATATACATTTTATAATAATTTTGGTCAATAAATCCCTCTTATGTCCTTTCCTAAACATTTTAAAATTGAGTTTGAGCCATTTGCAAATGAAGCACTCCTGGTGAACATAAGCTACCTTCCAATCAATGGCAATTCTTGTTTTTATGACAAACTAAAAATCCATATCTCTGTCTCTCTCATAGTCATTCCCCCACTTTCCTCAGTGCTACCCTGTCCATTCCAGTGGCACCAAGTCTGTCTCTCATGGGTATTGATCACCTTGCAGAGCATAAGATCAATGCGGTATGATGCTAAAGTGGTTCCTTTTGATGAATAGTGGAGAACAAAAAGTACAAAAATGATAAAAATGGCAGAGAACTTCATTCTGCTATAACAACAAAAATCACAAATCCAAAGAAATGGCCCCAAATGCTGGGCTTGATGCCACATGCTTCTTGAGCAGCAATGTCTTAGATTTTGCTATCTTCTCCAGTTTCACTGCAAAGGTTTAAGTGCAGACACCATGGATCATACAAGAGTCAGTCAAAAGGAAGGTGCACAATATCAAGGAGACATCTAAGATGGTATTAACTGTGGATGGCTTGTACAGTCTATTTGCTGTAAAGCAGATCCCTTTGATCCTACCAAATAAATCTCCTTTATTGAAGTGACAGCTTTCATTCAACTAGATTCTGACTTGGTAAAGTTCAACCCTTTTGTTCTAAGCAGAAGAGGGAAAAAAAAATAGAAGCCAAATTGCAGTGCCAATTTTTCAGCATCTGGGCAAGAAGACAGAGCAATCTCAAAGTCTTGCCAAGAGATCAGTGAAATGGCAGGACATTGTCCTTTGCTCAATTCAAACACTTAGCATCTCAAGTTCACTATTTGACAAGCACACAATGTGTAATTTTACACAGCATGTATTCATTCAGGAAATATTTGTTAAAATTGATAATATTCAGACATGGGACATAGTGCTTGGGAAATTTTGTAAGCATATATAGACATTTTCTATGATATGGATATTTGTGAGCCCCCTGAAATAAATTCTGGGGTGTATATTACATTTAATTTTATCCAAAAGGCTGTGTAGCAATCATATTGAACATAGTCCATGTCACAATACTATTGAAGGTACATTTTTAGGAAGTAAGGGGCCCAATAAGGATACTACCCTAAAGATGGGAGGAGGGACCACATAAAAGGACTGCAAAGAACTAACTTCCCTTCTATTTCCTCTACCTTATAAGGACAAAATATAACCAGAGATCCCAAAAATGAGGCACCATTTTGGAATCATAGACAGGCCCTCATTAAGCACTAAACTTGTCAACACCCACCTTCATCTTGGAATTTTCACCACTGGAAGTGTGTGAAGTACATTTCTATTATTTATAAATGGCTCAGACTTGGTATTTTGTTATAGCAGCAGGGGTACTTTACATAGCTTCCTTGACTCTTGAATCCACTCTAGTTAAGAGATTGGCATTGATAAATAACTCCTTGAATAGATGAAAGAAATAGTTCATTAAATGCCACTAAAGAGAAATGTATCTGATGAAAACGAATAAGAGTGATTAAACCAAGTTTATTAAATGTTTGAGACACCTTTGCACTGTACTGTGTGGGTGCTGGTGTCAGCCATACTCTATTAACATATTGTAGTAGTTTAAATATGTTTGGCCCAGGGAGTGGTAGTATTTTACTTGCTTTGCTGGAGGAAGTGTGTCATTGTGAGGGTGGGCTTTGAGACCCTCCTGCTAGCTTCCTGAGAAACAGTCTTTTATTGCTTCATTTGGGTCAAGATGTAGAACACTGAGTTCCTTCCAGATCATCATGTTTGGCTGGATGCTACCATGCTACCTGCCATGAGGGTAACTAATGAACCTCTAAAATTGTAAACAAGCTCCAATTAAATGTTTGCCTTCATAAGTGTTACCTT
The DNA here is from genome assembly GCA_028551405.1 of Uromys caudimaculatus. NCBI lineage: Eukaryota > Metazoa > Chordata > Mammalia > Rodentia > Muridae > Uromys > Uromys caudimaculatus. The sequence continues at coordinate 6,724,058 of CM052707.1, read as the reverse complement.
GATCATGATGTCTCTTCAGAGCAATAAAACCCAAGATAAGACACACATGGATCCATTTGTTACCTGGAATTCTTTTGCTCCCTATGCAGAAATTCATCTCAGTCAGTCCTAGCCTGAGTACTAAATAGTCCTCCCATTTTGTTTCAGAAATTCTGTTTACCTCTAGCCCAAGAAAGTACATCTGCTGTACCTATTATGTAAGGTTTAGGAGATCCCAGATCTGCAATTAGTCATCCTGGGCACTACGGAAGCAAGGTGAGGGCAAACAAGAACTCAACTTGGAATGGAGTAGGTAGTTATTTTGACTCCATCTGTGAGACTAGCAGAACTTACTGCATTACAGAGTAGAATTAATGTCATGTCCATCTGGTTAACATTCAGAAGCCTCACATTTTACTCATGATTCATGAGGTGGGAAGTTTGAGATTTTAACTGCTATGTATTAGGTTTTGCATTTTCATCTTAACTGCTCTTAGCTTCTTTCCACATCAGATGGTCCCTATGATAGTTTGGCTTTAGACCCATTCACTACAGGCAGCAGAGGAAAACCCAGTGGTTGTATTTTTGTTCTTCCTACAGATCATTCTAGCTGTTTTCCCAGATGTACAATTCTGAAAAAAAAAAAAAAATGTAAACTTAGAAAGCAACTTCCAGCTGCTGTGGACTTTAGCATTGCAGGGCTTACTCAAAATTTTATTGACCAAAGGTAAAGATAACTGATTGTAAATTAGCTTAGTTGGGGAAAATGGCAAGAGAACAGGATCTTGTAGAACATATGTGTGTCAATATAATCCTACAGAACCGCAAAGAGCCCTCAAGCAGAAATTGGGAACCCATCATGAAATAGGATGACTACAAGCCAGCCTGTAAGGGTCTATGATTTGCCAAAGAATAACACCATAGACTCAAGTAGAATGCAAAAGCAAAGAGTGTTTTATTCTGCATTTTAGTATGCTGGGGTCTACTGTCTACCAAGATGGAGGCACCCAGGTTATCTCAAAGACCCAGTTTAAGGCACATTAAAGGAATTCCAGGGAGGGGTAGGTAACCTTTAGTGTAATTGGTTGGCTCTATCTCTAAAGACATTCCAGAACTGGTGAGGTAGGGGCTGAAAACTGTTGCTAGGGAAGCCTAGAAACTATAGCTGACTTTGCCCCTTGCCTCAGGCCAGGTGGTGGGGCAGCTACTGATGGCAGGGCAGTTTCTGATTAGCTGCCCTTGGCCTGGGATTTTTCTAGTAACTGACTTGCCTACACTTGTTCTCAGTTCTGGAAAACAGAGATCTAGGTCTAGTCTCCTGACCTGCCAGTTTGAAACCTGTCACAGAGTCAGCCTGTCTCAGTCTTCTCAAGCTTAGGTCCCATCCTATCCACTGACCTCTTTATTACCTAGTTCATTCATTTTGCTCTGAAGGACAGCTGTCTATCTCTGCTCTGACAGGTGATAGAAAATGACCACAATGCCTACTTCCATATTCTCAAGTCCAGACTTAGCATGACCACCTAGTTGTCATTTCCTCCTATATCCTAAAATTCTAAAGAAGCAGGCACATATTTGAATAAAATAAATAAGTAAATAAATAAAGGAAGGAGTGAGGAAGGAAAGAAGAAAGAACATGACTGCTTCTAGATTTTGTGGAGGAGAAAGTTTATTGTAGATAAAAGAGAGCATTGCCAGAGGCAGAAACACCTGGGAAAGTTCCAGAGTGGACATGACCTGAGCCAAAAGCAAAAGAAAGGTAAAAAGGACCAGGCAACCAAAGTGTCTGGGTTATATAGGGAAGAGCCTCTGGGTGAAGGGCAGTTTACCCACCTCCCACTAGAATGTTCAGAGTAGAATGCAAGTATGCCAGCCACACCCTGTCACAGGTAGGAACTGAAGGATGCTGGGGGAACCCAGAGGCCAGGTCCACTTTGATGTGTTAAATAGGCACCTCAGCCTTTTGTTTTAGGATTTGAGACTTAACAATACTTACTTAATGACCTATTATTTGTCAGACTTTGTTCTGAACCTATCTTCCTATTGAACTGAGTCCCACAAATGCCTCAGATCAACTTTGTTAGGGTCTCATGCACTGTAAAGCCCTGAAAAGGTCACACCTCATCCACCCTTTTATTCTGAGTAATTTGAAAGTCAAGAATATCAAATCCAAATATGACTTTTACTATTGTATATGTATGTTCATGTATGTGGGAAGAGTTGCTCATGTATATATGGGGGCGTGTGTGTGTGTGTTTTGCGGGAAATATTAAAAAAGGAAAGTATTGCATGTTCCCGTGCTATGCCCTGGTTCTCTCATCCTGGCGGACTGGCTGGCCAAGCACCTGCGAGCAATGGCGGAGCTGCATTTATCTCTTGGAGCTCTGACTCAGAGCTCCACGATCTCTTCACCCAGCTCACTAGAGTCCCACTGGTAGGTCACTACCAAGTCAGGCCCATGCTTCAATGCTGCCATGGCCTCTGTGGTGCACATCAGGCAAACCTACATTTTGCCGCTGTACCTTTCTCTCTGGAACCCAGATGAGCTGCCACGTGAAGGAAAAAACAACACAAACTTAGCTAAGAAACAATAGTAACTCAATCTCTGGGTGCAATAACTAAAGCCTAATTTTGTAAGCCTAATCAGTATCTGAGTCCTCTGGTGGCGAATCCTTTCAGATCCACCATGATACCAGGAGACTCTAGTAGCTACATCTTACCTACATGCTGTCCCCATTCCAAAAGGACCCTCTTTCTCACCTGCTCCTCTCTTCCTGTCTCCATCCAACCTGGAAATCCCCCTACATGCCCAGTGATTGACTCCTTTATTTTTTAGGGGATTGGTTCACAAGGAGTCACAGGTGTAACTCACTCCTTGTCTGAAGCCCCTCACAGGAGGGCAGAATTAGCAGACTACAAAAAGCCCCAGGGCTATCCATGCACGCGCATGTGAAGTCAATTGCAGATATTTTTCAGTCAATTTTTAACATGTTGTATATTAACTATTTATTTACCTATTAATTTATTTACTTAGTGTATAAGTTTGATGTGTAGAGAAAGCAAGTATGATACTGTGTGTGAGTAGGTCAGTGAGCAACTTGCAGGAACTGCTTTCTCTTTTCCCTTCAGATCCTAATCCTCTACGTTTACTTGTTGAACCATCTCCATGATTTTGAGACAGGCTGGGACTTATGGATTCATTCAGAAGTGATGCACAGAACACTCCAAGGATCCTCCTGTCTCTGCCTGTCCAGCACTGGTATTATAGACACATACTACTCACACCAGCTTTTTTATTTGGGTTCTAGAGGTTGAAGTAAGGTTCTCAGGCTTTGTGGAACACATTACTAAGTAATTTCTCCACTCCATTTCTATTACTAATGAAGTCTAAGATGAAATGCATGAGTTCTATTTGTAGGCAAATGTGCCCTCCTACACTAAACCTCAGCACTGAAGAGATGCACACTCAGACATAGATATCAGGAAAGATCTCAATTGCCCTGCAGAAAAATGCCTCTTTGTCTACAGGAGCCAATTTGAATTCCCTTACCCTAAGGGCAGCTCCGTCTCAGAGAGAAACTGCATGAGCTGATTTGAGAAGGATCCCTTTGTTCCACTGAGTTTATAAAAGAGATAAATGACTTCCCTTTCCCCAGGGCAAGTGCCCTCAGAGGCATAGACAGTCATATGTGGTCTCAAGGAGCTTCTTCCTTGGGAAGGAATCCTTAGAATAGAAAAGCAATTCTCTTCTTAACAATAAGGGTTGTCTTGCTATTAGTCTCTAATTGTTTTATTTGAGGTTGTTGGTTGGCTGGCTGCAAAGTGAAGGATACAAAGGCAGTAAGTGCCCACAAATCCCTGTCAAGGTCCCTTTGTGTAGCCCATTCTTATTCTCTTTCTAAGTCACTTAAGTTTACAATAACTAGTTTTAAAGATGCAGTCCATTTCTTTTAATTGTGTAGGTACATTTTTCTGCTGATATTCTGGAGTTGTAAATTTGTGGTTATTTATTTATTTATTTATTTATTTATTTATTTATTTATTTATTTATTTATTTACTTCTCTATTTATTTATTATATTATCACAGCTGTCTTTGATACTTTAACACCCCTCTCCTAGTCAGTGTCCTTCCACTCCCTGTTATATGGCAGAATACATATATTCTCCCTTACTTTACTCCTTTCCCTCCATTGCCACCTAATTTCCATTAACTATCAATTTTTAATTTATTAATGTGTATATTTGATGGGAGTTAGAGCACACAAGCATAGTAAGATATGTGGAGGTCAAATGATTTTGTAGAATTGGAACTGGGTCTCTCTTCTCATATTCAGGCAGGTTTCAGGTACTCAGGCTTCTGTGGAAATCATCTTTACTGAGCCACCTTGAAGGCCCTTTTAATTCTTTCATTCATTCTTTGTTACCTTGTGTGTATAGAGTGTGATGACAATCATATTATTATAAAATATGGCTGTGTTGTTTAACACCTTTAAATGATCTCTGTCAGCCTATAGCTGTAAAAATAAGGAAGGCCACATACACACAGCCAATTGATTTCCACTCTTTTCCCCTCTCCTGCAGCTCTCCCTTGTTAAGTCATTTTTACATTATAAACTTTTCCATTTTAATCTACTCATAGTCCATTGAAAGGATTCTGAAATTGTCACAGATTCATTATTTCTTGGTCTGCCTTCTTCAGCTCTCAGTTTGACTGTGATACACCGTGAGCTCAGCCTGCATGCTTTTGGAATACAGACCTTCATCTTTATCCACAAACAATGACTCAGTTCAGTAGCATAAAAACATTCTTTTGTTTTTTCCTTGATATTTTATAAGAAATTTTCCCCACCCTTTTAGGTCTCAAAATTGTTATCGAGATGGAGAATATAGAGATTGATCAGGTAAATTGATAATTTCCCTACTAATGTTAAGAACTAATTCTTCCCTTTAAAGTCCAGAAACCTAATTAACACATGTCTCTGGGTGCTTGGTTCTATGCAAATTCTCCTAGGTATGTTTGCTCCTTTACAATACCCAGGTATGTAGGTAGATGTGTGATAGATAATGATAGATGATAGATGATAGATAGATAGATAGATAGATAGAGAGAGAGAGAGAGAGATAGATGATAGATATTTAATTTCTAGAAATTTATTGAGGTCACAATTGTTTATGTTTTATTTTAAAAGATATTCCTTACTGCTTTGATAAAACATATACATCTATTAGCTTTGTGTTGTATCTCTTTTATTTTCCATTTTTAAAATTTATTTTTATTATATATGTACAAGTAGCTGTCCGTAAATATATTTCTGTACACATGTGTGCAGTGCTCATGAGGTCAGAAGAAGGCATCTGATTCTCTGGAACTGTAGTTATAGATGTTTGTGAGCCAACATGTAGTTACTAGGAATTTAACTCATGTCCTCTACAAGATCAACAAGTTATCTTTACCTTGGTACCACCTATCTTACCCCTATTGTTGTTACTGTATCATGAAACTATTGTTTTTTTTTCCATTAATTTATTTTATTATTTGTTCACTTTACATCCCAAATGCAACCTCTGTCCTACTCCTAGTCCCACCTTTGCATATCCTTCATCCCATTACCTCCTCAGAGAAGGTGAACTTCCCCCCTTTTGGGTACCACCGCACTCTGGGAACGATTTTAATTCTCCTTTTTTAGGACATTTCAATTAAACAGCTTTTCTCGACCTTTTTCTCAATTCATCTTATAGTTTTGTGAATTCCTTATCTTTATGTGGCTCTTTTAGTAGAAGACCTGTATTTCTGTGGTGGTTTTATTTTTTTATTCTTCTTTCTTAAAGTTCTGCCAGCTCACATTTAAACTTCATTTTTATTAACTTTATTATTTATGGCCTGTTGTATGTTTATCTTATGGTCTCAAAGGGAATGTCTACCACAACAGGGATATGAGATAAATAAAAGCCAGCACTTCAGCTACTGTTTCCAGAGTCTACCAGTTCTACCAGGAGCTCAGTACTACAATGGTTGGACTTAGGAACAATTCAGCATAAGATTGACTTGGAGATAAGCTCAAGCTTCCATTACAATGCTGATCTCTAGTGATAGAGTGAGTTCAGGCACTGAAAACATCAATATACGAGCATACATCCTCTTTTTACTCACCTAGGATCTGAACCCAACTCTTACATGTGTCTGACTGGGAAAATCTCACATCAAGTACTGTGGCTTCAGCTAAGGAAGCAGAGTTTCAATCTGCCAAAGATAGGAAAGCAGACAAGAAGAACATTAGAGTAGGTTTCAAGTATAGTCAAACAATCCAAACAGGGTCCAGTTCCCACTGAGCTCTCAACATTGGCACTGTGTACCATCATTTCAGCCCTTGGGCATAACCCAAGGTCTTCTCAGCTACTTGTTACTTTATATTATATTATTATATTATCAAGCATGCTCATTATGACACCTGCAAGTGTTGTTAAACTCAATTTTTGCAGACAAGAATTCTAAAGTAAAAAAAAAAAAAAAAAGTGGAATGTGTTTAAGGTTAACACCAAGAATGACAGAATTGAGAGTTATCATCAGAGAGCAACTCTAAATATTATCATCCTTCTTCTGCCTGTTGAATCAATGAACTTGGACTATGTTGCCTAAACCAAGACAAGTACCAGCCTCTCTAGGGCATGTTACATAAACAGGGTACTTAACCATAGTTTCTTGCTGAGACCATCTTAGGTTGAATTCTACTCTGTTGTATGATCTGGTGGTTAATGCTGTGGGGTGTAGCAGTTTTGTTTGATTCTTCCTCCCAGCTGCATGCTCCTAGAAATAAGACTCAGACTAAAATATATTTATATACATTGGCAATGTAGCTAGGTTCTTCTCTAACTAGATCATAACTTAATATAACCCATTTATTCTGATCTACATTCTGCCACATGACTGGTTACCTGTGCTCAAGTACCATATGTCCATCTCATCACATCCTCTCAGTCAAATCTCCCTCATCTCTCTCACTTGCAAAATCCTTTCTTTTCCAGGATGTTCCACCTTTTATTCTATTCTTTCCTTATAGGCCATAGAGTTTTTAACTGACAGGTGATTCATCCATATAATGCATAAGATATTCTATCTACAAGTCCCCCTTTTAGTCAAATAAAAAACTCTTTCAAATACAAATTGAATATAATAGTAACAATTATGAAAATTATTAGGTAAGATATGCATTCATAATGTATTTGTCAACTTTAGAAAACATTCTATTATTTATCTTATTTTGGTGTGTTTAAAATTTTGTTCATAACTCAATTTCTATACTAATTTGCATTACCAACTGAAAAATATCTTTTTCTTTTTTAAAATTAACTAATTATTTTATTTATTTATTTATTTACCTCCCCAATATTGCCCTCTCCCTGTTCCCTGTCTCAGAGTTCTTCCCCTTTTACCCCTAGGCTTCACCTCTGAAAGGGTGCCACTCCCCCACACACACACTACCCAGCATCCCCCTTCCATGAAGCATCAAATCTCTATAGGACTAGGCCCATTCGCTCCCACTGAGGCCAGATACAGCAGTCCTTGGCTAGCTGGGGCCTCAGAACAGCAAATATATGGTCTTTGGTTGGTGACTTAGTCTCTGGGAGCTCCCTGGGGTCAAGGTTAGTTGACACTGTTGATCTTCCTATGGGATTGCCATCTCCTTCAGGTCCTTCAATCCTTCCCCTAACTCTTCCATGAGGTTACAGACCTCAGTCCAATACTTGGCTGTAAGTATCTGCATCTTTCTGAGTCAACTGCTAGTAGAGCCTCTCAGAGGATAGCCATGCTCAACGCCTGTCTAAAGTACAGCATAGTATCAGTAATAGTCAGGGTTTGCTGCCTGCCAATGGGAGGGATCCTAAGTCGGGCCGGTCACTTGCTGGTCATTCCTTCAGTCTGCTTTGTTTTTTGTCCCTACATTTCTTTTAGACAGGAACAATTTAGGGTCAAACATTTTGAAGGTAGGTTGGTATCCCCATCTGTCCACTGTGGGCCTTGTCTAAAACTACTGGAGGTGGTCTCTTCAGGTTCTATTTCCCCATTGTTTTCCACTCTGGCTAAGGTCACCCACATTGAGTCCTGGGAGCTTCCCACATCCCAGGTCTCTGGGACTTTCTAGAGGTTACCCACATCCCACACCCACATCCCCTCCAGACAGCTGCATATTTCCATGTGGGCTTCTCTCCTGTCTCCCCATCCTATTCTTGATCCTGCCCCCATTTCCCCCTCCCACTTATCTCTCCCACCCAGGTCCCTCCCTCTGCCTTCCTTGATTGTTTTGTTTCCCCTTTTAAATGGAATTGAAGCATCCTCACTTGGGCCATCCTTATTAGAAACTTGAAACAATTCCATTAAAATTAAGGACACAGCAAGGCTGCCCACTCTTTCCTTATATATTCAATATAATACTTGAAGTTCTAGCTAAAGCAGCAAGATAACAAAAAGAGATCCAGTGGATACAAATTGGAAATAAAGAAGTCAAGGTATCACTATGCCCAGATGATGTGATACTATACATAAGTAACCTCAAAAATTCTACCAGAGAACTCCTACAGCTGATAAAAAAAAAAACTTCAGCAAGTGGCTGGATATAAAATTAACTCAAACAAATTAGTATAGCCTTCTTCTATACAAAGGATAAATGGGCTGAGAAATAAATTAGAGAAACAACATCCTTCACAATAGTCACAAATAACATAAGATATCTTGGTGTAACTCTAACCAAGCCAGTGAAAGATCTGTATAACAAAAACTTCAGGTCCCTGAAGAAAGAAATCAAAGAAGACTTCAGAAGATTTAAAGATCTCTCATGCTTGTGAATCTATAGGATTCACATAGTAAAAGTGACCATCATTCTGAAAGCAATCTATATATTAAATGTAATTCCCATCAAAATTTCAACACAATTCTTCACAGACATGGAAAGAGCAATTCTCAGTTTCATATGGAAAAACAAAAACCCCAGGATAGCCAAAACAATTCAGAACTATAAAAGAACTTTTGGGGGAATCACTATCCCTGACTTCAAGTTGTACTACAGAGCAATAGTGATAAAAATCATATTGCTATAGAGACAAACAGGTTGATCAGTGGAATAGAATTGAAAACCCAGAAATAAATCTACACACCTACGGACACTTGTTGACAAAGAAGCCATACAGTGGAAAAATGAAAGCATCTTCAACAAATGGTGTTACTTTAACTGGCAGTCTGCACATAAAAACATCTTTTTCCACCTAAAATATCTTCTTAAATCCTAAACAACTCAGGCTTAATTGTGAAACTATAACTATCCAGTCTTCAACCCCATCAGAAACTTGAGAAGGAAATAATTATTATCAGAGTATACAGGAAGTGCAAGCAAGCAGTTCCAAAATTATAGAAATGACAGACAGTTTGCTGCCTGGACAGCTACAAGTATTATAAAACATTAAAGCATCATCTTCAACCTTCTGGCCCACAATATTAGACATTGTGTGAAGCAGGAATTATAAAGGACTTGTTTACTCTGTATTAGCATAGCCTGGCAATCAACTTCCCTGAGTCTGCTTGTTCTTTGTGGACAGCGTTCTGTCTGCAGATGAAATTAGGGCATTTTCTTTGCCTAATTGCTAGCTTGCCACAATTGAATCAACTCCATATGGAGGTTCTTTTATGTTCAACATCTTCTTTGAAGTAGAATGGGGCACTGTCAAGACCAGACATGACTCAATGTAAAATAAGCCTTAAATTATTAAAACATCTTTAAATGCCATATTCTGTGAGTCTCTGAGGGTTTAGAAGACCATCTATCTATTCATAGCATATCTGAACAAGCAAACATTGTTACTCTCCAACTATCCAATATCTGTTCAACCCAGGATGCATATTTCTATGATAAATGCGACTAGTATCTGGCATGACTATGAGTTTGACTGTCTAATCATTAGCTTGCAGTTCTCAACCATCCCTAATTGTTTACAATAACAGCTATTAAAATGATTGGAACTAAATCTTGTATTTTTACATGAGTTGTAATATGTGAAGAGTATATTTATCATTTTGACTTATCAAGAGTCATTTCTTAAAGCATCTGACCACCTGCTTAGGGAGTACCTATTCCATCATGCCTGTGGGGAGATACATCTGGACAGACCCTCTCATTAAAAGCCTTTCCACTATAGACCTTCTTTATTCTACTACAGTTACAAGGTTTATGCTTATTTTTTCACACTGCCTGCTTGCCTTCTGTCTCCAGGACTCAGGAACAAAATGGAAATAGGAAGTACAGGCAGCCATCGTAGGAATAGTTTGTATTTCAGACTTGTCACTTTGGAATTATAGTTGTGGCTCCCATATGCACTCCATTTGAGGTCTCTGTCTTGAAGCTGTCCATATTTTTTCAATAATACCTTTACATTGTGTGTGTTGATATGGTGGTGATGAAGGAGGTGGAAGAGGAGGAAGTGGCGGTGGTGATGACTCTGTCTGATTTACTTTTCCTAAAATCTTCCCCATTGATATAGAATTGGCATAAATTCAAGAAAAAAAAACCACCATAAGAAGGCCTGCATGGCCTAGGTTTGGAAAGAGGTACATAAGGCAAAGTTGCTTTTGAGTTGCATTGTATTGTTCATGGGAACAGCTCTGGGCTTAGTATCTATGATCTGAATACATCTTCAAGAAGAAGGCAATAAACATAATATACCTGGACATCATCTGTCATTTAATCATAAAACACTAAAACAAGACAGAAGCTTTAAGACAGCTAATCCAATTCCTTCACTGAACACATAAAAACAAATAAACCTCTAAGAGAGGAGGTGGCTTGTCCCAAGTTACCATCCTGTGGCAGAGCTGATACTAGAATGTGAGTCTCCTTGTTCTTATGTACAATTCCTACTTTAACTCACCTCCCCCTGGCTCATCAACCAAATATGCCAAATTACTCAACAGTGAAGAGCAGAGTTTTGCCAAACTGACCACTGGGCTCTTAGCTAATCAGAGCCACTATCCTATGACATTTCAGTTTACTAACTTATAAAGGGGTGTTGATGACATAATTATTCCCATGAGAAGTCTATAAGGACTTAATACCTTAGTCAAGGTGCTAGCAGAGATAAATACTTCAGTGACTATTAGAAATCATGATGGTTATTCATAAAGAAAATGATTTTAATAATAATTTATTTTACCAATAAAGAAATAAAATGCAGAGTCATACATCTTGAAAGGCACCAAAGGCATGCTGTTTCCATAAGCTACATACTAGAGGCTAAAGGTTTCTGACATCAAATTGGTACATTGAAGTATAATCTTCAAGGTCATGGTAGGAAGCTGTGAGGCTTGGGAGATGATTATATCAGGAGGGTAGAATCTTCAGAAATGAGATTAGTACCTCACCTCATAAAAGAGACTGGAAAGCTCTTTATCTCATTCCTCCATGTGATGACACAATGAAAAGGCCAACATATAAAGACCAGGGACTGGTTCCTTGCAAGATATAAAGCATGGTAGCACCTTTATCCTAGACTAACAGTCGTAAACCACGAAGAATACATTTCTGCTGTTTCTAAGTTTGGTGGTCTGAATAAAAAATGTCACCAATAAGCTGAATTACTGGGACACTTGGTCTCAGATTGTTGGAAATATTCAGGGAGGTTGTGGAATCTTTAAGATGTAGAGCCTTGATGGTGAAAGTATGTCACTGGGGACAGATTTTTTGAGAATTTTAGTTCACTCTGTCTGCTCTCTTTCTCAGCTTCCTGATTCAGCTTCCTTCTGTCATGCCTCTGCTGGAACTGTAAATCAAAATAAACTCTTTCTTCTATAAGTAGCTTTTTGTCATGGTATTGTATCAGATCAACAGAAAAGAAAACTGATACAATAAGTTACCCAGTCTACAGCATTTTGTTATGGCACTCTGATCACAACATATGTCCCATCCAAACTCAATTCATTTCCTGTAGGAATTGACAGGAAAATTCAATCTAATAAAATTTGTTAGCTTCAGTTACTTTAATTGTCTTGGGACTGGCTGCTTAAATAATTTATTCTCCCCCTCCCTTCCTTCCTCCTTCTTTGCCATTTCACACTGAGTTGGCTTCACTATTAAATAAATCCCACTCCCATGAGGACTCTTGCATATTAGCATGTGTCATCATTACAGATAAAAATCTCTGTATAAAATATCTATGCTTCCATAACTATTCCTGAAAAAATTCTGAAATTGCAGCTTCCTAGGTCAACTGACCTATGAAAGCCTCTAAATATAATTGTCTACTTGACTGCATTTGGAATCACATAAGAAATATGTCTGAATGTGTACTGAAGATGAAAGGCTGTCACTATATGGGGATCATAGTATATATTATAAGAATGCTGGAGGAGATTCAATGATAACTACATTAAAATCAACATAAATATGGGCTTTTATTTGGTATGTATTTTTGCAAATTTCTCTCTTTCTGGAAGGTAGGATTTCCTAAAGGTAGTATGTTATTGCATCAATTTATCATCCACTTGATTGGCCACAATTTCTAGTCCAGATAATATATCCAATGTGTCAATAAGTAAAATTGCACTGATAGTCTCTTCTAAAACATACATTAAGGGTGGGAGAGTGGCTCAGTAATAGAACATGCACATACAGCCCTTGAAGAGGACCTGAGTTCAGTTTCCAGCACCCATGTATGAATGCTCATAACTGCACAGACATTCTCAGCCAGATTTGGAGGGGTAAATTCAAAGGCAGTCTTAGCTCACCCTGAGGGACCAAAGGATGGGGAGCAGGCACCTATGCATCTATACCTTTGAAGGTACAGTCTAATGGAGTCTTGAAATCTAACCTACTAGCATGCATACCTTTTGAGTGTATGGAGGTATTTGCGCATTAAGGATCCTGGTTCCTTCTGAATATCTCTGCTACACAAAGTTGTCTTCACCCTCAGGCTAAAGATGCTGAACTCATGTCCAACAATGTTCAGAGAAAAGGCACAAGCACAAGGCTTCTTTCTCCACCTCTTTTTATTTGTGTGTTCCCTTTCCTTTTATCCCTTCTCTCTCTCTCTCTCTCTCTCTCTCTCTCTCTCTCTCTCTCTCTCTCTCCTGTCATCTTACACTTCTCTTAAATTAATACTTAATATGTTTTTCTTATTCTTATTGGTCTATTTTCAGAGTATTCCTCCTGAATCAAATAATACCTGTTCCTGGGCAATCCCTTGGCCAGGGAAAGGATTCTATACTTAGAATCTGTTTTTAATCTCAAAGTCTTGGATTTCCTCATTTGTATGGCTTATGGTTCCAATATTATTGCTTATAAGTTAGCAAAGCCATTTTGTTCTATTGACAGTGTCCTTTGCTTTACAGAAGCTTTGCAATTTCATAAGGTCCCATTTGTCTATTCTTGATCTTAGAGCATAAGCCACTGGTGTTCTGTTCAGGAACTTTTCCCCCATACCCTGGTGTTCGAGAGTTTTCCCCACTTTCTCTTCTATTAGATTCAGTGTATCTGGTTTTATGTGGAGGTCCTTGATCCACTTGGACTTGAGCTTTGTACAAAGACATAGAAATGGATCAATTTGCATTCTTCTACATGTAGACCGCCAGTTGAACCAGCACCATTTGTCGAAAATGCTGTCTTTTTTCCACTGAGTGGTTTTAGCTCCTTTGTCGAAAATCAAGT
>CM052707.1:6681685-6709893 GCA_028551405.1 Uromys caudimaculatus | reverse complement strand
AGCAGCCATATTTATAATAGCCAGAAGCTGGAAACAACCCAGATGTCCCTCATCAGAGGAATGGATACAGAAAATGTGGTACATTTACACAATGGAGTACTACTCAGCTATTAAAAACAATGACTTAATGAAATTTGCAGGCAAATGGATGGAACTTGAAAATATCATCCTGAGCGAGGTAACTCAGTCACAAAAAAAACGAACATGGTATGTCCTCACTGATAAGTGGATATTAGTCCAAAAGTTCAGAATGCCCAAGTTTCACTTTACAGAAACCGCTGGACTGAGAGTGAGGTACCAGATGGTGGAGTTGGAGAAAGTTCTGAAGGAGCTGAGAGAGTTTGCAGCCCCATGGAGGGAGCAACACCGTCAACAGGCCTGACCCCCCCCCTCCCCAGTCATCCTGGAGTTTGGACCACCAACCAAAGAGTACACATCTATGGACCCATGGTTCGGACCACATATGTGGCAGAGGATGGCCTCGTTGGCCGTCAGGGAGAGAGGAGAGGCCCTTGGGCCTGAGGGTGTTAGAGGCCCCAATAAAGGGGAATGTCAAGGTGGGAATATGGGGACGGGTGGGCGGGTGGGTGGGAGGTGGAATTCCCTCATAGAGGCGGGGAGGGGGAGGGGATAGGGGGTTTCCAAAGAGGAGACCTAGAAAAGGAGAAACATTGGAAATGTAAATAAAGTATCAAAAAAAAAAAAAAGGCACTTATAGTACCCACCATAAAAAAAAAAAAAAAGTTAGCAAAGCAGAGGCTAAAGAGGTTCTAAATAAAACACCTATGTCCTCATGCATCTACCTACGTCATATATCTTCTAATTGATGTGACCAACCAGATGGCGTTTCACAGAAATAATGCTGATATGCGGCTTCTGAACCATGTATCTGTTACCAAGATTGTCATGGAACTTAGATATCATGCAGAGTACTTCCAGAGATTAAGGGAAAGGACATGGGATACCAAGAGAATGCAGCTGTTTCCATTGGTGGTGGGCATGTAAGGCTGCTTTCTGTCATCTTGGTAGGTCAGGACAGAGTGGCTGGAGCCAGAAATAGGATTGAGTTATAACACTGAAGGCAATCTTTCCACTTCCTTCCTCCATTGGAGCTCCACAGCTTAGAAGTTCCATATCTTCACATAACAGAAGCACCTGCTATGGACATGGTGTTCAAGCACATTAACCTGTGAAGAACATTTTGAACTCAAACCATAATGTTGCTATGGGCCTATCACAATATAAGTGATTTGTATACACATAATAATATAAATTAGTAAGTTTATACTACAATCGTACCCACTTTATAGTCAAGAAAATGTTTATTACTCAGTCCAAGATCACATGGTTAATAAGTGATAGTTCTGAAAATTAAATACACACAGTTTTATTTTGGAGTCTTCAACAACAATAATGCACTGCTTCTTTATTATATCATATACAAACTACTCACTTCCTGTCTTCTTGTGATGAGCTATGTGTGACCTGAATAAGTTGTTAAATCTTACCTCTTAAATCACTCAGCACAATCTAGGTCATCAATGCATATACAGGGAAAAAACAATGAAGAAAGAAGTACACAGGGAAGAATTATTTGACTTTTCTATCATTTATTTAATTATTAATCTATAAATACTGGATACTAGAGATACAGAAATAAACTGGAAATTTTCCCCATTTTAAGCCTCTGTAAATAAATTAAAAGCTATTTCACTATTGTAAATTTTTTATTAACTTTTTTTAATATAGTTTGGTCATTTTTCCTTCCTCCAACTTCTCCCAGATGCTCCCCACCTTCCTACCTATTCAGCTTTATGTTCTCTCTCTTTCTCTCAAAAAAAAAAAAAAATAGAAAGTTATTTTATTTTTACAATGTTATGTTATTATTATTTTTTATTATTAATCATTCTATTCATTTACATCTCAAATGATTTCCCACTTCTTGGTTATCCCTCCACCAACCACCCATCCCACATCCACCCTCCCTCCTTGCCTGTATGAAGGTGCTCCCCCCACCCACCCACACTTTCCCTCCCCATTGCTCCAGAATCCCTCTACTCTGGAGCATCAAACATCCCCATGACCAAAGGCCTCCCTTCACATTGCTGTCAGGCAAGGCCATCCTCTGCTACATATGCATCTGGAGCCATGGATCCCTCCAGGTACACTCCTTGGTTAGTGGTCTAGTCTCTGGAAGAACTGGGTGGTCAGGCCAGGCAATGTTTTCTATCAATGGGATTGCAATCCCCCTCCACTCCTCCAATCCTTCTGCCAGCTCCCCCACCCAGTTCCCTGAGTTCAGTCTGATGGTTGGCTCCAAGAATCCACATCTGCATTGGCCAGTTGCTGGCTGGAGAGCCCAAGGTACCGCCATACTAGGTTGCTGTCAGCAAGCACCTCTTGACCACAGCAACAGTGTTGGGTTTGGTGTCTGCAGTCATAATGGATCCCCAGGTGGGGCAGTTCCTGCTTGGCTCGTCCTTCAGTCTCTGCTCCATCTTTGTCCCTGTTCTTTCTTTGGACTGCAACATTTCTTGGTTAAAAACTTTGAGATGGTTGGGTGGCTCTATCCCTTGACCAGGGTCCATGCCTATCTACTGGAGGTGGTCTCTACAGGTTCTATCTCCCCCTTCACTGTGCATTTTGGCTAAAGTCATCCCAGTTGGGTCTTGGGAGCCTCACATTTCCCTGGTGTCTGGAACCCTCCATGGCTATCTCCAGTTCCTCATCCCACCTTGCTACGTATTTTTGTTCAATTTCCTGACCCTCTGTACCTCTCTCGTATCTCCTCCATTTCCTGATACTCCCTTATTTCTTCCTCTCCTCTATCCTTCTCTGGTTCCCCTCTTCCTCCACCTCCCACAACCATCCTGTTCCCACCTCAGTGCAGGACTGAAGCATCCACACCCTGGTCTTCCTTCTAAGCTTCATAAGGACTGTGGGTTGTATCATGGGAATTGTGAGCTTTTGGACTAATATCCACTTACCAGCAAGTACATACCGTGTGTGGTTTTTTGTGTCTGGATACTCAGGATGGTATTTTCTAGTTCTATCCATTTGCCTGCAAATTTCATGAAGTCATTGTTTTTAATCACTGAGTAGTACTCCATTGTGTAAGTGTATCACATTTTCTGTGTCCATTCCTCTGTTGAGGGACATCTGGGTTGTTTCCAGCTTCTGGCTATTATAAAAAAGGCTTCTGTGAACATAGTGGAGCATGCATCCTTGTTATTTGTTGGAGCATTTTGGTGTATATGCCCAGTAGTGGTATAGGTGGGTCTTCAGGTAGAACTATTTCCAATTTTTTTATGAACTGCCAGTCACCTCCTCGCCAACATTTGTGGTCACCTCTGTTTTTGATCTTAGCAATTCTGACTGATGTGAGGTGGAATCTCAGGGTCATTTTGATTTGCATTTCCTCGATGACTAAAGATGTTGAACATTTCTTTAAGTGCTTCTCAGCCATTCGAGATTCCTTGGTTGAGAATTCTCTACTTAGCTCTGTACTCTACTTTTTAATAGGGTTATTTGGTTCTCTAGAGTCTAACTTGAGTTCTTTGTGGAGTTTGAATGTTAGCCCTCTATTGGATGTAGGGTTGGTAAAGATCTTTTCCCCGTCTGTGGGTTGCCATTTGTCTTACTGATAGTATCCTTTGCCTTACAGAAGCTTTTCAATTTTCTGAGGTCCCATTTGTCATGTTGATCTTAAAGCATAAGCCACTGGTGTTCTGTTCAGGAAGTTTTCCTTTGTGCTCAAGTATGTTAGGCTCTTCCCCACTTTCTCTTCTATTAGATTCAGTGTATCTGGTTTTCTGTGAAGGTCCTTGATACACTTTTCCTTGAGCTTTGTACAAGGAGATAAGAATGGATCAGTTTGCATTCTTCTACATGAAGACCTCCAGTTGAAACAGCATCATTTGTTGAAAATGTTTTTTCCCACTGGATAGTTTTATCTT
This sequence comes from Uromys caudimaculatus, assembly GCA_028551405.1. Taxonomy (NCBI): domain Eukaryota; kingdom Metazoa; phylum Chordata; class Mammalia; order Rodentia; family Muridae; genus Uromys; species Uromys caudimaculatus. The sequence goes on along the minus strand of CM052707.1, from coordinate 6,705,937 downwards.
CTTTGTCAAAGATCAAGTGACCGTAGGTGTGTGGGTTCATTTCTGGGTCTTCAATTCTATCCCATTGATCTACTTGGCTGTCTCTGTACCATGTAGTTTTTATTACTATTGCTCTGTAATACAGCTTTAGATAAGGGATGGTGATTCCCTCAGAGGTTCTTTTATTGTTGAGAATATTTTTTGCTATCCTGGGTTTTTTATTATTCTAAATGAATTTGCAAATTGCTCTTTCTAACTACATGAAGAATTAAGTTGTAATTTTGATGGCGATTGCATTGACTCTGTAGATTGCTTTTAGTAAGATGACCATTTTTATTATATTAATCCTGACAATCCATGAGCATGTGGGATCTTTCCATCTTCTGAGGTCTTCTTCCATTTCTTTCTTCAGGGATTTGAAGTTCTTGTCATACATATCTTTCACTTCCTTGGTTAGAGTCATACCAAGATATCTTATACTATTTGTGGCTATTGTGAATGGAGTTGTTTCCCTAATTCCTTTCTCAGTCTATTTATCACTTGTATAAAGGAAGGATACTGATTTATTTCAGTTAATTTTATATCCAGCCACTTTGCTGAAGATCTTTATCATCTGTAGGAGTTCCCTGGTAGAATTTTTGGGATCGCTTATGTGTATTATCATATCATCTGCAAATAGTGATGTCTTGACTTCCTCCCTCCCAATTTGTATCCCTTTGATCTCATGTTGTTTTCTAATTGCTCTGGTTAGAACTCTAGTAGTATACTGAATAGGTAGGGAGACAGTGTGTAGCCTTGTCCCTGATTTTAATGGGATTGCTTTGAGTTTCTCTCCATTTAGTGTGATGTTGGCTATTGGTTTGCTGTATATTGCTTTTATTATATTTAGGTATGAACCTTGAATTCCTGATCTTTCCAATTTATTTAACATCAATGGGTGTTGCATTTTGTCATAGGCTTTTTCAGCACCTAATGTAAGGATTTATGTGGGTTTTTTCTGAGTTTGTGTATATAGTGAGTTACATTGATGGATTTCCATACATTGAACCATCCCTGCAGTTCTGGGATGAGCCTACTTGAGCATGTTAGATGATCATTTAGATGTGTTCTTGTATTCGACTTTTGAGAATTTTATTGAGTATTTTTGCATCGATATTCATAAAGGAAACTGGTCTGTAGTTTTTTTTCTTTGTTTTTTTTTTCTTTTTTCTTTTTTTTTTTTTTTTTTGTAGTTTCAGTATTAGTGTAACTGTGGCTTCATAGAAAGAAATGGGTAATGTTCCTTCTGTTTCTATTTTATGAAATAGTTTGAGAAATATTGGTATTAGATTTTCTTTGAAGGTCTGATAGAATTCTGCACTAAAACCATCTAGCCCAGGGTTTTTTTTGTTGTTGTTTTTTTTGTTTTGTTTTTTGTTTTTTTGTTGTTTTTGTTTTTTTTTTGTTTTTTTGTTTTTTTCTGGTTGGGAGACTTTTAATGACCACTTCTATTTCCTTAGGGGTTATGGGACTGTTTAGACGGTTTATTTCATCCTGATTTAACTTTGATATCTGGTATTTGTCTAGAAAATCATCTATTTCATCTGTGTTTTCCAGTTTTGTTGAGTATAGGCTTTTATAGTAGTATCTGATTATTTTTTGAATTTCCTCCATTTCCATTGTTATGTCTCCCTTTTCATTTCTGATTTTGTTAATTTGTATACTGTCTCTATGCACTCTGGTTAGTCTGGCTAAGAGTTTATCTATCTTGTTGATTTTCTCAAAGAACCAGCTCCTTGTTTTGTTGATTTTTTTGTATAGTTCTCTTTGTTTTTACTTGGTTGATTTCAGCCCTGAGTTTGATTATTTCCTGGCTTCTACTCCTCTTGGGTGTATTTGCTTCTTTTTGTTCTAGAGCTTTCAGATGAGCTATTAAGTTGATAGTGTATGATCTCTCCAATTCCTTTATGGAGGCACTCAGGGCTATGAGTTTTCCTTTTAGCATAGCTTTCATTGTGTCCCATAAACTTGGATATGTTGTGCCTTCCTTTTCATTGAATTCTAAAAGTCTTTTATTTCTTTATTTCTTCTCTGACCAAGTTATCATTGAGTAATAGTTGTTTAGCTTCCACATGTATGTGAGTTTTTTGTTGTTTTTGTTACAATTGAAGACCAGCCTTAGTCCATGGTGGTCTGATAGAATACATAGGATTAATTCATTTTACAATTTTCTTGTATCTGTTGATGTTTCTTTTATGTCTGAGTACATGGTCAATTTTTGAGAAGGTACCACAAAGTGCTGAGAAGAAGGTATATTCTTTTATTTTAGGGTGAAATGTTCTATAGATATATGTTAAATCTGTAGCCTGAGGGTGAAAGCAACTTTGTGTAACAAAGATACTTAGATTGTAACTGGATCCTTGATGCACATGTTGATCTAATCAGTCAACCAAATTTGAAATATGATATGTTTGAGGATATTTCCTACTATATGATCTTATAAATTTCCTCTTTTATGTGAGTGAATCTGAATAAGTGTTTATTTGTAACAGCATAAAAGCATCCTAATAGACAAAAATGTCATACATTTTAAAAATAAAATTGGCAATATCAAAATATCAGTATCCTATCTTGCATTTCCATTTACCAAAAGAATTCTCTATGTCATTAGGTAATCTTTATAAATTTAATTTGAAGGTACATTATTATATTTTAAAAATGCATTATGTTTTCTTAACTACTCATATATTTTGAGTAATGAGGTCATTTCTATTTTTCACTGATAAATATCATTGAGTCCAACATCCATAATCCTGAGGAGAGATACAAAAGTAGAATTAATTGTTTTAAAAAAGAAATCTTTCAGACGCTCTTAACATTTCCAAATTAGTTTCTAGAAAAGCTAAATCAATTAATATTCCCAATAGTACAATGTAACAAAATATATTTCACCATGATTCAAACTACAGGCATTCTGGTCTCCACCCAAGTGTGTTGTGATCTCTAGTGTTTCATCACTGACTGGTTCCATATAGTTTTCCTCAATAATAGTGTTCATGTTCTCACTACATTTCTAATTGCAGTCTTTTTTTTTTTTTTTTTTTAATATTTTTCTCCAGACTTTTAGCTCTAGGACTACTATTTACCTAATAATAAGTGCAATGAAACATAAGTTCATCATTTATTTGAACCCTTCAAAAATGTTGTTAGGTAGGTTTGATTATATCCATTTTACATAGAAAATGAAGGCTCAGAGGCTAAGGTCTCTGCTCTAGTCATCAGTTGTGTTTCAAGTTCAAGTACAGGTCCTCAGACAATCACCTTCCAACTTGATCTTTCCACTTGGTATGGCCCAGGTCTTCCAGTAGATGCAACTTTATATTGGAGGACTCATCTGCTTATCCATACACAAGGATTAATATTGGAGTACATTGTAGAAAAAGATAAGATGATAGATATATTTTTCACTAGATATATTTTCTATTCTTGTATGATACATATACCTCAGCTTCATGACAGCACCCTGATTTGGTAATTTTAAGCAGTTCATCAAGAGGTTCCCAATATCTGAAGCCCTCCCAATACTGCACACCTACTTCATGTAGTGTTAATTGAATTCCCCAGCATGAACTGATGTGACGATATAAACAGTAGCAGTTTATCTAGAGCTCCTGTTTGCATAGGAATTCTAAAAGTAACAGAGGAGAAAACTATTAGAGGTTATCAGAGTAAGAACTACAGAGCAATATGTTTGCAATATCATGTAAGGGCAACCAGAGAGGGCTGAGGTATAGATTAGTAATAGATGACCTAGCATGTCCAAAGCCCTGGTTTCTATTTTAATATCTTCCTCCCTCTTCTCTCTCTCTCCCTTTCCCCTCCCTCTCCCCCCTCTCTCCCAGAAAGAAAAATAACCTGTTAATCCCAGCACTTGGGAGGCAGAGGCAGGCGGATTTCTGAGTTTGAGGCCAGCCTGATCTACAGAGTGAGTTCCAGGACTGCCAGGGCTACACAGAGAAACCCTGTCTCAAAAAACCAAAAAAAAAAAAAAAAAAAAAAAAAAACCCTGTACTTGCCCGACAGTTAAGATCAATTAAATGAGAATATCTCAGGTGACACTCAGACATCAATTTTTTTTTATGCACTAAACATTTCTCATCACAAGTTTGAACACTAGTGCTATAGGATACCATGTGGAATTTCTTGTCTTGAAAGGAAATCATGCTCTAAAATTCAAGAGTCCTCTGGAAGAAATGTATCTTCTGGTTCTCTTAACTTTGTTCCTGGCCAACAGAGTTGAGGAACTTGACTGCACAGTACGAGTGCTATCATGTTGTGTTCCCAAGGACACAGTCCAATGATCTACCTTTCCCAACTAAACTCTATCTCTTAATGTTTACCACTCCCAATAATTCTATGATATTATTAACTCCCACCCACCCTTACTCTTCTTCATCCCCCTTTTTGCCTCACAGTGACCTTCCTCCTGCCACTAATTAAACAGATGCTACTTATGCTCAATGTACTTCAATGTCAGTAGCCTTAAAGAAAATTCTTCTCCACTATGATCACAAACCAGAACCTTCATTTTATCTTTCTTCTTCTTTTTAAACATATAAGCACACCTGACTGGCTTGTCTTATTGAGGAGGGATATGGGTAAGAACAAGTGAAGACAGCAGGGACCCTAGGTCAGTCAGAATCCCCTCCAGTCCCCCTATGTGTCCACTGTCCTAAATAAAAAGTAACCAACTATGGGAGAGCCACTGAGACAGTGACAGGGAGGCTGGAGATGGACAGCGAAGGACACTCAGAATTGAAGTCAGCAATGAAGAGACCATGCATGTGATGGGAGAGTCTGAGGTGGCACCGGATGAGTCACTTCATCCTTCAATGGGCTCATTTTATATGGCCACATTTCCTCTGCTCTCTCTTTTCCATTCCTGCAAGCAACTAGACTCTTGAACTCTTTCAGTGGAGAGCAAGTATGCCAACTCCCAGGTTACATATGAAGTGGTCAGCAGGCATCCCAAGAGTCGCAAATTTACTCAGCAAATGAGCTAAGATATTCTAAGACAGAGCTGTGACCAGGAATAGATATTAGCCCAAGGATAATTAAAAGAGGAGAATAATGCTTGATCTTAAAGATAAAGATCTGAGGATGTGGAGACACAAATACATAGAAGCCCAAGAGAGAATGATTTAGAGTCAGGAACAGATGAGACTTAGCAGTTCTGGTCTCATAGGAAAGAAATTGGAGGCAGGTGTGAGCACCAAATTCATGGATAGGCTGGTATTGGATCATTTCTGCCTCTCAGTTTCCCCCTAGGTAACTGCTAGGACCAGATCAGAGCTGGAAAATTAGTTTTATCTTGTGTGCCAAGTCCGATGAGGATCAGTTGGTAGTCATTTAAGTACTGCATTGACAAAGATGGGAAGCTACACCTGGGCTTATAGATCAAGACCACAGTGATGCATTGAGGATGCCTGCCATGAGTACCAGCAATGAGAATATAGTCTGTATACCAGGTGTTCTCCATCTCTAAAGTGGCTTGCTTCTAAATTTATGGTGCATCTCTAACATTCTGACCCATGCAGCCATGGCAATAATGCAAGATCTTTTACTGTGTCTCATCCCTTCTAAATGTGGGCCTACTGCCTGATATTATGAAATCTGCAGAAAAATATGATAGAAGAGTTAAAAGAGAACATTTGTGGTGCTTCTTCTTTTCTCCCAAAGCACATATTTGAAGTCTGGAGGCTAGAATTTACATCCACTGGAGAAGAGTATGAGGGGAGACCACTGGTAAAATAGAGGACATCTGTAAATTATTTAGGACTCTTTGCTTTACTTGAACTTTCCAAGAGAACACAGACCCTGAGGTGGCTGCTGCATGCATCTTGCACATTCAATTAGAAATATGAAAGCTTAGGCTGCAAGGATGAAATAACCAGGCATGTGCTCAAAAATGGCAGGGATGTAGGGTTTGGTGACTTGTGGATTCCAGTAAAGGTTATCTGTCCTCCAGAATCTGAGGTCTGTTGGGGAATACGGATGCTTGGTGGGAGCTCAGATCCGTAACACCATTGAGGGTAGGAGAGGGTCTTCCTTGGGCTCAGTCCTCCTATGGCCATGTAGCAGAGGCATTTGTATAACCAGATGCTCTGGACTAGGATATTGAGATCTTAAATATTTCAGAAATATGTTTCTTTCTGTTCTTTGTTCTGCTGTCCAGGAGAAGGTCATTATCAACCTTTCACCTAGAGTTTCATTATAACCTTTTAAAAAAGATGTATGTGTGTGCAGATATATGTGTTTATCAGTGCACATGCATATGTATGAAGGCCAGAGATCAAGTGAATGTGTCATTCCTCAGTTGCAAATTAATATGACTTTTTTTTTTTTTTTTGGACAGAGTCTTTCACTGACCTGGAACTTGCCAATGTGCTAGGCTGAGTGGCCAGTGAGTCTCAAGGATTCTCCTTTTCAGCTCTAGGATTACAGAAGTATACCACCAGGTGTATTTATAAGGATTCAGGACTTAAAATCAAAAGATGGAAGCACTTTGCCCACTAATCTATCTTTCCAATGTTTAATTCTTTTAAACTTTTCTTTCTGATACATGCTGTCAACTGAGCATGTTCACTCAACTCCATTTCCCCCTACCATCTTTTTCTTTCCCCTCTCTGTTCCCATCGTCAGTTTCAGCTCTGCTTCCACTTAATCTATTTATACGTATTTTTATGTGTCTATCTAGAATCCAGGAGCCACCAATAAAGGAAAACATATTTGCCTTGCAGAAAAATCTGTAATTTGCTTAATATGATTATCTCCAGTTGCATCCAGTTGCAAAGAGCTAGCTGTCCCATCCCGCCCGGGGGACCCTCCTGGGAGGGACTATCGACCAGGGTACGAAGTGCCCTGCCTGCAGGACACTCAGGTGCTGAGGGGGGAGCTGCAGATAATGGAAAGAAAGACAGGAGACCAGAAATGCCTGGGAGCAAGTCGAAATCCGATTAAGCTCCAAAAAAATGGCTTTATTGCTACGTTTATATAGACATTTCAAGGTGGAAAGGGTAGGAGTAAGAAAGTTACTAGAGGTCACTACAGGTCAGGAAGAGATAGAGGGGGAGAAGTTTCTCAGGGCTGCTTAATTGCAGCCAAGTATCACAGGTAGTAAATCAGCATAACAAACCTCAAGACAGAGGGGATGTCTCAAGGTTTCTCTGGCGCCACAGGCTACTGCAAACCATCTAATCACCTCGAAGGACATCTGCAGAGGGCTGTAATCAAAGGAATGTCTGCTAAGGCCTGGGACCCTCTGGTTAGCTGGGAAGCGCAAGGCCTTAGGTTCAAACAAGGCCATTTGGTCTCCGGCAAGAAAACATATTTGCCTTGCAGAAAAATCTGTAATTTGCTTAATCTGATTATCTCCAGTTGCATCCATTTTCTTGCAAAGGTCATAAGTTCATTTTTCATGGTTGATCAAAATTCTATTGTGTGTACATGACAGTACTCTTACTTATTCTCTGTTCTTGGATAACCAGGTTGGTACCATAGTTAGCTATTACTGATGTGCATGTATCTTTGAGATGTGTTCACTGATGTCTCTTATCATTCTCTTTACCAGTTGTCTGATCTTCTAGTCCTGTCCTCCACCTTGAGGCAGAATGGTCTTTTCAAAATGTGTACCTCACAGTATAGCTCATTCTTAAGCCTTCTTCATGACCCCCTTAGTATCCAAAGTCCTGAAACATTCCAAGACATCTGAATCCTACCTGTGGCTTCAGACCTTGACATGATCTGTTATAAATGTAAACCCAGGTAAGCTTCCCTCCACACTATGAGATTTCTTACTTTCATTAAATTGCCCCACTTGCCTTATCAAAGATGGCTGATCTACTTTGTCTACCCGGCTAAACCTTTACCCCATCCCTCAAGTGAGCAATGTACTATAGTGGCCCTAATTGTCTTTCCTTGTATGTTCCTCTCTTCTTCTGTACAAGAGGTTCACCGTGGTAGGAACCTCTTCTTCATCACTTCTAACTTCTACTATCCAAATACATGTCACACACAAATTTCTTGCCTAAATAAGTGAATACAGGAAAAGTGCCCACCTATTCTTTAATAAAGAAAAAAAGTTAAAGGTTCCTTACTATTCTTTTATATAAACTCAAAGCAGACTTTGAGGAGATGGAAAAGATAAGCCAAAGGAGATGCCAAAGAGTGTAAATGGGATGCTGAGTGTCATCAAAGTACATTATACAGAGATAGGTAATGTCCCATTGTTTTATAAAACTAGTTAGTGTATGTTCATTAAATGTTTTTAGCTTGCCAAGAAGTTTTAATGCGTCTTTAAAAGATCAAATCAAAATCTACTTCAAATGTACATGTCTTATAATAATCTATGAATTCCCATCCTTCTATCTGGCCATCCCATTTTGAAAGACTCAAAGACTAGTGATTCTAGCACCCGCATAGATATGATTTCAGAGCAGAGGAAAAGTCTGGCAGGAGAAGAACGGACTGACTCACCAAGAAATAATAGTCCCTTGGTACCTGTGTCCTTCCTGTACACTGATTGAATTTATGATGTTTGAGTCTTTGTCCAGACATCATCTGCCCCCATCTCTTTGTGTTTGTGTGTGTGTGTGTGTGTGTATGTGTGTGTGTGTGGTGTATATATTTGTGTGTAGGGTTTTTTTGTGTCTATGTGTGTATTTGAATGTGTGTTTGTATATGTATATGTGTATACATGCAAGTTCCTATGTGTGTAGGTGTGTGTATGTGTGTGAGGGAATGTGTTTGTGTGTGTGTGTTTGTGTGTGTGTGTGTGTATGTGTGTGTGTGTTAGAGATGAGACTGAGATCCTTTTGGTCAGCTATCCCTAAAGGAAATATTAATATTTCATTTTGTAAGAAATAGTCTTGATTATACTAAGATGATAAATGGATTCGTCTAGTTTTACATACTGCTGGAATTTTTTTGCTATCTGGCATTTCACAGTTTTCTTTTGCAGAAGGAATTTCCACTTAGTCTAATTAGACTCTCTTTCTTGTACTAGGTCTCCATCACTCATTAGTTTCCAGCTGTGTAACACATTACAAGGGATTTTCTAATTATCTTTATTTTGTAGGCGTCCTTACCTGCAGGTGGCCAATGGATGCTTACCCAAGCTAGACTGTCAAGCAGCACTGACCCATGACTTAGCCCTTCACATTTGCTGTTTTTCTCTCTTTATTTGGAACCAAAGAACAAAGCTACTACACAAAGACTATCACCAAACAGGACTTGTAAGGGCCAACTCTCCAGAGGTGAAGAAATAAGAATTTGCATCTGAGTTTACTATTTAATAAATAAAGCCTAGATTTTATTTAGAACAATTTCTTTTCTTTTCTTTTCTTTTCTTTTCTTTTCTTTTCTTTTCTTTTCTTTTTTTTTCTTTTCTTTTCTTTCTTTCTGTTTTGTTTTGTTTTGTTTTTTCAAGACAGGGTTTCTCTGTGTAAACCTGGCTGTTCTGGAACTCGCTCTGTAAACCAGACTGACCTTGAACTCAGAAATCCACCTGCCTCTGCCTCCTAAGTTCTGGGACCACTGCTGGACTGAACAATTTCTTTTCAATCAAGTCACCCTGATGGTCTATCTCTGCCTTTTGTGCTTTGCCTTGCAAACCTTCTAGCTGGTTGCTGCTATGTGCAGTCTCTTGTACTGATCAGCACCCACCGAACAATCTCTTTAATAGGGGAAAGTGTATATGGTGTCACACCAAGGGCAGCCACATCTGGAAAGTGAAGTGTATGCTGATCATGACTACATAGCAAAAATGAGTAGGAAATGGGCTACCCGAATCAATAGCCCAGTGAATGATTGGCTCAGGCCCTTTAAATCCTTCCTCTTAACTTTTGTTTCTCAAGTTCCAAGCAGCCTTTGTGATCAAACCCAAGCTCTCACAGTGGCTTACAAGAGGTTGATTGCCCCTTATCCAACACGCTGGAGACTGGAAGCTTTTAAAAGTAAGGAAGTGTGTGTCTCTGTGTGTGTGTGTATGTGTGTGTGTGTGTGTGTGTGTGTGTGTGTGTGTGTGTTTATGTGTGTGGTTTTTTTTTTTTATACTTATGTGGACATGGAAAAGACAAGGTCTAAACATAAACATAGACACATAGCCTACAGGTACCTCTGTACAATATTATCCATTGTTTTGTGCAGCAGCACTTGTGGGATCCTTTTGGGACTTAGAAGCTTTTGGATTTTGAAAGATTTTAGATTTAGGATTTTGTAATTTAAGATTAATGATGCTCATTCAATGCTTGTTTCTAATGCTATCGCAGAGGCTTATGTGCCATATCCATGTATGTCATTGTGTCCTCCAAGCCTATGTGCTATTGGGACTGGGTCATGCACTGAAATGCACACACACACACACACACACACACACACACACACACACACATCATATATATCACACAGATATCACATATATCATATATGTGTGTAGATGTAGATATATGTATATGTATACTGTACACATACAGTGTGTATGTACATATATAGTATATGTTATATCGGCACTGTTTCTGAACTTTAATAGACTACCTACTATGTACTGTGGTTCATCACTCAACAAAGACTGAAGTGGAAATTTCTGGTTTCTGGAAGCTGTCTGCTGAAAACAGATACTTGAGAAGGCATGTGATTTAGAAAGACTATAAATGCAACCCATAAACAGCAAGAGGATGCTCTTGCAATGCTACACCATGCAATGCCTTTGCTGGTCTTTGCTGGTTTTCATTGGTCTTCAGTTCATAGAGAGAAACACACCAAAGAATACCTCTTCTCATGGTATTCCAGCTGATTTTGGCCACTTTGGATAACTTACACCGATTAGGTAGAGCCTTGCTGTTCCTGCTTGATTGTGCCACTGCGACTGATTCTTGTTTGGTGTTTGCTAATGAACTAGACTGCTGGTATCCTGACAACAAAGAGTAGAATTGCCCCAAGGAACTACTTCTAAATAGGTCCACAACATTCTTTTCCTATTTACCTTTTTTTATCCCCTACCTCTGGTCAGTCAGTTAGAAGAAAGATTGAAGTGCTTAAGAACCATAAATAAAGTAGGTTTTGAAAAAAAAAAATCTAAGCCTAATTAAGATAGATAGTAATACTAAAAACAATCATTCATTGATTTAAATAAACTTAATCAGCACCTTCATATAGAATCCTCATCCCTCCAGGTGTGTGCAGACTAAGGGTACATGGTCTCTCCCCTTTGTTTTCACAGCCTCTTCTCAAGTCTATCATCTGATATCATATGGATCCTCTACCTTTGTACTTTTCCTTTCTTTTTAGGTATGAAAATAACATTAAAATTATTTTTTAAGTTATCATTGAAAATGAAAGGTCTCAGATGACATTTTCATACGTAAGTGTGATTATGTTTAGTTCTAATTTATCCCTCAGGACCCTTGCTCCCTCTGGTTTGATCTGTTCCTTCTCCCAAATTGTCCAATGTTCTACCTTCATGTCACATCAGCCTTTTTAGATCTTTTTGCTGCCTTAAAGCACGATGTCTATTTTCTATCTCTGGTGTTTTTTTTTAATTGTTGTTGTTTTGTTTGTTTGTTTGTTTGTTTTTGTAAAAAAAAAACAAACTAGGTCAGCAGATTTTAATCCCAATACACCATAATGGGATAATATGATAGATTAAGCCTCAACAGTCACAATTAATCCCTAAACAGATTTAATTTAATTTTCCTTTTCTAATAAACCTAATTTACCTCAGTGGAGGTGTGACACGTTTGATTAGACATGGTGATGCTGAGAGCAGGCAGCCTCACAGACCAGGGACTGTGTGCATGGGGAGGCTGAGAGCAGGCAGCCTCACAGACCAGGGACTGTGTGTTCAGGGCAATAAGAAATCAAAGCTGAGCAAGGGTCCTCAGCCACAAGATTAGTTGTAATTTTTCAAAACCCCAAGTTCAATTGTTCCTTGACTGATCCTTAATTGGAGAGATAATTTACACCAGGAGAAGTAATCCAGTGTCATTCCTCTGGAATTGCAGAAGAGAAAACACAGTACCAAGAATAATCCAATATACCTAAGTGCTTGCTCCAGGTCACAGTGGTCAGAACCCTGCAGCCCTGGTAGGAGGGTACAACAGGATCTCTAAAAGACTCGTTTTTCTCGATGCAATGTTTTTTTAACTCATAATTTATGCCAAATATCCAATGGTCGACTGCTGATTAGGAATCTTTATAATAGTTACTAAGAGCAGAAAATTGGGGGATGCTGGAGAATGACTCAGCTGTTAAGAGCATTGGCTGTTCTTTCAGAGGACCCAGATTTTATTCTCAGCACCCACATGGCTGTTCACAAGCATGTGTTACTCAAGTTCAAGAGGATCCAACACCCTAAAATAACTGACAGAGAAAGATTAAAAACACCCTGTAACCATTTTGAACAAAAAAGAATTTTTAAAAAGAGCCCCGATGAAAGGTCTCTTGAGTTCATGGGCACGTATGGAGCATCATGGCAGTGTTATAGAGCAGCAGGATGCAAGTAGGGTGATATCAGAGTTTCACCACCTCCCTGGGAGCACGGAGCCCACTGTGTGCTGCTGTCCAATGGAAGCACAGTTTTGTCAGTGACAATGAAGAGAAGTTCCATGGCTAGACCAAGAGGGTCATTAGAGGGGAATGTTGGAATGTTAGCTTCTTTCCTCTGAGCAAAAAAAAGCCACAAGAACCTGTCCCACCTGCATAAGTACTGATCTGAGTCAAGGAGCCCAGAATCTGACTGGAAGTTGTACTCTGGACATCAGCATAGGGACCACAGAAGAAGGACAAATGTGGGTAAGTAGACACACAAAACCCCAAAAAACCTGGAGTTCCTGGGTCTTGGAGGACAATCCACAGATGATATGAAGAAGCAGAGGATAGCTATCCACCATATAACCAGATGCCCGTGGCAAAGGTGATATTAGGACTCAAGCAGAAGATGTCAACGAACTAAAATGTATTCTGAAATACACTGATGTTCAGTCTCTTCTGAACAGTGCTATTTCTGGCTTAAATAAATGAAGAGAGTACACACACACACAGACACACACACAGACACACACACACAGACACACACACAGACACACACACACAGACACACACACAGACACACACAGACACACAGACACACACACAGACACACACAGACACAGACACACAGACACACACACACAGACACACACAGACACACACAGACACACAGACACACACACAGACACACACACACAGACACACACACACGCTAGAAGTACTGAGAAAACGGCATTCAGAAAAATGAACTCTATGGATTTATGAATTGCCCCTGTGTTACAGAGCTAAGTGTTGAGTGAGATTTCAACTCAAGTTGGCCATGCGTATAACCACAGGTAGCAAATGACCCTGCCCTGAACAGAATGGGAATGATCAGTGGCACTGAGCCGATGGACTCTTCTGGATTAGAACTGAGGAGACAACTTCAAATAAGAAAAATGTTGAGATCAGAGTGAACACAAAGAGTGAAAATAAATCTATAATTTAGGGCAGAATCCCCAAGTACAGCTGAAATTAAAGGATCCAATTTAAAAAACAATGTTAGGAGCTAGGTTTACAGTTCAGTTGGCACTTTGGCTAGCTAGCATACATGAAGCCCCAGGTCTGATCCCAAGCACCACATAAAACAGGTGAGGTGGTGCACTCCTGTAATTCTAGCTCTGGGGGCATAGAAGCAGAAGGATCAGAAGTTCAAAGTCATTCTTGGCTACCTAGTAAGTTTCAGGCCAGTCTAGGACTACATGAGATCTCATGTAATCTCAAAATACCAAAAGCAAATCTAAACAAAACTAACCCACACAGCAGAAGGAAGGCTAATGCAGGCAGATGGTCAGGAATAATGACAGTCTATGTTAGAAGACCATATCAGGAGGTCAGTCAGCCAAAGGAAGCTATAAGTTGCATCAGATCTTTGCCTCGGCTGGGAGCCTCTGTTTATTGCTATTGTCAGTAGCCTGTCTCAGGCTCAGGAAATAGCTTCCTGGAATGCTTCTTTGCTTTGTCTGCCTGGACATCCTTGGCTCTGTCCAGGTATGGATGGACACCAGGCAGCCCACCCCACACAGTTGTTAGGATTGTTTACCCTATACTGTGTTTCTGGAAAGGTCAGGTATGAATATCATTGGAGACAGTATGTTTTTTTCAGGCACCTGGGGCTTCTCTTTTCCCTATTGTCTAGAAAATAATCACTACATATATTTATATTGCCTGCTCTCTCCCTGGAACTTTGTGAAGTGTGGGAGACCAGTTTAAAGTATTTGGTTCTTCCAACAGTACCCTGATTACTCAGTCTGGAGCCACACATCTTTCTTTGTGCCTCATTGCTCTCAGCACCTAACTTCATGTTCCAGAAAATATTTGCTATTTTGCTGTGCTTTTCTTTCATGTTGTACATGAACCTCTACATGTAGGCTCTAATTTTGATCTTTTTTCAGAGGCTCAACATAATCTGTGGAATCTGGAGGGGACGCAATGAAAACTTGGTCAATGGACTGCGTGAGTTCAAAAGAGCCCCATGCCAAAATATAAAATGTGAAGTCCCTGGACAGGATGATGGCTACTATAGCAACTCTTTGGCTGCCTTTATGAAAATCTGCACAACCAGTGATTGCTGCTCTTTTGCTCCAGGTATGATTCTGAATACAGCAGAGGCCCCAGCATTGGTGTAGGTGCTAGTGGCCGGGACCATGTACTTATGTAAGCTGATGGCAGTTTCTCTCCTCCTAGTGTCCTCCTCAGAGTATGTATTAGATAGTAGCAATGTCATAGGTTCTGCCACAGACTGGATGTCAAAACCCACAGAAATTAATTTCTCACATTTCTGGAAACTCAAAATCTAAGAGCAAGGTGTCAGTAGCATCAGATTCTGGGAAGGCCTCTTTTCTTGGTTTGCGTGGCTTTCTCTTCCTTATGTGTCTTCCATGTGTAGCTATATTCCTCTATGTTCAAATCCCCTCTCCTTATGAGAACACTAGTCATACTAGATTAAAACTTAGCTTAAAGGTCTCATTTTAACTTAATTAGCTCTTTAAATATCATGTCTGAAAATATAGCCACTTTGTGAGTTACTGAGTTACTGGGAGTTAGCATAGCAAATTATGAATCTTCTGGGGACAAGATTCCCTGAAGTTGAATGGCTGGTAGCATTAAGCTGATGTGAGCACAAGAGAAAGCCATACCATGTGCATGAGCACACACAGATACCATTCCATGGTCTTGAGATGTCATCAAGGTTAGACTAATAAAAACCTGGAAGGGACACAGAGCACTGAGTGGTAAAGGTGAGAAGATGTGGACAAATAGCCCTGGACTATTAGCTAAGAGCTATGAGATCAGGCCCAATCTGACTCTGATAACTGAGACCCTAAACTTACTGATCACTTGAATTTTGAGGGTTGCAGGAATGATCCTCAGGGGACAGAAAACCCAACTCAAATGGGTTTAACTCAAAGGGTTTCCTACTGATCTATGTACCAGGAAAAAAAGAAGTGGCAAAATGACCCTCATGTGTAGCTGACAGAATCAGGGCTGTTATTTCATTTGTCATCTCTGCTTTCTTGTTGTTGATCAAGTTCTCAGAAAAGTTTTCCTAAAGGCTCCCTGGCCTCTGGCCTTTCTCATTTTATTAAGTGACACCACCATCCAACTTGAGCCAGAACATTCAAAATCACTTTTACTTATGCTCCAATAATCTCCTCTATGTCCCATCTATCATTAGCCCTTTAGACTCCTTCTCAAAACACATACCACATCCACCCTCCCAACTGAATTCTCAGTTGTCTTTTATGCTTCCTGTGACTTAATCTCCATATATCAACTGGTGTTATCTTTAAAAGCTATAAATCCTTCTCCAACTTGAAACTCTCCCATGATGCAAATTCCCTTGCAATGAAGTTCCAAGTGTTGGGTCTTAAGTTCCTGCAGGCTGTGGTCGCCCCTGTCACCTCTCTGCCCTCAACTCATTCTACTTACCTTTGTTCATTCTTCTTTAGATACAGTAATCATTCTGGTATTTATCAAAAATGCCAAGATAAGAGTCACAACAGAGCTTCTGCACTTGCTTTTCCCTTTGCCTGAAACTTTCTTCACCTCCCTTTTCCATGGCTTGATCCCCTATTTATTAAGTTTTTCCTACAAGTAAATGAAATTACTGCAAGAAAACTTCCTCAACATAGTCTCATATTCTATGTCTCACACAAATTCTAGGCTTCACCTATTTACATTTCCTTGATCATATGCCCTGTCTTCACTACTCACATGTAAATTCTGTGGGAAGAACAATCCAGTCTGGTTGACTCAGTGCTCTATCTTTAATATATAATTGTACTAAGAATTTTCACTTTGCATCAAAGTGAAAATGAACTGATGGCTGGGAGTGAGAAGAGGTTTTAAGTGAATAGGCAGAAGGAATGTTAGGCATGTATTGATCTCAACAGTTCGCTACATGAAAACAGCTAATCTGCTCCCATCAGTTGCTAGATGAAGACTCTCTGATGATGATTGGGCTAGGCTCCAGTCTATGAAAATAGCAAAATACCATCAGGAATAACTTCATTGATTTTGTTTTGTCAGTCATGTTTGGTTCTATCTTAAGTCTCTGGCTATCCAGCCTCAAGTTCCAGGCAGTATCAGGTATGATCTACTTCTGGTGGTGCGGGACTCAAGTTGGACCAGTCATTGGTTGGACACTTGCACAAGTACTGAGCAACCATTATACCAGCACATCTTGTAGGTAGGACAAATTATAGGTTTTGTGACTGGGTTATTGTCCCAGTTCCATCACTGGAAGCTTTTTCTAGTTCCAGAAGAAGTTCAGGTTCCATATCCCCATTACTAGGAGTTTTCTCGAAGAGTTACCCTCATAGATTCCAGAGAATTTCCATTGCACATTGGTCCTGAAATGCACCCCAATTACTGTCATCTCTCCTAGTACTTTCTCCCTTCATCCCCCTCCCAACACTGCCTGATCTCTCTTGTTCCCATTCTCATCCAGCCCTAGTCCATCCATGAAGGAGACCCACAGTGAAACATCAGGGGGAACTCAAGAAACACTTTGGAAGATGGGGAGGAAGAATTGTAGGAGCCAGAGAGTTCAAGGACACCACACGAACATGGCCCACAGAATCAACTAAGCAGGGCTCGTAGAGGCTCACAGAAACTGATTTGAAAAACACTCCAATATGGGTCTGAACTAGGTCCTCTATTTTATGTTATGTTTGTGTGGCTTAGCAGAGGGAGTGGGAGGTATCTCTGACTATTTTCCTTGTGGTTGAAACCCTATTCCCCCTAGTGGATTACCTTATCTAGCCTTGATATCAAGGTGTGTGTCTAGTCTTATTGTAATTTGTTACATTATGTTCAATTGATACACCTGGAAGGCCTGTTCTTTTCTGAAGGAAAATGGAAAAGGAGTAAATCTGGGGAAGAGAAGAAGTGTTGTGGGGGTGGAGACTAGGAAGAGCGGAAGCAGAGGAAACTGGTCAAGATGTTATATTTTAGAGAAGAAAAATAAAAGACAACAGCTAATAATCAGATCAAACCATTTTTCAAAGGTTCTACAACTGGACAGACTAACAGTTAAAAAGCCAACTGTCTGCTAGCTCATCCACGATACTGAGTTTATTAAATAACTTAGGGTCAGGAAAGAAGATTAAGGTTGATTGTGGCTAAGTCTTCAAGGCTGTTTAGAGTCTTATGGAAGAAACTCAAGTGTGAATGAAGTATTTATTGAAAAGGAAACAGCATCCACCATATATGGGGCTGCACCACCCCAACTTAACACTGTGTTTCACTTTCCATCAGAACACATTGATTAAATCTTTTATATTCTTGTATATGTTCAAAAGGAGTGATAGGATGGATCTTGAGGAAGGGGAGGAGTCTGCCATCCTGAAAGTGCTATATCATACATGGAAGCTGAACTACTTTGAATACTTGAACTAGTTCATTCCCTCCTATAAATACAGCAGAGCAGCCTATTTCCAGACACTGTGACCCCCTTTCTCCTCCTGAAACCCTTATTAACAGTCTGGTTTTAAGAGCGGGTGATCAGCAGTATGGCCTCATTTGCTGTGATGACAGGCTGACATTGTTTCTTGCCTACTTCCCTCACTGCCTTTCAATCAATTGCATTGTAATTTTAGAAATAGTCACATTGATTCCCCAAACCTCTCTAGTCACCCTTCTATCAATACAGATCTCAAGGTTACCAGAGGTACCATTTGTCTTATTGATGTAACTCCTCTTCCATTTTCTTAAACTAGCCTAGCTTAGGTCAATCATATTAATAATACAGCAGGCATATTTTTATACCCTTTCCCTTTCTTCACCCCTCAATTACATTTCAACTCTGGCCTCCCTCTTGAAATCATTTTTTCCCCTCAGAATATTCCAGAAACCCACACTTTCAGGAATGACAAACATTCCCTCTACCCTCTGCATCCAATTGTCTCTGAACAGAGGGTGATTACCTTCACTGAATTTTTTTTTTATTGCATGGTTTACTCAAGAAGACACACCCTTAATGGGTCTTTATTTCCGAGTTGTGCATGCTTTTTGCATTGCAGAGTTCTAAGTTCCAATCTCACTGTTTGCTTTTGTACTATCTTATGAGCAGTTGTTGTCTTGGGTAGGCTTCAAATCCCTGTCTATGTGGTGAGCTTCTGGAAAGTAGACAGTGTGGTTTAGTTGCCATTGAGTGGTCATGAAGGGTGAGCAGGTAGCCAGTACATGAATGAAGGTACTTGGCAACTTGTTGGGGGAATCCTTGCCAATTGCTAACCTTTCCTCTGAGATTTGTGTTACTCCTCTATAGCTATTTGGGACTTAAATTCAAAATATTTGTCAATTTTCTGCTCCTGGGTAAACTTCATGAGACTATCAACTTAGAAGAAGAGATTTACTTTGTTTCATAGTTTTAGAGTTCGCAGCCCATGAGTCTTTGGTCCCTGTTGCTTTCAGACAGGTTATAAGGCAAGATATGGGCATGGTATTGCATGGTGGGGCAAAGCTGCTCACCTCATGATGACCCAGTAACAGAGAGGGAGCAAAGAAGAGTCCAGAATTCCAGGGGCCCCTTTGAGCAAACCTTCAATGACAAACCTTTTTTCCATCAGACCACACCTCCTAAAGATCCCATAACCTCATAGTAATACCATGGGCTGGGCCTGGAAGCCTTCGCACACCGGAAAATGACAGTTCTTAACACCTGCAAGAATCCACGGGTGGACAGTTCACTGTGAGAGCCTGGATCCTGTCCAGTGACTATCAAGACAAACACAAATCCAGTGGCTCACACAGAAGCTAATCACTCAGGGAAATGGAAGTAGAAGAGCAACATATCCTTTGAAGACCCCAGGAAGGACATCTCAAGATCTTTAGTTCAGACATTCAAATATTCTTTTGCCTGAAAGAATTACAATCATGGGTTCTACAAATATGAATATGGGCTTATCACTGGGATGAGAGCACTGTGCCTTCATTCAGTTTCCCCTCCTGGTAGGAGGATGCAAATAGGACCAAGACACGAACTCTATCTCTGAGGCGATGTTAGAGCAGTGATTCTCAGCCTGTGGATTGTGACCCTTTGTGGGTTGAACAACCTTTTCTCAGGGGTCATATATCAGATATCATGCATATCAGGTACTGACATAACAATTCACACAGTAGCAAAATTACAATTACTAAGTAGCAATGAAGTAATTTTATGATTGTGGTCAGTACAACATGAGTAACTGTATTAGTGAGTCATAGCATTAGAAAGATTGAGACCTCTGGTCTAGAGAACGTCTGGTATTAGGTTAGAATTATGTCCTTTGCTGTGTATGTTGTGAAAAGAAACTTGGAAGTTCAACGTGTGTCCACTGGGCTACATGTCAACCTCACCTAACTTTTAGCCTATGAATCCTGTGTCATCTGCTCAAGTTTGTTCTCAATTGCTGTGATAAAACACTGACCAAAAACAACTTAGTGAAGGAAAGGGTTTATGTGACTTATACTTCAAAGTAATCAGTAGTCGATCATTGGGAAAAATCAGAGCAGTAACTCAAGGCAGGAACTTGGAGCAGAATGCTCTCTTGAAATGGTAGGTTAACTAGCTAGAAGGACCTGGGTCCCCAGGGATCATGAAAATTATACATCTGCTTTACATAAATGGAAATAAACTTCTTTCTGTTTTCTTTAGTACACCATCACCTCTGGCAGTTTCTGTTATTTTGGCCCACCGTGATTTTAATTGATAAGGGATATAAAGTTACCAGAGAACAAATGGCTGGATTTTTACAAGTGCCAGTGGTTTAATGGAGCCTTGTAAATTAACTACATTTGCTCTGACTGCCTGAAAATTGTAAAAATGAGGGAATGTGAAAACTACTATAGAATAATTACAAAGAATTCTGGCTTTGCTAATAAAAATGGATGCTGAAGTATTCTCTTTCTTTTAGGTTTTACTAGAGGCTGAATTATAGCTTATTACAGATATTAATTAAATAATGGGGAATTGCATGGTCTGTCTAGCTCATCTACTGCAGCCACAGCTTCACTGAGATATAACTGTCCATTTAAAATGTACAGTTCAAGGTTGTTCTGGATGTTCACAGAGATGTAGCAACTATCATCACAATCAAAAAATTGATTGAGAAAAATGTTGTCACAAAATAAAGAAACCTCTTGACATACAGTGATCCTTCCCTACTTCCTACTCTCACTCTAAGTAATCACTGATCACTTATGACTGTCGCCAGTTTCAATATTCTGGACATCTAATGTAAATGAAATCATGAAATATGACATGTTACAGATGATGTCTTTTTTTCAATGCTTCCCAGTCTCTATATTATACCATATGCTATAGTCTATTGCATGCATATTTTCTTTTATCCAGTAATCAGTAGATTGGCTCCTGTATTTAAATCCAGTTTGGAATGAATGGTACTGCTAGAAGCAGTCACATATTATTCTATTTTGAAGATTCATTCGAACCTTTGCCTTTTAAAAAGGTTTTGAGCTGTTAGGGATTGATCCTAGGGCCTTACATCTACTAAGCAAACATTCTAGCACTGAACAGGATCCCTAGCTTTATTTGTACCTTTTGTCTGAGACAGGGTTGAACTCACTCGGAAGCACAAGAAAACTTTCAGTCTTTGATTCTCCTGCCCCAGCTTCCTGAGTAGCTGGCGTTATAGGCCTGTGCCCATTGGGACATACTACTACACAGTTTAACTTGATTGTAACTGAAATCAGAATGGAAGCACCTAGGGTATGTTTATGAGATTATTTCCACAACAATTTAAATGAAGGGGGAAAAACTCACCTTGAATGTGGAGATCTTCATAATGGGAGGGTATGGAGTCATATTCAGGACTGGAAAAAAATGAGGAGGAGGGTGAAGAGGGGGATAAAGAGGAGGAGAAAGAGAAGGATAGGGAGAGATGAAGAAGGAGGAGGAGGGGGAGAAGGAGGAAGAGGAAGAGAAGGAGGAAGAGGAAGGAGGGGGAGGAGAAAAAGAAGAAAGTGAGCAGAGAACAAATACCCATTTCTCCTGGCGTCCTGACTGGAGACACAGTATCACCAGGTGCACCACACTGATCCTGCCATTGCTTCCCTACCCGATCTTTCTTAGGTTGCTGTCTCAGTCAGGGTTTCTATTCCTGCACAAACATCATGACCAAGAAGCAAGTTGGGGAGGACAGGGTTTATTGAGCTTACACTTCCATGCTGCTGTTCATCACCAAAGGAAGTCAGGACTGGAACTCAAACAGGGCAGGAAGCAGGAGCTCATGCAGAGGCCATGGAGGGATGTTACTTACTGGCTTGCTTCTCCTGGCTTGCTCAGCTGGCTTTCTTATAGACCCCAAGGCTACTAGCCCACAGATGGTACCACTCACAAGGGGCCCTCCCCCCCTTGATCACTAATTGAGAAAATGCCTTACCACTGGTTCTCATGGAGACAGTTTCTCAACTGAAACTCCTTTCTCTGTGATAACTCTAGCTTGTGTCAAGCTGACACACAAAACTAGCCAGTACAATTGATCCCTTGTCAACTTGACACACAAACACATCACCATTAAGCCTAGACCCTTACTTTCTTATTCATCCCCAAGATCTAAATAACTTTAAAAGTCCCACGGGCTTTGCAAATTCTTACATATTAACATTTAGTCCCTTTTAAACATCCAATCTCTTAAAATTCAAAATCTTTTAAAAATTCAAAATCTCTTAACTGTGGGCTCCACTAAAATACCTTTTTTCTTCAAGAGGGAAAAATATCAGGCCACAGTCACAATCGAAAGCAAAATCAAAGTCCAATCGTCCAATGTCTGGGATCCACTCACAATCTTCTGGATTATTCATGTAGGATATCAAAAACAAGTGGAGAATTGAGGAAAGCAAATGAGAATAAAATTAAGCTAGGCAATTTATAATTATTAACTGGAATTTAAAAGATATTTCCAGTTTTGAGAAACTAAGGAAGAGAAGATGATAATTTCATCATTGTTTATAATTGAGCCCTGATAGACCAAATTCCAAACCAAACCTGAAGGTGGCAGGTATTCAAATATTTATTAATACATAGAAAAGGATAAATAAAAAAAAATCTGTCTATACTATTAATGAGCTAAACAAAAGATTTAAGACTGAGAGAAGCACATATAGCAGGCTTCTGTGCATTAAGAAAATGGAGTTATACACATACATGCATACATACATACATACATACATACATATGTACATACTTATCAGTTTCAACCAGAAAAAAGATAAGGTCTGGAGAAATGGCTCATCAAGTGAAGTGTTTGCATTGCAAGAAAGAGGTCATGACTTTGAATTTCTAGATCCCATGGAAAGCCAGGTACAGTAGTACACAGCTACAATTCCATCTTCCAAACAAGAGAGGAGGTAGTTATCATTGTTGCACTCAGGCTAGGCTGACACACAGAGGCAATCAACAGAGTGTCTCAAATAAGGTTGAAGGCAAAGACCAACACCAACATGGCTCCCAGATTTCCACATATACCCTGTGGTGATGTGTGAGTCCACTCATACAAACTAATGTGTTCACACAGAAATGCACATATATCATGTGCACATACATCATGAGAGAGAAAGAGAGAGAGAGAGAGAGACCATAAAACCCATAATGGAAGGAAGAATTACAGAGAGCTAAGCTTGACTAACTGAAGATATGTTTCATGGAAGATATCCTGTTGCCTAAATGTTAGCTACTACTTTATGTAAGTATAAAATAAAGCAGAATAAATGATTAAATATCAAATCACCTAGGAATGAGTTGAAATAGTATGGTACCATCATCACAGAGAGGATGAGATAAATGGTCTCACACAGGTGCCTCGGATTGAGACTCCATTTTCAAGCTCCTTACTCACTAAACTGTATCTTCAACCTTTATCTTTCCTTTCTCTCCTTTCTTTCTTTTTTTTTTTTTTATACTTTATTTACATATCCAGTGTCTCATTTTTGGAAACCCCATATCCCTTCCCCCTCCCCGCCTCTAAGAGGGAATTCCACCTCCCACCCACCCGCCCACCCATCCCCATATTCCCATCTTGACATTCCCGTTTACTGGAGCCTCTGACGCCCTCAGGCCCAAGGGCCTCTCCTCTCTCCCTGATGGCCAACAAGGCCATCCTCTGCCATATATGTGGTCCGAACCATGGGTCCATAGATGTGTATTCTTTGGTTGGTTGTCCTAACTCCAGGATGACTGGGGGGGGGGGTGTCAGGCCCATTGATGCTGTTGCTCCATCCTTGGGGCTGCAAACTCCCTCAGCTCCTTCAGACCTTTCTCCAAATCCTCCATCTGGGACCTCCCTCTCAGTCCAGCCATTACTGTAAAGTGAAACTTAGGCATTCTGAACTTTAGGGCTAATATCCGCTTATCAGTGAGTACATACCATGTTCGTTCTTTTGTGACTGAGTTACCTCGCTCAGGATGATATTTTCACGTTCCATCCATTTGCCTGCAAATTTCATTAAGTCATTGTTTTTAATAGCTGAGTAGTACTCCATTGTGTAGATGTACCACATTTTCTGTATCCATTCCTCTGATGAGGGACATCTGGGTTGTTTCCCGCTTCTGGCTATTATAAATATGGCTGCTATGAACATAGTGGAGCATGTGTCTTTATTACATGTGGGAGCATCTTCTGGGTTTATGCCCAGGAGAGGTATAGCTGGGTCCTCAGGTAGTAT
>CM052707.1:6651609-6681185 GCA_028551405.1 Uromys caudimaculatus | reverse complement strand
GGGGGGGGGGGGGGGGGGGGGGGGGCCAAGGTGGAATTCCCTCAGAGAGGCAGGGATGGGGAGGGGATAGGGGGTTTCCAAAGAGGAGACCCAGAAAAGGGGAAACATTAGAAATGTAAATAAAGTATCAAAAATAAAAAAATAATATAAAAAAAGTTAAAAAAAATATATACACATTTATTCTGCTCACAGAGCTGACATTTCTTTCTAAATAGGGACTGCTCAGCTCTGTAATAATTAGCATTGGTCCGAACAGCTCAAAAGTTGAGGGCTAAACTCATATTTTAAAAATTATTTGTATTTATTTGGGAGAGTTTCATTGATAATGTTTCGATTATATTCATTCTCCCTCCCCAAACTTTCATAAGATTGACCCCAACCTCCCACACCCATCCAACTTTGTATCTTTTTTTTCTTTTTACTCCCTCAGTCCAATTGGGGTTGCCCATATAATTTGAGTGTCCAGCCGTACAGTAGAGTATGGTAAATCTAGCAAGGGTCACACCCTTGAAGAAAACTAACTTTCCCTCCCCCAGAAACTATCAATCAGTAATCTCTCCTCAGCCAGCATTGAGATTTTGTACCTGGTTTTTCCCTCATTGTTTCAGTTTTCTTTAGTTTGAACTTGCACAGGTCATACCACTTGTAAATTCACATGTGTAACTTCCTTCACTGTTGTATCTAGAAAGCACTTTCCTTGTAGTTCTAACTATCTGTGTCTCTTACAGTCTTTCTATCCTTCTCCCATGGTGATCCTTGAGTCTTTTTAGGAGGTGATGTCTTGGATATGTTCCAATTATGGCTGAGCACTTTTCTTATTCTCTGTGCCTTGCCCACCTGTAGGTCTCTATGTTAATCACTAGCCACTGTGAGAAGAGGTTTCTCTGATGAAGTTTGAGAGATGTGCCGCAAGTACAATGATGAGTCATTAGGACTCAGTTAACTCTCTTTAACTCTCTGTCCATTTAGTCAACTAATAGTAGGCTCTCCTCTAGGCCCTATCTAACAACAAGTTCTTGGCCTTGATAATGGTGCTAGACAAGAGTCCCACTTTTTTGAAGGATCCCTAAATCCAATCTGAAATTGGTTGGTTACTACCAGGACATGTGTGACACAATTTCAAGCAGGGGTCATGTCTTGCCAGGTTGGTCATTGCCATAGCTTTCAGGGTTCACAGCTGGGTAAAACTGGAGATTACATTTTCTCCTTCAGTTGCATGTGCAGAGCCTTTTAGAACTGTGAAAGCTAGCTGGTATGGTTGAAACTTCATGTAAGCAAAAGCTCGATTTCTCTGATTTCTATGACTCAGATATGTGCTGTCTTCATAAACACGATTTTACCATCAAGTTCTAGAAGGTTAATTAAGAGCAAAGAAAATACCCTGTAACATTTGGGGGTCTATGGGCCCTTACTGGCCAACAAGTGCAAAAGAAGTAACATATCCATAATACTGCTTTTATTTAATTTGCTCCATTATAGGGTATTTCCATTTGAATTCTTTTCATATACATATAGGCTTATATTTTAAGAATCCTTCTGTAATAATATGTCCCTTAATAATAAGTTGATAGTGATATGTCACATAGTGCTTTATGAACAGATTATAATCCTATGAACAAGCCTCCTGATTGTATATTAATGAAATTAAAATATGGAGAACTAATGAAGTGAAGAGCTGGCTCTTTGAAAAGACTGGCAAAAGACTTAGGAAAAAAATAAGCAAAATAGGGAAAAGATCCAAATTAGTAAAATTAAAGATTAAAAGAGAACCAAAGCCAGAAAATTATAAGTACATACTTTAAAAAACAGTATATGGGAGGTTTTGGGAGAAGAATTGGAGAAAACCACTGTAATAAAATCACAATTTCAAAAAAAAAATCTATATTCCATTTTACTGCAATTCCTTTTACTGCAATGGGAAGTGCATCAGTCTCATATAGCCTGCCAAACAGGAAAACTTAAAGGAAATGGATGCATTTCTATGTGTCTATGATCAACCAAAGTCAAATCAAGAGATAAATAATTTAAATAGATTCATAACATACAATTAGATAGAAGTGGTATTTTAAAATCTCCCAACAGAAAAGAGCTAAGAGGCAGATGGATTCAGCATAGAATTCTGTGAGACTTTCAAAGAAGAACTAACACTAATAAGAATACTCCTCAAATTATTCTGTAAAATAGAAACCAAAGGAAGGTTTTGAAAGTCATTTTATAACCAGTATTACTCTGATACCAAAACCAAAGACTCAACAATAGCAACAAATAAGACAACTAAGGGCCAAGGTCTCTAAGAAACATAGTACAAAAACCCTCACTAAAATATTTGCAAATCAACTTCAAAATCATAAAAAAAAAAAAAAAGACTAGATTATCTACAATATTGGCATTGTCCCAAAACTACAAGGATGGTTCAACATAGACAGAACCATAAATGTAACCTGCCACATAAATAGACTCAGAACAAAAACCACAGGATCATCTCAGTAGATGACTTAGATCAACTTTTGGAAGGAAAGTGTTCAATGGTTTATAGATTTAGAGTCTATCATCAAAGTGAGCCAAGGCAGGAACCTGGGACTGAAGCAGGGACATTGGAGGAACTCTACTCACAGGCTTTCTCCCTTTGACTTGCTCAGCTATTTTTCACATACAGCCTTCCTGCCTTGGGATATCACCCCATTGTGGGCTAGACCCTCCTATATCAATTAGCAATTTTAAAACTTCCTTACAGTCACATGCCAATCTGACTGAAGAAATTCCTCATTTGAGGTTCTCTCTTTCCAGATGTGTCAAGTTCACAACCAAGATTAACCATCACAGCCTAGTTGTTGGTAGAGCCAAACTCCAGAGAGGGAACACGGCCAACAAATGCCAACTTATTAGGAGAATGGCTTGGGAAAATATATCTCAAACTTCCTCTCCTGCTGTTCCATTTCCTTCTAAACATCTCCATTATGAAAGCATAGAGCAAGGTGACCTGTCAATGCTAATTGACAGAACACATAGAGGAGTATCAGGAATGACAAACAAGAGATCTGCACCTCAAAGGACAGCTGGGCCTGCCCCTTTCTGACCTATGCACAACCCTTCTCAGTTGATGGCTTTTGGTATGGATGCAGGTAGAGAAAGACACATCCTCCCTGGGGGGGACTGACCAGTAGGAATTTGACCAAGCTCCAGTGAGTATATGGAAAATACAAAATGAACTTGCTTTTTCCACTTTCAGGGAGGGGGCGAACAGGAAGGAGCAGACATGAGAAGACTGGCAGTCCAATTAGGGTACAAAATGTAAGATTCTCAAATAATCAATTTAAAAATAAAATAAAAACAAAAGGGATATCTGATACAAAATGTACCTTGAAGAATCTGGTTACATCCAAATGAGCAACCATCTGCCTTCTAAAAAAACAAAAAACAAAAAACAACCCCCCCCCCCAAAGAAAACAATGACCATCTCCTCCTTCAATATGTTGTTTGACTCTGCTGGGTAGACACCCATCTACTGCCTCTTTTTGGTCCCCAAAGGAAAGAAGGGAGATAAAGAATCAGGCCTTTCTCCTGGAGACATTACTTCAAATAGAAGTGTGGACACCCAATAGCACTGTTCACTCCATCAGTGGGTGGTAGTTAGGACCATAGTGGAAGGTAGTTCGTTAAGACCATAGTGGGAGGTAGTTAGGACCATAGTTGTATGAGTGGCATTGAGGACAGAGATTTTATTCTGTATTAAACTAGCACCATGATCCATCAATTTTAGGCACATCAAAGAAAGAAACATAAAATACAAGATTTCTGTATTTCCCACATTCACAGATATTATAGGAAGATCTAAGTTGTGCAAGAGCATCTCAATCTTACTCTGCCCAGATCCTACCAGAACGTGACATTCTACAGGGCTAACTTTTCAAATAAACAGCCTGGAATGGCTAAGAGGCAAAGGCACTGTGCAAACAACAATAATTCTTATTCCATCTTCTTACATATTGACATGTACTTCTGTAATCTCTTATTTTAACATGAGGGAGATGAGGAAGCTCAAAAGGCAATCCATTGACATAGGGAGGAGGGTAGCACAGAGAATGCCAAATAGGTCTGAGGCCATACTACGCTAAACATTCTCAATCTCATCTGAGAAAGGCAACTGGTGGTTGGCCATCTAAGGGAGCCCACTCAGACCTCCATAGAAGATTGGCCATCTCCCCTTTGTATGGCTACTCTGCATTCAATATATAGCAGTTCTTCATGCTTCTGTTTATTCTTCTATCTTCTCAAAGGACAGGCTCAGCTTATCATGGTATAGGCCATGCATTCCTATCTCTATAAATATCAGCAGCTAGCTTCCTCATTTTAAAATCTTTACCTGTTTGATCATATGTATAGGTGCCAGATAGGCACATGCCATAGTGCACATGTGTAGATCAGAAGACAACCTTGGGTGTGGGTCCTCATCTTGCACTAAGCCATCTCTCCATTATAGTAACTGACTTCTTAAGCAGTGGGTAAATAGTAGAGTGGTGTAAATCAGTCAGTCTGTCAGCTATTGAGCGATATAAATTGAAACAGCTACAGTGATAATCTAAGGTATTCTCTCCACTTTTTTAGGGAAGGGGTTTCACTCTATAGCCCAGGATGACCTAGAATTCTATGTGTAGCCCAGGATATCCTGTACTTATAACTGTCTTCTTATTTTAGCCTCCTGATTGCAGGGACTACATGCATGAGCCACTAAGCCTGGGTTTTCTCCTCACTTTTAATGCTAAAATAAAGGACATGTGTGATAGTGTTGTGTAATCATAATGTCTACAAAAAAAGCACTGTACTTGTCTATATACCAAATGGTATGGCAGTCAGGATCATAGCTTTCTGGCCAGACTAGTACAAACTGGATCAAATTCCTGCAAGAAAGCCAGAAACTGAGTGGGAAAAAAGTACATCCTCCATTCAGATCTCAGCTCCATCTAAGGCTAGCTGCATGATTTTGCTCAACTTGGTTACTGTACCTGAGTCTTTGCCAAATGGATCCAATAGTGAACTGACTATAGCTTGTAGAGTGGATTGAGAATGAGATGAAATATAAGATTTTGAAACAATACCTGCCATATAGCAAGACCTACATTCCATTGAACTCTTGTTAATAAGTATTGAGATCTTATGGTTAATGCTAATACTTACACTTGAATATTGCTCAAACTTTATTATTCAGTTTAGTGCAATTGTTGCACTGAATGGATTTTATTTTGGTGTGTGAAAGTTCCTCTCCTCAGGGGTCCAGGATGAGTTCTTTGCAGTTGATTCAAACACCTTGTTTTTCACAGTATCTCCCTCACCTGCACAGAATCAGAGGGCTTTATGAATTTTGTAATTTATTCCATGTGCCCATGTCCATATTGAACTGTCAATTTCCCAGTTTTGAAGATTTTTGATGTCTAGCAGTTTAAAATAGTTTATAGTATGGTGTGAGTGTCCAAAGTCAGAGTGCAGCAGTAAAATGGGCCTGTGTGCTCTAACCCTGTATAATCTTAGTTCTCCTCAACTTATCTCAAATAAAATCACATTGAGGGAGTGAATTGTAATTCTTGATACACAACAACAACTACTGTGCAGACTGTTCCTCCATGGAATTTGCTCAGTAATTCTTTTCCTTTCCTGTCCTGTGATTCTTGAAAGAACCCCTCCTTCATATTCCTTCCATGTCCTTGCCTGCAGCCTCCCTCCAACCCTACCATGCTACACAGTGAGAGGACAGCCTCTGGTGTTCTGTCTGAATCTCTCCCCTTCCCTTCAGAAATACATCAGTAGCTTTCTTGAACACATTTCTCACTGGAGATAATTGTTGTGACATGTCCTTGAAACCTTTCTATGGAGAGTGGAGTACCATTCTAAGCTTCTTGGAATCTGAGCAAAAGGATTTCTTTTCAACAACAGATAGCACAACCATAGCCAGCTGTCTGTCCAACAGTTTAAAAACCATAGATTAATCATCGTTTGTGCCATGCATTCATGGGTACAAGCATGAATAAGACACGACCACTGGGAGTCTGGTGATCCTCAAGCCCTGCTTTGTAGAAGTGTAAGCTGAACCAAGGCTTGGAAAAGGAGCTGACTATTAAGATCAAAGCCGAAGATATACCTACGATTCCACTTATGGGTGTTTTCCTAAATAAACCTAGGCTCATATACTCCAAGAAATGCATATAAAAACATTATCAAAGCATTGTTCAACACAAACCAAGCTTTCAATAAGTCAGTTGACTATCCATCTATCCCCATATGAATTCAGGGGTATACATTTATACAGTGGAAGAAAAATGAAGATAAATTAATGACAGCTATGCACAGCGCTGATTAATTTCACAGAGTTGATGAAAGGCTAGGCATTGAAGACATAAAGTACATGCAATATACAAAGCTCAGAAAGACATAACTGGCCCATAACTGCCATTCCATGAGTCAAATCAAGGCTTTTTAAATTGTTTGTTGTCATGATTACTTCTCTCCTGACCAATTCTTATGTAACTCCAGATGTATAGGTACTTAAAATAAATACATACACACACATACAAATAAAATAAAATAGCCCTACAAATGATTTTACAGATAACCATAAATTATTTAAAAACATTTTTCTTGTATACATATAATTTTATCATTAGTTAATGGTGAAGGCAAATTTGCATGCTCATAAGATAGATGTGTTTGTTTATACAGAAAGAGTTAAATCTAGGCTGAATAGTTCACACTACAGGATATAAGGCATTGTAAACCATGTTTAGAGTTGATGGATATTTGGATCTTATAATCATCAATGTTGAACATGTCTCTTTGCATAAATCCATGGTACAAAATGGCAATGGTATGCTTAGGGCTATTTCAGAGATTACTCAATGGGTAAAGTGCCAGCACGATGACTAGAGGTCTGATCATGGCAGCACATCCTTGTAACTCCAGCCCATGACAACTTTAAAAACCAAATATTTCTGACAACCCACAAGTGAGAGAAAAAAATGCCACATCTGTCTTTCTGCATCTGACTTTCTTAACCTAGATGGTTTGTAGATGTTCATCTATATTCATAATTGTCTTAAGTAATCCAGTTCTGTTGGTGGCAGAAGCTATGAGAGAAAGCCAAGGGAGCTAAAATTCTGAGAGGGGCAATTTAGCCCTCTTGTCAATGGATCTCCAGTCCTATGAAAACAGAAAAGTACTGATTGCTTTATTTGATTTTTTTAATTTATGTGATATATATATATGTATATATATATATATATATATATATGTATATATCTCGATACTTCGTCTACATGTACATCTGTACATCAGAAAATGGAATCAGACAGTTGTGAGCTATCATGGGGGCAGTGGGAATTGAGCTCAGGTCCTTCCGCAGGGCAACAAGTACTCTTAATCACTGAGCCATTGCTCCATCTCCTGATTGCTTTGTTTTTAATAAAGATAGATTTGTGTTTTATGTTTTGAGATGCTGTTTAATTATGTACACTAGGCCGGCTTTGAACTTACTATATATCCCAGACTTGTTTCAAATTCAGAAGGGCCTTTCTGCTTCAGCCACTCACTGCATACATTTTCCGTTTTAGAATAGTTTTAGATTTACAGAAAAACTGTGACAGTCATGCAGAGCTGCCATAAATCTGATACTCAGGATCCCTTACTCTGAGCAGCTTACCTCAGTTTCCCTTTCCTGTCCTTGGCAATTAGTCCCAGAACACACACAGCTACATGTAGCCAGAGCCAGGTCATTATAGCTCCAACTTCTTACCCAAAGAAGGAAAGGGACCATAAGGAATGGAGCAGAGTGGTGAGTGAAAGGTAACAGCAGAAAGGAGCTCAGGACAGTAGCCTCAGAGAGTGCGTTGTGTGTTCCTGTGCTCGCCCCAATCCCAATCACAGCAAGCCTGTGCTTCTCAGCTCAGCCAGACCTCTCAAAGCTAGACTAACAGAAGAACTGGAGTCACCAGTAGCTTTAGAATGAGTACTGATTGGGGCTAGTGCCTGGTCTGTCTGACTAGCATTACAGAGCTTGGAACATGAAGTGGTACTAAGTTGAGACTCTCCAGAATAGGGTTAGAACTTGCCTCCTGAACCTAACCAGATTGATGACCTGCTGAAACAAAGCAGCAGCATTGCTGTAGGGGTTGACTAGTGAGAAGAGCTGCATCTCATACTTCTTAAAATGTCCAGAATTGGAGCCAAAGATACTCATAATATCAAGATCAAGGAAACTCTGAGTTCTTAAACAACAAAAGTCACTGACCAGGTAACAAGGCTGTCATATCATAGCCACTGACAAAGACATTTGACAATTACTACATGAACATCCCATCCAGCAATCAGAAACAACCGTGAAATAAATGGAAAAACAGAAAGTCTCATTGAAGAAATAACTAGTAGGTACATAAAAGAATTGAAAATAAATTGAATTTAAGCAATAATCAAATTTTAAAAGAAAATCTCCCACAAGATAGGATCAATTGGTGAACTTTGAGGTAGACTCATAGAAATTAAATAATCTGAAAACCAGAGAAAATAAACATAATGAGGAAAAATAAGATGAGAGATGTGTGGAACTGTGTAAAACATTTAATAGTCATGTCCTTGTAGTGGAAATCCCAAAGCGAAAGCATTTGCCAGAAGGAAATAATTGGGGGGAAAAAGTGAAACTATCCTTGATTGACAAAAGCTGTAAGGCTACAAACTGAAGAAGGTAAGCGGAGTCCAAACAGAATCCCTACCCCCAATTCCACACAGAGACCTGCCTCAGGCTCCATATGCACATCCCCCAGACTCTATCTCCTCAGACTGCAAATATAAAGACACATCATATCTGTACTACAGAGCCTAAGACAAAAGAAAGGGTCTTTAGAGTAGCCAGAGAAAAACATTTCCTGTAGGAAGGCAATAGTTCAAACGATTGGAATTCTCTTCAGACATCCTGGGAAAGGGGCTGCAAGAATCATAAAATGTTAGAACTTTTAAAATATATTTATTGCTTTATTAGGAATATAGGACAATCACATGTATTACTATCATATTTGTCATTAGAGGAGAATTAACATGATCTAATCCTGTATACAATGATGTATGAATATGACACTACTTGTTTAAATAAAAAATAATTATCTAAAGTTTTAAGTTATGAGAGATCTATCTATCTATCCAGTGATGGATGTCAGAACTGAAGCTATGATAAAGGCATTCTTGATAAAGAACCAAGAGAATTCCTTTATAGTGCATTTGCAAGCAGTCTCCTTTAAAGAAACTGCTAAGAGAAGCTCACAAACTTGTAATGTAAAGAATAAAGAGATGAAGGGAAGAATCAGTTAGTAGAAAACTTGCCCTGTAAACACAATGGCCTGGGTTCAAATCAGATATTACACAAAACTGCCAGGTATAGTGGTATGTACTTATAATTTGAGTGCTGGGTAAATGGAGGCAGCTGGGGCCCTGGGAGTTCACTGGCCACCAAGTCTAGACTAATTGGTGGAATTTAGCTTAATGAGAATCCCTAGCTCAAAGGAGGGGGGATAGTACATGAAAAAATGGCTTCCTCCTCCTCTTCCTCCTCCTCCTCTTTCTCTTCCTCCTCCTTCTCCTCCCCCTCCTCCTTCTTCCTTTCTCTCTCTCTCTCTCTCTCTCTCTCTCTCTCTCTCTCTCTCTCTCTCTCTCTCTCTCACACACACACACACACACAAACACATATACTCATTTAAAAAAAGAATGTTAAAGATATTTTGAAGAAGTAATAAACATGTTAATTTGGTACATAACTCTTATACCAAGGTATATGTAGATCAAAATATCTCATCCTACCTCACAAATATATTTGGTTGTTCTTTGTTAATTAAAATACAAAATATTAAAAGAAAGAAAAAGTATAACAAAAGAAAAAGAAAATATTACAGCAGTATAATAGACAGTTCTTTCCTACTGAGTTTTATAGAATATATTTGACTTAAAAGTTAAAACATATTATATTTTTGTGGCTGGGATTTTTTTACTTTATTCAATTCAATATATTAGACAATATAAAGATGAGAAGTTAAGGGGTCACCATGACAGTAAGGCTCCTACATTCCATGTGACATGGTGGAAACCAACCGTGAGTGAATAGTGAAAGGTGAAGCACTTCCAGCCTAATCCCTGTTCTGAAGACTAAACTTACTATGAAAGATGTGTTAAAAAACTAAGCAAATAAATTTAAGAAGAATACTAAGAACATTCAGACATCTCAAAGAGGAGATAGGTGAACAAAAAAGAAAAATAAAAAAAGAAAAGGACAAATCTAAATAAAAGACTATCAATAATTGCAATCATTATAAATGGTCTAAAGACACTAAGAAAATTACAGAGATATCCAAAATGATTATAAATACATTAACTAATTATGCTATATAGAAGAACGTAATTTTTAATATAATGTCATAAGAAGGGCTGGAAGGATGGCTCAGTGGTTAAGAAGGCCTAGCATTCATTTTCTGTAATTCTAGCTCCAAAATATCTGATGCCTTCTTCTGGCCTCTGTGTACACTGCACACTTGTACACAAACCCACATTCAGATACACACCCATATACATAAAAATTAAAACATTTAAAAATAAATGTATGTATATATATACATAGAGAGAAAAACAAAGGAAAAGTTAAAATTGATTTGCCAAACAAACACTAATAAAAAATAAAGCTAAAGTGGGTGTGTAAGTGGACTTTGGAACAAAGAAACTTGCTGGGGATAAAGAGATATACACAATGATAATGTGATCAATTAAAAAAATTATGGTCAAAATATATATATGAATGGTTTTCAAAAGACAGAAAGCAAACTGACAGAATGAAAAACAGAAAAAGACAAATCTGTAGCTGTAGTCTGACATTTTTAAACTCTACTAGGCAAAAAATACAGTGACTACTAGAAATGAGCATTATCAGAGAACTGAATAGGCATGACAGGAACTGGGTCTAATGGGTATTGTAGACCATCCCATTCAGTGTCAAGATCCCACTACATGTTTTCCTGTGCAAATGAAATGCTAACATATAATTACATTCTCAACCATAAGGTGAACTTTAACAGGCTAACAATGATTAAATCATATGTAGTATGATCTGTGACTAAAATAGAATTATACAATAGTAAAAAGTCTAGGAAATTCCAATATACTTTGATATAACTATCATGATTCTAAGTAATCAATAGATGCAAGAGAAAGTTTCAACAGAAGATGATCATGGACTAAATAAAAATATACCAAATTTGTGAGCTGCTCCTAAAATTGTAATTAGAGGGGAAATTTTAGTTTTAGAAACTGCGGAGAAGTGGCTCTGTAGTTAAGAGCACTCTCTATTCTTGCAGACAACCCAAGTTTGATTCTCAACACCCATGTTGGGTAGACCACAAACTCCAGCTCCAGGGTTACTGATGCCTTCTTCTGACCCTCCATGGTATCTGTCTGCATGTGCACATACTCACACATAGATACACACATATATATATAAATAATAAATCCTTCCAAATAAAGTTTGGAGACTGAAGAGATGCCTTGTTGGTTAAGGGCACTTGCTTGTAGAAGACCCATGTTCCATTCCGAACACTCACATGGTGACTTACAACCATCTGTAACTCCACTTCCAGGGGACAACCTC
The DNA here is from genome assembly GCA_028551405.1 of Uromys caudimaculatus. Lineage (NCBI taxonomy): Eukaryota > Metazoa > Chordata > Mammalia > Rodentia > Muridae > Uromys > Uromys caudimaculatus. Next base: position 6,669,523 of record CM052707.1, on the reverse strand, counting down.
TCTGACCTCTGTGGGCATCAGAAACACACTTGATACACAAGTATATAGGCGGGCAAACACCCTTACACAACATAAAAATAAACAAGTAATTTTAAGTGTTTATGTCAGAAAATATAAAACTATAAAACTTTCTCTTTAAGAAGCTAGAAAAAAATCAGAAAGAAAAATGAACAAAATCAAGGCAAGAAGGAACAAATTAAAATAGAAACTAGTGAGATTCCAAAGAGAACAATCAATGAAAGCAAAAATACTAACTAGAAACAGAAGACACAAATTACCAATATAAATCAGAAAGACTGCTATTTCAGACCCTACAGACATTAAAAGGATAAAATGGGATTACTAGAAACACCTCTCTTCACATGAATTTGACTAAGTGGAAGAAATGAACTAATTTTTTGCAAAACTACAGACTAGCCAATAGCTAGCTAGAACAGAATTCTAACTATGAACTGTGATGAATTCAGAGTTTGAGCTTACCAAGGATATGGTTTTGTTCATAAGTCCACCCAATCATGGAAGAAAGAACTATCACTGTTGCTACCAAATGTCTTACAGAAATCATAGGCAACGGGGGAGCCTCCCAGGTTGTTTTCTGAGCCCAGCATCACTCTGACATAAGGAAGGGTCTGGAGCAAGTGATACAAAATCAGAACCCTGCAATGTACCAGTAGTCATGAATGTAAAATATACACAGTGATCTGAGATGGCCCATAAAAGAGTGTGTCAGAAATAAAGAACTAGAAGCCTTTGCTGAGGAAATATCTCAGTAGCTAAAGGTCTTATTGTGAAACATAGGAGGACATGAGTTCAAATCCCATCTCCAGAACCCACATAAAGCTAGGTGTGGTAGTACATATCTATAATCCTAACACTTCTATGGTGAAATGAAAATTGAAGACAGGATAGAGAATCTCAAGGGGTTTGCAAGACACCAAAGAGAACAAGATGAGGACTGATACTCAGTGTTGTCCTCTGACTATGTCTCATGTATGTTGTAGTATGTGTATACCTTAGGGCATGTGTACACATACACACACACACACACGTTTACACACACACACACATGTTTACACACACATATACACACATATACACAGAGACACATTTCTTTTTTTGTTTTTGCTTTGTTTTGTTTTTCATGGAGAACCCATGAGACAATTCTGTTTTAATTCATTTTGTACTTTTAGTAGAAAAGGATGCTGGTTAATTTACAGTGAACAGAAATTTATAGTTCTGGAGCCCACAACTGAGGGACTACATATGGTGAGGGCTTTCTTGTTATATCATAACATAGCGAAAAGTCTCACATGGCAAAAGAGTATAGCAGAGGACAAAAGGGGCACAACTCTTGTGGTGATAGGAACTCATTCATGACTTGGAATCTTCAGGATCTGGATACCTCCTATGGATTATACCTCTTAGTGTTATTGCATTGGGGATAAAGTTTCCAGAACGTGAGTTTGGAAAGACATTCAAATCAACAGCTGGAAACCCACAAAGGGCTACAGCTAGAATAGAGTCCATAAGTCAGAATTGAGACTCAAAGAGTAGTAGTTCCAAGAAGCAACAGTATCCACATTGTCAAGTGAAGCAGTATTGAGCAAGACAAGAAAGATGCCAAAATCTAATGCTGACTAGAAGTAAAGGTTCCCAATCCCATCCTGTTGGATTCGAGTCCTGACTTAGCTTTCTTATTCAGTTAGATGGTACTTCAGTTTCTTTCTCCATATGTGGAAATGATATTTCTCACTTCAAAGGATTCTGTATAAGAAATAAGCACATGGACCAAAACAGGTTACCTGGTACCAGAAAGTTTCCATAAGTATTAGCTATAAATATTCTAGGGTCCTTCCTTCCTGCCAGTTTCCCTGGCAAGAATCAGAAAGAACATACATGAAAGCTAAGTGAGGCAAGCAACTGACCCTCACCCCAGCTTATTGCAGTGTTAGGACATGATTCTTGCCGTAGCAGTGGACTCTTCCAAGTTGAATTAAAAGAATCCGTGTGCTGGTGTAGGAACAATAATCAAATCCTCCTAGAAGGATGGGCCTATCCCTTGGTTCTGCCACCAGTAGTCTGTGGGAACACGAGTTACTCAACTGACTTCCCCGAGGCCAAGTCCTTCATCTACACTTAGTCTTGTATTTCCTTTATCATGGAGTGTCTATAAGGACTTTATCAGGGACGGTGGGAAGCTCTTCTCTAGCTAAACATTGCAAAAAGTATAGTGGTGTGCTAGCCTTTGTCCTGCTTGAGAGATATTGAAGTCAGTGGGCCATGGATGGATAGCTGATGATGATAGACTCTACTAAATGTCAAATCCCCTTTAAAAGCACCTTCCAAGGATAGGGAGGTGGCTCAGTGGGTAATATGTTTGCCTTGCAAGCAAGCACAAGGACCTGAATTCAATCTTCTGAACCCCCGCACAAAAAATGTCTATGTGCAGTGGCGCCCAGTTGTAACCTAGCATTGGGGAAGTGGAGACAAGTAGATCCCAGAAGTTCCCTCAGCAGTCAGCCTTGTCTAATCACTGAATTCCAGGCCAGTGAAGACCCATTCTCAATATAAAATATATGAAGACTAAAGGATTTGAGGTCATCCTCTGGCCTACAAATACTGTCACATAGAGAGATGTGCACATACATATGTGCATATACACAAATGTGCACACACAGAGACCAAAAATGCACCTACGCACTTACACACAATTGTGCACACAGTCATACACACAAATGTGCACATAGTCACACAAACAGATGTGCATACACATGCACGTGCATATACATACAAAAATGTGCACATTTGTATATGTCACAAAAACACATATGTGCATACCCAAATGTAAATGTGCACCTACCCTCACAAAAAACTGATGCACACACATTCACAAACACAGAAATGCATATAGTCACTCATACACATAAATATGCACACAATCACACCCACGTAGTTACACAAATGTGAACACACAGTCATACAACAATTACACACACACACACACACACACACACACACACACACACACCATTCAACAGGTCCAAAAACCACCCAGTTTCTGTGTTGTTCACAAGGGCTAAGTGCTGAAAACTTACTTTACAATGGAACAACTCTCAGCATCAGAGTTTCCTGTAAGGGCTAGTAAGACAGCTCAGCTGGTAAAAGTACTTGCCACTAACCCTGATAGATGACCTTAGTTCAGCCCTCAGGACCCACTTGGTGGAAGGAGAGAATCAAGCCATCTCCTCATAGTACATGCTGTCAGCCTCCTCTGCTTCTCCTACAACAAATAATCATAATTTGAAAACTAGTCCATTTAAAGACATAGAAATCTAGTTCCCAGCCCCAGAGTTGGGACCTGAGTGTCAGAATGAATCTTTAAATCAATACACTGTGAAATCTTGAGGGAACTACTTCCACTCTATGGGCCGCAGCTTCCGATCCATAAATGAGAATTTACATAAAAGCCACTTCCTGCTGTGGGAGCCTTCGTCCTAAAATAAAGGGAACATAGAAACAAATCTCCCCGAACTTGAAAGAGCTGCATGGCAGGTAGATCTCCTCCAAATGAAAAGAACTGTGAAGTTAGCCACCTGCTTTTAGAGTCTATGGAAACCATGTGGGAAGTGAAATAGAAACAACCAAAGCCCTTGCTGGTTTTAAGCAGAGGCTCCTTCCCCCTTTGCTATCTCTCATGGGTTGTCTTTTCATGTCCATGGGAGGGTAGGTGTTCAACATCCTCCTCAGGCAAAGGCAAAACAGCATGACGCAAACAACCTGAGAGGGACATATTCACACAACTGCCTTGGCATCAGACCACTGAAGGAATTAGCCCAACATTCCTGCCCAATTCTTTTTTCTCCTGAAGCTCATTAAGTCTTTCTCTATTCATAATCAATACATTAAAGTCACTATGTTTTATAAAAACAACTCATCAATATTTTATAATTTTAATAATTAATGATGTATTACAGAAGCAAATGGATCTTACAGAACTCTGGCTCTTGAGAGATGAAGAGGGAGAGAAAGTTGCAGATTCTGGACCTAGAGGATAAGATACTGTGGACCCTGCTGTCAGTTTGGATATTTGAGGGGAACACTGGTGACTGAAGGATAATGCACTGGATTATAGTCTTCATAAGGTGTGTTGGTGGGGAACATCTATACTTGGTACTTTACCGACCATCATCAGATCCACCCAAGAGCCACAGGCATAAGGCATCACTGGCTCACTATACAGATTAACAAACTGACCACAGTCGACAAGCACCATCACCAAGTTTCACAGTTATAAAATTCCAGAGCTGGAGGAGTGTTCCTCTTTCTCCAAATCCTTGCCAGCATCTGCTGTCACCTGAGGTTTTGATCTTAGCCATTCTGACTGGTGTGAGGTGGAATCTCAGATTTGTTTTGATTTGCATTTCCCTGATGACTAAGGATGTTGAGCATTTCTTTAGGTGCTTCTCAGCCCTGTGAAGTTGAGAATTCTCTGGTTAGCTCTGTTCCCCATTTTTTGATAGGGTTATTTGGTTTTCTGGAGTCTAATTTCTTGAGTTCTTTGTATATGTTGGATATTAGCCCTCTATCGGACTTAGGATTGGTAAAGATCTTTTCCCAATCTGTTGGTTGCTGTTTTGTCCTATTGACAGTGTCCTTTTCCTTACAGAAGCTTTGCATTTTCATGAGGTCCTATTTGTTGATTCTTGATCTTAGAGCATAAGCCATTGGTGTTCTGTTCAGGAAATTTTCCCCTGTACCCATCACTCCTCCATTGTTGGTGGGATTGCAAGCTGGTACAACCACTCTGGAAATCAGTTTCGCGGACCCTCAGAAAAATGGACATAATACTACCTGAGGACCCAGCTATACCACTCCTGGGTATATACCCAGAAGATGCTCCAACATGTAATAAAGACACATGCTCCACTATGTTCATAGCAGCCATATTTATAATAGCCAGAAGCTGGAAACAACCCAGATGTCCCTCATCACAGGAATGGATACAGAAAATGTGGTACATTTACACAATGGAGTATTACTCAGCTATTAAAAACAATGACTTAATGAAATATGCAGGCAAATGGATGGAACTTGAAAATATCATCCTGAGCGAGGTAACTCAGTCACAAAAGAAGGAACATGGTATGTACTCACTGATAAGTGGATATTAACCCAAAGATTCGGAATACCTAAGTTTCACTTTACAGTAACCACTGAACTGAGAGTGAGGTCCCAGATGGAGGAGTTGGAGAAGGGACTGAAGGAGCTGAGGGAGTCTGCAGCCCCATGGAGGAAGCAACAGTGTCAACTGGCCTGATTCCCCCCCCACCCCCCCAGTTCTCCTGGAGGCTGGACCACCAACCACATAATACACATTGAGGGACCCATGGTTTGGATCACATATGTGACAGAGGAGGACCTTGTTGGCCATCAGGAGGAGGAGAGGCCCCAGTAAAGGGGAATGTCAAGGTGGGAATATGGGAGTGGGTGGGTGGGTGGGTGCATGGGATGTGGAATTCCCTCATAGAGGTGGGGATGGGGAGGGGATAGGGGGTTTCCAAAGAGGAGACCTAGAAAGGGGGAAACATTGCAAATGTAAATAAAGTATCAAAAAATAAAAATAAAATGAAAAAAAAATTCCAGAGCTGGGATTCAATTTGGATCTACTGACATTATGACATTACTGTCAAAGTATCTTCTATAATAATAGCCATTACTGTTTATTTGGTAATTACTGAACACATGTTTTTCTAAGCATCAGGGAAGCAGAGGTGAGCTAAATAATCAGGGACTCATCCTAGTACTGCCAACATATAAATGGGTTAGACTGTAAACAGGTAAAGGTTTCCAAAGATAAAGAGAAATCAAAGTGACCACCAGACCCAATCCAATTCTCATTCCATGCAACCAGGTTCCTTAGCTTATTTCAATGCCCAGGTAACTGAATGACTTGGCTACCTTTTGGTCAACTGAAAACCTAATAGAGATCCTCCCTACTATACTAGGCTCCAGACAACCTCCTAAGCAAGCAGATGTTTCTGTGAGTATTTCCCCCTTGGGATAAGTTCTCAATGCACAGGTGATTGTTCTCATGGGTGTTCATGATTTCCCAGTGGGTATTGTTCCCAGAGGAGCTCTTGCTTGCTGCAGGCTTACAACAAGGACTTCCTTACTAGGTACAAAAATCAACTTAAAGTGGTAGAAATATTTTTCTTTTATTCCTACTCTAGAAATAGTCTAAAAAATATTTTATGTGTTTCTCCCTTCTCCCTGGGAATGTTGGCCACTGGCCCATGAGAAGGAAGGGAGGAGAGCTGACTAACCAGGTTTTGGACAGCCTGTGAGTATGAATGATAATAATACCAGGACCAGCTTTTTTGGAGACAGTTCAATTTTACTTGAGTTGATTCAAGGGTTATATAGTTTTGGATTAAAGGGGTAGGAATATTCCATATGGGCAAATGTCATTGGCTGAAGGCTAAGTTACAGAGGTACTCAAGAGCATGGTGAGGAACTTTAGGATTCCCACGTGCTAGCTGAATGGGTTCTTATGGGGAGAAAGGAAGCTGAATTTATAATCTCACTAAGTCTATGTGATATTCCACAGGTAGAGGGTGCAGGAGTTTTGGGCTCCCCAGACAAGGTCAGAGAAGGAGAAGTCCTGCTGATAAAGGAGTCCAGCATTTTGCGCTGAGCTCAGAAGGCTATCTGAACAATGGTAGACTCCAACCTTATTAGCCAAGCAAAATTTTACACACACACACACACACACACAGAGAGAGAGAGAGAGAGAGAGAGAGAGAGAGAGAGAGAGAGAGAGAGAGAGAAACAGAGAGAGACAGAGAGAGAGGCATGTGTGTGGTTTATTTACTCAGAGTTCATTGTCTGTTTAAGAAACTGCTACTTCCATGTTGACTTCTTAGAACTGGACTTCATGATTTATTCAAAATTAGATTTCCTTGCCTAGCTCAGTTCTTGGGACATTTCCTTGTCTAGCCCAGTTTTTGGCCCATATGAAGGACTTCAATATTCAATAACTGATGACTGACTACACTGAGTTCAAAGCTAGGACTATCATTCACCTCCTTTGAAGCCTTTGGCAGTGTTCCAGAGTCTGTGTCAGTTTCCCAGTGTGTACCATGGAGTACATGCTAGTACCCACTTCTCCAAACTCCAAGCAAAAGTCAGTGCATATGGAACACTAACAGTAATGCATGCACCGCCACATACCTACAAGAAGTGCTACTGTTCTGCTTTTCACAGTAGGAATCTAGTCAAAGGCTATTTCCCTGATGAATGCCAGTTTACCATCCAAGAGATGATTTATATTCTAAGTGTGATCCCTCCTCAGTAGGTTTGCTTCCTGTGCACATTTGTGGTTTTTTTTTTCTCAGTCATAGTTTTCCTTGGAAATATTTTCCTGTAAAGAATATTCCTCTAGAAGATCTCTCTTTGTCTCTCTGTCTCTGTCTCTATCTGTTTCTGTCTTTGTCTCTTTCTCTGACGCGCGCACACACACACACACACACACACACACACACACACACACACACACACACACACACACACACACTTGTAAATATTCTGACAATAGATGTGTACTTTGCCCAGAGGATGTTTCTCTACTAGCTGCTTATCCAAGCAGGCATTTTTCTTCTTGTATGTTTTTTCTCCCAAGTAGCACAGTCCCTATAGTGGGCTGAATTCTCTTCCCCAAGCTCACATGTTGAAGTCCTAATTCCCAATGTGATACCTGTAAAGAGAAACTTTATAAATTGTTAAGACTGAAACATAAGAATGGGTCTCTGACATAATGATATTTGTCCTTTAAAAAGCGAGTTGGGCTCCATTACCCTGCACCTCTCCTCCCACCTTTATTAGACCTGGGGATCCTGAATCATACAAATTAGCTTCCCCTCCCCAAATATCTTTCCTGCTCCCTGAATCCTCTGGGCCAAGCTGCACTAAGCAGCCTGCTCTCCCCTCTGGACCTGTATTCTCCTGCCATCTCTTCTCCCACCTTCATCAGACCTGTGGATCCTGAACCATACAGCTAAGCTTCCTTTTCCCTACCCATGTGCCCTACTAACGAAGTCCTCTGGGCCCAAGCCAAGCTGCCCTGAGCAGCCTGATCTCCCAGGGCGACCTCCATTCTCCTGATACCTCTCCACCCACCTTCATTGGACCTGCAGCTCCTTTACTATATACACCTGCAGATCCTGAACCATACAGATCTGCAGATCTGGAACCATATGGCCCAAGGATACCCATCAGAGGCCTGCCACACCAGGACTACCAAGGATAACTAACCCCCCTCCTAATATCTACTACAGCAGGAACATCCAGGGACCAAAACCATCAGATGCTAAAGGCCCTCCAAAAATAATCAATACTATTTAGCTATTAAAAACAAAGACATCATGAATTTTACAAGCAAATGGATGGAACTTGAGAATATCATCCTGAGTGAGTTAATCCAGTCCCAAAAGGATACTCTTTGTATGTACTCACTTATAAGTAGATATTAGCCATAAAATACAGGATATTCGTGTTACACTCCACAAAACTAAAGAAGCTAAACAAGAAGGAAGAGACAAGCAAGGATGCTTGAATCTCACTTACAAGAATGGGGAATAAGATAGTTGTAAGTGGCAGATGGAGGGAGGAAACTGATTGGGAAGTGGGATGGAGAGGGGAGTAGGGGGTTTCAGGATCAGGTGTGGGGAAGGACATGAGAGAGAGCCGATGGCCATTAAAATGAATAGAACCTGAGGAGTGCCAGAGAGGTGGTGTGGGTCCCTTTGCCTGAATATTCATACTAGCAGAGAGAGGGAGATTTCTAGTGTCCTCTGCTTCACACTCTTTCCAGCCTGTGTATGGTGAAGACATATCATGTGTTTGAAGTTGTTCAGATTGGATCCACTGTGGAACCTCACTCATGCCAGTGGGTGTGTCTGCTGAACCACCTCATACATAAATATTAGAGTCTGGAGAGATTCATTCATTCTACAAGAGCACAGAATGTTGTTGGTCCACATAGCCCAGAAAAGCCAGAGATCCAGACTGACAATATTAAAAAGAGACACGGCACCTACAGGTTTTCTAAGCACCTTTCTCCACCACCTTCTTCCTCCAGCTCCCCACACTAATGGCATCCACTCATGGACAATTAAGCATTAAGTATCCTTATATGCATTACATTTTTCTCAACAACCAAAAATAATTCACATTGGAATCCAAACAAATAAAAGCAAGCCTCAATGCTATTGCTTCCCCCTCTCCATTTCTTTCAATTACACATTCTTCTGAATACTCAAAGCCTTAGATCAACAACCAGTTTCCATGTAGAAATTCCAGGATGAGCCCACTGCAGAAGGATGGGTGACAGTCACCGAGACACAGATTGTATGCTCCTCACCACTTCCTGCACTTGAGGACTTGGAAGAGCAAAACTGCCTTACATAACTTTGGACTAATGACCAGTTAAGATTCTGCAGAGACCAATCAAGGTCCAAGTCATTCTTCCACCTGCCCAACCTACAGCAAGGCAGTTGGTAGAGAGGTAACTTCACATACATATACACACACTCACAAAATGGATTTTTCCATGTGTAGTAGATATTATAATGTCCCCACCAAGCTGTCCAGTCTAAGAAAATTCTCTTTCAAGGAGACATTATAGTATTGCTATTTCCTTGTGTGGCCCAGATACATCCAATAGAACTGTGTCAGTCTGTATAAGAATATGGCAGCGTAATCAAAGTCAGTCAAGAAGCTGTAACGTCAAACCACTGGTACGGAACCCAAATGCCAGAAACAGGAAAGAACATTATCCTCTATAGGAACTTCGAGAAGGAACACAGCCATGCCAGTACCTTAGTTTTTGCACAGTAAAATCTACTTCATACCTCTGACTTCCAGCATTGGTGTGTTTCTATTGTTTAAACCAATTGTGGCAGAGTTAAAACAACAATAGAAAATGTGTGTGCTATGGCCCAAGCCACTTCCCTAAAAGTATAGGTGCAATTTCAGTTACCCCAGAACTGGGCCTCATAAAGCCCATTGCAGTGCAAAACTAGGCTTATAGGATCCCTGTCTGGTACTGCCTATACCATCAGCCTCCTCTGAATCTCTAGGATTCAGTCTCCCAGGCAAACAGTCTGACATTTACCAAAGCACCTTTTCCAAAGTGCTCATCCCACCTTTTGCCACTGTCTTAGTCAGGGTTTCTATTCCTGCACAAATATCATAACCAAGAAGCAAGTTGGGGAGGAAAGGATTTATTCAGCTTATACTTCCACATTACTGTTCATCACCAAAGGAAGTCAGGACTGGAACTCAGGCAGGTCAGGAAGCAGGAACTGATGCAGATGCCATGGAGGGATGTTATTTGCTGGCTTGCTTCCCCTCCCTTGCTCAGCTTGCTTTCTTATAGAACCCAGGATGCCAGCCCAGGGATGGCACCATCAACAATGGGCTCTCCCACTCTTGATCACTAATTGAGAAAATGCCTTACAGCTGGATCTCATGGAGGCATTTCCTCAAGGGAGGCTCCTTTCTCTGTGATAACTCCAGCTTGTGTCAAGTTGACACAAAACCAGCCAGTATAGCCACCTACTGCAAGTTCTCATTGCCCAATTTTAGAAGAGGGTAAATGAGCTCCTGATGTGTAGCAGGCCATGTCCCACTGTTGTACACATGTTTGAAATCCAATCAATCCTGCCATAGTTAGGGTTTCCATTGCTGTGAAGAGACACAATGACCAAGACAACCTTTATAAAGGAGAACATTTCATTGGTGCTGGCTTATGCTTTCAGAGATTTGGTCCATTATCATCATTGTGGGAAGCATGGAAGTGTCCAGGCTTGGTGCTGGAGGAACTGAGAGTTCTACATTTGATCCAAAGGCAGCCAGAAGACTGACTCTCCAACACTGGGTGTATCTTAAGCATAGGTAGAGACCACCAAAGCCCATACCCTCGGTGTCAAACTTCCTCCAACAACGCCACACCTTCTAACAGTGCCACTCCCTATGGGCCAAGCATATTCAAACCACCACATATTCTCTCCAGTGCTTCATGGCAAGTCCAGGGCACTCTACCCACATAGGTATCAGCTGTCACTTCTGCTTTGATACTCAGTTCTTAGGTCCCTTTACTGTCCTTACTGTGCAACAGGAACATGGAATCAGTGCTGCTGCAGCTCAATGTTCCCCACATCTCTGTGACTTCTAGATGTCAGGGAGAGTGAAGGAAAGAAAGATAAGATGGAGAGACACAGAAAGAAAGGAGTGAGGAAGGAAAGGAAGGTAGGGGGAGAAAGAACTAAAATGAAAGCCTTGAGTCAAAAAAGGTAAAACACTCTCCTTGTGTGCTTTCTATTGCTGTAATGAAAAGCAAAGGGTATATTTTGGCTAACTGGTTACACTCTATCAACAAGGGAAGTCAGGTTATTAGCTTAAGGAAGGAACCTAGAGGCTATTTTCTCATATAGTCCAGGCTCTCCTGACCACTGATGCATACCCATAGTGCAGTTGGCCTTCCCACATCAATCAATCAAGAAAATGCCCCAAATATATACTCACAGGACAGTCTAACAGAGGCAACTCCTCAATTGAGGTTTACTCTTGGAAGGTGTATCAAGTTGATAATTAACTTACCCATTATGGAGGTTATATACTCTTGTCTGTGATGGTATATCTCTGGTCTAGTTCATCTTCTTTCTACTTAGCAGCCCCTAGGCTCTATAATCCACATAGCTAGAGATGTTTTTCCATTTGTGTCCATGACATGGATTTCTAGACAGTGCATATAAACAGAAATGACAGAGACCTCCTAAGCCCAATCTTCCTCATTGTTCCTCTGCTAAACCAAGATGCCTTTGCAGGCTTGTAGGAGAGAGGTAGAAGGGGCCTTGGTTCCTGGGGGAATTTCATGGGCAAGAGGTCATGCCCAAATCTGTGACAAAAAACCATTTCAATATAATAATCCCCCAAATTGGAAGAGTTCCACGAACCTTAATTAGCAACATTGGGAAATTTTGTGGCCCACTATGATCCTCAAGTTCTGTTTTAGTTAAATAAAGTTATCATGCAATATATGCAATGCTATGTCATTAAAATCCTGCAGGTTTCTGACTCTTTTCAGAGGTTATTCAGGTAATTGTTTAAAGGGTAGGAGGTGTAGAAATAGTTCATTTGATAAGTACTTGCTGGACAAGCATAAGAACCTGAGCTCAAGCCCACAGAACCCACTTTAAAAATTCAGGTGTGGTGACTTGCAGTCTTAGGACTGAGAAGGTAGAGACAGGCAGATTTCTGGGGCTCAATGCTCCAGCCTAACCTAGTAGGTAAACTCAAGGCCAAATCAAGCTGAGGAACTACATCCAAGGTGAGCCTCTGGTGTCTACACACAAATATAGGTATACATGAATACACACATAGACATGCAACCACATGAACACACACACACACACACACACACACACACACACACACACACACACACACACACACACAAAGACACAAAAACGTTTATCCACCAGGGAGCTCTAAGTGTTAGATGTGATACTGTCTACAAGATTATCTTCTGTATCGCAGAGCCATCTGTAATCTGCTTATTCCTGAAACTGGGTTCCAACTGGCTAGGCCCCAGAACATTCAGGGCCCATAACATAATACTAGTCAATAATTGGCTGAATTTAATTCATTTCCACTTGCCAGGTGAATCCGAATTCAAACACCCTTTCTGGTATTTTATTTTTCCTCTATCTCCTGGCTCTTTGCCAGCTGTACACCCACAGAATGATAAGTCTGTGCTCCAGTCCCCAGCTAGCTCTCTAAGGGGGACGTCTCGATTTCCTCTACTGGAAAGTTGGGGCTTAACTAGATAAACATCTCTGTGAAATGATTGAGTTTCCATGATGCTGGCTGTGGGGAAGGAGTGCCTCAGGAAGATGGAAGTACATGGTGGACTTCCTTTGATTGATGGGGTGTTTCCTGCTGCTTCTCTGCTTACTCCCCTTTGTTTTTCTCAACAGGAGCCTGGATGAAGAATCTGCTAAAAGACAAGGGAGATCCTGTTGTCCTTGTGCTCAGGCAATTGAAAAAAATTTTCTTTGACTTCCAGTAAAAGCTAAAGTTCTTACATTTTCTTGTTGGAGCTTCTTTCTCCTGTGTATTGCCATTTCTGTCTCAGGCATACATACCTCTTAGGCATGGCTAATCTGCCTCTTTCCTGCCTCAGGGCTATTTCGCTTGTTAATTCTATTCTGTGAATATCTTTATCCTTTTATACTTTCTTAGACTTTGTAGCAAGAATCATCCCTAAAATTCCCACTTATAATTGCAACTCTCCCCCATCAATGACCACTTATCTTCCTCACTCTTGTTTTTACCTATAGCCCTGGCACTTTCTCATAGACTAGAAGAATAGAACTAATACAAGCAGCTTATTTTCATGCCTGCTCAGCTCCTCCTGAACATAAGCCTTATGAATATGGGTGATTGATTTTTGTTGTCATATCACCAACACCTAGCAGACTGATTGTCAGACAGTACACACACATACACACACAAGATTTTTAAGTGACTTAGCAATGTACTTGGTCCTTGTAGTTATTAAAGGATATTATAAACTCCTGATATTAAACATATCACACTTTGTACCCTAGCCCTACTTGAAACCTAAAGATTTAGGAGTATCATTGAACAAGAGTCCTGAGGGTCTTAGTCCATTAAGATGCTGTAATAAAAACACCACATGATGGTGACTTAAACAATGCTTTTAGCTCATAGTTCCACAGAACTAGCAGATTTGGTGTTCAATAAGAGATTGAAAAAGGTTGTTTTCTGGTTCACAGACAAAGTCCTGCCAATGTGTCCTCACAGGACAGAAAAGACAAGCAAACTCTCTGGGACCAATTTTATGAGGGCATTAATCCTATTTATATGGACTCTACCCTCATAACCTAATTACCTCCTAAAAGCTCCACCTCCCAATATACCACATTAGGGCTTCAGGATTTCAGTGCATAAGTGGATGGCACAAATATTTAATTCATAATACCAGATGACTACTTTACCCACTCAAATTTCAGAATCATCCTTTTAGAGTCAATGTGATGGACAATCAAACAAACAAACCCCAATAGAATAGGATTTTGGAAACCCAGATCCTATGCTGAGTTCTTCCTTTTGTTTTGTGTAACAATTCCTGGGGAGATGTAAACAAATACAAGACACTATGTTCTTTAAATTGTGCATTTCAGCCTAGATACTCAACCACAGATCCAAATAACAATATCGTCAAAGTCTAACTCAGTGAAACATTGAGTCTATTGGGGTTACTTAAAAGAGTATAAATAAGGGATTATTTTCAGTAGCATGGATGACTCAAAGATAGCTGCATCACAAAGCCTCCTCCACCCCCACAGCCCACAGGGTGGGTTAGGACTCATAAAAGCTGGAACCCTGGAGCTCTCTGCTAGATTTATAGGCAGCTCAAACAGTTTTCTCTCCTTAACAGTCCTTACTGCTTTTATTATCTTGAGGCAAGAAGGACCTTGTGCATTTGATAAGATTTAGAAATTTCCTGAAATAGGTGAGTTGTTTACTCCCTAAGTCTTTTAAAGAGTTCCCTCCCATGCTAGAATGCTTCAATTCAAAGGAATTTCTAAATAGTCATATTTTTAATTTTCTTCCTTCTTACAAAACAGTAACTGAGAAGGGTTGTGAACTAGCATCTGCTCCCACATTTTGTACATATCCATATGCAAGCATGTGCCTGGGACAGTATCGCCATCAACACGCGTATCCCTCAGAAGCCTGGAGGAGGGGACAGTTTCATTCATTCACAGATAAACCTTTGCTGAAACTCTTGTGTGACAGGCACTGCACAGTGGTCATCTGGAATGTTCATGTGTGTCTGCACCAGTTCTGCATTAATGTTCAGTGTTTCTGAACAAATGATTCAGTCCCAAGGTTCTTTTAGAGACTAATTAATGCATTGAATGTGCACAGGAAGGTGATTTGAAATTATTACTATGAAGATTACCACTTTTGAGATTCTTCTTTAGTTCCAACCCTGAATCTGTGCAGTGAGTCACTTATCACTTGAAGAGTTAGCCCAAGTGGGCAACATTTTCTGAGAATTGTAACTGCTCACCTGATGCTTTCTTACAGAGATTTCAGCCACAGGTTATTCTGACCCACTCGTGGACACCATCTTAAAGATCAAGGTTACTAGATAATTCACCTGTCTGAAAGAGCAGGTGCTAACTTCTATTTTATAGCTAAGCTGGGGAATATGGGAAGAGTAGCAGAAATAAAAGCAGCCGTTTCCATAACAACAGAAATGCACAATTTAAAGAACATAGTGTCTTGCTTAAAGTCTATTTATAAAGAATGTGTAGGAAATACAATTAAGGAAACTAACAGCAGATGAAGTACTTGGGCTCTGCCTTCATTTTCTGTCTTCCATCATTTAGCACTCAAGAAAAATTGGATTGTTGGAGGGTCAAAGGGTCAGAAGCAGAGAAGGTCAAACAAAGAGGAGAACATGGCATTCCACTTCACTGCAGAGAGCCTTATTCCTACGGGTCCTGTATCCCAGACTCATAATGGCAGCATCCAACTGCCCAGTCCAGCCTATACACATAGTGTTCAAGGCTGGCCCAATGAATAGTGATCATCTCTGAGATACGATTTAGTTATCATCTGTGTCTCAGCACACCGAGTGTCATAAAAGAGCCTTATGGTTGCCTAAAAGTCCTGTCACCAGATCTTGAAAGCTGCAGGCATGTAAAACCCTCTATTCATTTCCAAATCACTCTAGCTAGTTCCCAAACTGCACACAAGCATAGCCAGAATCTCCTCCTGCAAAACTCTCTCTTACCCATGCTGGTATTCAGGGTAGACTGCATCTCTAAGGCTTACCTGCACAGTTTTCCTCTATTGTCTCTTGTATCCTGCCAGCCATGAATACCCAGGACAACATGCCATGCAGAAGAGCTTGTTGGTCTCCTCAGTTGCACAGGTCAGCTTCCTTTGTGGGTTCCATTACTTCTCTTACATACTTTTGTTCCGGGCTCTGGACCATGAAATGGTACAAGAGTCTAAGTCTGTTCAATTAAAGCAAAACCATGATACCTCATGTTTGTCATTCTCCTAGCTCAGAACTGCTATGGGCTAGTGAGGGACTTCGGTAGACTCCTTCCCTGACCACTCACATCTCCATCATGTACTGAATAGTAATCCAAGCATGGTGCATTCATTTATCAGTGGTGATTGCTGACCTCTAGCTTCTATTCTTCTGTGCTCTCAACAACCAAGAACATTTATTCAATCTGTAATAGGGAAATGGCTACTCCAGTCATTCATGCCCTACCACTGGCAGACAGGGAGAGGGAGAGGGAGAGGGAGAGGGAGAGGGAGAGGGAGAGGGAGAGGGAGAGGGAGAGGGAGAGGGAGAGGGAGAGGGAGAGGGAGAGGGAGAGGGAGAGGGAGAGGGAGGGGAGAGGGAGAGGGAGAGATGCAATCAGATAGACACTCCATGTCAGAGTGCTAGGCCTTGAACATCATCTCCAAATCTATGTTGAATTTAATTATCATAAGAGGGTATTAAAAACTGAGATCTTTAAGCAGAGATGCCCTGATAAGTGAATTGGTGCTATTATCCTGGAGATAGGTATGTTATCATACAATAAGAGTTTGATAGAATAAAATTACCCTTCTGTTGATCACTCTTCTATTCTTGCTTTGCTTCTCCTTTTCTCATCAGGTAATACTTTCAATAGTATTGTACTCATCAGACCCATCCTCTGAGATCCAAATGAACTTCATAAAGATAGGCAAAAATATAGATACACATATTTACTCATTTTACCTAGTGTGGGCTTAGAAGCACAAAACAAATATGTGGGTTGACAATGTTCCACTGGACCCACTGACCCACTGACTCACTGACCTACTGATCCACTGAACTGCTAGGAGAAAAATATGTATAAACACAAAAGTTAGAAATGCCTTGCTCACTTTGCTCTGTGAACATATCTGCTTCATTTCTGCAGGATCCAGCTTTCTCTCAGAAAGACTCTAGAATCTTTTTTTATTAAAATGGCAAAAGCTCTGTGGCTATAGGTGTTTCCAGGGAGCCTCACTTTCAGCTCTTCTTCCCTAACCACACCCTAGATACTCCTGGCTCCAGCCTACTCATTCCTTCCTCTAACAAGTCTAGCAGTTCTCTCTGGACTTGCTATTTCCCCCTGACTGACCTCTCCTGCCTATACTTTAGCTCATTGGGTTCTGGCCAGGCTATTCCTAGCTAATAGCAGCATTGCAGCCCACCCTGTCTAGAACAGCACTCTTCTTCACAGCCAAATTTTGCTATTTTTTCCCTGACGTTCACCTTAATATTTATTTTTGTTTTCTTTTGAGACTATTTCATTTGTAATTCCTCCACCAATGTGTGAATTATTGGAATAGTCCACCTGCCCTGTTCTTCTTTAGGTTCCCGGGCTACAAAAAAGTGCCCAGTATGAAGTAGAATACTCATGGGTGGAATGTATGAATGTTTGGTAGTATAGTCCAATGGTAAGAACCACTGACTTCAAAGCCTGACATCCTTGAACATAGATCCTGGGTTGAATATTTAATAGGTATCTGCCCAAAGGCAACTCAGATAACTCCTCCAGGTCTCATGTTCTTCCTTTGTAAATGAGAAATAAAGCATTTATCTTTGAGAATGATTTCGAAGAATTCAGTGAGATTGTACAGACTGACAACTAAACACAGTTTCATGAAACCTCTACAGGCAGGAAGAACAATGTTCTATTTCCCCTTATTCTGCCATATTCTTCCTATGATTGTCAATTAATTAAAAGTTTTTTTTTTTTTTTTTTTTTTTTTTTACTTGCTG
>CM052707.1:6634887-6651109 GCA_028551405.1 Uromys caudimaculatus | reverse complement strand
GCTGCTGGCGGTCAGTCTCTGTGGCCCGCAGAAAGCGGGTTGAGCTTTTCTGCGTTCCTGGTGAGCTGTGGGGCGTGTCCTTGGCCCTCTGCTGGGTCTTGTGATCTCCGGCGAGGGATCTTTGTCCAGGCGCTGATCAGTTGTGGGGCCCTGTGGCCCAAGCTGAGGTTTCCGCCAATTAATTAAAAGTTAAGGGGTTCTTTTCCTACACATCCTGAAGAAGTTGTCTTGGGTGGGGGGGACACTGTTCCAATGGAACCCTTCTTTACTGCCATATTAACATTCCATTGCCTTCCAAAGGACTGTAAAGTAAGGATACAATGGATATTTATTGAGCAAGTATTATTCACGGCACTTGATATAAATGGTCTCTTCAGCCTGCTGGGGGGAAAGGAGATGGTTGACACACAAACAATTGAACAAAGATGTCCTTTCTGTGCATCTTTGGAGATTAATTCTTAATTGTTTGAGAAAGAGAAGCAACTGGGATTAGGACTAAGCTGTACCTATCTGATTAAAAACAGGAACAGAAAAGTTCAGCAGGGATGACGACCTTCGTAAAACCATGTAGCCTCCATGTGGGCATGTTGTTCAGCTTCCAGTGGTGGGACTGGATTGCATTTGGTTGAGTTGTTGGCCAAGGGGTTCCTATGGAGACCCCTAAAGAACACAAGGCAATTCTAGGTCAGACATTCATGTCTCTGAAAACTGACAGCATGTCCTCATTGATAAGGGCAATATCCAGATAGCTCATTGAACATCGAGAGATTAAGCTGGTTCCTGCATGGAGCCTTCACCCCTATGTTCTAATCTCTTTGGCTTGAGAAAGTACTCTGCAAGCTACCAAAAAAGAAACATGGACACCAACCCAGCCACAAAACCCTCACCCTACAATCAGTCATGCATGCAAGGCGTGCTAGGGCAATAGTGGTGCAGAACTTGTGAGAATTGCCAATCAATATTTGGTTTAACTTGAGGTCCAAGCCACGAGAAGATGTTCATGCCCTACATTGCCTGGATGGCCAGTGAGGTGGTTTGAATAGGAATGCCCCCCCAGACTCATGTATTTGAATGTTTTACCCATAGAAAATGACATCATTAAGTGGTGTAGCAGGTATGACCTTTTTGGAGGATGTTTGCCACCATGGAGGAGGGCTTTGAGATCTCATATTCTCAAGCTATGCTCAGTGTGGCTGCCAGTTCTCCTTCTGCTGCCTGCTCAAGCTGTAAAACTCTTGGCTCCACCAGCACCTTGTCTGCCCACACACTGAAATGGTTCCTGCCATAGTGATAATAGATTAAACCTCTGAAACTGTAAGCCAGCCCAATTAAATATTTTTATTGTAAGAATTGCAGAAGTCTTCATATGTACTTCTGTGCCTGTACCATGCTGTTTTTGTTTCCATGGCTCTGTAATATAATTTGAAATAGGGTATTGTTTTATATCCAGCATTGTTCTCCAGATCAGGACTGCTTTGGCTATTTTGCCCTTCTAGGTGATTTTAGTGATTGTATCTTCTATTTCTATGAAGAATGTCACTGGGATTCTGATAAGACTTTGCTGAACCTTTAGACTACTTTCAGTAACATAGTTATTTTCACAATATTACTTCTGCCAGTCCATACACACGAGGGATCCTTTTATCTTCTACCGTCCTCTTCAATTTTTTTTATCTAGTATTTTAATGTTTTCATTCATTATAGATGTCTTTTGCCTCCTCAATTCAGTTTTCTCTTTTCCTTGAGGAAATATGATATATTACTTGGTTTTTTTTTTTTTTTCTGAGTTTGTTTAGTATTTGTGGGAAGATAAGCTCCTGATTTCTGTGTGTTGGTTTTTATATTCTAGTACTTGGCTAAAAATGTTTAACAAATTCTAGAACTCTGGTGAAACTTTGAGAGCCTTTTAAGTACAGGATCATAACAATCTCATTTGGGAATAATTTGAGTTCTTTCATGCCTGTTTGCATCACTTTCACATGCTTTGTTTGACTTTTTGCTCTGGCTCCAAGTGCTCCAAGCACTTTACTCAATGAATATGTTGCTGTTGTTGTTTTATGTGTAGGTGTGAGTGTCTATATGTCTATATATATAAAACCATGTTTATGCCTGGTGACTGTGAAAGCCAGAAAATGGTGTCAGATCCCTGAAACTGGAGTAACAGGCTGCTGTGAGCCACCATGTGACTGCTGGGAAACAATCTCACCCACTCTGCAAGAGTAGCAAATATTCTTAACTGCCGAGCCATCTCTCCATCCCTCTATGGCTACAGTTGAATTACTTCAATGGTTTTGGTTCACAAATTGAGTTAAAGTCTCAGTCTTTGCCCTTTCAGGCTTTTTTGAATTTCTATATTGAAGTTTGTAGCTCTACTAGTAAATATCACTTTCATTTTTATTTGGGGATCTTCTCTTGGGGACTCAGCTGTAGTACTTATAGAGGAGGAAACTAACTGCTCCAATAGCTATAATACAAAAACAAATCAAAGATAAATACAGATGAAATAGATTAAAACAAATTATTATCCCATCATTGACCACAGAACCAAAAATAGCTAAACTAATGTGGTATATGTAAGCTGTGACATTTAAAAGAGTAAATCTAAAAATAGTTCAGGAATGACCTAAAGAGGTTAGAAAAAATAAAGAAAGGAAGAGAAAGTCAGACAGAATAGAGGAAAAAATCAACAAATAAAATGTTAAAAGAGAGAGAGAGAGAGAGGAGCAAGAGGTACAACCTGATTGCAAACTCAAGAGTAAATACATACACAAAATTGCATACCTATAAAAGAGGAATGAACAATAAAAAACATGCATGCACACACAGTACCCCAGCACTGAGATCAGAAATACATCCACTCTGGATAGCATTTATTTTTTTTCTTATTTTTATTTAATCAATCATTCCGTTTCTTTACAAATCAAATCATTCCACTTCCTGTTTACCCCTCCACAAGCCCCCCCATCCCACAACCTCCCTCTCTTCCCTCTCCTTTGCCTCTAGGAGGGCATTCTTCTATCCACCCACCCTCTCCTGCCCCACCCATCCAGCATCCTCCTCTGCTGGGGCATCAAACCTCCACAGGACCAAGGGCCTCCCATCCTACTGATGTCACACAAGGCCATTCTCTGCTCCATATGTCTCTGTAGCCACGGATCCCTCCCCGTACAGTCTTTGGTTGGTGGTCTAGACCCTGGGAGCACTGTGTGGTCCAGCCAGCTGATGTTCTTCCTATGGGATTGCAATCTCCCTCAGCTCCTCCAGTTCTTCCACCAGCTCCTCCACCAGGGTCCCTGTGCTCAGTTTCATGGTTAGAAGGCTTTAAACAAAATTTAACAATTAATTTGAGCTTCTAAATCTATGGTGAGATTCTACTATTGTTTTTAGTTTTCAGTGGCATTGGTTCAGTTAAAAATTGAGGAAAATGATATTTCCTAATTGTTAGATAACTGGTGACGGCATTTGATAGAGAGATTATTGTTTACCAAAAGGAATTTATGAAAATACATCAGAACAAAATTAAACCATTCTTTGAGCATCTTTTATAAATAAGATTATTTTAATGCTGAGGATAAAGCTCACGGCTTCACATTTGCTCACAAAATAGTTTTGTGTGACTAGTTTATTCAATTTGATTCATGTGGTTAAACATCTGTAAAACAATTCATTATCATTTTCCTCAATTTTTAACTGGATAGCTTTTAAATCAGTACTGGGGAAACAAACTCAAGTTCTCATGCTTGTATGGCAAGCACTTTACTGACTAACGAGTCTCCAGGCTCATTGGATGCTTCTAAAGTCAAAATGTACAGCATAGTAATATGCTGAGTGTGTAATACTTATTGAACACTTAATGTATGCTGGTGCTAAAGAAAAACACACTGCACCAAATTGGGCTAAACAGGTAAATAGGCCATTGTTCAGAAAGGAGAGGGAGAGAGAGAGAGAGAGAGAGAGAGAGAGAGAGAGAGAGAGAGAGAGAGAGAGAACTCAGTCTAAGGCCTACACTACAGGGTCTTTGAGACTTGAGTAGTAGAAAGATCAGGACCATTGGCTACATTTGCTCACTAATTGGCCTTACCCATAGAAAATGTAGACTTTTTTTTTTCTATATCTTCACACACAATGTTCTATAACATGGAGCAATGTGTCTATCAGAAAGTTTCCCACCCTCCCAGAGACTATGTCCTTGGAATCAACCTTTTATGATGGTTGTACTTCAAAGGAATGACTCCCAGGTCTTTGGGAGGAGCATTATTGAGCTTCAACCAGGCAAAAGGCTTCTTAAAAGATTTACATATCAAAGTGTCAAAGAAGGAATTTGCAGTTACAATTTGTCAAAAGCTCTAAAATAGGCAAGAGTAGACCTAGGGCCAAGAAACCTGTCAAAACCTTTAGCCAAACCAAGGAGAAGGTTAAGTCCTTATTCACTGGCATGGTACCATCTCATTTCATAAGCTCTCCTTCATCTACTACCCTGAATAAGACAATACCACCATGTCCATTTCAGAGCAAGGAGACCTTTTGGTCCACTGATCACCCATTAAGCTTTAGCAGCTTGCACATTTCTGTGACTTCCCTCATGCATATTAGGAACCCAGTGAGTTTACTGAATGAACAGACAATCTTTGCTTTACATCACTTTGGTGTGTCATTGGCCAAATGATGACACAAAATAAAAGAAAGTGGTATAACTCCATAAGCATCTGTAAGACCTCAGTTAGCATCCTGTGGGTCTCTCCTGGAATACCAAGTACTAGAGTTCCAGACAAGCTTCTTGAAACTGGGAAGAAAAATTAATTGCAGCATGATATGGAAGATTAAATACTAAAAATGAGTGCACAATGTTGCAGGAAACACAAAATGAGATGAATGCTTTGTACTTAAGGCAGCCATCTTCCCTGTGAGCAGCAGTTGGTTAAGTAACCTGCTACATAGCCTAGTCTAATGTATTCGTCAAAAGAAGAACTGTGTATTCAGGCTACCTGATGGTTACAAGGCCATGAAGTAGACTGAATGATGTAGAGAAGACAATCGGGAGTTATTTTCTTATAATTTTGTAAATTCGGTGTTATATTATCAACACACTTTATTTCCTCAGAAGCCCTTTCCATTGAATATAGTGCTCTTTGTCCTGTGTCTGCATCTCAATCTTTTATAAAGAAACCCATCCGATTAGAGTAGGATATAGCCCCAATTTCTTCATTTTACCTTAATTATTTCTTTAAAAATCCCCCTATCTAAAGTTCAGACTTCAATGACAAAGGAATTTTGAGTTAGAGACACAGTTCAGCCCATCACGTTAGTGTTGTGAATAGAGATAATAGTGATTAATACATTGGCATGATGCTTGGTACTGTTTGCTTTGAAAGTGTTGTTATTATTTTTAATTGTAATCAATTTTATCTCCACATTTTTGTCTGACACACAGCGTTCAATATATATGAGCAACTAATTCATTCGAAGACTATTTATTGATCACCCAATGTATGTCAGCCACTCTTGTAAGTGCAAGGAAACCGTTATAAATCAGAAAGATAGGGCCTGTCCTCATGAGGTACACCAGTATAATTACAGTGGTTGCTGTATCTAAAGTGTTTCATTTTTTGCCATCTACACAAATTTTATTTTAAATGAAAGGCTATAGATCCACATTATCTATAAGTTATTGGGAGCTCAAGTTATCTACAAATAATTTGTCTTTTCCAAATAAATGCCCATAAGCCATCTGTTTACTATTCACACTGGGACTTGAAGGAGTTAAAGTCAGGTTTATTGTTTTATCATGTCAAGGATCCACTTTCTTATAAACTGGAAGAGAATATGTTCATGTCTGGTCCTCCATTCCTTTGTGATTCTTGATCTTTTTTTTATAGAATCACCAACTTCAGCTCTAACAATGAGGTACATTCTCTGTGGAACCTTGGAAATGCAGCCCAGCCCATGAGGATGTAGAGTGTCTATTCATTCAAAGCAGCAATCAGTTCTTTCCATCAGTAGCACCTACACACTCTCTTACAATCTCCATGAAACAGGTCCCATGTACTTTGCATCCTCCACCAATAGAATCTAATCTCATACTTATCACAGATCTTTCTGTAGACTCTAGCCTTGAGGCCTGTTTATCAGCCAATAGAATTACTTCTTATTATAAAAGTCAGAGGTCACAAGTTCTACTAAATTTAAATGTGTAATAAAATGGCACTGTCTTGAGTTCCATTCTTCACCTCTCACAACAATTGTCTTACAAGCTGGCCAGGAAACTTGCACGGGATCCCAACACTAAACTAGCAAGGAAATAAAACAGATTTGTGGATTAGTGTCCATGGAACTTGGAAAGACTTGTTAGACAGCTGTCTTCGCCTCTGCATGAGATTTTTGCTTCATAGTCTTACCTGGGCTTCCTTGTGATGGTGGCAGTGGTTCCCGATATGTCCAGCCTTTTCCTTGGAGTCTGTAGCTCCCGCAGCTTTCTTCTAACATCTCTATTGACTCTGATTCTCATTAGCCTTCCAAAACAATACCTTGGTTTTATAAAATTGTGTTCAAGACTTTGTGAGGTATAAGACTGAAAGGAGGAGATTGCCTGGGAGAAGAACTAAGTTATGAGATGTATATAATGTCACCTTTGGAGCAATGACATCCCCAATCTGAGAGAACAAGATTAAGTTAGAGCCTTCAGGGAGGTAGAAGAATAAGCCTAGGACTCTAGACCTCAAGAACCAAAAGAAGGGGAAGGTCTTGCCTAAAACTTCTGGGAGACGAAGCAATATACACATTGTTGGATTGTTGGATGCAGCACTGTGCAGAGCTCTGAAGACCTGCTCATGAGATATTTCAGGAGAGTGCTAGAGATAGATAAGAGCAAGAGGAGGACTTCGTGGGAGGTGAGAAAGCAAGTGGATACATTTCCTTTGAGAAGTGTGATGAAATGAAATAAAAATGTGGTGGGAGCTGCTATAGCCTCAAATTCCAACTTTCAGCTTAGTGACATAGTCAAGCTACATAGAGACAACTATAAAATGTGGTCATGGGGGTAGATAGATGGATGGGAGAGAAACAATACTCTAGACTCTAGGAGTCGCACTAGTGATTAAAAAACCAGGAAACCAGCACATTGTTCATTAGAGGACACAGGATTGCCAAGGGACCTAGCAGAACTTCAGAAGTGTAAGGATAGAGCTGAGCAATCCAGAAGCAGATCAAGAAAATTATAAACTAGCATACTGGATAGTTTTGTGTGTCAATTTGACACAGGCTGGAGTCATCACAGAGAAAGCTTCAGTTGAGAAAAATGCCTCTCTGAGATCCAGGTGTAAGGCATTTTCTCAATTAGTGATCAAGGGGGGAGGGATCCTTGTGGGTGGTACCATCTGTGAGCTGGTAGTCTTGGGTTCTATAAGAAAGCAGGCTAAGCAAGCCAGGAGAAGCAAGTAAGCCAGTAAGGAACATCCTTCCATGGCCTCTGCATCAGCTCCTGATCTCTGACCTGCTTGAGGCCCAGTCCTGACTTCCTCTGGTCATGAACAGCAACATGGAAGTGTAAGCTCAATAAGCCCTTTCCTCACCAGTTTGCTTCTTGGTCATGATGTTTGTGCAGGAATAGAAACCCTGACTAAGACAAATTGGTACCAGCATAGTGGGGTATTCCTGTGACAACCTGACCATGTTTTGGGGAGGACTGTGGAAGGACTTTGAGTTAGAAGAGCCATTAGGATGTTAAGAGCTCTGTGGGGTGTTCTGTAGGAGCTTGGAAGATAATGTTGAGAACAGTGCAGAAGATGGAGGCCTGGCTTGTGAAATTTCAGAGGGAAGATTAAAGACTCTTATCAGGGCCATTGCTATTTTGACTGTGAAGATTCTGTGGTTTTGGTTAGCTGGGGCTGAAGGATCAGCTGTGATTAAAAGATACCAGAACTACTAAAGCAAAACCACTGCATTACTCGGACTATTGATGCTGATTAGCTGGAGCTGGGAAATTGGCGGTGATTGGGAAGAGACCAGCATCAATGAGGTGACATCTTCTCAGAAGTGTTTTCTGAGAGCACAGAGGCTACGTTCCAGAGATAGCCAGGGTTGTACCTTGTGCTGTGGCTGGACTTGGTAATGTGTAAGAGTCACCCAGGTGGTACTGTTTTTGAAGGCATGAAGGAGTCATGAAGAACAGCTGAGGCCTGGGTACTGTGAGAGGCTGCAGAAGGCCATTGGTGAAGGTGCAGCCTCAGTTGAAATTGATGGCCCAGGACTGAAGGGGCCAAGAACAGCAGCAGCAGTGGAGTACAGGCATCTGGAACCTAGAACACAAGGTATGTGCTACAAAGGGCAGAGCTGAAGAAGTGACTCAAGCCCTTGGAGGAATCCAGAAGATCATGAGTAGATCCAGACATCAGACGATTGGAGTTTGATTTTGCTTTTGATTGTGACTGTGCCCTGATATATATTTCCCCTCCTGAAGGAAGAAGGTATTTTAGTGGAGCCCACAGTTAAGAGACTTTGAATTTTTAAAAGACTTTGAATTTTAAGAGATTGGATGGTTAAAAGGGACTGAAATGTTAATATGTAAGAATTTGCAAAGACTGTGAGAATTTTAAATTTTAAAGTTATTTAGATCTTGGGGATGAATAAGAAAGTAAGGGTTGAGGCTTAATGGTGATGTGTTTGTGTGTCAAGTTGACAAGGAGTCAATTGTACTGGCTAGTTTTGTGTGTCCACTTGACACAAGCTGGAGTTATCAAAAAGAAAGGAGCTTCAGTTGAGAAAATGCCTCTATGAGATCCAGGTGTAAGGCATTTTCTCAACTAGTGATCAAGGGGGGAGGGCCCCTTGTGGGGAGTACCATCTGTGGGCTGGTAGTCTTGGGTTCTATAAGAAAGCAGTCTGAGCAAGCCAGGAGAAGCAAGCAACCAGTAAGGAACATACCTCTATGACCTCTGCATCAGCTCCTGATTCCTGGCTTGCTTGAGTTCCAGTCCTGGCTTCCTCTGTTGATGAACAGCAATGTGAAGTGTAAGCTCAATAAGCCCTTTCCTCGACAACTTGCTTCTTGGTCATGCTGTTTGTGCAGGAATAGAAACCCTGACTAAGACAACTAATATACTGATAACAATCCATCCAAAAACAGATAGCTCCCAAATCACAACCTCAACCATAGTGAAGGGGGTTCTTCCAAAAGGATGGAACAATCGAGTTAAAGAGCTCCAGTGGCCAAAGGAACAGTTATAGATTAATATTAAATTATACATTCATGTATAAAACCCATTTCCTTCAGTCCATACTTAAATGAAGAAAAAAATAACTGACTGAATGTATAAATGTGGGGAGGAAATGAAAACATACCATACAGGAAGCTCAGAAACAACCGGTGTCAATATTCCACCTTCAAGGTGAAACATAGCTCCCCATGAAGGTAGGTTGGGGGTAAACTCTGTGAAATAACACTTTTTCAAAACATACCATACAGAGAACAGGAATAATAAGCTGACAAGCACCCAGGTCACCAAGGCAACAGCAACAATGGTAGACCGTATTGATAACATGAACCTTTGATGCCACAATATATGATAAAATTGTATAAATTTCTGATCTTCTTCCAAACTCCTAGTATCATGAAATGAACATCAGAAAACACTATTTGAGTAATTATTTTTTGTCAGAGTTCTCTAAAGGAATAGAACCATAGAAATAATATATAGTTAAGTAGAATTTATTAGACTATAAACCAATCTAATACAGTTTAGGTAATCTAACAATGGCTGTATTCACAATAAAAAAAAAAAACTTGATAACCTAGTAGCTGTTCAATCCACATGCCTGGATGCCTTGCAGTCCAATTTGGATACTGAAGACCTGGAGGATTACTAGTGAAACACTAGTCTGCAGTCCACTTTGAAAATCAGAATAAGCTAGGTTTTGTATTAGCAAAGGAATGTTGCTGCAGCAGCTATAGCAAGAGTAGATGAACTCACCAATGAGAGTAACTAAAATGAGGTAACTAAAAGCTTTCTTTCTACCTCTCTTATATGGGCCACTACCGGAAGATACCAGATACCATCCACAGACAGGGTGGGTCTTCTCCCTTCAAATAACAGGATCATAAACATCTCTCACAGCTGTGTCCAGTGGCTTGTTTTTAACTGATTCTACATCAAGACACACTGACAGCCAAGATTAACCATCACAGCAATATTAGCAATACCCTTTACTCCTCCAAACTGTTGAAGTCATCAAAACTTGGAGAATTCATAGCAAATATCACAACCAAAAAGTGCCTAAGGAGACAGCATGATTAAATGCAATGTGCTATCCAGGATGGAATCCTGAAAAGAACCAGGACATTGGGGAGAAACCGGGAATATCAATTAATACATGGGCACTAGCTAATAATAATATATCATTAAGATTCATTAATTGTGACAAATGTTGCAGAAGATTGTAAGATACTAATAATAGAGGAAGCTGACTGTTTCATACATGGTAACTATGTGTTCTAGCCTCATCATGATTCTGTAGAACAAAAACTGTTGTAAAATGAAATATTCAGCAAAACAACAGAACAGATGATTCACTGTGAAGGGTACTGCAGAGGGCTCCACATCCATTTGGACACTCTCCACAGCAATGTTGCATGTGCTACAAAGGAATACAATATTTCCTCCTTTAAAGTGATTGAGAATACACTGTGATTCCACCTTTATATTGATTCTCTAGAAATATACCTCAAATATTTTCAAGACTCTAAGTTAGTTCACCTCTTTCAAGGGCAGGACAATGACAGTGAAATCAATCAACCTATAACATGATTTTCAGTGATCCTCATAGAAAGGAGCCAGAGTACTCTCATCAAGGAGTTCTTAATTCTTCTGGGAAAATTATGTGACCGCTAGCCTTTCAATGATGTTGTTATCGAGTGTAGAGTGGTACAGGGTAGGTGAGGAAAAATAAACCTTAAATTTAGATTCACATATGTTCAAATTACAGTCTAATACTTCTAATTCTATGTGCTTAAACATGTCACTCCAGCTTTCTTTCCTTATGCAAAAATAAAAAATAAAAAAGTCCACCTAAACAAGACAGTGTAAAATAATGGCTATCAAATGCCAGACATACACCACTCCAAAGTTGAATGCTTGACTTTTCTTTTTATGTCCTTCCTATGACTCTTTGTATTCATAGAATACAAAGAAATCATATAATCTTAGCAAAAACAAACAAACACCAAAGGTAGAAAGGTGTGCTTTGCCTCTATCTTGACCTCTTGAGTCAATAGGAGAAAAAAATCTGGTCACTCAAGGGAAAGATAATAGAGAAGAACAATTGGAGTAGAATATTAAGAGAGACTACTCTAAAAGTGAGCCTTTTCAACGTATTTTAGTGTGTTCTTTGGACCTTCAATGAGGAGACTGCATTACTTATTTTTCTGTTGCTGTGATTAAACATCTTAAGAGAAAGCAACCTATGGAAGAAAAGGGTTATTTGGCTCACGATTCCAGAGAGATAGTCTATTATGATGGGGGAAGGCTTAGCAGCAATAATATGGTAGGGAAAGCATGGTGGCAAAGGCAGAAACTGAATAGTCACATTTTTATCCGTATACAGGAAGCAGAAAAACAGGGAACCAGGCCAGGTTATAAACACTCAAAAACCACCCCCAGTGACATAGTTCCTCCAGCAAGTTTCCCTACCTAAAGTTTCTATAATCTCCCAACACAGCACTACCAACTGGGGACAAAAAGGTCAAACACATTATCCTATGGGGGGCATTTTCAATCAAACCACCACAGAGTTCCATGACTTTGTTGCTTAGAGTGCTTGTTGCCATCTCCATCAAAATCTAAGTAAAAGATATATGCATGTTTGGGATTGTGATATCATTCAAAAATGCTTTCTCAAGTCAGAATGCTTCAGTGTAAGCCAAGATTTCAAAGTTGATTAGTGGTATAGCCTTAGGACATGTGTCAAGATCTTCAGAACTAAAAGCCATTTGAAAGAATTGAAGGTATTGGTATATGTAGACCACAGAGAACAATGTTTCACATACAGTTAATGCCTCATAAATCCAGCAAACCATATTCAACCACAAGTATCAGTAGAGTTTTTAATATCAGTGATGTGAGGATGGTTGAGTCTCACTGCTTTATATTTTTGTCCCATGATTTATGAATTTATGACACCACACAGTAATTAATCCACATTAATAGTATATTTTTAATGTTTCAATATTTCAATGTGTAATTGTCATTTTAATGGTAAGGCTTCAATTCAAAAGAGTTGGAGAGAGATGGAGACTTATTGAGCCAAGGGGTGGAATCTGAGAAGAGCCAACTGCTGAGGAGTTGGAAATGCTGTGTAGAGAAACCTTGCAGAAATATATCTACAAGCACTTTCTAATGGGGGTCCTAGA
Organism: Uromys caudimaculatus; assembly: GCA_028551405.1. Classification (NCBI taxonomy): domain Eukaryota; kingdom Metazoa; phylum Chordata; class Mammalia; order Rodentia; family Muridae; genus Uromys; species Uromys caudimaculatus. The sequence continues at coordinate 6,638,709 of CM052707.1, read as the reverse complement.
CCACATACCAAGGGACTGAAGAACAGATAAAGCGGAGTCCAAATTCAGGGATTACTCTGTATCACAATGAAATGAATGAAGCCAAAAGGGTGGAAGTAGCAGAGGATGGTAAGGAGCCTTCAGCCAGACAACGCACAACACATCTAAAAGGGATGCCATCAGCAGCTCTTTCTAACTGTGATGACACAATGTTTTTAGACCTTATAGTATTACAAGAGAGCTCTGAAATCTAGAATTTCATAAGAAATAATCTACATGTTAAGTAATGAATATTAATATGAATAAGAATAGTTAAATGAACATGTCATTGAGCTATCTGTATATTAAAAGTTCTTCTCTAGCCAGGTATAAAATTATATACTTGTAAGTATTTTATTCAAGTATTAAGAAGGCAGAGGCAGGAGGATTATCATAAGTTCAAGGCCAACTTGGTCTATAGAGTTCTAAGCCAACCAGAGCTATATTATAAGAACTTAAGGTAAAATACAAAAAGTAAATAAAAATTACCACATCTCATTCCTAAAAATAAAATTCTGTAGGGATTGAATTTATATATCTAGAAATATATATATATGCATATACAAATATGTATGTAACAACAATAGATGAAAGAAGAGTCTATGAATTTGAATAACGGCAAGGAGGGGTATGCAGGTGGGGGTAGAAAGACAAAAGGAAAGATGGAAATGAAGTAACTATATTATAAACTCAAGAAATATTTTTAAACTAAAAAGAATGAAAGAAAGTAAGAAAAGTTCATATCAAACCCACAACAGTCAAATGAAAAATTGATTCAAGAAATGAGCAAGTAGAAGCATGGGAAGGAATGGGATTCTTGATGTTTGTACTATTTCTTGCCGCTTTTTAAAAAATAAAGGTTATTGGCTTATCCACCATTAGCCTGATCTTTACTTTGCAGAAGTATACATGCTAACATTTTTATGCTTATGTGAAGCAAAGGGAAAAAAAAAACCAGGAACAGATTTGGATAAGAAGAAGGTAATAGCTTTTGCTATCCTGGGTTTTTTGTTGTTCCAAATGAATTTGAGAATTGCTCTTTCTAAGTCTATGAAGAATTGAGTTGGAAATTTGATGGGGATTGCACTGAATCTGTAGATTGCTTTTCGCAGGATGGCCATTTTTACTATATTAATCCTGCCAATCCATGAGCATGGGAGAGCTTTCCATCTTCTGAGGTCTTCTTTGATTTCTTTCTTCAGAGACTTGAGGTTCTTGTCATACAGATCTTTCACTTGTTTGGTTAGAGTCACACCAAGATACTTTATATTGTTTGTGACTATTGTGAAGGGTGTCATTTCCTTAATTTCTTTCTCAGCCTGTTTATCCTTCAAGTATAGGAAGGCTACTGATTTGTTTGAGTTAATTTTATATCCAGCCACTTTCTGAAGTTATTTATCAGCTGTAGCAGTTCTCTGGTGGAGTTTTTCGGGTCACTTAAGTATACGATCTTATCATCTGCAAATAGTGATATTTTGATTTCTTCCTTACCAATTTGTATCCTTTTGGCCTCTGTTTGTTGTCTAATTGCTCTAGCTTGAACTTCAAGTACTATACTGAATAGATAGGAGAATAGAGAGTGGGTAGCCTTGTCTAGTTCCTGATTTTAGTGGGAATGCTTCAAGTTTCTCCCCATTTAGTTTGATGTTGGCTACTGGTTTGCTGTATATTGCTTTTACTATGTTTAGGTATGGGCCTTGAATTCCTGATCTTTTATCATGAAGGGATGTTGAATTTTGTCAAATGCTATTTCAGCATCTAATGAAATGACCATGTGGTTTTTTTTTTTTCTTCGAGTTTGTTTATGTAGTGGATTACATTGATGGATTTCCGGGTATTGAACCATCCCTGCATCCCTGGGATGAAGCCTACTTGATCATGATGAATGATCGTTTTGATGTGTTCTTGGATTCTGTTTGCGAGAATTTTATTGAGTATTTTTGCATCGATATTCATAAGGGAAATTGGTCTGAAATTTTCTTTCTTTGTTGGATCTTTGTTAGGATTTGGTATCAGTGTAACTGTGGCCTCATAGAAGGAGATGGGTAGTGTTCCTTCTGTTTCTATTTTGTGGAATAGTTTGAAGAGTATTGGTATTTGGACATCTTTGAAGATATGATAGAATTCTGCACTAAACCCATCTGGTGCTTGGCTTTTTTTGATTGGGAGATTTTAATGACTGCTTTTATTTCTGTAGGGGTTATGGGACTGTTTAGATGGTTTATTTGATTCTGACTTAACTTTGGTATTTGTTATCTGTCTAGAAAATTGTCCATTTCATCCATAGGCTTTTGTAGTAGGATCTGATGATTTTTTGAATTTTCTCAGATTCTGTTGTTATATCTTCTTTTTCATTTCTGATTTTGTTAATTTGGATTCTGTCTCTGTGCCCTCTGCTTAGTCTGGCTAAGGGTTTATCTATCTTGTTGAAATTTCTCAAAGAACCAACTCCTGGTTTTGCTGATGCATTGTAATGTTCTTTTTGTTTCTACTTGGTTGATTTCAGGCCTGATTTTGATTATATCCTGCCTTCTACACCTCTTGGCTCTATTAGCTTCTTTTTTTTCCTAGAGTTTTCAGGTGTGCTGTTAAGCTGCTAGTGTTTGCTCTCTCCAGTTTCTTATTGGAGGCACTCAGAGCTATGAATTTTCCTCTTTGTACTACTTTCATTGTGTCTTATAAGTTTGGGTATGTTGTGCCTTCATTTTCTTTAAATTCTAGGAAGTCTTTAATTTCTTTCTTTATTTCATCCTTGACCAAGTTATCATTGAGTAGAGCATTGTTCATCTTCCATGTGCATGTGGGATTGTTGTTGTTGTTGTTGCCATTGAAGACCAGCCTTAATCAGTAGTGATCTGATAGGAGGCGTGGGGTTATTTCAATCTTCTTATATCTGTTGAGGTTTGTTTTGTGAATGATTATATGTTCAGTTTTGGAGAAGGTACTATGAGGTGTTTGGAAGAAGGTATATTCTTTTGATTTAGGGTGAAATGTTCCATAGATATCTGTTAAATCCATTTGGTCCATAACTTCTGTTAGTTTCACTGTGTCTCTGTTTAGTTTGTGTTTCCAAGATCTGTCCATTGATGAGAGCAGGGTGTTGAAGTCTCCCACTACTATTGTGTGAGGTGCAATGTGTGCTTTGAGCTTTAGTAAAGTTTCTTTTATGAATATGGGTGCCCTTGCATTTGCAGCATAGATGTTCAGAATTGAGAGTTCTTCTTGCTAGATTTTTCATTTGATGAAGATTAAGTGTCCTTCCTTATCTTTTTGATGACTTTTGGTTGAAAACTGATTTTATCCGATATTAGAATGGCTAATCCAGACTGTTTCTTGGGACCATTTATGTGGAAAATTGTTTTCTAGCCATTTACTCTGAGGTAATGTTTGTGTTTAACCCTGAGGTGTGTTTCCTGTATGCAGCAAAATGCTCGGTCCTGTTTATGTATCCAGTCTCTTAGTCTATGTCTTTTTATTGGGGAATTGAGTCCATTAATGTTAAGAGATCTTAAGGAATAGTGATTGTTGCTTGCTGTTATTTTCTTTTCTTTTTTTTTTTTTTCTTAATTTTAAAATCTCTTTATTCAATGTTAACTTTTTTTAATTTTTTGAGAATTTTATATATGAGTATTTTTTTTGATACTTTATTTACTTTTCCAATGTTTCCCCTTTTCTGGGTCTCCTCTTTGGAAACCCCCTATCCTCTCCCCATCCCCGCCTCTATGAGGGAATTCCACATCCCACCCACCCGCCCACCCATCCCCATATTCCCACCTTGACATTCCCCTTTACTGGGGCCTCTAA
>CM052707.1:6568308-6634387 GCA_028551405.1 Uromys caudimaculatus | reverse complement strand
CCAAGACTTTTATCATGAAAGGATGTTGAATTTTATCAAATGCTTTTTCAGCATCTAAGGAGATGACCATGTGGTTTTTTTCTTTGAGTTTGTTTATATAGTGGATTACATTGATGGATATCCGGGTATTGAACCATCCCTGCATCCCTGGGATGAAGCCTACTTGATCATGATGAATGATCGTTTTGATGTGTTCTTGGATTCGGTTTGCGAGAATTTTATTCAGTATTTTTGCATCGATATTCATAAGGGAAATTGGCCTGAAGTTTTCTTTCTTTGTTGGGTCTTTGTGAGGTTTTGGTATTAGTGTGATTGTGGCCTCATAGAAGGAGTTGGGTAGTGTTCCTTCTGTTTCTATTTTGTAGAATAGATTGAAGAGTATTGGTATTAGGTCTTCTTTGAAGGTCTGATAGAATTCTGCAGTGACCCCATCTGGACCTGGGCTTTTTTTGGTTGGGAGACTTTTATGACTGCCTCTATAGAAACAAAAAGAACTATACAAAGAATCAACAAAATCAGGAGTTGGTTCTTCGAGAAAATCAACAAGATAGTTAAACCTCTAGCCAGGCTAACCAGAGGGCACAGAGACATAATCCAAATTAACAAAATTAGAAATGAAAAGGGAGACATAACAACAGATTCTGAGGAAATTCAAAAAATCATCAGGTCCTACTACAAAGGCCTATACTCAACAAAACTGCAAAATCTGGAGGTAATGGACAATTTCCTAGACAGATATTAAATACCAAAGCTAAGTCAGGATCAGATAAACCATCTAAACAGTCCCATAATGCCTGCAAATTTCATTAAGTCATTGTTTTTAATAGCTGAGTAGTACTCCATTGTGTAGATGTAGCATATTTTCTGTATCCATTCCTCTGATGAGGGACATCTGAGTTGTTCCCAGCTTCTGGCCATTATAAATATGGCTGCTATGAACATAGTGGAGCATGTGTCTTTATTACATGTTGGAGCATCTTCTGGGTATATGCCCAGGAGAGGTATAGCTGGGTCCTCAGGTAGTATTATGTCCATTTTTCTGAGGGTTCACCAAACTGATTTCCAGAGTGGTTGTACCAGCTTGCAGTCCCACCAACAGTGGAAGAGTGTTCCTCTTTCTCCACATCCTTGCCAGCATCTGCTGTCACCTGAGTTTTTGATCTTAGCCATTCTGACTTTTGTGAGATGGAATCTCAGACTTGTTTTGATTTGCATTTTCCTCATGACTAGGGATGTAGAGCATTTCTTTAGGTGCTTCTCAGCCCTGCGAATTTCCTCAGTTGAGAATTCTCTGTTTAGCTCGGTTCCCCATTTTTTGATGGAATTATTTGGGTTTTTGGAGTCTAACTTCTTGAGTTCTTTGTATATATTGGATATTAGCCCTCTATCAGACATAGGATTGGTTAAGATCTTTTCCCAATCTGTTGGTTGCCGTTTTGTCTTATTGACAGTGTCCTTTGCCTTACAGAAGCTTTGACATTTCATGAGGTCCCATTTGTTGATTCTTGATCTTAGAGCATAAGCCACTGGTGTTCTGTTCAGGAACTTTTTCCCCGTACCCAGGTGTTCGAGAGTTTTCCCCACTTTCTCTTCTATTAGATTCAGTGTAACTGGTTTTATGTCGAGGTCCTTGATCTACTTGGACTTGAGCTTTGTACAAGGACATAGGAATGGATCAATTTACATTCTTCTACATGTAGACTGCCAGTTGAACCAGCACCATTTGTTGAAAATGCTGTCTTTTTTCTCTTGCTGTTATTTTCAATGTTATTTTTATGCTTGTGTGGCTATCTTCTTTTGATTTTGTTGAAAGATTACATTCTTGCTTTTTCTAGGGTGTAGTTTGCCTCCTTGAGTTGAGGTTTACCATCTATTATCCTTTGTAGGGCTGGGTTTGTTGAAATATATTGTATAAATTTGGTTTTGTCATAGAATATCTTGTTTTCACCATCTATGGTAATTTAGAGTTTTTCTGGGTATAGCAGCCTGGGCTGGCATTTGTGTTCTCTTAGGGTCCGTATGAGATCTGCCCAGGATCTTCTAGCTTTCATAGTCTCTGGTGAGAAGTCTGTTGTAATTCTGATAAGTCTGCCTTTATGTGTTACTTGACCTTTTTCCCTTACTGCTTTTAATATTCTTTTCTCGTTTTGTGCATTTGGTGTTTTGACTATAATGTGACAGAAGGAATTTCTTTTCAGGTCCAATCTATTTGGAGTTTGGTAGGTTTCTTGAATGTTTATGTTCATCTCTTTCTTTAGATTAGGGAAGTTTCCTTCTATAATTTTGTTGAAGATATTTACTGGTCCTTTATGTTGGGAATCTTCACTCTCTCCTATACCTATTATCCTTATTGTTGGTCATCTCATTGTGTCCTGGAGTTCCTGAATGTTTTTGGTTTATGAGCTTTTTGCATTTTGCATTTTCTTTGACTGTTTTGTCAATGTTTTCTATGGTATCTTCTGCATCTGAGATTCTCTCTTCTATCTGTTGTATTCTGTTGGTGATGCTTGCATCTATAAATCTTGATACTTTTCCTAGGTTTTCTATCTCCAGGGTTGTCTCCCTTTGTGATTTCTTTATTGTTTGTATTTTCATTTTTAGATCCTAGATGGTTTTGTTCATTTTCTTCACCTGTTTGATGGTGTTTTCCTGTAATTCTTTAAGGGATTTTTGTGTTTCTTCTTTAAGGGCTTTTAGCTGTTTACCTGTGTTCTCTTGTATTTCTTTAAGGGAGTTACTTATTTCCTTCTTAATATCTTCTATCATCATCATGAGATGTGATTTTAAATCTGAGACTTGCTTTTCTGGTTTGTTGGGGTATCCAGGGCTCACTGTGTTTGGGAGAACTGGGTGCCGATGACGCCAAGTTGCCTTGGTTTTCATTCCTTATGTTCTTATCCTTCCCTTTTGCCATCTAGTTATCTGTGGTGTTAGCTAGTCTTCCTCTCTCTGACTGTGACTTGTCTTTCCTGCAAGCCTCTGCATCAGTACTCCTTGGAGACCAGTTCTCTCTAAGAAGAATTTGAGTTTGGAGAGCTTTGGTACAGGGTGCGCTCTAGGGTACAGACAGAAACCAGAAGGATCCTGTCCCCAGCTGTTCCTTGGTTCCTGTGTCCTGATGACTCTGTAAATGTCCCTCTTGATACAGGAATTTTAGCAGAAGTGGTGGTCTTGCCTGTGCTCGAAGGTGTGTTGGCACTCCTGGGAGACCAGCTTTCTCCTGCATTATTTGAGTTTGGAGTCCTGTGTCACAGGATCAGCTCCCCAGCTGCAGAATGAAACCTGAAGACTACTCCTCAGTCCTTGTGTCCTGAGGGTTCTGGGTGGGTCCCTCTGCTCAGAGGTGCTGGTCTTGCCCCTACTCACAGGCTTGTCCACACTTCTGGGAGGCTAGACCTCTCCTAGTGTTATTTGGCTATGGAGCCCTGTGACACAGGCTGAGGGCTCCAGCCACAGATGGAAATAGGGAGGCTCCTGTACCTGGCTGCTTCTCAGTCCCTGGGTCCTGCGGGTTCTAGGCAGGTCCCTTTGGGCAGAAGTGCTGGCTTACCCTGCTCACAGGCTTGTTCACACTCCTGGGAGCCTAGCTTTTTCCCTGTGCTTTTTTTGGGTATGGAGCCATGTGGCACAGGCCACAGGCATAAACTGGAAGGTTCCTGTCCCTGGCTGCTCCTTGCTCCCTGGGTCCTGAGGGTTCTGAGCAGGCCCTGCTGAGCAGTGGTGCTCATCTTACCACCACTCTGGCTTGTCCACACTCCTGGGAGGCTAGCTTCCTCCTGGTGCTATTTGGCTATGGAGTCCTGTGACACAGGCTAAAGTCTCCAGCCACAGATGGCTGCCTAAAGCATTTTTGTGTGTCCCTTTACCCATTTAATAAGTTTGCTTGTGTCCTCCATGCTGTTCCAACAGAAACTAGACAAAGAAGCTTCCAAGGATATACCAGACTCACTCACATGGAGATCACAAATTGGATGGCACCTGTACCTTCTTTAGCCTGCTTAGAATTCTAGACTGGGTAATTGGAACAAGACATCAATTTTGAGTCTGGAAAATTCAAGATCAGAACACAACTATTTTCTCTCTTTTTTATGTTTCTCTTACATAATGGAAAGGGAGAGATGGAGATAGAGAGATAGGGTAGGTATAGGAGAGAGAGAGAGAGAGAGAGAGAGAGAGAGAGAGAGAGAGAGAAATGGCATACTGGTCACCTCCTCTTTTCATAAAACACCAGCTTCATCTTTCAACTTTAGTTCCTTCCCCAAAGTCTATCTTCAAGCATCACTACTCTGGGACCTAGGGACTAAGACTGCAACCTATACATTTGGCTGGAAGAGAGGAATTCAAAGAACCGATTTATAAACAGAAATCCACATGCCTTTACCTCCTGAGTGCTGGGATTAAAGGTGTTTGTCACCACCACTCAACTCAGCTTAGTTTCTTCAATTGATAGGACAGAAGATTGAAAGACTAGGTATGGAGAATGGGCTGCTAGTACGTGCAAGCCAGAGGATAGTTTCATGCTAGGCAAGGTAGAGAAATAAAATGGTCAAGCTTTTGACGGACTGCCAAGATGTGCAATCTGTGTACAAATGTCAAGGATAAAGAAAGCATTCTGGGCAGGGCAATGGTGGTGCACGCCTTTAATCCCAGCACTTGGGAGGCAGAGTCAGGAGGATTTCTGAGTTTGAGGCCAGCCTGGTCTACAGAGTGAGTTCCAGGATAGCCAGGGCTACACAAAGAAACCCTGTCTCAAAAACAAAAAAACAGAAAAAGAAAGTATTCCGATGATGGTGCCAGAGTCTTATTTATAACATATTTTGTCCTGGTTGCTGTCTGGGAGTGTTCTGCCTCTCACCTCCTTACCAACTCCTTGTGCCATGTAATAGAATAATTAATGACTCGTCTGAGTGGATGTCTAAAGAGAGAATTCTAAGGAGCCTGGGATATAAGCGAAGAACTGATTGACTGAATACAACTACCTTACAGAGATGAGTGGGAAGTTGTACTTTATTCCTGCCTGACTTCCTCCCTCTAATCTCTCCCACTATGTTCTATCTACAGGGATAGCAATGACATCTCTGGGGAAAGATTGGAGTTAGTTCAAAGCCTCCAAAAGTTGAGTACATGAAAAGAAGCTCAGATGTGTTAAATAGTATAGGGCCTCCCCTCTTCTTATTTCACTGATGAGGAGATGGAGCATTCCACTCTTCCAAAAAAGAATGCTTCTCCCTTCTCCAAAGCCTTCCTACAGTTATCCAACTAGAATATATGTTCTGTTTCTCTGAAATGGCTGAGCATTTGCAGGGTTCATTTAAATAAATATAAAGAGTACTGTCAAGTTCAAGGACACATAGCTTCTCAGAACTGGAGATAAATTTAGAATCGACCCAGTACAACTCCCTGCCTCAAGTACCTACTGTGTGTCACACACTGAAAAGAGATTTAAAAAAGAGTCCAAGAAACTCACTCTTGAGCTCATAGTGGTTATCCCACCTTGGTGTGTAAAAACAAATGAGATCGAAGCCAGAAGACCCCTTGCTGGGGCAAGTTTGCTTCCTGACAAGGTTTTTTCATATGAGTACAAGCCTCTCACTCCCTCCCTTCCCTGAACTGCTGGCATCTTGAGCCTGGGCACCATAGTATCCCAAAGAGTAAAAAAAAAAAAAATAGTTTCTATTTATAATACTCAGGTTATTGTAGTGAGAGCTAGACAGATAAGGGCCACATTCAGACCCATAGCATGCAGGTCTGGAGCATCTGCTGTCTGCTAAGGAGTGCTCTGCATTTTCAATTGGTATTTCAGTTTGTCCCTGTGAAGAAGAGAAGATAAGCTCCTTATTCCTAAGTCTTGACCTAAGTGAGAACAGAGTCATTGCAGGCTTGTCTAGGAGGACACATCACCCATTCCGTTAGTATCAGAGGTCATATACAGATCTAGGTTCAGTTGACTTCCTAAGCCTTTGCATTGAACCTCTGGAAACATAGTACAAGGAGGCTCAATTTCCAGATGAAACAAGGACCAGGCACACCCTAATTCAGTGAGCTCAATGTACGTAGGTCTGTTCTTCACTTACTATGAGTCTCCAGGAGCATGGGATGGCCTGTTTTAGTTACCACCATTCTAGCATGTGGACACATTTAACTTAAGAATACTCAGTGTTGTGTGACCATTTGAAAAACAACAACAACCAAAAAACAACAACAAAACAACACCCCCCCCAAAAAAACAACTGAACAGCACCACCTGGAAGAGTAAATAAAATGTTCTGCTTTTTTGTCTTTTCTTCTTCCATAGAACTTCCTTCTCTGCCTTCTGCCTTTCCTCACTTTGAAATATATATATTTCTTAATCTTTATATACCATTTTACTTTAGGTAAATTGAGTTTTAAACTTGATATTATATCTTTCCAAGCTCCTTTTACAGTTATCATCTCATAATTATCCTTTAAAACCCAACTTAAGAGCTCCATCCTCTGAGAAGTGTCTATTTCATCATGGAATATATTCTTTGCTCCATTTTCCTTCAGGACTTGTTACTCACAGCTCTGTTCTGGTACTTATCTGCCTGAAGTCTTTGCATAACCAGGGGCAAATCTTTCTGCTTCTTCAAAGTTCAAAGTGACCAGAAGGTAGAGTACAACTTCTTGTCTCCATGCCATGTTTCACAGAGTTACTGGCAGTGAGCAGTACTGAAGAAGTAAATGAATGAATAACCCACTTGTGCGTAACTATTCATTAATATCACCATTTTGAATAAGTAGTATTCAGACCTTCAATCACTATTTCTTAAGTGTCTCGATATCACAGGGTACATTCTAAGACCATCAGAACTAAAGTGTTGGAAAGAGAAAAATACATAACAAACAGCTTTAGAAATAATGAAATAGCATATTTCAGAGAGAGATGAGAGTGGTAAAAAAAATAATACAAAAGAATATAAGAGAAAGTAGTTGAGTGGGAGGTTTTGTGAATAAGTGGTCAGATGGTCTCTTTGAGAAGGGGATAGGGGAGCAGAATCCAGAGTGACCTGTGGCTGTAGACAAACACCCTAGACTCAGTAAATTATTACGAGTAGAGATGTATTGCTCACAATTCTGAGGCTGGAAAGTTCAAAATCAAGGTACCTTTCATCTATTATACAATGGAGACATTCCCTCTGCTTTGCTAATGGTACCTTCTGGCTGTAATGTCCTGTGTCTCTTTTATAAGACACTAGTACCAATACTGCATGTGGAGCCATCATGACTTATGTCATGAAGACTTCACCTCTTGAGAGGTTTGCACTGAGGGTTAAGTTTCAGCATATGAATCTGGGTTGCATGGACATCAAAATTCAAAACATAAATCAAGGTTTCACTGCATCTAGAGCATACGATCACTCCCAGATATATATTATGTGGGCCTTGCAGGCCATGACAAAGCTATCAGAATTTTTTAAACAGAATAGTGGCATGTATACTTTCTCTTTAAGAGAGTTCACTGTAGCCGAGGTTAAAGGAGTAAATTTTGAAACTACTATGGTAAGAACAGACAGGAAAAACAGTGGCAAGAGTAAACGCACTTGTCCAAGTGTAAGTTGATACTGGCAGGTCCAGGAGGTGCTATGGTGATTCTCGAGTGGAGGTGGGAGGAAGAAGGGATTTCAGAAGTGTTACCTGAAGGAAATACTGGAGTACTGGGTGTAGACAGTGACAACAAGCAGGAAACAACTGTGGTTATTGATTTCCCAGAGTTTCTGTGTAACACATTTCTTACTAGGAGCCCTGTAAAAAGGCCCTATGTCTGCTGCTCTCTTTCACATCCAGCAAGTGGATAAAACTATCCAGCACAACCCAGTTGCTCTCTTTCTACTCCCCAAGCCACCTTCACTCACCTTCTGCATCTTCCCTCTTCAAAAGCACCACTTGAGCCTGCAAGCCACTGTTATTGATTTCCTCAGCAAAGTACAATTTGAGGCAAACTTGTTTACATCTTTTAGAAACCATCATTTGCACCAGGTAAATACTACATGAGAGGTTGGGACTTCCAGCAAATGCAGTCCTCTCTCAGGGATGGTAGAGTATTACACTATCTGACAGTGCCAGTGATGTTAGGGGAGGGTGGGTGACAGTTTTCCCATAAAGCACTCATTGGAGGAATTTGGTCATGTGGATTGATGTGACCTGAATCAGTTCAACATACTTCTTTGAGTATGCTATATCTATTTTTATCTTATTTTTATGTGTGTTTGCCTGGAAGTATGTCTTTGTACCATGAACAAGCAGTCTCCACTTAGGACAGAAGAGGATATTGAATCTCTTGGAACTAGAGATACAGATTGTTGTGGGTGCTGGGAATTGAATCAAGGTCCCTGGAAGAACAGCCAGTGCTCTTAGGTACTGAGCTATTTCTCCACCAATTTAACTTTTTTTTTTTAATCTTATAATTATGGAACTGTTATGGAAGGTTGAGGTACTTGTTATTACCAAAGTCTGTTGCCAGTTAGCAGACTACTAAATTCTAGGCTGGGCTATGTGGTTGATTTCTTGCACTTTAATCTTCGTGGTGTGCTATGGTTGAATATATGAAAAGTGAGCCCTAATACAACAGTATTTGGGAGGTAGCCTAATGAGAGTTGCTGAAAGCAAACTAAATCAATTATGTGATTATGGTGTGAATGAGTTCAATATCTCAAGAGATAGTTATCTATAGAACAACGAATTCACTTTTACCATGGCCCCACTCCATCTTTCTCACACTTGATCTTTCTTTGTTCTTCCACTGAGAGAAACAGTATCCCTCTGGGTTCAAGAAACATCCAAGAAGTGGAACCTGGACCATGAGTGGCTGGCAACTCCATCTTGAACTTCCAACTCTCCAGAAGAATGAGAAACACACCTCTGTTCTTTTTAGATTACCCAGTCTCAGGTTTTCTGTTATAGTACAAACAGACTAATACATGTTTAAATTCATAGATGGAGAAGTAGCTATTCACTTTGAGCAACAAAATCTAAAGGTGGACATCTTAATTATTTGTCTGTTGCTATGATAAAATACATTAAGGAAAGCAACATAAGGGAGAAGGAGTTTATTTTGGTTTACAATTCCAAGTAGGAAAGACAGGTCTATTAGCAAAGAAGACAAAATGTCAGGAAAAAGAGGCTGTTTGGTCACAGTGAATCTGCCCTCCAGAGCATAACATGAACAGGAGGTAGGGGCAGAGCTATAAACCCTCAAGATCTACTCCTAAGTGACCTATTTTCTCCAGCAAGGCTCCACCTCCTAGAGGCCAAATGTTTAAACACCTGAGGCTATGCAAGGTATTTTACATTTCTACCACAATGATGAATAATACACCCACATACCTGTGACCCTTACTGTTTCCTCCCCACACTACTGTGTGGCTCACCAGATTATCCAATAAAATTTGCTCACATTGTGTATACAACACCTACTCATTTAGTCATTCAAACAAAATGTCTTATTGAGTGTCTCTAAATGTTCTAATTATATCTGTGAGCCAGGCAAAAACAAGGAGCCAGATCCTTTCTGATTGAGACATGCCAGTGAGGAAGGAAAGTTACATACCAATAACACAGCCAGAGAGCAGTGTCAGGAAGAAAGTGTAACTGATTTTTACAGAGCACCCCCAGGACAGGATCCAGTAAACCTTTACTATGAGAAACTAGACTGAACTCTTTTGTTTTGTGAGTCATTTGGCATCTTGCACAACAACACAACCTCCCAGACCTAGTGAGAAATCATCCATAGATGCCTATAAAAGAATGGGGATCAAGCATGGAGTTATGGAGAAGTGTCAGGCCCACAGAGTGTAGTCTGACAATTTCTTGCCCGGGTGAATATAGAAAGAATGCTAAATGAGAAGCACTAAAACCATGCCGATATTTAAGCTAACATCCTAATGCCGAGAAAGAGTATCTTATGGCCATTGAAGAGGAGGTGTTTTAGACAAATAAGAGTATGTACAAAACTTTAAGTCAGAATTGTTTCAGCATAGAAATAGCTATCTATGTAATTAAACATAGTCCAGAAGAAGAGAGGTAGGTGTCAGGTTGCTGTGTGTTTCAGAGCCTTTTACACCGTAGGTGATCATCATACATTTCAGGAGCTCTAAATTATTATTCAAATAAATTAGACTGCCCATAATATTTGTTCAAATCCATGTGAACAAATTCAAGTTATTCATGCCACAATAACCTTCTGCCTAGAAGCTGATTCATGAATTACATTTCAGCTTTGTCTTCCATGAAGGGCTCAACCATACCTAACCCCAGCCTCCAGAATGCAGCTTGAGGTCCCAGGCCTTGTAAAAGCAGATCCTCCCTGATGCAGGCTTAAGGAACTAAGAGATTCTTGCCTGTGGTCCCTAAAAGGGAGAGTTCTAGCATTCATGCCCAGCTGTTTACAGAATAACGTTTGTTATAGAGAGCATTAGGTATTTCACAAATTTCTCCCAAGTACACTCCCATATTCCAAAAGTTATATGAAATCTATGACCTGCTCTAGCCAAAGAATAGAAATCAGATCTAGTGTATGTCACCCATAGGTAAGAGTTGTAAGAACCACTGTTATAATCACCAAGTCTATCTTTCTGCCTCCACAAGTGTAAAAGTGGTTGTCCAGAGGGATCTACCTTATAACCATGTGGAACAGATGATAGTTGCTAAATAAAAGTAGCGCAGAATTGCATTGCATTGTATTGTGATTTCATGGTTATGATTGCTCTGTAACCCATTCTATCCTAATGCAAAAACTGTCACTGAAAATCAACTTGTTGTTAGACTATCTATATCATGTTGACCTAATAGTTAACAGGAGTAACATAGGGTACCCAGGTTGATATTACCAGATTATGTAGGTTCTATGAAGCTAATGATCTTTCTGTCTTGTTCTCTAACATAGCATAAAACGTCATAGTTTTAGGCTCTGTAGATATTTGTTGAATGAATGAATCAATCAATCAATATTAATTTTCAGAAATATAGGAATAAAGGAGATTTTAGGCAGAGGCAAGAACTTGACTTCACAAACTAAGGATCTTCATTTACCTAGATAACATGATTATCCCTGGGGTAAGAACAGAAGGAAAGGGATGATCTGGAGATAACTGGAGAAGTTACTTGGATGTGCTTTAAAGTGATTTGCATGCTACACTACGTGTAACTATTACTTTAGAGACCAAGCTACTGAAGGTCAAATACTCAGGATATGAAAAAATGTAAATTTGGAGCTAATGTGTTCAAAACATGAGAGGGAGCAGTAGAAGCCTGTGCAATTCTGTTTATCCTAAAGGCTTACCACTGTGAGCACTTAACACTGTTGCAATAGGCATGCATATTCTGAGGGTCACAACCCAGTTGTAAGAAGTCGGTTTTAAAACCCAGTGGATGAGACAATTGGGAGCCAATAAAAACTTCCACAAACAAAATACAAGATTAGAAGCCATCATCTACCCTCTTGAAACTCAATAACCAGACAACTGAAGATTTCTTCATGTGTTGACACAAACTAATTTGATAGAGAACACAGCTGAACTTATTAAGCATCTCTTTACAATTTTATCCCACTTCCTGTGGATATTCATACACAACACTCATCCATGTTTGAAATGATGGTGTTATCCCATGGTGTACTGATAGACCTACAGAATATTCTGCACATGGCTTCTTTTAAATTCAAAAGTTTCTTGGGCTTTCATAAACCTCAGATTTTATATGAAGGAATATAGACCTCTCCCATGAACAGGTTGAAGCTTTAGGAGGAACATTCTGCAAACAGTTCTAATACCGAATTGGAGAAATTAGAGGAAGAAGTGAGTGAAGAAACTGTGGACCAACTAGGAGTGAAAAATATTGAGCTCTGTAACAAACTGGAGACACTGGCACTGGAGGAGTTGGGGGATATTTCCCAGCTATTTCCATGCAAGTCAATTCCTCATTAAATGTGGAAGGCAAGAAAGGAAGGAATCCAGGATAAGCCTCATGCAGCTAACTCGGAAGAGTGGACAGATGGTAAGCCACCTCCCATGAAAGAGAATCAAGAACAATCAGAATTTAGGAAATCAATTCTAAACACTTGTTTCACTATATATATGCATGTGAGGTTCCTGTGAAAACATGGAGACGAAGTTGGAAATATGGGTTGGTGAGCCTAGACGGAAATCTAGTGAAGGGGTTACAAATTTGGAAGGTGTAGTGTAGTGTATAATGTTCTACCAAAAGATATGTCAAAGCCCTAGCCTAGTTGTCAGTCTGAATATAATCATGTTAAAAGAGAGTCTTTGAAGATATAATTATATTGAAGTCCTGACGGGCAAGTTGACTATGAAACAAGTGGATGTTAATTTCATAGGAAAAAGAAGGACACAGAAAAAAAGCCCAATGAAGAGATAAATTGAAGATACACTGATGCATTTATATGCCAGGAATTCTGAGGAATGCTAGAACCAAAGTCTGTGAGGAGAGTCATACTCTCCTTCAGAGTCTCCAGCTTGCAACCTCACCCATGATCAACTTGACTTTTGGATTTCTAAAAACCAGAAAGATGAAATAGTATATCATTGTTATTATAAGCCATTCAGCGGATAGCAGTTTGTTATGGCAATATAGGAGACTATCAGAATGCTTCAGCCATGAAGGGAATTCTCAGCAGAAAATATTGTTAATAAGGAGAGGGGGACTCACATGACACCAACATTGAGTAGAACATAAAGGACAGAGTAAGGATGGTCAGAGGGGTAAGATAAACACAGAGAATGGAGAGCTCAGAAAATCATGAGCTCCAGGCAGGAAGACATCCTCTGTGGTGTCAAGTTTTGCAGAGGTGGCACATAGAAAGGAGTCTGTAGCGAGAATATCAGATTCATAACAAGGTCAGTGGTGATTTTGAATAGAAGCAGTTTCAGGGATCTAAGGAATCACTAATGTAGAGAAAAAGTCAGTAGAATATTCTTTCAGAGAAGTTTGACTCACTAGTGACCAACTAGCTTCCTGGGAGCATCCTGAAGGCTGCCTTGGGAATGGTGGTAATAGGAAAGTGGCCATGTTTGTGGCTTGAATTGGCTTTGAATATATTGCAAAGATTTATAGGCTGGCAAGTTTAAGGATCTCTACTGTTTATTTGTAAGTGTTAGGGCAAAGTTATCCTAGTACTGGGCAAAGTTGTCAACATAAGAGAAATAAAGACAGTCAAATGTCCACCAGCAGTTGGAGTTGAGAACACATAGTATGTCTTTGTACAGAGCTGTTGCTGTAAAGCAGAGAGTGGTGGAGTTTTTGAGCCTCCTTTGCAGGTAGGTGAAGACATGATCTATTCACCCCAATGGAAGAAAGATAGAAAAGAGTGGAAGTAAGGAGGGGAATCCTGAGCCCTGGGGTATGGCAAGTGTGCATGCCATTTCCAGCTTTTCTCTCCTCAACATAAACTGAAAGCAGAGGAGCTGCAGTTCTTAGTGATGACAGAGCCACAGATACTGAAGGAGCCTGGGTTCCTGAATCACAGTGTTCTGAAAGTCTTCCACTAATAGGAACAAATCCATAATGGATTGCTAAATGAGTGAGAAACAGAGATGGTCTTAGTGAAATATAAGAGTTTGTTTGTTTGTTTGTTTCAGAAGCTAGTGTTACTCTAAGATAGCCTGAGTATTTTAGAGCCCAGATTTCAAACGACTAGGTTCCTGTAGAGGACAGGTATGGGTTCCATAGAGCTCAATTGCTGCTAGCTTGAGTCACAAGTAGCCAGCTGATTAGGAGCACTTAGCATCTGTTCCATTCTCATTGATGGCTTTTCATTCTTTCAGAATAATTATTTGAATTCCAAATACACCTGGACAGGACTCAGAGAAACAGCCATGTATGTGATGGATCTCTGCTTTCAACTTGTTTATATTCTTTCTTTTTCTTTTATTGGATTTTTTTAAATTTACATTTCGAATGTTATCCCCTTTGCAGGTCTCCCCTCCGGAAAACCCCTCTCCCATCCCCCTCTCCCTCTGCTTCTATGAAGGTACTCCCTCACCCACCCACCCACTCCTGCCTTCCAGCCCTGGCATTCCCCTACACTGGGGAATTGAACCCCCTCAGGCCCAAGGGCCACTCCTCCCTCTGATGGCCAACAAAGCCCTCCTCTGCCACATATGCACCGGAGCCATGGGTCCCTCCATGTGTACTCTTTGGTTGGTGGTCTAGTCCCGGAGCTTGGGGGGGGGGGGGGGCTGGCCGGTTGACATTGTTGCTCCCCCATGGAGCTGCATACCCCCTTAGCTTCTTCAGTCCCTTCTCCAACTCCTCCATCAGGGACCCTGTGATCAGTCCAATGGTTGACTGTGAGCATCTGCCTCTGTATTTGTCAGGCTCTGGCAGAGTCTCTCAGGAGACAGCTGTATCAGGCTTCATCAGCAAGCACTTCCAGGCATCCAAACTTGTTTATATTCTAATGTGGGCAGACAGACAGTAAGCAGATAAACAAATGGTTTTAGACTTCAATTCCAGGTAAGTATATGTGTGTGTTACACTATTAAGCACTAAATATAACAGAATAGTGGGATGAAAAGTGATGGGCAGAGTGTGGTGCAAGGGAAAAGATCTTGTCCAGGAAAACTACAATGGAGATTTTCCTGACGTTGCTAGACAAGCAAAGAAAAAGGTGGAATGAGGTTAACTGGAACGCTTGAGAAAAGGCCCCGAGGAACTGTGTGTCTGGTGTTTGGAGCGAACATTGTGACCACAACAGGAGGGGGACCATTTTAAGAGCAAAGGGAGAGAAATAATGTTAGCTATATCCTGGAGGATCATGGGAAGGAGTTTGAGCACCGCCCTAAGTAGGATGCCCCTGACCTGACCTAGCTTCCCATGTGAGAACTTTCCAGAGCACCTGCACCTTCCTTGGAGTCCTGCCACCTGTTGGCCTAGGACCTTGCCTTTTTGTCACCCCTTTACCTCACTCTGAGCTTCCTCTGGACACTTCCCAGACTGCATGGTATATTTGTCAAGGATACGTGAGGCAAAGAAAAATCGCTTTGCTTGTGGAGAAGTGAGTCCTCTACAGAGAAAATAAAGCTTGTGGGCTTAGCAGGGGAGAAGCAGCCCCCATAAGGCGCTGAGCACGATGTCTATATTTGAGCTGAAAATACGCAGGCGGGCGGGCGGGAACCCAAACAGAACTGCTTTTCCTTATGTGGTGGCAAGTGGGTAATTTTGCCTCCTGGGTTTGAGGAAGTTCCTCCTGCTATGAATCGGTGTGATCGCTCATACTAGAATGCTGTAGTGATACATGGGAGGGCTCGGGGCCTCCACAGATGGGAACACTTTTAACAGTCACGATAACTCACATTTGCAAACTACACTTCGTTCGCTCCATCTGTGTCGCCCCAGCCTAACATCAATCTAGGGGGACCAGCCAATTCTATTTTAAACATCAGGAAATTCTGGCCCAGAGAAATGAAATGAGGAGCCTAAGGCCACCATGACATGGCTACATTATTCTTTTGAAGGACAGTCTGAAAATGTCATTATTAATTCCCCTGTTTAAAATTGTCATAGGCACTTAAAATTGAAATCCTTTCTTGTGTCCTACAAGGTCTTACACCAGACGTTGGACAAATAGCCCAACTTTATAAAGACATTTTATTGGAGATCCACTTGTCTGTATAGCATGAATGTCTGCTTGTGCAAGACAAGGGGAGGACTGAGTAGTTGAGAGAGACCTGCATAGGCCACAAAGCTGAAAATACTTACCACCTGCCCTTTTCCAGAATAGGATTGTTAATATCAGGTGAGGTACCCTAACCTTTTCTTCTACTCTCTCTCCTGATCATTCTTTTCCAGATATTTTGGTTCCTCCCCAACACACACACACACACACACACACACACACACACACACACACGTACACGTACACGTACACGTACACGTACACGTACACAACACATTTGTTCACATCTCAGAACAAATGCTGACTCTCAGGGAGACATCCTGTAACCTCCTAGCTAACATAGCCCAAGTCTTAGCATAAATTCACTTCTTTTTAATTTTTGTATTTGTGGCAATATTACATTCTCAGCACTCTTATGTATATATGTATTTATTGTTGATGTATCTTACCACACTATTGCATCCATGGGAACAGGCGTCTGGACTTCATTGCTCAGTTTATACTGCTAGGAAAGTGGTTCTTGATAACTAGTGGCCTCTTCATAGTCAACTGCTAAGTGAATATGCAAATCAAAGAATTAATGAGAAAATCACAATCCATTCTGGTCATGGTCAGATCTTTTAACCTTGCTATTACTGACTTCTGGAAATGGAAATTGTTGTGGGGGTGTCCTGTGTATTATAGTTTTTAGAGCACCATTCTTGGCCTGCTAGATGTCAATAGCTTATCAGCTGTGCCATCTGGATTGTGACAAGCAAAACTGTTTTCACACTTTAGAAAATACCCCCTTTGTGGGAGGATGTGCCCCAGTTGAGAAACACTGGATTATATGGTTTTATCCTGGTGGAAGGGGCTTGAGAGATGACTTACTGAGTGTTAGGCTTGAAACCTGAGTTTAGATCCTTAGCAGTAACAGAAAAAAACAGATGAAAACCTACACATCTATAACTGCAGCACTGGGGCCTTGGAGACACACTGCGCTTAGGGCCGGCCAGTCTACAGGAGATGATAAGCCCCAGGTTCAGAAAGAGACCCTGTTTCAGAACATAAGATAAGAGAGATAGATGGCATTTAATGACAATTTCTGACCTCTATATGCATTCCTGAGCTAGTAAGCATCCTTACACACACACACACACACACACACACACACACACACACACACAGCCATTGGGCCTTAAAACTTAATATCAAGCTTTTACCCAGGATCATAGTCATTTCAAATTTCTAATTAATTGAGTTTGTACCTTTGAGTAACCTCAAGTTTAAGGCCAGTTCCTTGGTAGGATGATGTAATTGCTCCTTTAAGGAAACATCCATACTGTTCTGGAAATACAAAGTCCCAAGTTAGAAACCACCTAATCACTTTCTTCTTCTTCTTCTTTTTTATTGGTTATTTTATTTATTTACAGCTCAAATGTTATCTCCATTCCGGTTTACCCTCCACAAACCCCCCATCCCATCCCCCTAATCATTTTCAGTGGGGGATGATTAGCAACGAGGAGCCAGAATGAGTAAAGCAACATGTTATTGCTACTTTCTGCACAGACATAAAGTACAAGGGCTGGAGACACTGTAAACAAAGAGGCCTGGGGATCTCTGAGGCATTTGGCCATTTGCAGGGATCAGAAACATTAATGTGAGTTGTTTGGTTAAGTCTCTTTCCATGACAAAAAGAAAACTGGATGGAGCAAAGATGAAGCAAATGCATTGACTGGCAAGGGCTACATAATCTCTGGGGTAAGCATATGAAGGCAGGATGTGGAAGTCACTTAGTGGTCTTGATTTTTTACAAGGAAAGTGCTGAGTGCAGGGAGCCTGTTGTTGCTGCTGGCTGGCTCCTGCACTGCTCTGCTGGAGAAGCTGGGCAGTGGATTCTGCTTGCTTCCTGGGGATGGATTCTATTTTCATAGCTCTCTCTTCTCCATGGGGTATAGCTTAATGTGCCACCCAGCAGATGCAGCCACATTTCAGAGAAGGATGATTTTTATCATCCTTTATGATCCATAGGGAGAGACTGGTAAGGACAGGCCATCCTGATCATAAGGAGCTTTTCCTGATGACAGTGGGTACGGGGTGGGCAGAATCTGGGTAGCATAGCCATTTCTGAGACCCATGCCCATGAGAAGTAAGTAAATGTTTCTCAGGCTCACTCCTCATAGTCCCTTTCCTCACTGCCACCCTCCAAGGACTAAGCCTGCTTTCATTCCTCATTAATTACTAGGACTTCCTCCATTTCTCACCTGTACCTACTACTAAAGCTAGGTTTAGATTAAGACGCACCACTACCTCTCAACTTCCACTGAAGAAAAGAAACAAATCCTTCCTAGGGCTTTAGGGCCAAAAAATAGACAGGATGAGCGAAAATAGTGAAGAGAGGAAAATG
This sequence comes from Uromys caudimaculatus, assembly GCA_028551405.1. NCBI lineage: Eukaryota > Metazoa > Chordata > Mammalia > Rodentia > Muridae > Uromys > Uromys caudimaculatus. The sequence continues at coordinate 6,616,349 of CM052707.1, read as the reverse complement.
AATATAGTGGAATCAGTTGTTTCCAGTCATCCTGTATTCTCCCTCCCTTTTGATTACAATACTTATACCACAGGGATATCTTGAAACAGTTCCTGGAATATGAGTTATCCTAGCTTCTACCATGGCAGACTCATGGAATACCCAAAGCACGGCCTTTGCCAATGATTGTGTCTCTTCCTTCTTCTCATGACTACAGGTCCAAAACTTATAGGTGACCCACACCAATCCTGCCATCATTAGTCAGGGATACCTTTGTTAATCATTGTGTCTCTTCCTTCTTCTCATAATTACAGGTTCAAAACTTACAGGGATTTAGGATGAAGGATTTGGGATACGGTATGCTACAGCTACTTGGACTGAAGAGAGGAGAAGATGAAATCACTTCTGCCACTGCCAGCAGATCCAACAAGGAAAACAGAACCATCAGATGACAGTGTGGCCACCTCACGGTGACTGTGGAGTCTTGATGTACCACCATACCTGAAGTCAGGCCTGCTGTTAGGTGTGTTCATAATGTGAGAATTAAATAATGTCAGACAGTTTCTTTTTTAAATTTTTTCTCAAGCAACAACAAGATCTTATGTTTTAACTGAAAAAGATCTCAGAGTCTCATAAATTTCTCAAAGACAAAGTGCATGGTCCTTATTTTCTTTTGTTATCTAGGACTCATAAGTCCCTTTGTCAGACACTAGATAAACAATTGTACCTGATAGTTTTCCTTTTATAATTACAATGATGAGAGCTAATAAGTATATATGTATTAAAGACCCAAATATATCCAAGTTGTCACACTTCACTCTTTTATAGGATGTTTTATACATTTAATTCTTGTTATAAAGATATATAATAATTTTGTCTCAGATTTAAAGATGAGTTGCTGAGATTCAGATAGTAAAGTAATTGCTGCAACTCATACAGCTGAAAAATGTCAGAATGAGCATTCAAACTCTGTTTTCCTTCCTGGGCAGAGAAGCCTTTCTTACAGTGAAGTTTGGAGCTACAATTAGGGAGAGCAATATTCATATTCAGCTTGGCCACTCAGTACAACTGCAGGCAAATTATTTTATGTGATTTTTTCCAGCCCTAGTATATTCATTGATGAAATGTAGTTGATGTCATAAGAAGAAAATATTCCAGGCAATGATCTTAGATTGGGCTTGTGAGGTGTGTTCAAATACTGAGAGGATGTAGTGACCTAATGCAAGCTACATAATAGGTGAGAAGAGGAGTGGCACTGGGACAGATGGTAAGCATTGGTAGACTGGGGACAGAGAGCCAGCACAACTTCCTCCTCAGAGGGCTAAGCTCCCTTAAATTGATAGCATAGAAACTGAGAATGACTTTTAACTGGTTTGAGTTGAGCTTCTGAGTGGTTTACACTGACATCTGTTGAGAATGAGGTGTCCGAGAGAATGACAGAGTTGGAAGATAAAACTCATAACTGCACATGTTATACTTCAAAAATATAACAAGGCCAGGTGCTGAGCTGGACATGTAAGATAGACTGCTGGCCAGGGCAGTATGAAGCAAAGGAAGTCAGGATTAGAAATATGAAGTTTGGCATTAATCACTGAATACAATGGTTGGCAAGGCTTGGGATGGGTAAGGTAACTCAAGACAAAAATGGAGAAAAGAAAAGAAACTAGACAAGTAGCTTGGAGTGGGCCTGGAGCAGTCAGCTATTTTAAAATCAAGCAGAGGATCGGAAATCATCCAAGTACAATGACAGAACTCAGAAGAGTCAGATGAGAAGAGCATGGTGTTGTGAAACCAAGAGAAGCTGGAACCTAAATAATGACTTTGCAAAGCCTGTCAATCGCCCCTCTAAAAAGACATTAGAATGGTTACATCAGCACTTCAAAGAAAGTATGACACTGATGAAAAGATGCCAAGTAGCTAACTATATGGCAATCAATAAATATAATAGCCACAGGATAATTTGGTTTATCACAGATCATGGCTGAATTCATTTTGGAAGCTTACTCTGGGAACCCTCAATCCCTAGAACACGATGCAAAACCACCAATACTTTACATCATACTCTAGTCATTACACAAAACTGGAAGTACTGTTTATCCTCAGCACTGTACAGGAAACATGCCACAAGGTCTTACTGAGAAATGTGTAGAAAAAAAAAGTATGTACATCATAGATAGATTTGTTTTGTCTTCTAAATGCTTTGGTGACTAAATTTCTCTATAATTCATTGGTATTCTATGGTTTATTTCATGTATTTGAGAAGGTGGTAACAGGCTCTACCAGGATGTTTAGAGAAAAGAAATTAAGAAATAAGTTCTTAATAGAAGATGGGGGTTTAGAGAGGTGGTTATGTGGTTAAGAGCACTTGTTGTTCTTGCAGAGGAGCCAGATTCCAACACCCATATCACAACTCACAAGTGTAATCAAGATCTAGGAGATCCAACTTTCTCTTCTGGCCTTCCTGAACAACAAGCACATGCAGAGTACACACACATATGCATATAAAGAATCACACATGTAAAAAATAAAAGTTTAAAAATTTGAAGAAGATGATGTCATCAGAAACAAACTCAAGGATCATGAAAATACCACACAGGAAAACAGAGTTAAAGGAAAACTGTTGCTCAAGAATCATATTCAGCATCCTAACAGTATCTCTTCCTACCCAGAAGGGAGAAAGAAGTAAGTGTCAAGCCAGCAAGATGATTTAACAAGTGATGTTTCTTGCCACCACGCCTGCTAACCTGAGTTCAGGTCCCAAGACCCACATTGTAGGAAAGGGTCAACCCTCTAAGTTTTCCTCTGGTCCCCACATTTGTGGCATGGCACACTTGTACATACACATACAAAATGTTATTAAATGTTAATTAATTAACATTTAATGTTAATTAAATAAACAAATACTTAAAAGAAGAAACTTTTCTTTGTGGTGGGGCTGAGTTAAGGGAAAGAACAGCAGCAATTTCATAGCATAAACTAGAAAGACAGTGAATCCAGAGGAAGATTATTCTTGATCTCAGATATAAAGAAGGCAGATTTAGCCAACAAAGCTACAACATAACTATTCAGTTGACTTTAAGTAAATAAAATATATTTTAGTATAAATGCATATCACACACCTACTCCAAAATGACAAAGACAATTTTTGAGTAATCATTTCCTAAATTCTGTGTGGGACATGTTTACACTCTAAATTCATATTTTCTACTTTGGAGAAATTAAACTTTAGTTTTGTGCTGTGCTTCATCTGACAACTTTATAAATATACCTTGTCTCCTATATCTGAACATTTTCATAGTGTCTTTCCCCATTGCCTTGGCCAATGATATGTAAGAAAGAGCACAGGCAGAAACTTGACAAGAGCTTGTGCCCCAGTAAAGCTGCTAGGTCTACATGAAGATCCTTGGTTTAGTCTCTATGAGTATCAAAGACACTATGGAAAGAGAACAGAACCCTTGAAAAGTCCTGGTGAGCCCTGTAAAGCCACCTTAATAGTCAGTGCATGGAAATGTAAAATAGAAAGTAAGTCACTGTTGTTTTAAGCCAGTTGTTCTCCACCTCTGAGTCGCAACCCCTTGAAAACCATTGAAACATATAGATTATGATTCATAACAATAGCAAAACTACAGTTATGAAGTAATAACAAAAGTGATGTTATGGTTGGAGGTCACCACAACATGAGGAACTGTATTAAAAGGTCACAGCATTAGGAAGGTTGAGAACCACTGTTTAAGCCGTCTCTACTGCCACCATTCCTGCTGAGGCTCTTGCACTTCTTACAGAATGCATGGCTTACTGCAATGTCCCATGTGGTTATCCTAATGCTCTCATTTTTCTTTAGATGGCAGTCAAAATAATCTTTCATTAGCACATATTGTCTTTGTGCTTAAAAAAAAAAAAACTCAACCAAGTTTTAAGAGTATTTTTTTGTGTAGCAATTGATGCATGCATACTATGCTCTACCTCGCCTGTTATTCATTTAATGAAGAGTTCTGTAGCACATACTATGTGCACGCCCTGAAATAATAGCTGAGGTATAATCTCCAGAGCTCTGTAATCCACCTACATTTGAATAATCAAGGCCAGTTGCTAAAAATCCATTATTCAGAGAGCATCCTGCTTCTGTCCATGTGAAAACCTTAGGGGGCCCGCAAAACAAGCTTGGAACCCTGACCAACAACCCAACCTACTCGGATCTGCCCACCATGCCAGCTGGTATGCTTGGGACAGGCTGCAGAGGTGAGTGGCCGGACAGCAAGTAGTCTTCTGAGCCCCATTGTCGAGATCTGCCCTTGTTCCTTACTTCAGAGGAGCCTTGCAGGACCACGAGAGCATCCTGCCTCCTTCTGGAAATCTTTCGGGACCCCAAAACTAATCAGCTTAAAACCCTGCCCAACCACCCATTCTAGTCAGATCTGTCTGCCATCCCAGCTGGGACTGACTGGGACAGACTGGGACACAACTTGCAGAATAGGATCCACTTGTAACACAGCCTGCAGAGTGGGGTCTACCTGAGGCACAGCCAACAGAGTAGGATATCCTGGCCTCCACTGTTTGGCCTATGGCTCCCCCCACCTTCCTGAGAAGTCCTGCTGCCATCAGGATCATCCAACCACCACCAGAGAAAAACAGATACCTAAAGGACAGTGTAAGAACACAATCAACTTACATACAACTAACAATTAGTCTGAGGTCAGGGACCACTATGGAAGAGTTAGAGAAAGGATGAAAGGAGCTGAAGGGGATGGCAACCCTATAGGAAGAACAACAGTATCAACTAACCCAGATGTCTTGGAGCTCCCAGAGACTAAACCACCAACCGAAGAGCATGCATGGCCTGGTCCATGGCCCCTGGCACATATGTAACAGAGGACTGCCTTGTCTGGTCTCAGTGGAAAAGGATGCACCTAATTCTATAGAGACTTGATGCCCCAGAGAACGGGGATGTGGGATGGGGAGTGACATGGAGTGGGGTTGGGTGAGGGAGGGTGGGAGTAAGGGGTGGGAGGAGCACCCTCTCAGAGGCAAGGGGATGGTGAGGGGGTGAAGAACTCTTAGAGAGGGGACCAGTAAAGGGGGCAATAAATTGAGATTCATCCCATGGGCAAGAACCAATCTCTGACACTATTAATGATACTCCATTATGCTTTTAGACAGGAACCTAGCACAACTGTCCTCTGAGAGGTTCCACCCAACAGCCAGTGGAAAATAATGCAGAGAGAGCTCTGAGAGTCTTATGGAAAAGTTAGGAGAAAGACTGAGGGACCCAAAGAGGATAGGGACTCCACAGGAAGAAAAGCAGAGTCAGCTAACCTGGACCCTTGGAGGCTCCCAGATACTGAATCACCAACCAAAGTTCTAGCATGGACTGGACCTATGCCCCCTGCACATACATAACAGATGAGCAGCTTGGTCTTCATGTGGGTCCTCCAAACAGCTGGAACAGGGGCTGTCCCTGAGCCTGTGGATCCCACACCCCTAAACGGACAGCCTTGTCTGACCTCAGAGGGAGAGGATGTGCCTAGTCCTGCAGCAACTTGATGTACAGGGGTGTGGGGTTGGGATGGAGGGTGTGGGGGGGATTGAAAACCAGAAGGGAGCTTCCCCTTCTAAGGGGAATAGGGCTAGGACTTAGGTGAGGGGGTACTGGGAAGAGAGGAAGGGCTGATATTGGTTTGTAAAGTGAATAAATAAATAATTTAATTTAAAGAATCCATAATCATGGACAAGTCCAATAGAGTGAGATCTTTTGGTGATAGGTCAGTAATTTGCATTTTAAACAAATCTTTTAGATATTTTATTCTTTCTAGGATTTGAGGATTATTATATAAAATAGGCTAAGCCCAGAGATACTTCAGAACCTATAAACTATGCAAGCTAGAAAAGGAGATTGAGGAGTTCACTTGGAAAGCTGGTAGAGCGACTGCACACTGACTCAAAGTAGAAGGTTGAACAGGGAAGCTGACTTTCAGGGTCTGGGCCTCAGCTCATAATAGCCACCGTGTATTGAATATTTACTATTTGTAAGGAAATAAGGTAGACTTTAAACATGCAGACTTAAAAATCGCCAGGCAGTGGTGGCGCACGCCTTTAATCCCAGCACCTGGGAGGCAGAGGCAGGTGGATTTCTGAGTTCGAGGCCAGCCTGGTCTACAGAGTGAGTTCTAGGACAGCCAGGGCTACACAGAGAAACCCTGTCTTGAAAAACCAAAAAAAAAAAAAAAATCTTCACAATGAACCTTTAACGTAGGCACAATAATCACATTTTTTTAGTGGAGAAAGGGGTTTACAGAGGCTGTGGTTTGCCCAGGGACACATAGCTAGGAGCTGGCAGAGTGAAGATGTCATCCATCTGCCTGACTGTAGTGCTGGTATTTTTCATTACCTCAAGGAGCCAACTTGCCATTCTAGGTTGTCTCTGAGGTGGCACAGAGTACACAGGTCATTTTGGTGGCTGAGGTCAGATCCTCACCAAATCTACTTCAGATAATGGCTGCTTTTGTTGGTGTGCTGTGGGGTCTGGTAGTAGGCAATCAATCCAGGCAAAACCAATTGTAAGCCACCTGCCTGTCACTTTCAACAACTAGGATGCCAAAAATCTTGCTTAGGGGCTGGAGAATGGCACAGCTAGCAAATGGTTTTCAGAGGATCCCTAGAACTCACATTTTAAAAAGCTCAATGTACTACTTTTAACTCATCATTGTGGAGACAGACAGGCACATTTATGGGGATCATTAGGAAGCCAGCATAGCTGAATTAGTAGGCAGTGGGAGACCAGTCTCTTAAAAGAAAAAAAGATAGGTAGTAACTCAAAAAGACACTTAAGGTTGACCTCTGGCTTACACATCCAAACACAACAAAGGCATGTGCACATGTGTGCATTTGCATGCACATGCATACATGTGCTCCTGTGCATGCTTGCATGTGTGTGCACACACATACATACCCCCCCACACACACACCACACACACACACACACACACACACACACACACACACACACACACACTGCTTATTTCTTGTAAAAGGAATATAATGAAAGGAAAACACAAAATAGATGGAGGAAAGCAAGCCAGTGCATAGTTGAATGACTAAAGGAGGAGCAGAAAGAATTAAGGAATGAATGGAGAGGCAGATGAGGAGCCCTAATCACATGACTGCCACTTCTTCGGTCAAATTAGAAGGAAAATGGCCTACTTTGAATGATGAGGATGATGGGAAAACGCCTCCAACTGAGCAAGCACTGACTCCAGCAATCAGTAAGGCCTGAAAGATCTCATTTGCCAATGATGGTTCAGGAATATTAGGAAGGGTGAGAGGCTAAGAGAGATCCCCACAAAGGAGGAAGGTGGCAGAAACCCTAGAGCAGTGACAGCAAGTCCAGATCAGCCTCCATGATGGAAGAACATGTAACAACTTGCCCAAAGTGGTAGAGAAACCACTAATGGACGACAAAATGAACAGGGAGAGTTCTCTGCTGAAGGTCAGCAACAGCAATAGATGCCAGGGTAAGGAAGGGCTGAGATCATTAGATTTAGAGGCAGCACAGGTTAATGTGATGGTCAAAGATATCAACCCATGCTGAGAACCCTTAACTCTGTACTAAATTAAGTCAGTTCAGATCATTTAATTAACTGTATTCTGAAGTTTTCTCACTTTGAAGAGGAAACTTGCATTTCATTTGATTTCTGAGAAAATGAGACTTCATATGAGCATTTCAAAAATTGTTTTAAAAATACAAGAGGTTGCCGTTGGTAACCAGAAGAGCGAACATTATTTTTATTTTTATTTTGTGTGTTTGTGTATATGTTCATGTTTATATGTGTGCTCATGTATGTGGGCATGTACATGTATGTGTGGAGGTCAGAGGTCAGTGTCAGATATCTTCTTCAGTTACTCTCTGCCTCGGATTTTGAGAGAGGGTCTTTCTTAACCCAAAGAGCACAGATTTCATTAGACTATGTAGCCAGCAAGCCCCAAGCATCCTCCCAAGTGCTGAGATTACAAACACTAGCCATAATGCCAAACTTTTTCACAGGAGTTTGGGAGTTTTGAACTTAGGTCCACATGGTTGTGCAGAAAGCATTTTCTAACTGAGCCATTTCCCAGCCAAAGAATCAACATTTTTGTACCACATACCATACCATTTAGGCACACTACACCATGCAATAGGAGCAAGCATGCTCCATGATCAGAAAACATGTTGCCAGATAAGGAAACAGTCAGGAAGTCTCTAAAATCTGGCTGGGTGTTTGTGCTTGTGTCCAAAATTCCTATGGCAATGCTTGAGTTCCCTTTTCAGAGAATAATCCAGAGATTTTTGTCTTTTTAAATATTTGCCATCCTGAAGCACTTTCTCCATTGTCACAAGCCATCCTATTAGTTAAGTCTAATAAATAGAATCAAATTAACAGCAATCCAATCTAGGACCCAACTTTTCAACACTGTTTACCACTCCCTTCTCCTTAAAATGGTAAAAGAGAGGATTGGAAGAAAGCTTGAGTCCAGGCGTGACCCTAACTGGAGCTCTTTTTCAGTGGTAACCAGAGCATATGTTACCACTGATAGACTCTCAAGAATCCTGTGCTTGATGTTAAGTTCTAATTGAAGCTTTGACTTCCCCAGCACTGCCCGCAGCATTCCTGACTTCTTCATCTCAGCCATAATAACTAGCATCCATCACATTGCCCAGGTCAGGGGTTCAAGATGTGTGTTTTCTTGTCCTCTTACCCCTTCTTGGGTCCCATCCAAGCCTGAATCTTCAAGCCATCCCTTTCTCTATCCTTATTGTCAGTGCCCCACAATGACTTGCCTTGCTGCCTGTATTTTCTGCCTGGTCTCCATTTGCATTGTTACCCACTTCTGATGCCCAGCAACACAGTGATCTACACTATCTCCTGAAATAAAGTAAGTCATCCCCGTTAGAATCATCCACAGGTCAGGTGTTGTGTTGTTCTTAGGTTAACGTCTGAGTTCTGATAAAAGCACTTTGGTTAAGAGAGACATTGGCATTGACAGAAACTAGACTGGTGGTAAAGGGGGCAATCCATGCCTTCTCTACAGCTTTTCTCTATGTCATTATTTTAAAAGTTTTTCAAGTGTATTTTACTTACTTCTCTTTGAGCTGTATCAGTACCCCACTCCTTACTAGTCTTTTTGCCTCTTGTATATCTGATGCTTCTGTCTCTTACTCACCAAAGTCTACTCACTAAGTCGTGCTCACAAAGTACACACACACACACACACACTCCCCAAAGTCACTGAGCTCTGAAATAATTTCCATCTCTGTTGTATTTTGAGGTATCACCTTTCATCTTGGTAACTTCTACCTGTGTTTCATTGTTTCTCTTTGAACCCTGGATCTCAGCTTAAAATTCTCCTGCCAGGCAGTGGTGGCCCACGCCTTTAATCCCAGCACTTGGGAGGCAGAGGCAGGTGAATTTCTGAGTTTGAGGTCAACCTGATCTACAGAGTGAGTTCCAGGACAGCCAGGGCTACACAGAGAAACCCTGTCTCGAAAAACAAAAACAAACAACAACAAAAAAATCTCCTGCCCAGAAAGGCTTCCCCTGCCCACCTCATCTAAAGCAAATTCCTCTCTGCTATGTGGCTATTTCCTCCAAAGTGCAACATTTAATTAAGGCTCAGGAAGTAAAGTTTAGAATCTCAGGAAGCTTCAGAAATATAGAAGATTCACTAAGTCCTTCCCCAGTGTTATACAATCAGTAATAGCGCTAAGGAGGGGGTCTTCCAATCATCAGAGCTGCCTGTAAGAAATGCAGAAGTCTAAGAAAACCCTTTCTTGAGTGGTCCTCTCACATGCCATCAACCATGCTGTGCTGGGCTCTTGGTGATGCAGCTGCTTTTGTGTCACTGTAGTCCTGTAAATAATCCCTGACCCATACTTGTGAAGTAACTCCAACAAACCCACTGGCTGTCTAAAGTAGATATGGATGAAATTGTTTAATTGTTCTGTCATTGGAGCTTATTCACATTCCTTCAGGAAAATCACGCAACATTCCCCCTCCCTGTGGACACTCTATAACTATTTCAAGTGCTCATCTCATTCCTGTCTCAGGCACCCAACTGTCTTTTCATGAGAGAAGAGATCTGACCTTCCTGTCTCCTCACCATCTTTCCCCACAGCTCTGTATGAGTTATCTTCTCCCTCTACATCTCCTTGCAATACATTTCCCAGACATCTGTAATACATTCTGTTTCTGACACTAGGATTCCTTCTAAGAAGCTTAGCTTTTGGGGATCAAAGAAACTTGTTTCAGTAAAGCATCATGGAAATAAATGATATATTTTCTATTTCCAGCCTAAATGTTATTAAAATTGACTTTATTAGCAAAGATAATTTTAAAAATGAATAAGCCCCCCTTTAGCACACTGCCTGCTTCTGACTCCATGTTAACCTTTCCCTAATCTAACACAGTCTTTTAAAAGAACATAGAAAACACGATGTTGGGAAGGAAGAAATCAGCTACTTTTGAAGCTTCCATCCTGAATTAAGATAATTGTGTCTCAGGGGACATCTTTTGTCATCTCCTTGAAAGTAATGAATAATCACAATGCTCTCAGTTCAATGTCTTGGCATTTAGATGTCTTCCCTTCTCCTGTATCTGAGTTTGGTGGGTCAGGAAAATATTGAAATTTGATAATTCAACACATCACCTGTGGGAAGGAGATAGATTTCAAAACAAAGAGCACATATTCCGTTCTATTTAGTAAATAAAATATCATGATGCAAATACCCGCCACTTACACTATGCTTTACAGAACACCAGCACTGAGTGAGCATCTGCTTTATTGACTCTTTTTGTTGTCTTGTTTAAGGGTGTCACCCAAATGCTAAGGACAGGCACATTGCAATTGCTCCATAAATTTTCACCTGTTCATGAATCCTCTAACAGAGGTATATCTGTGTTTCTCTTTCATAGATGTGAATGAATCCCACGTCTTATAAACTAAGGCACTTTTGTATCATGTTCAAACAGAGAGAAGGGAATCCAGACTGATGCATGCGTACCCTCCACCTGCTTTCCAGATGTAATTCAGAATCATCCATTCCAATTCCCAAGCTCATTTTAGAACCAGGTCCACCATGTTCTTTAATCTTGAAGCACAAAGGCTTAACATGTCTTCAAATCTAAGGGCTGTCATCCTACATCTAATACTTCCCTATTGACTTTCCAAATGATTAGATCAGCATGCTGTTCCAGATGGGAGAACAACCTCACTCATAAAGAGATCTTCCTTCAAAATGTCATCTGCCCTTTAAATTTGAAAGTCCTATGACACTGTATTTCTTACATTAGTTGCTGAGTTTTTAGGTTTTTGTTTTTGTTTTTTTTAACTTGGTAGATGTACAGGGAATAAACATGACTTAGAAAGTCCAAGTCAGTTTTACAGAGGAATCCAAGGGTAAAAACACTGTTTGATTGGCCTTCTCACCAGGCTGCTGTTCAAGACTCAGAAGAGTCTCTCCAAGGGTTCTGCCAGCTCTGGAGGCATCTGGCCTTCCCAGGAAGGTGGGGAGTGAAGGAACTCTAGACAAAAGAGGCAAGACAGAGCTTGAAGCATTCCATGGAAATAAACACAATGATAAATAGCACTCTTTATTTCACACAACTGTCATGTAGACTTTAATGGAAACAATGCCCTTGGTTTGTAGGACAAGGCAGGCTGTATACCAAATGCCTTACATGGATTCTCCCAATACTCACATCAAACCTTTGTATGAATAGTATAACTATATGTAATTTTCAATGAACAATATGGGGCTCAGAGAGTTTAAGTATCTTACCTAAGCCACATAACTACTAAATGAAAGAATAATCTTATCAACAGTTATAAAATTCATTAAACTGTGGAGAAGTGCTATACTCCAATGAACCTCTTTAGGGGACCTTTGTTTTTGTTCTGAATTGCTTACTTGATGTGTTTATGGAAGGTACAAATCCCTACCCTGCTTTGATCCTCATTTTCCTTATCCTTCTAGTAAATGATTGAACTGTGTTGGCCAATTTGGTGAAGGAAATTGAGTATGGATAGTTAGCATTTGGAAAACATGAGAGGGCCATTGGAAGTAATGCTTGATCTTCAATTCTAAAGTTAAGGGAGAATTTTCTGAATGAAGGGGTGTGTAGTCTGGCAAAAATACCTCTTCTAGGTATGGAACCAGTGAAAGTAGTCATTAGGACATTTGGCCCTCTGAAGTTAGGAAGGCTGAGTGAGCATACATTGCAGCTGGATAGTTCTCAAATTAACTAGTTTAGTTAACTAGTTGTCTTGCTTCACTCATCTGTACAAAGTGGAGCTATTCTGGGGCATTGAAAAGACTGAATTAGATGATCCTTGTAGCTCTTGGCCAATGTAAGTTTTCAATGTTAGTGAGCTGCCCTAATCATTACTTCTATTGTTGTTATTAAATCTTTGAGAAAATGACATGTTCAGCCGAAAGTAAGTGGATTGGTCTGGATGTCCATTCAGCCATTCTGCAAACATGTATTGACAACACAGGTGGAATGGCATGTTCTACATTGATAAGAAGAGGTGAGAGTGAGCAAGGACAGTGAGAAGGAATAAAGAACCTAGGTAAGGGAGACAGGTCATGAATAATCAGCTCAGCTAAGAAGAAATTAGTGTCATCTTGAAACTGCAGAGAAGTCTAGGTGTAGTTTTTTTAAAGCAAGGGAATAACATGATCACCATTCCAGGGTGGTCAAACAGAAGGATGAAGATAGGGAAGAAGTAGTTGATGATAGAAAGAAGATCATAACCTGACCTGAAGCAGGGTTGGAAACTCTATATGGAATCATACACGATGGACAGAACTAGGCATAAAAGATACTAATGTGGTGAAAACTACAATATAGAATTTAGAAACTGTTTGAATGTAGAAGGATAGAAAAATGAAGGAATTCAGGAAATAAATGGAAGGGTGGGCAGATAGATGGATAGATGCTTGAATTTGAATGAATGAACTAATGCATGGTTAGATGGGTTGAATGAATGAACTGATGGATGGCTAAGTACATGAATATACAGATGCATAGGGACAACAATGGTGAGAGCAAGCTTAGCTATAAAGCTCTTGTAGACATGTATAATTTATGCTTTTTCCTCAGATTCCAAGATTAGTTATATAACAGTTCATCAATATTCTTCCAGGATAATGATTACAATTACAATTTCATATCCCAAACTATTGATAGTATGTATTTTTAAATACCTATGACTCATAAATATGTTTATATTATTGTATTTCTAGCTTCTGGAAACCATGTGGGCTACATGGAAATAGAAGGGAGTGATTACCTCAACCTCCACATCTTATCAACTTAGGGGTGAGTGGATCTTCTCTGCTACTGCTTTTGGTTTTTGTTTTAATCTTTGAAATAAGGTTGAAATAATCTTTGAAACTGAGGCAGAGGCCCTGAGATTTTCTAACTAGCTCTACTATTTCTTTCTGTGAAATTCAATGTCTCCATAATATTGCTGAAGACATAGAAAGTATATTTTATTAAATTTATTTACACTGTTAGCCATTAACCAAAATGGATTATTTAATTGGATAACTACCCATCTAAACTCAATGCTTGATTTAAATTACTTGGTTTCCTAGATTTGAATCTAACCCTGCCATTTATAGCTGTGGAGCCCTCAACCCACAACATAGTCTCATTCTGTGATTCTATGATTTGATGATGAAATAGGAAAGCTATTGAGTTGAGCTTCAGTTTCTTAATATTCTCTTAAACTGCTTTTCTGTTCCTATAGCTAGAAAGATGTGGAGCAAAATAAAAAGATTGACCTCTCTTTCCTAATACTAACTCTCCACTTAAAAATGCTGGATCTGGTAAATATTAGAGACCTGGCAGACAATCTCCTCTGTACTGCATGTCACCATGCAACCCAGACTGCACTTAGACTTGTAACCTACCATAACCTGCATGCCAATTGTCAACATGTATTTGACAAGTGGCTTAATGACAGCTTGCTTGAGTCACTATGACAACTTTCAATCACCACAGGTGGCAAAACTTTATCTTTAATCTTTTCTAAAGAAGTTGACTAATTATAATATCTTATTCCTGACATATTATAACACCTAAAAGTCTGCTATAAACATCCATCTTAAACAAGTCTTCCTGCAGAGCTAAACATAAAGTGTTTTATCAGCTATTGCTCCGTCACTTTCTGAGTTCACAAGAATAGGCACAAGAGTACAAATACATCAATTATTGGATGGTGATTTCTTGATGAATAATTTCTTCTGTGCTACAATTTTCTCATGATCCAGGCCTGGCTGAGAACTGTAGAAAATTGTGTGCATGGCCTTGAACCCCTGCAGAGGAATTCTTCTCTTCACAAATTATATGGCTGCAGAAATATAATGTCAAATGGGCACAACAATCAATATATTTATAGAAGAATGTAGCATCAACCATGCAAATAAAAGTCCTTTCTAGTATGTTTCCTAACAATTTCCAATTTCTGTGGCAATATAGTAGCCAAAATATCACACCAATATAGTATGAAGTAGGTATCTCATATTTACCCAGGATGCAGTGAAGAAAGAAGCATTTAGAAACACTTCCTCATCACCTGCTATAGCAGACTATAGAAGAAAGATGAATTTTCTATACAAACACAACCTGGGCTGTGGCATTCACCCTTTGGATTCTGGAAGCTAAACATAGACTTGATAGTCTTTCCATGAGCAGGGAGGATGAGCTAGCTAAGCAGCAGCTTGGCTAGGGATAACCCTGAACATTAGAAATAATATTTATCCCAATGTGTAGCAACTATAAATCAAAACGTGGTGGTTTTCTTGGAGGAGGGGAAGTGGGCTTCTTTCTTCAAAAAGTCCCACATGCATACTTCCTTCACAAAGTAATATTCTGCTTCATGCCTTAAGGAACCCCGAGGTTCATTTAAATAGTTAATTACTTTGGAGTTAGGAGGATAAATGAAGCGTGGATAATGCAAGATTCTCATTGATTAGAATTTGATTCTGTCAGTGACTCTGTCATTTCGGAGTCTGCAACAGATGAGATATTTTCTGAGTTCCTTCTCTGCAGCAGACATCTCCTCAGCCTCATGCTTCCCTCCCACGCCTGGCTTTATGAGAAAGCCAGAAACAAATCTCCTTGAAGCTGGTGCTGGAGAATGTGCTGCAACACATTTTATATTGCAGGAGGGGACATGGGAGGGGAAAACATGGTCCTTAACAGTTCCTGGTTTAAGAGTCCTAAGAACTTGACCAAATTATTTAACATTTCAGAGACTCATTTTCCTCTCTTATGGAGCAGAAATCAGAGAACTGGTCCAGACTGGCAAACAAATTCTCCCATGCCACTATGCCTGCTAAGTACTGACATGGTACCAAGCATATGTTAAATACACCATCAATGCAAGGATCTATCACAAGTAAAGGGCAACACAGAGAAACAGAAAAAAAAGAAGCAGTTATGTAACCAAAATAGAGTTAGGGCTGTAGCTCAGTAGCAGAGCATCTGCCTAGTACGTACAACTTCCTAGGTTCATCACCAGAAAGAGACAGAGGCAGGAAATGGACAGGAAGAGAGGATAAAAGAAGGAATAAAAGAAAAGAGAAGAGACAGGCTGGCTAGTTGGCTTAAGAGGTCAAAGTACTTGCTCTAAATTTGATCTCTGGAATTCCTGAGATGGAAGGAGAGAAATGATACCTGCAGCTGTCTCTGAATTCCACATGTGCACTGTGGCATGCATCCTCACCACCTCCCATATGTAAATGTCAAAAAAAAATACTAAGGCAAAGAAAAGAAACTGTGCTGAGAGAATGGGGATTAGTACGGAGACCTCAAGATTAACATAAAAAAGAAGCCAGTTGACAAAGACAAAACCTATCCCTACTTGTGCTTCATGCAATAAATGAAGCATTTTCCAGAAAGGTTCTCTAGTATACAAATATGGGAAAGGTGAGTGTTGTTCAAATAAATGATAAAAGGTCAGGGCTGTCTGGACTTATGTCTTTTGGGCTTTTTTCCATTAGCATACATGTCCACTCCTGTTCTTTTCCTTTCTGAATAAAATGTCTCTATTTCTATCTCTACCCGTATGTCCCCCATTCAGTGTTTTGCCCTGGGATACAAGAGCCTGGAAACACCAAGTGCCCTCTGTACTCAATCCATGTCAAAAATGGTGAGAAAAAGAGAAGAAAATACAAAGGGAGGAGGGAGGAGGGAAGGGAAGAAGAAAGAAGAGAAGGAAGAGGAGACATGTCTCCAGCTCTTGGGCCCACCATAACACACCTGGTGGTTGCGGATACCCTATCGAACACACACACACCAAAATAGATGGGAACATACATATACACACGCACAGAAGAAGAGAAGGAAATAAATAGAAAAAAATGCTAATTTTTGAAGCAATTCATGTTGACTTAGGGGAAGTTATAATGTGCAGAATGTTCAATTTGGGATTTGCTTTGTTCTGTGCTTCTTCTCTATCGTTATTTAAAGAAACATGACCACTGCTTTTATACAAACTTATGGTTACAAAATTAGCTGAGCTATAAATTCTTATATATATATCTTTGCTATTAAAATGCTCAACCCAGAAGTTAGAGTCTTTTTGGCTTGTTGGTCTGGGGAACTGAGAGAGTTTTGCTTCTAACTTGCCTCCAATTTGAAACTAGAGTTTGGTAAATGATGTCTCCATCACCCCAAAAAGTAAAACTAAAAATAAACATTAAAAAGTCCAATTTGTGTTATCCACATACTCACTGGAGTCAAACTCTCAGTAGTTTGCCAGTCCCACATGTCAGCTAGAGGCCATAAGTTGTGGAGAGCCAAACTTTAGCATCTCCATATACTTCTTAATGTCTCTCTTCAGTGACTTCTTGTTTAGGCTGCTACTTTTTGGGGGGTTGGAGGGTAGGTGAGACCTTTACTCTTAACATCACATCACCAAAAAAATGTGTGGGCCAAACAGTGACACTAAATGTAACTGACTGATAATGTCTTCTGGGTAATTTGATTTAAAGACAAATTTCTAAGACTAGAAAGAGAAGTACTTGCTTCTCTTGCACTGGACACACTGGTTCCTAGCACCCACATGGCCATTTACAGAAACCTGTAATTCCAGTTTCAGGAAATCTGATGCCCTCTTAAGGCCTCTGCAGGAATATGGCATGTATGTGATGTGCATGCATACACGAAAGCAAACACGCATACACATAAAATAAAAATGTGAGGCTATGAACCTATTTCTGCTTCTAGATCTTATTTTGTCATGGATTTAGGGGCTGGTTTGGTGGTCGGTAAGTGCAGCACTGAAAGTGCAAAATTAAATGTGAAATCCCATTCTAAACACTGTGTATGAAAGTTCATTGGGTTGTATAGACTGTGGATTTGTTTAATTTTGGTGTGTGAAGTTTTTTAATTATTTGAAAGTTTTTTATAATAAAGTTTTTGGATTTTGTTTTTGTTTATTTGTTTGTTTGTTTGGTTGGTTTGGTTTGGTTTTTCTGAGACAAGGTTCCTCTGTGGAGACCTGGGTCGCCTGGAATTTGCTCTGTAGATCAAGATGTTCTTGAACTCACAGATCCACCTACCTCTGCCTCTGCCTCCCAAGTACTTGAATTAAAGGCATGAATCACCATCTCCCACCGTAAAATTTCTTAAAAATAAATGGTAAATACAGTTTTGTGAACTTTCTCCAGTCCTGCTGGATTCAGCTATATAATTCAAAAAGATTATTATTTTTTTTAGGTTTCCCAATAGATGCTTACTAACACACAGTTAGTGAGAATATAAATTATTGCAAATTCTATTAAAATCAGTAGATAACTTTCTTAAATGAAAAATAGAAATATCATGAGATGCAGCTGTGTCATTCCTGAACATACCTGAGTGAATCAAAGTCAGCTTACAGTACAATACATAACTTTTTATGTTAATTGTATCACTATTCACAACATCAAAGTTATGCAATTAGCCTAAATGCTTACCAAAATGCATAAAGTATGAAATTTTATGTAAGTGAATATTACTCAGACAAATAAAGTTGTCATTTGCAAGAATTTGGATGAAGCTATTACCAACAAACAAAGAAATCTCTGCCAGGAAGAAAACAATATATATTGTTTCTTATATTTGAACTCTAGAAGAAAAAAATAAAAGTAAAAGGGATCAACTTTGGATAAAGGGATTGGAGAGGAGAAGAGAGAAAAAGAGAAGGTAGAAAGGGCAAATATGATCAAAGTGTTTCAAATGCACATATGGAAATCTCACAATAAAATTCATTATTTAGTTCATACCCAAATAGCACAGGGAAAGAGCTAGCTTCCCAGGAGTGTGGACAGACCTGTGAGTGGAGGTAAGACCAGCACTTCTGCTCAGAGGGACAGGTCCAGAATCCTCAAAACACAGGGACCAAGGAGCAGCCTGAAACAGGAGACTTCCAGTTTCTATCTGTGGCTGGGGACCTGAGAGTGTGCCTCAAGTTTCCATACCCAAATAGCACCAGGAGAAAGCTAGCCTCCCAGGAGTGTGGACAGACCTGAGACCCTGGGTAAAACCAGCACCTGTGCTCAGAGGGACCCATCGGAAACCCTCAGGACACAGGCACCTAGGGGCTGCCTTCCAGTTTCCTAATGTGGATGGGGAGCTAATCCTGTACCACAGGGCTCCATACTCAAATAGTGCCAGGAGAGAGGTGGTCTCCTAGGAGTACCAACAGACCTTCGAGCACAGGCAAGGCCACCACTTCTGTTCAAATTTGTTGATCAAGAAGGACCCCCGTGGAGCCATCAGGACACAGGAACCAAGGATATCTCAGATTTAAAATCACATCTCATGATGATGATAGAAGATTTTGAGAAGAAAATAAATAACTCCCTTAAAGAAATACAATAGAATACAGGTAAACAGCTAGAAGCCCTTAAAGAGGAAACACAAAAATCCCTTAAAGAATTACAGGAAAATACAATCAAACATGCGAAGGAAATGCACAAAACCATCCAGAATGTAAAAATGGAAATAGAAACAATAAAGAAATCACAAAGGAAGACAGCCCTGGAGATAGAAAACCTAGGAAAGAGATCAGGAGTCATAGATGCAAGCATCACCAACAGAATACAACAGATAGAAGAGAGAATCTCAGGTGCAGAAGATACCATAAAAAAAACATTGATAAAACAGTCAAAGTAAACACAAAATACAAAAAGCTCATAACCCAAAATATCCAGAAAGGGCCAGTAAATATCTTCAACAAAATTATAGAAGAAAGCTTCCTTAACCTAAAGAAAGAGATGTACATAAACATTCAAGAAGCCCAAATAGATTGGAACAGAAAAGAAATTCCTCCTGTCACATAATAGTCAAAACACCAAATACACAAAACAAGGAAAGAATATTAAAAGCAGTAAGGGAAAAAGGTCTAGTAACATAAAGACAGACCTATCAGAATTACACCAGACTTCTCACCAGAGACTATAAAAGCTAGAAGATCCTGGACAGATCTCATACAGACCCTAAGAGAACACAACTGCCAGGCCAAGCTGCTATACCCTGCAAAAGTCTCAATTACAATAAATGGTGAAACCAAGATATTCTATGACAAAACCAAATTTGCACAATATCTTTCCACAAACGCAGCCCTACAAAGGATAATAGAGGGAAAATGCCAACACAAGGAGGGAAATTACACCCTAGAAAACTTAAGAAAGTAATCTTCTTTCAACAAACCCAAAAGAAGATAACCACACAAACATATAAATAACATCGAAAATAACAGGAAGCAACAACCACTATTCCTTAACATCTTTTAACATCAATGGATTCAATTTCCCAATAAAAAGACATAGACTAACAGACTGGATACATAAACAGGACCCAGCATTTTGCTGGATACAGGAAATGTACCTCAATGACAAAGACAAACACTACTTCAATGTAAAGGTCTGGAAAACAATTTTCCAAGCAAATAGTCACAAGAAGCAAGCTGGAGTAGCCATTCTAATATCGGATAAAATTGACTTTCAACCAAAAGTCATCAAAAAAGATAAGGATGGACACTTCATACACCTCAAAGGAAAAATCTAACAAGAAGAACTCTCTATTCTGAACATCTATGCTCCAAATACAAAGGTATCCACATTCATAAAAGAAACTTTACTGAAGCTTAAAGCACACACTGCACCTCATACAATAATACTGGGACACTTCAAACCCCACTCTCATCAATGGACAGATCTTGGAAACACAAACTAAACAGAGGTACAGTGAAACAAACAGAAGTTATGGACCAAATGGATTTAACAGATATCTATAGAACATTTTATCCTAAATCAAAAGAATATACCTTCTTCTCAACACCTCATGGTACCTTCTCCAAAATTGACCATATGATCAGTCACAAAACAAACCTCAACAGATATAAGAAGATTGAAATAACCCCATGCCTCCTATCAGATAACTACTGATTAAGGTTGGTATTCAATAACAACAAAAACAACAGAGAGCCCACATACACATGGAAGCTGAACATTGTTCTACTCAATGATAACTTGATCAAGGAAAAAAGAAAGAAAGAAATTAAAGACTTCCTAGAATTTAAACAAAATGAAGGCACAACATACCCAAATTTATGGGACACAATGAAAGTAGTGCTAAGAGGAAAACTCATAGCTTTGAGTGCTTCCAATAAGAAACTGGAGACAGCATACACTAACAGCTTGACAGCATACCTGAAAGCTCTAGAACAAAAAGAAGCTAATTCACCCAAGAGGAGGCAGGAAATGATCAAATTAAGGGCTGAAATCAACCAAGTTGAAACAAAAAGAACTATACAAAGAATCAACAAAACCAGGAGCTGGTTCTTTGAGAAAATCAACAAGATAGATAAACCCTTAGCCAGACTAACCAGAGTGCACAGAGACAGTATCCAAATTAACAAAATCAGAAACGAAAAGGGAGATATAACAACAGAAACTGAGGAATCCAAAAATTGTCAGAGCCTACTACAAAAGCCTATCCTCAACAAAATTGGAAAATCTGGATGAAATCGACAATTTTCTAGTCAGATACCATATACCAAAGTCAGGATCAGATAACCATCTAAACACCCCTATAATCCCTAAAGAAATAAAAGCAGTCATTAAAAGTCTCCCAACCAAAAAAAGCCAAGGACCAGATGGGTTTAGTGCAGAATTCTATCAGACCTTCAAAGAAGACTAAATACTAATACTCTTCAAACTATTCCACAAAATAGAAACAGAAGGAACACTACCCAATTCATTCTATGAGGTCACAGTTACACTGATACCAAAACCTCACAAAGACTCAACAAAGAAAGAAAACTTCAGACCAATTTCCCTTATGAATATCGATGCAAAAATACTCAATAGAATTCTTGCAAACAGAATCCAAAAACACATCAAAATGATCACTCACCATGACCAAGTAGGCTTCATCCCAGGGATGCAGGGGTGGTTCAATACCCAGAAATCCATCAATGTAATCCACTACATAAACAAACTCAAAGGAAAAAAAAATCACATGGTCATTTCATTAGATGCTGAAAAAACATTTGACAAAATTCAACATCCCTTCATGATAAAAATCTTGGAAAGATCAGGAATTCAAGGCCCATACCAAAATGTAGTAAAAACAATATACAGCAAACCAGTAGCCAACATCTAACTAAACAGAGAGAAACTTGAAGCAATCCCACTAAATCAGGGACTAGACAAGGCTGCCCACTCTCTGCTATCTATTCAATATAGTACTTGAAGTTCTAGCTAGTTCTGCACTGATGCTAGAATGTAGGAATAAAGGTTCTGTGTAGGCACCAGCTCCATTTCTGTCTTCAATGAGTTGTATGCCTGCCTGTGGTCCTCAGCAATGGGGGAGTGCTGTCAGTTTGTAGAGAGCAACCTATATTCTAGGCAATAGACTTATTTGATTGAAGCTTTCCATGGGCTCTCTTTGACCAAAAAATCAATTAGGTGTAACCCAACCCCATTACTAGAAGCTTCATTTGGTAGTAAGAGATGCCCAGTTGGGGCTCTGTCTTCCTCATTATTTGACAATTTCATTTAGGTTACCTTTGTATGTTTATTTGAATTGATTGATTGATTGATTGATTGATTGATTGATTGATTTACTTATTGTATTTCATATATTTAGAGAGCTTCTACTACATTGAGCTTCCATACTACTTCTCAAATGGCCTTGGATTTTATGTCTCTACTCATATTCCTTCTTTCATCCTGCTTTTCTTTCCCCTTCCCCACTTGATCTTCATGTTCCAGCCCCTAATCCATCCACAATTTTCTGTTCTATTTCTCTTTCCTAATGAGATCTACTTGTCCGCACACCATAGTACCTTACTCTATACCTACCTTCTGTGGTTCTACAGGTTATAGGTTGGTTTTCATTGACTTAACAGTTAATATCCACATATAAGCAAATTAATATCATATTTTTCTTTCCAGGTCTAGGATACCTTACTCAGGATGATTCCTTTTTCTAGCTTCATACATCTACCTGCAAATTTCATCATATCATTTTTTTAAGACTGAGTAATACTTCACTGTGTAAATTTGCCATAATTCCTTTATCTTTGCTTCTGTTGAGGGACATCTAGGTTGGTTCTAATTTCTGGCTACAATAAATCGAGCAGCAATGAACATGGATGAGCAAGTGTCCCTATAGTAGGATTAAGTGATTTTTCACTATATGCCATAGAGTGATATAACCAGATCTTGAGGTAAATCAATACCCATTTTCCTGAGAAAAAGCCAGACATTTTCTATAGTGGTTATATAAGTTTCCAACTCCATGAGCAATGAATTAGTGTTTATCATGTTCCACATTCTCACCAGTGTGAGTTGTCATTTTTTTTTCCTTTGAGCTTAGCCATTTTGATGGGATAAGATGAAATTTCTAAATAGTTTTGGTTTGCATTTCCCTTACAAATAAGAATCTTAAACATTTCCTTTAATGTTTCTCAGCCATTTGAGAATTCAGTTTAGATTTGAACCTCATTTTTAATTAGGTTTTGATATCTAGTTTTTAGAATTCTTTATATATTTTATGTATTAGCCCTCTATCCATGAGCATGGAAGATTCTTCCATTTTCTACTATCTTCAATGTCTTTCTTCAAGGATCTGAATTTTTTATAATATAAGTCTTTCACCTGCTTCTTGTATCCCTAATCACTCCAGGACTTTTATTATGAAGGTATATTGGATTTCATCAAAAGCCTTCTTTATATCTAATGAGAAATCATGTTATTTTCATCTTCTAACTTGCTTAAGGGATGGATTACATTTATCAATCTTTGTACATGGAACCATCCCTCAACTTTTGTGATGAAGCCTAATTGATCATGGTAGGTGGTAATCTTTTGATGTGTTCTTGGATTTTTTTTTTCCTGCAAGTGTTTTATTGAGAATTTTTGCACCTATGTTTGTTATTCTCTTTCTTTTGAGGGGGATCTTTATGTGATTTGGAAATCATGGTAACTGTGCTGTGTAAAATGAGTTGGACAATGCTACTATTTTATTTTATAGAATAATTTGAAGAGTATTGACATCTCTTATTTGAATGTCTATTAGAATTTTTGCTGAAACCACTAAAACCATCTAACCCTGTGTAGGGTTGTGGGTCCCACATCCACTCTGCCACAGGGCATGGCCACTTGGGGAGGCAGAACTCAGGGAGACAGACTGAGTTTGTCCCATGCCATACTGGGTGGGTGCTGGGCTGTAGGGAAGGGGATTGGGGGGTGATGGGAAAGCACAGTCTGAGGCATGGGACAGCTGAAGCTGACACGGTAGTCGCTTGGCCTGTGAACAGGCCGGGGCTGTGGAGTTTCCAAGCTCTTGGACACCCAGGTACCACCGGAAGTCACAGAATAGTGGGTCACTGCTGCGAGTGCAGAGAGGCCTTCCAGGAGATTAGACAGTGACTCGGTAGGCAAAAGCCTTTTCCATGGCTCCCCACAGCGGATCCTTATGAAAAGTTTAGTCTATGGTTAGAAATCATTTATTACCCATGGTGGAAAATGGATGTGTAAAACCATGCACCACTTCTCAAGATGTGCCTGAGATTAAATACCTTTTACGGGGAGAAATGTCTGGGAAGGAAAACTTATTGGCTAAGCCCTCCAGGCTTCGAGGTACCTCAATAGAATGGAGATCTTTGTCTTGAGCCTTTGTAACAACAGGTCACATCTTTCTTCCTCATCTACATGTGGGGAACATGGGGCTAGTGACACAAATCTATGGGGGTGGACGCAGCTAGTGACAGAGGCCTGGTGCCTGGAAGCAGGTGAAGAGTTCCTGGGGCTTCTAGATTTAGCTCAACCAGGACCAGGCTACATTTCATGGTCTACTGCCCCACAACCCTGGACCTTTTTGTTTGGTTGGAAGACTTAATTACTTTTTCTATTTCATTAGAGGTTATAGGTTTGTTTAAATTGAGACATGTTTGCTTAGAACTGTGTTCATTGTGTTCCATGAATTTTGGTATGTTGTATATTTATTTTCATTTAATTCTAGAAAATATTTCATTTCTGAATTTCTGTCTTGTTTCATTTTCATTCAATAGTGAATTGTTCATTCTTTCAAGTTTCTGTTCTATTTATTTTATTTGGCTTACACTTCCATAGCACCATTCATCATCAAAGGAAGAAAGGACAGGAACACAAACAGGGCAGGAAACTGGGGGCAAGAACTGATGCAGAGGCCATGGAGAGTTGCTGCTAGCTAACTTGTTTCCCATACCTTGCTCAGCCTGCTTTCTTATAGAACCCAGAACCAGGCATGGCAGCACCCACAAAGTGGTGGACCTTTCTGCATCAATCACTAACTTTAAAAATGCCTTACAGGCCTGCCTCCAATCCAATCTTATTGAGGCATTTTTAAAATTGAGGTTCCCTCCTCTCAGATGATTTTAGGTTGTATCAAGTTGACCTAAAACTATTCAGGACTGTGCTATTTTAATTTTCTTCTATCTGTTGAAACTTGCTTTTAGTCCAAGTATGTGATCAATTTTGAAGAAAGTTCCATGATTTGCTGAGAAGAATATAAATTCTTTTGTGTTTGGGTGAAATGTTCTCTGAATTTCTGTTGGGTCCATTTGGTTTATAACATTAGTTAGCCCCAGCATTTTTGTTTACTTTTGTCTGGATGACCTGTCATTGGTGAGAGTAGTATTGAACTCTCATACTAATCAGTATGAGAGGGTCAATGCGTGATTTAAGCTGCAGTAGTGTTTCTTTTACAAACTAGGTGCCCTAGTGTGTGGTGCATAGATTTTAAGAATTCCAGGGTCCTCTTGGTGAATTTTTCTTTTGATGAGTATATAGTGTTTTTCACTATCTTTTCTGATTAGTTTTGGTTTGAAGTCTATTTTGTCAGATATTAAAATGGCCACACCAGCTTGATTCTTAGGTCAATTTGCTTTGAATATATTTTTACATCCTTTATCCTAAGGTGATGTGTATTCTAGATGTTAAAGTGTGTTTTTTAGATACAGAGAAGGATGGATTCTATTTTTTTCTATTCTGCTAGTCTATATTTTATTGTAGAATTGAGTTCATTGATGTTGCATCATATCAATGAGCAGTGTTTGTTGATTTCTATTATTTTGTTGGTGATGGTGGTAGTAGTAGTGGCATGTGTTTGTGTGTGTGTGTGTGTATGTGTGTGTGTGTGTGTGTGTGTGTGAGAGAGAGAGAGAGAGAGAGAGAGAGAGAGAGAGAGAGAGAGACTCCTTTTTAATTTGCTAGCCTGGGATTATTTATTCCTTTTGTTTTCTTGGATGGGGTTAGCCTCTTTAGGTTGGAGTTTTCCATAGGGTTGAATTTGTAGATAAATATTGATTAAATTTGGTTTTATTATATGAGATGTTGTATCTTCTTCCATCTATGGTGATTGAAAGTTTTCCTGGATATACTAGTCTGTATTGGCATCTGTTGTCTCTTAGAGTCTGTAGAACATTTGTCTAGGTTCTCTGGCTTTTAGATTCTCCACTGAGAATTCAGGTATTATTCTAATAAGTGTGCCTTTATATGCTATTTGGTCATTTTTCTCTTGCAGAGTTTAATATTGTTTCTTTGCTCTATACATTTGGTGTCTTGATTATGATGCCCCAAGGGAACTGTATTTTCTGGTCAAGTCAGTATGCTTCTTGTACCTTGGGCATCTCATTTTCTAAGTAATGACATTTTTCTTTCATGATTTTGTTGAAAATATGTTTTGCACCTTTGAACTGGATTTGGTTTCCTTGCTCTATTCCTATTATTCTTAGATTTCATCCTTTCAAAGTGTTCTAAATTTCTTGGATGTTTTATGCCAGTATATTTTTAGATATAACTTTTTTTTTGACTGAGATATCCATTTCTCGTGTGTCATCAATGCTTGATATTCTGTTTTCCATCTCCTGCATTATGTTCATGAGGCTTGTCTCTAAGGTTCCTGTTTGAGTTCCTAAATTTTTCACTTCTAGATTTCCCTTAGTTTGGGCTTTCTTTATTGATTTTATTTCTACGTTCAGGTTTTGAACTGTTTTATTCCCCTCCTTTCACGGTTTGTTTGTGTTTTCATAGATTCCTTTAAGGAAATAATTCATTTTTTTATTTGTAGACCACTATTGTATTCATAAAAGCTATTTTAAGGTCTTTTTCTTGTGCTTCAACTATGTTGCAATATTTAGGGCTTGCTCTGGTAGTGTTGCTGCACTCTCATAGGAACATATTTTTTCTGGACATTTTATATTGTATTTTTAGGCTGGTATCTAGGCATCTGGGTTTGAGAAGGTTGTAATTCTAAGTATTAATGTCTGTACTTGTCTTTGATGGGTGGGTGTTCTGTTTCTTGGTTTCTTGCCCTCTCTGTTTCTTAGGTGAATGTGGTATCTCTGTGTAGCCTGTAGAAATGTTTTCTGGAAACCTGATAATTGTGGCCACCGGGGGTTCCAGGTAAAATGTGTTCCTAGGTATTGGGAGCTGACACTTAGAAGTAGGGATGGACTAGGAGGGGGGAGGTCCACAGAAAAAATTAAAACAGAGTGTTCCACCAGGATATGCTTAGTCTCATGAGAATAGAGGCAGAGAATGAGAAGACACTACTATGGAGTAGTAGCTCCAGAGCTGGGGATGACACTGGAGGGATTGGATATGGAGGAGAGAAAGGAGAGTCAAGATTTGAAGCTTACCCACCTGCTTCATTATTTGCTTCTCTGTCAAGATTAGCTGGCTAGTCCCTAGAGAAAGTCTGCTGAAGTTTCAGGCTGTGATAACATGTGAGTGGGAAAGAAGGTTAGAGGTGATCCACTGGAGATGGGGAGAGGGGTAGAGAAAGGGAAGGCCCAGCAAGTGGTCTGCTACAGAGCTAAGAATGAAACTGGAGTATTGGATTTGGCAGAATGAAGAGAAAGGTGAAAATCTGCAGTTAGCCAACTGCCTCCAAGATATGAATGTTAGCCCCTTTTCTTTATCTAGCTATAGCAACCATTCCAAAACAAAATGTCTTAAAATACCAAGCTTATATTTAGCTCATAAATTTGTAGATCCACAGTCCAGTATATCTGGACTAGGCTGAATTTGGTTCATTTTAACAAGGTATACTCAAATATATAGAGTCAGCTGGAAATCTTTTGGGAGTTGAGTGGGTATCAGCTGACATGATCCATCTCTAAACCATGCAATGTTCCTTCACCCATAGGTTGGCCTGACTTTTTCCATATGATAATGGTAAAGTTCTCAGAGAATAAATGGAAGAAACCTTCCAGGCTGATGGGCCTTCGATTAAAATCAGAAAAAGAACAAAGCATGTCACAAATACACTCAATATTCAAGGGCAAGGCATATGAATGTCTCTGAAAAAAACATTGCAAAAACCAATGGTACATAAAGACATATAAGATTGATGCATCTTCCAAATCAATCTATCACACACTCTTGCAGGTAATAAACCTTGTTCTTAAATCTCATCTTAGCCAGTCATCTTGTAGGTATTTTCAGCCACCATTTATTGCTTCTTTCACACACACAAAAAAAGCTAAGACACTTGACTCTCAATCATATTTCTTAGTTGAAACGACATGTAAATTTTTATGCTACTCATTTTTTAAAAATAATTTTATATCAAATACAAAGAAACTATTTTGCATTTATTAACAGCTAGTGCTTTATAATCCATGAATATAAGTAAGATAAATTTCAACTTACTTCATATTTTAGAATCCAGAAGCTTCTGAGAATTTAAAACCTATTCTGATATGTCCTGTCTTGAAATAAGAATATAGTAAATGCTTAGGCACCCAATGTGATTAACCCATTTGATTTATTATGACTCAGTGTAAAGTGCAGTAAGATCCTAGATACTCCTTGTATGTGACAGTAAAGAAAACAACTTTATGCTAGAGTCAGAATGTGAGAAAATTCAAGAAAGTTGGAGAGCAGCCAGCACCAAATGCTTCCGGGAAGACCAGAGTTGTTTCAGTGGCAGTAGGAAGGGCTCATTCGTTTTATAAAATGAGTTGAGAAGTTATAAGTTGAGAGACCCTTCATTGAATTCTGATACAGAATTAATAAGGCTTCCTGGTCTCAAAGAACAGGCATTCTAGAGGGAGAGGGCAGCCATCAATAGTTAACAATAGAGTGGGGAAAATGTTTCACAGGAGATTATTTGCCTGCTTAGGATGTTTGCTTTCTGTGAAAAGAAGAGATAAAAATAAGAGTTCTGCAGACCCAGTAGTGAGTGGAAGATGAAGACAAACAGCCTCACTAAAGAAAGAGAAAACTGTGATACTGATTGGTAAACCATTGTTTCCTCTTAATTTTGGTTTTAATTTTATGTGGATACATCTGTAGTGTGTTTCAAGAGTAATGGAGATAGACAAATACAGAAGAGAAGGTCCTCTTCTCAGAACATAGTCCCCGTAAAGGATGCTGCACGAGGGATGTGCAGGTTTGTTTTCTAATGGAGAAGAGCTGCTTCCTCCTCTGAGGCATGAAGGTAAACAGTAGACTTGGGCAAATGGTCACTTTTGTAAACCAAATCTGAACAAAAAGCTGTTGGTAGCATGGGGTCTCTAAAAGAAAATCTAGAGAGACTGATTGTGTTAAAAGAGACATTTCTTGTGTGTGTGTGTGAGTGTGTGTGTGTGTGTGTGTGTGTATGTTATTTATGAATTTATGAAGGGCAGAAGAGGATATCAGGTAAACTGATCCTTCATTCTCCACCTTATCCCTTGAGACAGGGTTTCTGGCAGCCAACAATCCCCAGTGTCCATGGTAACAGCACTGGGTTTCAAGTGCAGTCATGCTAGGGTTTTTGTGTTGGTGCTGAGAATTCAAACTCAGGTAGTCATGCTCGGATAGCAAATACTCTTATCCACTAAGTCATCTCCTCAGCTCTATTTCTTCTCAAGGACAGTTCTAAAAATTTTTACTGGCAAAACAGAACAGATTTATTAAGATTGGGAATTTCCAAAAGCGCTTTGCCATATATTGACTAGGATATGTTTTCTGCCAGTAGATCAAAGAAGTTGGATTTTATAATGTCCATGGGTCTCCATTTAATAATAGGACCAGACAAAAGATCTCTCTTGAGATCTCACATGGCTAGGCAAAGAGTAGAACACTAAGGAGAGAGGCAATTGTTGAGCAATTAGCAGGAAGATTGGAAAAGGTGATAGCCAGGAATCAGATTCCATACCATTCAGAGCTACCACAGAAGGATTTCTTTAAAGGGAGATGCTTGAGAGGTCACACTGGTTGATAGGAAGCTTAATTAGGAAAGATAATCAGATGCAAAATTATCCCAATGAATTCCAAACATTGCCAGATTGATGCCACACGATTTAAGGGTTGCCTGCTGCTGTGGGTTTCCTGGCTGCCAGCTCTTCTCTATTACCACAGATAACTGTGTCGGCTCCATAGAATGTCTCTATAAATAAATGTGCAGGGCGTGTCACACTTTTCACGGATCCCACTTGTTTCTGGGCCAGCTCTTAATTTTAAAACAGCAATCATTCTTGAGGTTGTGCCTGAAGAAATACAGTTTGTTAGAGAGGAAGTCATCAGAAGTCCTGACATTGAGTGATAGACTGTGCTACCCTCATTCCTTAAAAAAAAGAAAAAAGAAAGTGTACTTTCTATCACCCACATACTCTGGCCAGTGCCTCTTATCACCATTCCCTTGTCCTTTGCTAGGAGTGCAAACAGATATGTTGGGAACTGAGAGTTGACACTTTTCTATTTTTCTTTCTTAACAGTGGAATTTTAAATAACTGTGCTGAAAAAGAATTGAGACTACATTTAATCATAGTCTTGATGTAGTTTGTTAAAAATGCAGTTGAGACTTGAAAGTCAGACATTCTAGACTTAGAAAATTATAACTGTTATCTGGAGTCTAATGTCTTCTTTGAGTTTTAGTTTATCTTCCAGATGACTAGATTAATGGCATGAGAGAGAGAGAGAGAGAGAGAGAGAGAGAGAGAGAGAGAGAGAGCAAGCACATGCACATGTCAATAAACAATGCCAAAAGAGATGAATGACAGAGATAAATTGGCAGAAAGATGAGTAATAGGAGTGATGATAATAAAGGTGGATGGATGTGTGCATGGAGATGAATGGATTAATATACACAGTAGTAGAGAAGACAGGGATAAATAGGAGAGAGCAGGAGGGCTAACAGAAAGAAAGAAAAACCACATGTTATTCAAGGAATACAAATTAAGAACACATACTCTGGAGTGAGGCTGCCTACATGACATCTAAGATTTTTCTATTACTGACTGGAGGGATGTAGGCAAGGCATACCTCAAAGAATGGATGTGGAGA
This sequence comes from Uromys caudimaculatus, assembly GCA_028551405.1. Classification (NCBI taxonomy): domain Eukaryota; kingdom Metazoa; phylum Chordata; class Mammalia; order Rodentia; family Muridae; genus Uromys; species Uromys caudimaculatus. The sequence goes on along the minus strand of CM052707.1, from coordinate 6,585,517 downwards.
TTAAGTTCAGTAATCCTGTAAAAATCCCTGGCACGTAACTAAATTAATTGCCAATAGTTATTGCATATCTGCCCCACGTCAGATACCAAGCTAAGCAATTTATGTGTGTTAACTAACCTAACTCTCCCATTGCAGTCACGAGGAACATACTGTCCCTGCTTTTAACTAAGAGGCTAAAGCTGTAGGCAAGCATCTGCAGTTAGGAGGTCCATGTATTGCCCAACACAATTCACAAGGCCTGGACAAAGCTGGGGCTTTATGAATATTAACTTGCTGAAGATTACACAGGAAGCAAAGAGAAAATCAATCCCATAAATCCAGATATATCTGACACCTGACTGTACTTTTAACCTCTAAACACATTTTATTGTGGTGCTTATCATTACGTTAGTCAAATGAGGCTAGTTGAAAATATTGGTTTAATGGCTCAGATAGGTAAAGAGGGAAAAAGATTATCTTGACATGTCCCCATTTCAGCTCTATCCCCTCTGTCTGGAGAACTGCACAAATTCCATTAACAAGCCTGCAAAGCCAGCTTACACAGGATTTAAAATTCTTTTGCACTTAATCTCTAGATATTTCCTCCTCTTGATTAACTTGGTGCAGTTTGTCCTTTATGAATACAGCAGCAAATGACCCTTATAGTCTACCTAGTGTACTGCTGGTCACTCCTACCTTTATACCCAGGACTGTTTGTTGAGAAAACAAGTGCCAATCTTAATACTAGCTTTAGGAACTCCTCATTTGGAAATGAGCATGCTTCTCTATTCATCTCTACTGTGACAAATTCCACTGCTGGCTGCCTGGTCTTGGCACAGCAAAAGCATAGAGATAACCATCAATCTTAGATTGTCCCCTCTGGAGTTGACACTGCTCTCCCATAAGTGACTTTAGCTCAGTTTCTTTGTCTTCACACTGTCTACAGATTGGACTCAAATCCAGCATTAAGCCCCTGTGTCTGTGGCTAGGAAAACCTGCAGTCTGGGATACATCCTTCTTCCTTTCCTTAATGAAGGTGGCTTCCACCTGGTCTCTGTGGGGATTACAGAGCCAAGTAAAAGCCTAAGTAGGTAGATAGTGGAAGGAAATGGCAGACACATAGAGAAACCTAGTGATAGAGATAGAAGTTGAAGGTGGTAAGAAGGAACCAAATCACAGCCACTAAAGAAATTTGGGAAGCCCGGTCCTCCTGGAGTTTGGACCACCAACCAAAGAATACACATTGATGGACTTATGGTTTGGACCACATATGTGGCAGAGGATGACCTCGATGGCCATCGGGGGAGAGGAAAGGCCCTTGGGCCTGAGGATGTTAGAGGCCTCAGTAAAGGAGAATGTCAAGGCGGGAATATGGGGATGGGTGGTCGGGAGGGGGGTGGGAGGTGGAATTCCCTCCTAGAGGTGGGTTGGGGAGGGGATGGGGGGTATCCAAAGAGGAGACTCAGAAAAGGGGAAACATTGGAAATGTATATAAAGTATCAAAAATAAAAAAGGAGGAAAAAAAAAAAGAAATTTGGGAAGAACAAAAAGAACTCACATCATTTAAAAATAACTGTTCTTCTGATACAGCCTCTATTCCCACAACATATGCCTTATAAATGTACAACATACAGCACATACAAACATACAGACACACAATGTGAACCATCCTTCTCACTACACTGAATGAGGCATGAGTCCTTTGTGGTCAGCTGATAGGCTCTCCCTGATCCCACAGCTAGGGTTTCAAAACAGCCCCCAAATAGCCTAAGGACAAAGGTTAGGTTCAACTATTTACTTGCACAGACACATCATGGACCATGCCATAAGCCTTTGGAAGTGAGTCTCTTTGTTTTACTTTTCCAGTGTACTAAATGGGTTAGAAACTCATATCTGTGCCAAACAAGTAAATGAAAATGAATTGAGCCAAATAAGTGATTACAGAACAACAACAACAACAACAAAAAGATTGCATTAGCCAGCCTATAAGACAGAGTGTCATAAAGTCACAACAGGAATTTAGGAACAAATAGGGCAATTGTCACTAATAAGGGCATGGTTAGGCAGGCTTTTGAGGAGTAAGGAAGACAGGTTGACTAAGGGTAGCAGGTATTCCAGGAGCATTACGAAAAAGTATAGCATCTTGGGAGAGATACAGGAGATGAAATAGTCATGCGGAATCCATGTAAAGGAAGGAATCAGGGCCACAGCACCACAGCATCTCAGCAACTCTTCTTACATATGGATGCCTGTACATTTGGCTATGTGGATAAAGAACTCAGTAGTTCTTGTCTAAAGACACAGACTTGAGATTTGTCACTAAACAGATGCTGCAGGAGAGTTCATCAAGGAGATTATATTTTGAGACAAGATCCTTCTGTATAAATGAAGGCATTCCTCAGGACTGCCTCCTGTGATTCATCTCAGAAACATTTCTGAAAAGGCAAAACAGAGTGTTGGAAATGTACTATTTTGTGTGCTAACAATAGTTATATAAGGATGTAAAATATCTTGTTATTGAAAGATAAATAGTCCTTATATGTTTCAATGTGTGATAAATTTCTAATTATTAGCTTTCAATGGATACATTAAATCACAATGCAGCAGTTTCATTAATGTCAATATTTATAATTCATGGCAACATGCTTATCAATTATTTGAGTTCAAGATGAAGTTTTTATTTTAAGTCAATTTGAGCACTGTTGAAAGGACATGTTATTTTCCAAAATCCTTTTCAGATATAATAATCCAAAGCGTAAAACTGCAGTCTTGCAGTTAACAAAGAAGAGATACACTAGAGAAAAGGCTGGAAGTGCAGTACATTTAAGTACATTCCCTTTGAATTAGCTTAACTTTGAGCAGCTTCTCCATTCTAGCAATGGGGCAAAACTAAATCTTAGCTCATTTGTAGCCCAGGAGAACAGTAGTAATAGAGGTTTTATACAGAAACCCAACATGAACGGTGGGTGTACAATCAGAGTGGTGCTATGTGTATATCATAGCTTCCCCCTCCTGCTTACCTTCTTCTCATTCTTCTCCCTTCTGGGCATTCCCTTCGAACGTCAAGTTAGAGGATCTGGGAGAAAGCAATGATTGAAAGATTTTGCCTCATACAATCATTAATTCAAACACTCACATTTCTAGTCTTTATTCCAGGCGTAGCAGTTAGTTCACAATGGTAAGGAAGTTTCTTTGTGACAGCCATTTGAACCAAGACTTAAAAAAGTTTCCAAGGAACTGCTGTTTGGAAGACTCAGAAAGGAGTTTTGCAGTCAGGTGGACAGTAAGAACCAAAGTTTGAAAATTGAAATTGACTGTGGCATTGTTGACCAATAAAAAGACCAGCACGACTAAATTAGCAAAAGAGAAAAAAGTATGACATAGAGAAGAGGAAAAACACAGAGATGCCATGTTATGAGGAGTCTACATTAAACCCAAGACGTCACAACAGCCACATCTTTACAGCTGTAAAAAGTCTTCCCACGCCTATATGACCTTTATAAGGACTACAAGTAAACAAAGTGGGCTTTACACACAGCCATAAAAATACACACATTTATGGAAACATACACAGATTCACACATATGCACACACACACACACACACACACACAAACATACACCCATGAATACATTCTCAGCCTGTATTTCCTGTTAAATGCAGGAAATGCCAGGTTTGAGACTCATTTGAGCCTCATCCCATCTGGAAGAGTCTTCTTGGGGAAAAATAGTGAAGAAAGATATTATAAATCTTTAATGGTTTTAGTTCAGAAGACATCACAAGACTATAAGAGTTATGGATGAAACAACATGCTTAACAACAAAAGGGCCTGAAAAGAAATCAAACGGGAAATTTAAAAATATGTCAAGAAAAACTGAAAGTGAACCACAACATGCCTAGTGGTTTGGAATGTAGCAGAGGCAGTTCTAAGAGGGAGAGTTATAATAATGAACACCTAGAGTAAAGGAGAAAAAAGATCTCAGACAGTCTAACATTGCACCTTGAGGAATTGAAGAAAGACAAATACTAGGAAGATTAGAAGAATGAGGGAAATAATAAAGATTGGAAAGAAAAAGCATCAACCAGAGAACAGAAAAACTGTTTTTCAAAAATCAACAAAGAACAGTCCATTGACTTTTTAAAACTTTAAACAAAACAAAAACCTTAACCAGACTATCAAAAAAGAGAGAGAAATGATTCATAGGAATAAAATCAGAAATGAAAATAGTTGTGCTATAACAAGGATCAGAATTATTAAAGGATCACAATGACTTCTGCCGCCAGGGACCTCAGTCTATGATACAGAACTCCATAGCCAAATAGCACCTGGAGAAAGCTAGCATCCCAGTATTGTGGACAAGCCCTGGAGTGGAGGAAGCTGATCTTATGACACAGGGTTCCACACTCAGTACCAGAAGAGAGCTGGTCTTCCAGGAGTGCTGACACACCTTCGAGCACAGGAAGACAACACTTCTGTTCAAGTTCCTCCATAAAGAGAGAACCTCTCAGAGCCATCAGGACACAGGAACCGAGGAACATCTGAGGACAGGATCCTTCTGGTTTCTGTCTGAAACCAAGAACTGACCCTGTACCACAGCTCTCCAAACCCAAAATCCTCTCAGAGAGAGCTGGTCTCCAAGAAGTACTGACACAAAGGCTTGCAGGAGGGACAACCCACAGCCAGAGAGAGCAAGACCAGCTAACACCAGAGATAACCAGATGGCAAAAGGCAAGGGCAAGAACATAAGGAACAGAAACCAAGGCAACTTGCAATCATCAGAACCCAGTTCGCCAACCACAGCGAGATACTCCAACACAACAGAAAAGCAAGATTCGGGTTTAAAATCACTTCTCATGATGATGATAGAAGAGTTTAAGAAGGAAATAAAATAACTCCCTTAAAGAAATACAAGAGAACACAGGTAAACAGCTAGAAGCCCTTAAAGAGGAAATACAGGAAAACACAAACAAACAGGTAAAGGAAATGAACAAAACCATCCAGGATCTAAAAATGGAAATAGAAACAATAAAGAAATCAAAAAGGAAGACAGCCCTTGAGATAGAAACTCTAGGAAAGAGATCAGGAGTCATAGATGCAAGCATCACCAACAGAATACAAGAGAGAAGAGAGAATCTCAGGTGCAGAAGATACCATAGAAAACATTGTCACAACAGTCAAAGAAAATGCAAAATGCAAAAAGCTCCTAACCCAAAACATCCAGGAAATCCAGGACACAATGAGAAGACCAAATCTAAGGATAATAGGTATAGGAGAGAGTGAAGATTCCCAAATTAAAGGGCCAGTAACTATCTTCAACAAAATTATAGAAGAAAATTTCCCTAACCTAAAGAAAGAGATGTACATAAACATTTAAGAAGCCTACAGAAGTCCAAATAGATTGGAACAGAAAAGAATTTCCTTCCATCACATAATAGTCAAAACACCAAATGCACAAAACAAGGAAAGAATATGAAAAGCAGTAAAGGAAAATGGTCAAGTAACGTATAAAGGCAGACCTATCAGAATTACACCAGACTTCTCACCAAGACTATGAAAGCTAGAAGATCCTGGGCAGAACTCATACAGACCCTAAGAGAACACAACTGCCAGGCCAGGCTGCTATACCCAGCAAAACTCTCAATTACCATAGATGTTGAAACCAAGATATTCCATGACAAAACCAAATTTGCACAATATCTTTCCACAAACGCAGCCCTACAAAGGATAATAGAGGGAAAATGCCAACACAAGGAGGGAAACTACACCCTAGAAAAAGCAAGAAAGTAATCTTCTTTCAACAAACCCAAAGAAAGATAGCCACACAAACATAAAAATAACATTGAAAATAACAGCAAGCACCAATCACTATTCCTTAATATCTCTTAACATCAATGGACTAATTCCCCAATAAAAAGACATAGACTAACAGACTGGATACATAAACAGGACCCAGCATTGTGCTGCATACAGGAAATGCACCTCAAAGTTAAAGACAAAAACTACCTCAGAGGAAAGGGCTAGAAAACAATTTTCCAGGCAAATGGTCCCAAGAAACAGGCAGGAGTAGCCATTCTCATATCGGATAAAATCAACTTTCAACCAAAAGTCATCAAAAAAGATAAGGAAGGACACTTCATATTCATCAAAGTAAAAATCTACCAAAAAGAACTCTCAATTCTGAACATCTATGTTCCAAATGTAAAGCCACCCACATTCATAAAAGAAACTTTACTAAAGCTCAAAGCACACATTGCACCTCTCACAATAATAGTGGGAGACTTCAACACCCCACTCTCATCAGTGGACAGATCGTGGAAACACAAACTAAACAGAGACACAGTGAAACTAACAAGTTATGGACCGAATGGATTTAACTTAACTTAATTAAATAAATAAATTAAATTAATGGATTTAATTTAATCTATAGAACATTTAATTAATTAAATAAATTAAATTAATGGATTTAATTTAATCTATAGAACATTTCATCCTAAATCAAAAGAATATACATTCTCCTCAGCAACTCATGGTACCTTCTCCAAAATTGACCATATAATCGGTCACAAAACAAATCTCAACAGATATAAGAAGAGTGAAATAATTCCATGCCTCCTATCAGATCACTATGGATTAAGGTTGGTCTTCAATGGCAACAACAACAGAAAGTCCACATACATATGGAAGTTGAACCATGCTCTACTCAATGATAACTTGGTCAAGGAAGAAATAAAGAAAGAAATTAAATAATTCCTAGAATTTAATGAAAATGGAAGTACAACATTCCCAAACTTATGGGACACAATGAAAGCCGTCTTAAGAGGAAAACTCATAGCTAAGAGTGCCTCAAAAAAGAAACTGGAGAGAGAATACAGAAGTAGCTTAACAGCACACCTGAAAGCTCTAGAACAAAAACAAGCTAATACACCCAAGAGCAGTAGAAGGCAAGAAATAATCAAACTCAAGGCTGAAATCAACCAAGTAGAAACAAAAAGAACTATACAAAGAATCAACAAAACCAGGAACTGGTTCTTTGAGAAAATCAACAAGATAGATAAACACTTAGCCAAACTAACTGGAGGTCACAGAGACAGTATCCAAATTAACAAAATTAGAAATGAAGAGGTAGATATAGCAACAGAATCTGAGGAAATTCAAAAAATCATCAGATCCTACTACAAAAGCCTATACTTAACAAAATTGGAAAATCTGGATGAAATGGACAATTTTCTAGACAGATACCAAATACCAAAGTTAAATCACAAACAGATGAACCATCTAAACAGTACCATAACCCCTAAAGAAATAAAAGCAGTCATTAAAAGTCTCCCAATCAAAAAAAGCCCAGGAACACATGAGTTTAGTGCAGAATTCGATTGGACCTTCAAAGAAGACCTAATACCAATACTCTACAAATTATCCCACAATATAGAAACAGAAGGAACACTACCTAATTCATTTTATGAGCCCACAGATACACTGATACCAAAACCTCACAGAGACCCAACAAAGAAAGGAAACTTCAGACCAATTTCCCTTATGAATAGCAATGCAAAAATACTCAATAAAATTCACAAAACTGACTCCAAGAACACATAAAAACGAGCATTCATCACAATCAAATAGGCTTCATCGCAGGGATGCAGGGATGGTTCAATACCCAGAAATCCATCAATGTAATCCACTACATAAACAAACTCAAAGAAAAAAAACCACATGGTCATCTCCTTAGATACTGAAAAAGAGTTTGACAAAATTCAACATCCCTTCATGATAAAAGTCTTGGAAAGATGAGGAATTCAAGGCCCATACCTAAACATAGTAAAAGCAACATACAGCAAACCAGTAGCCAACATCAAACTAAACAGAGAGAAACCTGAAGCATTCCCACTAAAATCAGGGACTAGACAAGGCTGCCCTCTCCCTCTCTATCTATTCAATATAGTACTTGAAGTTCTAGTTAGAGCAATTAGACACAAAAGGACATAAAAGTGATACAAATTGAAAAGGAAGATATCAAAATATCACTATTTGCAGATGATGTGATCGGATACTTAAGTGACTTGAAAAACTCCACCAGAGAACTGCTGCTGCTGATAAACAACTTCAGCAAAATGGCAGGATATAAAATTAAGTCAAACAAATCAGTCACCTTCCTTCTCGGAGGAAAAATAGGGTGAGAAAGAAATTAGGGCAATGACACCCTTCACAATAGTCACAAACAATATAAAGTATATTGGTGTAACTCTAACAAAACAGGTGAAAGATCTGTATAACAAGAACTTCAAGTCTCTGAAGAAAGAAATTGAAGAAGAACTCAGAAGATGGAAAGATCTCTCATGCTCATGGATTGGCAGGATTACCATAGTAAAATGGCCATCTTGCTGAAAGCAATCTACAGATTCAATGCAATCTCCATCAAAATTTCAACTCAATTCTTCATAGACTTAGAAAGAGCAATTCTCATATTCATTTGGAATACAAAATACCCAGGATAGCAAAAACTATTCTCAACAATAAAAGAATTTCTGGGGGAATCAGCATCCCTGACCTCAAGCTGTACTACAGAGCAGTAGTGATAAAAACTGCATGATATTGCTACAGTGACAGGCAGGTATATTAATGAAATAGAATTGAAGACCCAGAAATGAACCCACATACCTACGGTCACTTGATCTTTGACAAAGGAGCTAAAACCATCCGGTGGAAAAAAGCATTTTTAACAAATGGTGCTGGCTCAACTGGAAGTCATCATGTAGAAGAATGCAAATTGATCCATTCCTATCTCCCTGTACAAAGCTCAAGTCCAAGTGGATCAAGGACCTCCACATAAAACCAGATACACTGAATCTAGTAGAAGAGAAAGTGGGGAAAAGTCTCTAACACATGGCCACATGGGAAAAGTTCCTGAACAGAACACCAGGGGCTTATGCTCTAAGATCAAGAATCAACAAATGCAACCTCATGAAATTGCAAAGCTTCTGTAAGGCAAAGGACACTGTCAATAAGTCAAAACGGCAACCAACAGATTGGGAAAAGATCTTTACCAATCCTACGTCTGATAGAGGGCTAATATCCAATATATACAAAGAACTCAAGAAGTTAGACTCCAGAAAACCAAATAACCCTATCAAAAAATGGGGAACAGAGCTAAACAGAGAATTTTCAACTGAGGAAATTCGTAGGGCTGAGAAGCACCTAAAGAAATGTTCAACATCCTTAGTTATCAGGGAAATGCAAATCAAAACAATTCTGAGATTCCACCTCACACCAGTCAGAATGGCTAAGATCAAAAACTCAGGTGACAGCAAACGCTGGCGAGGATGTTGAGAAAGAGAAACAGTCGGCCATTGCTGGTGGGATTGCAAACTGGTACAACCACTCTGGAAATCAGTTTGGCGGACCCTCAGAAAATTGGACATAATACTACCTGAGGACCCAGCTATACCATTCCTGGGCATATACCCAGAATATGCTCCAGCATATAATAAGGACACATGTTCCACTATGTTCGTAGCAGCCATATTTATAATAACCTGAAGCTGGAAACAACCCAGATGTCCCTCAAAAGAAGAATGGATACAGAAAATGTGGTACATTTACACAATGAAGTACTACTCAGCTATTTAAACAACGGCTTCAGGAAATTCGCAGGCAAATGGATGGAACTTGAAAATATCACTGTGAGTGAGATAACTCAGTCACAAAAGAACAAACACAGTATGTACTCACTGATAAGCAGATATTAGCCCAAAAGTTCGAACACACATGATTCAGTTCACAGCTACTGTTGGACTGAGCATGGGGTCCTAGTTGGTCGAGTTGGAGAAGGGACTGAAAGAGCTGAGGGAGTTTGCAGCCCCATGGGAAGGGAGCAACAGTGTCAACTGGTCAGACCCCTCGTGCTCCCAAAGACTGGACCACCATCCAAAGAATGCATATGGAGGGACCCATGGTGCTGGTCACATATGTGGCAGAGGAGGGCCTTGTTAGCCATCAGTGGTAGGCAAAGCCCTTGAGTCTGAGAGTGTTAGATGCCCCAGTATAGGCGAATGCCAGGGAGGGAAAATGGGAGTGGGTGGGTGGGTGGGGGAATACAGTCATAGAGGCAGGGGAAAGGGGGATGGGATAGGAGGCTTCCAAAGGGGAGACCTGGAAAGGGGAAAACATTTGAAGTGTAAATAAAGTATGAAAAAAAATAAAAAATACAAAAATAAAACAATCGTCAAAAAAATAGAATCATCATTTTAAAAAAAGGATCACAGAGAACTACAATGAACTACAATATGCTTACACATTACATAAAATAGAGAAAATAGATAGACCCTTAGAAATACATAACCCATGAATACTGAATCCAGAAAATTCAATAGCCTGAAGAAATTCATGGTCAACACAATAATTAAAGGTATGGTTCTCACTGATGAGAAAGGGATGGGGGTTTGTTACTCTCTATATAACAGCATATTGTGTGCAGTCATCCTTAAAGAAGATTCTGTCCTTGAGATACAACAGAAGACAGCATAATAAGTGAAAAAGGCCAATACAGAAATTTGTAGTAATGCAAGAGTAATATACCTAGAGATTCACTAAATTACTCATTTGTTATAATCATCTTACTATGTAAATGCATAGATACCTGTGGCATACCTTAAATTTATTCAGTAGGAAATTAATGTTTTAGAATTATGAATATCATAAAGATCACATAAAATCATGATTATATTATAATATATGCATCTTATATGGCAATAACATTTAAAAGTTTTCAAATTCTGAGAACAAAAGAACAAAGATAATGGAAGGCATAAAAATAAATAAAAAAGATTCAAATAGAGCATAATTTTTCTGATTTGAAATTTTGAAAAATGCCCAATGCAATGAATGAAATAATCCCACGTCAAGCAACATTTAGAACCCCGAGGATGCTCTGCATCCTCACATTGGATAAGGAAGAAAAGTGGGCATTTAGAGTAAGTAGTCAAAATGGCTTTGGAATTCCATTATTATTATTATTATTATTATTATTATTATTATTATTATCCTCTCATATGTTACATCCTGGCCACAGTTCCCCTCCTTCACTTTCCCCTACTCTCCCCTCTGACCTACCCTTTCTCCCAGGGTTCACCTCTCTTCTATCTCCTTTCAGAAAAGATCATACCCTCCACATATCAACCATACATGTCATAGCATGCAAAAATAAGACTAAACACATACCATCACATCAAGGCTGCAAAGGACAACCCAGTAAGAGGAAATGGTGAGTCAGAAACAGCACCCATTCCCACTCTTAGGCATTCCATGAGAACACTAAGCTAATCAGCCATAACATATATGGCAGAGGACCTAAGTCAGACTCCTATAGGTTCCCTGATCTCTGTGAGCTCTCATAAGTCCCAATCAGTAGCTTCTGTGGGCCATGATCTTGTGGTATCCCTGACCCCTCTCATTCCTCTGATCATCCTCCCTCTTCTCCACAAGACACACCCACCTCAGCTTCACCTAATGTTTGGTTGTAGGGCTATTTCCATCAGTTTCTGGGTAAAGTCTTTTTGGTCTCTTTGAGGACAGTCCTGCCAGGCTCTGGTCCCAGAACACACTGCAAGCAGGACAAATTGTATGTCAAATGTTTTGTGACTGGGTTGGTGTCCCAATACCTCCATTTGAGGTTCTGTCTAGTTACAGAAGGTAGCCAGTTCTGGTTTCAGGTCTCTAATTACTAAAAGTTTTTGCTAGTATTGCTCTCATAGATTCCATGGAATTTCCACTGCACTAAGTTTCCAACTTGCCCCCCAAATACCTTCCTCCAGTTCCAGTTGTTTCTCCCAGTATCCTCCCTCCACCCGAAACACACACACATTTGATCCCTCCTGTCCCACCCCAACTTATCCCCACTCCACCCTTTCCCAGGGAGATTCTTGAGTTCTTCTCCCCTCTCCTCTTAAGCCTCCCTTGTTACTTAGCCTCTCTGAGTCTGTGGATTATAGCATGATTATCTTTTACTTTACAGCTAAAATCCACCTATAAGTGAGTACATACTATGTTTGTCTTTCCTACTAGCAATACCAAATACTAAAAGACAGTGGGCAGGGGATATACTGAATCAGAAAAAAGATATTCCCAAGCTATAACTTTATTCCTAGCTAAAATATCAATCCAAATCTATATGGTTAATCAATTTTCACATACACAAAAACGTTTTAGAAATATTTTACTTCTTTCTCAGGAAGCTACAGGAGACTACAAACAACAAACTGAAAATTTTAACCAATGAAAAAGACATGGAACATCAGACATGGGAACAATGGATGCAAATAACCCCTAGAATGACCGATAAAAATTATGCTTCCAACATAAGGGGGCTTTAATTCAAGATGGAATTCACCTAAAAGCTCACAGGATCGTTTAATCATTAAATAGATATAAAATACATAACAAATGTGGAAATTAAACAAAAAAAGGTTTTATACAAGTGGAAAACTATTTGGGTTGATTTGCTGATTTAAAAAAAAATAAAACAGCAATCTAAACAGAAGGAAAAATAAGTAATAGCCACAGGGATAGCAAAGTTATGCACAAAGGGAAAATTAATTATAATGCATTACATTGCTCAGCCATAAATAACATTTTTATAGTCATGTTAATATTAACACAGATATTGATCAAATTAAAATTGTGTTGTTCAGGAAAATTTGAAAGATGAGATAATGAACACATGGAAGCACATCTGCCAATTATTAGATGATGTCTAACCAAAAACAAAACAAGTAGCAATGCATGCTGGTTATTTCAAATACTGGCAAGTAAATATTGAAATAATCAGTAAAAAGACATTAATGGTCTTTTCATAATTCATACTTTCATAATTCATAAGGGTAAATGTACCTCAGTTGGCAGAGTAGTTGCCTACTATGCATGAGTCCCTGTGTTGAACTTCTTATCACTACATAAACCAAGTATGATGATCTAAACCTGTAGTCCTAGCACTTGGGTGGGGGTAGAGGTAGGAGGATCTGAAGCTCAACATCACACTTGACTATCATGGCAATCTGAAGTTGAAAGGCAGAGTGGTTAAAATCATTGTTTTGGGGGAAAAGCTGAGTAAAAAGGTCATTTGTTACTTTTGTGTCACCATGACCACAATACCTGACATGGTTTTAAAAGGTTTTAGTCAGTCATTCTGGGGAAAACATTGATAGAACAACTCAATTCATTGCAAATGGAGTATGTGTTGGAAACTATTCACATCAGAGCTATCAGTGAAGCAGAGAATGAGCCAGAAACCAGTGCCGGGATACAACCTTCAAAGGCCTGCTCCTAATGATGGTCTTTCCACCTCTTAAAATTCTCAAAGGGGATTCAGCCTTTAAGACAAGAGCCCATGAGTAACTTCTAGTGGCCACTGTAATCCTCAGAACCCATGGTATCATCTTCTTGGGGGTGTTTTGCAACAGTTTGAAGCAGTGAATGGCATAGGATGTCAGCTTCCAAGTTTCTCAGCGAGTGTCTAACACTCAACAGACAATTAGAGGAACTTTCTCCTTGAGAACTTCAGTGAACCCTGAAGTGTTCAAACAGATTGTTCTTAATGCTTCTCCATTAAGATCAGAAACCTACAATTATTCAGTACCAAATGGAAAATAAAAATCTGTTCTCTTCTATAGGAGGTCCTTAGAGATGGCAAAAAAAGTCCATGTCTGTTTTGATTATAGGAATTTCTCACAAATCTTTATTAACCACTTTAAGAGAAAACATTAAAATACACTATGAACAAGGTGCTATGCTGAGAAAAATTATACAGGAAAATAGCTATAGTAATAATCCCTACAGATGAAAATATTAAACACCAGAGTTCCTTCACAAAATAAGTCTATCATCAGCCAGCAGATGGGAATGTAGCATTGTCTGCGCTAACCTGATCAGGTTCTCCAGTGGCTCTTTACTTCCTACCAACATGGTTGGGAGGATATTGAAGATGCTTGGGCCTACCTTTATCCCACTTTTCTAATGAAATATCTCAAAACTTCTCTTTGTATGGTCTGTGCTTTCACCAAATCAATGTACACACCAAACAGTTGTTGTGTTGTTTCAAGCACAACCCTGGCTTAGCTATCCACATCCTGCTATTCCATCAAAGCCAGGGTAAAATATCCCTTTATTTTGTCTATTCATCAGTATTGAAGGATTCATTTCCAGATACTCTATCTGGAGGGATATTTTATTAACTTCTACAGGCATGCTTTGAAACTCAAGTAGGAATGGTCTAAAGAACCAAAGTAGACAAGAAGAGAGTGCTCTGAGCACAAGCAGCAGCAGCAGCAGAAGCAACAACAGCAAGAGCAGAACCAATAGTGACAAAATCTTAAAGACTGCTCATGAGACTATGAGTCTACCATGTCATCAGAGAGATGCACAGTCCCATCTCCCAATGTTTTTCTTATGGTCTCTTCTCTCTGCTTTTATTCACTCCATCACAGGGAAGGAGGAGACAGTTATTTGGTTCTAAAATCTGGAAAGAATAAAATAGACTTCATTTCATTTCCTTGGGAGCAAATTGCATACAAGAAGCAGCGGTTCTGTAAATGTACATGTCATGCATTACACTCTTGCTGGTTTAAGATTCCCTGGGCCTATACTGCCTGTGGCTATATGGGTATCTGGCTTAGTTCAAGAGCTTCATAAACTAGCTTCATGGTACTAATATAAACTATATCATCTAACTGAGCTCTTACCAACCCAAGAGGGGGAATATTGATATTCTTATTCCACTGAGTTATTTCCCTTGACTTTGTAAAAAGTCAAAATAGGAAGGATAATACTGTTTAGTCTCCTCAGAGACTACAAAATACCACAGTGAGATCTCAAGTAGCACATAGGAGAAATAAGCAGATATAAAACTGGGGAAGAAAATGAAGGAAGTGGAATAGAAGCGCTGTTACATGCCACGCACTACCGGCTAGCTCCTGGGCTGACAGAAGCCAGCGGAAGAATTTAGAAAGGGAGGCAACATAGCTAGACAGCATTGGAAAAGAAAAGCTTCAGGTAGGAGGGTGTGCTAAAGTGTAAGCAGGGAACAAATGGGCTGAGACTAGGAAAGAGAAACGAGTTAGATGTTTATCAATACATATCATTATCTGTTCAGAAGCCAGGCAGAAGTAAATGGAGACAGAGATATTATGCTATCAAGGGAAGTGGCCCAATAAGAATGCAAATATTTCTTGATGTGCCAGGGAGGGTTAGCACCCATGGGGGGCCTTCTCAGAAGGGAAGAGGAGGGGAGTGAGGGGGACATGAGGGTAGGGCTGGGAGAAGAGGTGGGGGGCTCCAGTCCGAATGTGAAGTGAATAAATTAATAAATTAAGGGAAAAGAAAAGAATGCAAATCCTGAACCCAAATGCTCAATAAGGTGATGTTGTAAAATGAGGTTTTGGAAGGTAGCTTGGTATGACAGCACAGTCTCCTAAAATTATCATACTGGGAGTTTAGCTTTCATGTATAAATTTAGAAAAACATCAAGACCATAGCTGTATAAATTCCAGAAATGCTAGAGGAGTTTCTTGAGGTGACTGTACCATCCCTCCTATTCTATCCCAACTCCAGCCTAGCAACCATCTTTTCTCTGCAGAATGCCATAGCCTCTTAACCATTACTATTACCCAGAGTCTTTACAATCTTTAGCTGTCATTGGCTAGCTATTGACCACATTTCACCTACCCTGCTTTTTATTGACTAGGACTTTGATTCTCTTCAGTTCTCCTCACCGACCCTGCACAGTTAGCCATAACTAAATTGATTTGGAGATTCAGTTGATCTCTGTAGGCTAAGCAAGAGGAATAATGGTAAAATTAATAAAAACTGAAAAGCGAACTATAACATCTAGCTATTGTTCAATAACAAACATGAGCTCAAACTCAAAGCTGAGTGACTTAAATCATTTATTACTGCTCACAAATATATTTGGAATAAATGAGCAGTACTGATAATTGGGACCAATAAAGCTTATATGAGCTTTACCTACTTGTGTGTCCATTGTTGTCTGGCAGGTGGGTATCCTGATCAAGCCAGGTCAATTATTAGTTTAAGTAATGAAGTCTCTTAAACCATTCATCGTTCATAATCCTGAAAGCTACCCTGAACTTGTTCTTGGTGGTGAGCTAAGCCTCCAAAAGAGTCAACGGAAGAATAAAGTCACTTGAAGTCCATACTGAGAACTGAAAGAATGCTGCTTCCGTATTCTACTGGCCAAAGAACATTACAAAATCAGCCCTCATTCAGAAGAATGGTACATATAAACCACCTATTGGAAAAATAGAAAATAGTTCTATTGTGAAGGTTGGGGACATTTCTGTAACTCATCAATTATAAAGAAGTTTTTAAACATAGATTTGTCTGGGTCAAAATTATCTCATCCGAGTAAATGCAGATAAGTGTTAGGATACTTGCCTACTATGTATGGGATCTTAATTTCATCCTCAGCAATGCAAAACAAAACAACTATAATGAATAAAAACTCAAAACCTCTCACCAGCAAACTAAGAAAATGATGGCAATGGTGAGGACAATGGTGACAATAGTGATTATGTCAGTGACGGGCAATGAGGATGAGGACAATGATGATAAAAGTGATAATGTCGAAGATGGTGATGGCAGTGGAGATGGTAATATTGATGATGATGATGGTAGTTATAGTTATAATAGGGATGGTAAGAGTCGTATTAGTTACTTTTCTGTTGCTTTGATAAAACACCATAACCAAACAACATAGTTACATTTTAGTTGCTGTGATAAATGCAACTTTTACATGGAAGCATTTAATTGGATGCTCACAGTTCTAAAGGTTAGAGTATGTGACCATAATGGCAGGAAGCATGGCATGAGGCAGATAGGCAGAGCACTGGAGCAGAAGCTGAGAGCTTACATCTTTTTCTATAAGCTCAAGGCAGAGCAAGCTGACTAGGAACTAAATGAGCCTTTAGAACCTCAAAACACACTCTTGGTGATTCACCTCCTCCAACAAGGCCACACTTCCTAATCTTTTCCAAACAATTCCACTAACTCAGGATCAAGTATTCAAATAGACTAGTCTATAGTGGTCATTCTTTCTTTCTTTATTTTATTTTTTATTTTTGATACTTTATTTACATTTCCGATGTTTCCCCTTTTCTGGGTCTCCTCTTTGGAAACCCCCTAACCCCTCCCCCTCCCCGCCTCTGTGAGGGAATTCCTCCT
>CM052707.1:6516669-6568208 GCA_028551405.1 Uromys caudimaculatus | reverse complement strand
TGGACATTCTGAACTTGTGGGCTAATATCCGCTTAACAGTGAGTACATACCATGTTCCTTCTTTTGTGACTGAGTTACCTCGCTCAGGATGATATTTTCAAGTTCCATCCATTTGCTTGCAAATTTCATTAAGTCATTGTTTTTTATAGCTGAGTAGTACTCCATTGTGTAAATGTACCACATTTTCTGTATCCATTCCTCTGATGAGGGTTGTTTCCAGCTTCTGGCTATTATAAATATGGCTGCTATGAACACAGTGGAGCATGTGTCTTTGTTACATGTTGGGGCATCTTCTGGGTATATACCCAGTATAGTGGTCATTCTTATTTGAGCCAGCACACCAAGACAATTTATAGAAGGAAGAGGTAGGATTACAATTCAGAGAGAGACAATTCCATTATGACAGGGAGGCATTACAAGTGGCAGACATGTGGCAGGGTCATGAAGCTCAGTTTTCACATCCTCAAACAAAAACACAAAGTGAAGAGGGAAAGTTGGAAGTGACGTGGAGTGTTTCAATTCTCAAAGCCTTCCTTTACTGGTGTACTTCAACCCATAGGACTGCATCTCAAAAACCTCTGCCACCAATTGGGGACCAAGTGTTTCAATATCTGAGCCTACAGGGAACATTCTCATTCAAGCAATTACAACAGCAATGGTGGTGTGGACGGTGGCGACGGTGATGATGATTAGGGGTGCTGATTGTGATTAAAGTAATGATCACACAAACAAAGCTTCCTGAAGCCTAGCATGGTTTGTTTGGTTTTTTTGGTTTATTTATTTATTTATTTATTTATTTATTTATTTACATTATCTATAATAGGTTCTCATGCACTTTCCATTTTTCAATTATGGAAATCTAGTCCTCAAGTAGAAAAGTGACCTAATCAAGGTCATCTGGTAACTAAGGTTTAAAAAGAAAAGAAGACAAAAAACAATGCACACACCACTTGAAAAGCTGGACAGACCAGCTTGAGATCCAGCTGCTGAGAAAATTCTCCAGAAGTTTCCTTTCTTTTTCAGGAACTAAAAAAAATCTTCTCATGTTTTTCCCCCTATTGAGTCTGTCTCCTTTTACCCCTCTTGATTATCCCTTTCGCTGTGAAGTCTGTTTTTCAGATTTAGTCTGCAATGTTTTATAAGAAAAGACTTTTCTTCTGCTTTATAAAGGCATGGAGAGGATTAACAGTTAATTTAATGTTTTCAAAATGTCTTAAGCACCTTAGAATTAAATATGTCGTGTTCAAATAAATAAATAAAGGCTTTAGAGCACAGAGGCATCAGTCTTCTTTAACTCACATGCTCAGAGCATCTAAATGCATACATACACACAGTCTGCTGAAAATCTATGGATCCCAACGGCAGGCAGCAAGCTACCCTGGGATTCCTACTTTCATTTGTTGCATTAGAAAGAAAACATGAAAGGCAACCTTTCATCATCTCTAACATATTCTACATGTGTGTGTTCAGGATATATATATATATAATGCAATACAAATACCTTCCCTAAGTTTGATCAACAATATCTTCCACCTATCCACAGCACACACAAACACACCCTTCATATCATTTCCAACATGCCTTTCCATTCTTACCATCTCACTAAGTAAACTTTTTCTGGATTCTATCCCTAGAGCAGGGAAGGGTAGAGGCAGGGATCTGCTTTTAGAGACAAAAAGATAGCAAAGAACTTGACTCTTCTGTGACAGAAATTTCTCCATTTTTATCTTGGCAATCCATGTGTCAGTACTGCCATTTCTGACTGCTGCAGACAGAGCCTCTATTTTTACTACCCAGCATTCACCTCCCAAATCTTAGCATGTATCTCCTGAGAGCTCAGCTTTCATAGTAACTTGAGGTTAGAAATACTCTAGAACTAATAACCTGGCTAAAATCAGTGCAAATTTAGAGTTTAACCTGAAACCACTTAGATCATCGTTTTAAAGGACCAAACTCATGTTAGGTAGTAAACAACTGATATATGGATTTTTAATATAAAACTGTGGTTGTCAAGGTAATGTGGATTTAAAAGCAGAAGAAAAAACTCAGTATCTAGGTTCACTCCATAACCCTCATGATAGATGTGTTTATTGTTTTCTTTTTCTTTTTTGTGCGTATGTGTAAGTTATGGATGTGTATGTATGTATGTGCATGCATGTATGTCATACATGTGGAAGCCTAGTTTTTCCATATTTTCTCATGTAGTCACTCATCCATGGAAGAATATGAAAAGATAAAAAGGTGTTGTCTATATTTTATTCCTGAAGCCATGAACTATGTCACTTCTGGAAGTTCATGGACCTCCCTGAAGGAGGTACCTTACTTATCATTGTGTCTCTCAAAAGATCTTGTAGATAACAGATATTTAGTCCATGCTTACTGGAGAAAAGTGAAAAGAGTTAAGAAGAGGAATTGAAATTCATTACTGTGAGCTTCTAATATCTGTGTATCTCTCTCAGAATCCAACCATTCTAGGCCAGAGTTCTTAATCCTGCTTTAGGAAATGTCCTATACTCAACATCTGTTGTGTCCACATTCTTCTTCCTAAGCAACAAAGTGTTTCTGGATACTGCTTTTTGGCAATGTAGATGTTCCTTTTCATTTGTTTATAGCCTCATTCTCCTGTCTTATTTCCAGATATGGACTTTGAGCTGGAGCAATACTTAAGAGATTCCTTTGTGTCTCTTAAGGAGTGGCATTTGAGTAAAGCCTTGAGGTTCTTAAACAAGTATCTTTTTATTTTAAAGTTTTTTTATTGGGACTGGAGAGATGGAGTTAAGAGCACTGACTGCTCTTCCAGATGTCCTGAGTTCAATTCCCAGCAACCATGTGGTGGCTCACAACCATCTATAATGGGATCTGAAGCCCTCTCCTAGTGTGGGTGAAGAGAGTGACAGTGTACTCATATGTATAAACAAACAAAAAAAAACACATAAATTTTTTTTTAAATTCTTTTACTTAAATGCTTTGGATACTATCTAAGAAAGCTTACCACAATCCTGCTTTGAGGTATCACTGAACCCTGATCCCCCACTCTGTCTTCCTTAACCAATGGAGCTCCAGTCCTAGTAGCCTATTGCTCTTGAGTGAGCAAACCTATAATGCTGCCAGCACAGAACATTTGAACTAGCACTTTCTTCTGCCAGGTTCTTTCTTCCTGAAATTATAATCACACTTGTCACTCTCTCACCTTTCAAGTTACTGCTTAAATGTCACCTTATCAAGAAGCCATTCTTAACTACATAATCTCACAGACACTTCTCACTGTGTCATTTCTGTGCTCTTAGATTGACTGCTCATTGTCACAGCTTCACTATCACCTGCCATGTTGTATTTAGTTAATTTCTTTCTTATTAAGACAGTACTTTTTCTTTGTTACCCATTCTGTCTTCAGTGCCTCTAACTTACTGTACACTCAACCATTAATGAATGAATGATCCCATGAAATAAATGGTATTTCCTCACATAAAAGGGAAATACAATGGTCTTCACTACTTACTTTAATATCCATCTCCAACCTCACTCATGGATCACTGGTCTTACCCTAAAGAGATAGGACAGAGAATTCAAATCCTTTCCCCACTGCTCACAATAACCACTGATATCTGTACTTACAAAGAAACTCAATTGACCTGCTGAAGCTAGTGTGTTTTCTACCCATGTGAGCTGAGCTAGACCACATATCAGTAGGGAGACCTTTAGCTGTGACTCTGGTTTGAAGATGAGACTACATCATTGAAATGAGATTACCCTCTCATGTCACTGTTTGTACCAGAACATCAAACTGCTCCTTTCCTTTAGCCTACAGCTACACGGGTGCAGGCTTTGACCAACTCACAACATCAGATAGTGTTCATCTCTTCAAATGGAGGAACCTTTTCAGGATGGAAGGTTGGAATTCACCACAGTGAGGGTATTAAGATTGGGAAAATTGGCATGTTATTTTTCTGACCCTCTACACTTTAGTAGTTAAGGGGTGGGGTAGTTAAGGGGTGGGGTAAAGTTCAGAGGGAAAGTTTCTCTTCTCACCAAGAACTGAAGAGGTTGGAGCTACTTCAGGGGTCTTTACTTCCCATGGCCATTATCCCTACATCATTTCTATTCAGCTTTGAGAGACAGACAGAGGAAATAAGAAGCAAGCCCCCTGAACAGAAAGCAGCATTGTTATATCCAACAGAGAAGTAGAAATGCAA
Source organism: Uromys caudimaculatus (assembly GCA_028551405.1). Taxonomy (NCBI): domain Eukaryota; kingdom Metazoa; phylum Chordata; class Mammalia; order Rodentia; family Muridae; genus Uromys; species Uromys caudimaculatus. The sequence goes on along the minus strand of CM052707.1, from coordinate 6,564,015 downwards.
AGTTGTGCCATTTGTAAGGAAAGGGCTTAATATCCTTGATCCTTCCGTGACAACTCCTGTCACACTCCAAGAAGCCAGTGATCAGCCAGCCCTTCGTGCAAGGGGAAAAGTGAGGCTGACAGATGGGAGTGCAGACACTCTAGAGAACAATGCATGTCCAAACTTGCTATCTATAGTCCCTGAATCAAAACTGTCCAAGGTCCTGCTAAAATTTTGATCACTTTAGCACCAACCCACCTGTGCTGATCAACACTGAAAATGGGATTTGGAAAAACACACCACACTGAGCACAATAAGATGACTCCTAAGAGCTCAGGTGGCTCAGGCCTGCTAGCATATATCAGACTCATTTAGAGAGGTCATCTGAAATTTAAAGCAAGCCCCATAATGATTCTGAGCATAGGTTCAGTGAAGGACCTTGCAATCCATGATTTAATAAAGCTTTCTAAATTATTTTGATAATGAACTTCATAATCAACTTATATTCCTCTTTTTGTCTTTTTAAATAGATGAATTCTTTTTTAAAATCCCTGACAGGGGGTTACAAAACAGATCTTATTTACAGTTGCTAATCTGGGAACCATCTTCAGATAATCACCACTAGGGACCTGAGAGATGGAATCAGAAGTAATAGAACCTTCCTCAAAAGCAAGAGGATCTGAGTTCAGATCTCCATCACGCATGTAAACAGCTAGACATGGTAGTACACACAAGTAAACCCAGCAGGGTTGCTGGAGTTTTCTGGTCACCAGCCTCAATGAAAAATAATGTGCTGAAGGTTCAGTTAAAGAACTTATCTCACAGGAAAAAAATGATGATGGAGGAAGACACAACTTCATCCTCTGGCCTCTGCCCATACACTCAATAGTATACATTTCTGTACACACATATGTACACACACTGCCATCACACACACACACACATAACCCACAGTCAACACATACACTTATCACATACATAACAGAGAGGAAGTAGAATATAGTGTGCCACTAACCACATATGGAAAATTTAATATACACAAACATTGCCTTGAATTTTTTTCTTAAATTATTGTATGTAATCTACAGGCAATCAACAGCCGGAATTCTTATGGCACTGAGAAAAGCTGTTAACATGCCCATTTTTCAGTTGAGGAAGCTGATACCTGGAAAGCCGCATCACTATTAAGATGCAAAGCCTGAATTCATACCCAAACACATCATGCTTCATCAAGAAGTTTATTGCCTCCAGAAGACTTTCACAGGTAAAACAATTCAGTCATTTCAATCTCACTGAACAGAGTGAATTTTGCACACTAATTTTAGACATTTCTCACAAATATCCAATTGCACTTTACTGGATTTTCTCCTATAGAAGTCAGAGCTGGTTGAAAAGATTTATATGGATGGAATGCAATCAGAGTAATTGGTTTGCATCAAGCAAAGGAACCAATAAATTAGCTTGAACATGACCTTTCAGAGGCAGCCTTCTATTTGGCTCCTATTCTCTGGCCCCGAATTGTTGCTCATTAATTGGTAGTTTGTTCTTAGACGGCTGCCTGTTTCTGACACTGGGTAATGTATTACGAGATAATCTACTTTCCGTGACTTCACACAGTTCCCATGGCAACCATCAATGCCATTTCCCTGCAGAACGGCTGCTTCATTCCAAATGTGTTAGAGAAATGTAAACATCTTCCATAAAAAAGTCTAGCAAAATGACAGTCCAAGCAGAGAATGACATTAATATAATTACAACAAGGAAGTGGTCTAAAATTATTTCAACCTCTTTCCTGAGAGTAAAATAGAAAAGGTGTAGGATTTTGGTGTTCTGAGATTTTTTTCCCACCTTTTTGGTTTAGGCAAAGAAAATTTAAAAAGGTTTGCTTAACAAGACACACTTGAAAATACATAGCATTTCTATGGGAAAAAGCCTCATTCATTGAAACCATAGTTTCTTAATTTCATCACAACCATATTCCTGGAAGAGAACAAGCATGCTTATTAGCCTAGCCACTACAGACTAGAGGAAGATATGCCTTACAATACCACCTCAGGTGACCAAGTCATCTTGACATTCAAAACTAATAATCCAGGTTTCTCTTGGTTAAGGGAGAGATGGTTTTCCTTTTCATTCTTGCTGGCTTTGCTTTGTCCCCTCCAAGTGAGCTCCCAGGAGATTACTCCGCTGAGGGTATAAACTCAAAGGATAAGGAACCAAGAAGACCTGGATCCTTTCTACAGCTTTCTTGAGATATCAGAAACACATAACCCCTGTATATGCAGTGTATATCCATGCACATGACAGTATTTCATATAAAGGACAAAGCTTTTTGTGAATTCTGGAATCTGGAGTCATCCTGAAACATGACTCATATATCAGATTTAACTGATGGAAAATTTGAAATGTATTAAGTGATATGATGGAAGAAGTAGAAGACATTCAAGAGCAGATGTCAATGTAAGCAAGAATTCAAGACACTATCAATTAAAGGCCAAAAATCAGAATGAAGGAACAAAGAACACCTCCAGGGTTCAGTGGACACAACAGAGTCACAGAAAGCATCAGAGAACTTGAAGATATGTCAATAGAAATCCCTCCCCAAAGTGAAGTTCATAGAGAAAATGAAAAAGCAAACTAAACCATTGAGAACCATGAGGCAACATCAAATGGAACAACAGATGGATGACTGGTTTAGTACACAAAGAAAAAAAGGTAGAAGAAACATTTGAAATAAGAATTGATGAGAACTTTCTAGATTTAATGATACAAAAATCCAAAGAACAATGACAAGGCTAAATAAAGTAAAACAAAGTATATATAAATAGTATATTCCAATTGCAAAAAAGAAAAAGGAAAATTTCAGTGGGCACTAAAAGAAATATATACTTCACTTTTGAAAAGACAATGGTGGAAATTATAGGGGTGACAGGAAATGCTGTTTATATCAAAAATGCACACAGAAAACAGTGAAGGAAAAATGTATGAAGAATAAAAAGAAAATCATTTTTAAGAATATAGAAATTTATATCAAGAAGCTGAGAAAATGTCTCAGCAGTAAAATTGGCTTCTCCAAATGAAGATTGGAACTCAAATTCCAGCACCTACATAACAAGCCAAGTCTCATGCGAACACCTCTGATGGGGGAAGCTAAGGCAAGAGGATAACTAAGACTTTCTGCCTTATACCCTAGCCAAGAAAACACAAGCCCTGGGATAAGAGAGAGACCCTGCCTCAAAAGGGTAGGCAAGAAGTGATAAAAGAGAAAATCTGATGTTCTTTCTGGTCTCTGTACATGTGCACAAGTACATGCACACACAAGCACATATACTCACAAGACACACACGTGTACAGTTCAGTGAGATGGCTCTGAAGGTAGGAGAATTTACCACCAAGCTTGACAACTTGAGTTTTATCCCTGAAATCCACATGATAGAAGGAGAAAATCAAACCTCATAAGTTGTTCTCTGACCTCCAAATGTATGATGTGCCACATGTATGCCTCCACATGTACAGGTACTCATAATACATTGTATAGTTTTAAAACACTTAAAGACACAAACACATGTTTCTTAAATTAGTTCAATTTTAACAACAAAAACCCTGAAATTAATATCCAGCAGAAATACCTTCTAAGTAAAGAACTCTCAAACACAGCTAGAGGGGATTAATCACTTTCCTATAATAAATGATACAAACCTTTAGGCAGAGAGAAAACTGTGAGATAAAACCTTGGAGCACACAGAAAAAGGCAGAATAGAGAGTAGTGGTAATATAGATGACTAAAGCATAGTGGATGAAATTAATAATATCACAAGGGCTAGGGGTAAAGACTTGGAAGGACTGCTAAGACACCCATAGAACCCATGAGGTAGTGTACTTTGGAAGCAAAGTTTAGTTAGCTATAAATGCAGATTAAAACTACTTCAGGTGGCATTTTGTGGCACAACTTGAAAGAGGTGAAGCTATTAAGAAAAAAAAGCACAATTTTTTTATCATCAGACATCAGAATAGTGCATAGACATTAGTTAATAATGGTATATTGATTGTGATTAATGTACGTTGTGTTAGTCAGTGTTCTGAAGCTGTAACAAAATAATCAAGATAAAGAAATTAAGAAAGAAAGGTTCATTTGGGGCTCAAGGTTTGAGTCTAAGGTCAGCTGGCACCATCGTTTACAAGCCTGAAGTGGGGCAAAGCATCATGTCAGAAAGACATTAGTGAGGAAAGCTGATCACTTCAAGGTTCATTGAAGCCAGAAAGGAGGTGGAAAAAGGACAAAGTACATTCTTCAAGGACACATGTGCATAAGGGACCTACTTTCTTCAACAATGCCTTACTTCCTAACAGTTCATTCAAAGTCGAATTCATCAGTGGATCAATCCATGAAGGAAAGCATCCTCATTATACCCTTGACACTATCACCTCTTACTAGCACCACCATGCAGGAACCAAGCATTCAAACACATGAGCCTAGGAAATATGTTGTATCCAAGCAAAAGTGAACCAATATAAATTACTATAGGATGTTAATGCTAGGTGAATGTGAGAAAACCTAAGTGGTAACACACACAAACACACACACACACACACACACACACACACACACACACACAAGATCCCTTTGTGCTGTTTAATAACTCTTAAATTTAAAACTGCAGTTAAAAATTATTTGGTGGTAAGTAAATAAATTAAAAGATGCTCAGAGATCATCTTACTAATCTCAATAAAAGAAACCAATAATGACATCTTGAGCTACCTACTGTGATGAAAGTTTTTCTGGTGCAGAGTCAGTAGCCTCCCACCATATAGAGCTGAATTCTGCCAACAAACAAAATGAGTTGGAAGAGGACTCCAAGCTCCAGATGAACCATAGCATGGCCAACCCCTTGGTGATGGATATCTGAAATGAATTTCTCTAAGCTGTGCCTAAATCGCTAACCTTCAAAAGTTGGAAGGGAATAAGTATGTCTCAAGCTGCTGTTTTGTTTGTTTGGTTGGTTGATTGTTTGGTTGTTTGGTTGGTTGGTTGGTTTTGTTTGGCAGTGGTGGTGGTGGTGGTGGTGGTGGTGATAACTGGTTATGCTGGCTAGCTTTTTGTCAGTTTGACACAAGCTGAAGTCACTGGAGAAAAGGGAAGCTCAATTGAGAAAATACCTTCATCTTGTGGGCCTGTAGGCAAGCCTGTGTGGCATTTTCTTGAATAAAGAAGGATGTGGAAGTGCCCAGTAGCAGGGTATGTTTCTCCTAGGCAGATCATGGTGTGTATTAGAAGACAAATGAGTCATCTAAGAGAATAAAGCAAGTAAATAGCACTTCTCCTGGCCTCTGCTTCAGTTCCTGTGTCCATGTTCCTGCCTTGAGTTCCTGCTCTAACATCCCATAGTGACAGAATGTGACCAGAGAAGTATAAGTTGAAATAAACTTTTCCTCTTCAAGTTTCTTTTGGTCATGGTGTTTTATCATAGGAATAGAGACCTTAACTAACACATTAGCTATGCATGAATGAAACACTAATATGCAAATCTTCCTGAACTGTTCTAACATATATGTACATACTTCCCACCAACATGTCAGTTCCTTTCTCACCACAATCACACTACTGTCTTTTTGTTTTGTTTTGTTTATTCTTTAATCTTTTTTTACGGTCCAGACTTTATCCCCCTCCCAGTCCACCCTCCAACTGTTCCACATCTCACAACTCCTCCCACTCCCCCACTCCTGTCTCCAAGAAGATGTCCCCTCCACCCCGACCCCATCAGACCTCCCCACGCCCTTGGGTCCCAAGTCTCTCGAGGGTTAGATGCATCTTCTCTAACTAAGTCCAGACCCAGCAGTCCTCTGCTGTATATGTGTTGGGGGCCTCATATCAGCTGGCGTATGCTGTCTGGTTGGTCGCTCAGTGTCTGAGAGATGCTGGAGGTCCACATTTGTTGGGACTGCTGGTCTTGCTATGGGGTTGCTCTCCTCCTTAGCTTCTTCCAGCTTTTCCCTAATTCAACCAAAGGGGTCACCAGCTTCTGTTCACTGGTTGGGTGTAAATATCTGCATCTGACTCTTTCAGCTGCTTGTTGGGTCTTTCAGAGGGCAGTCATGATAGGTCCCTGTTTGTAAGCACACCAGAGCATCAGTAATAGTGTCAGGTCTTGAGTCCTTCTCCTGAGCCTAATCTCAATTTGGGCCTGTCACTGGACCTCCTTTTCCTCAGGTTCTTCTCCATTTTTCTTTCAGACAGGAACAATTCTGCATCAGAGTTTTTGACTGTGATGTGGCAGCCCCATCCTTCCACTTGATGCCCTGTCTTTTTACTGGAGATGGACTCTAAAAATTCCCTCTTCCCACTGTAAGGCATTTCATTTAAGGTCCTTGGAGTCCTGAGAGTCTCTCACCTCCCAGTTCTCCAGTACATTCTGGAGGGTACCCCCACCTTCTGCCTCCTAAGGTTGCCTGTTTTGATTCTTTCTGCTGACCCTCAGGGTTTAAATCCTGCCCCCCCAATACCTGATCATCTTCCCCTCTTCCCCTCCCTTTTGCCTTTTCCACCCAGATCCGTCCCTCCCTCCCCTCCTTTTCTTCTTCCTCATTTGGGCCCCTCGGCTTGTTAGCCTTCTTGAGTTCTGTGGGTTGTATCTGGGAATTATGTACTTTTTTGGCTAATATCCACTTATTAGTGAGTACATACCATACATGTCTTTTTGGATCTGAGTAACCTCACTCAGGATGACATTTTCTAATTCCATCCATCTGCCTGCATCACACCAGTGTTTCTTATCTTTTGTTTTGAATAATAGCTATCCTACCTAATGAGGAAATATAGCATGCTAGTTTTAACTATGGACACTATTCAGATACAAAAGGACAAAATTCCATTTTCTGTGACCTTATGGATAAATCTAGAGGGTGTTGAATGAAAAGAGCTACCATGGGGTTATAAGGAGTGGCACTTGTAAGTATTACAGCTCTGAGAGGAAAGGCTTCCACAGTGGAGAGGCCACAGCTCTAAGAGGGTATATTTACCCAGTGCAAGTATTACAGCTTTGAGGGAGAAGATTTTCCTTACAAAATGTTGCAGCCGTGAAGAGAAAGGTATCCTGGCAGTTGGAGGCCAAGGAATATGACAAAGTCACACCACACAACAAACCTCATACAAAATATTTATTGGGAGAGTCACAAGAGGGTGACTACCTCTGCTCGAATGAGAAGCTGCAGAGAACTGAGCAGGAGATGTGCTTATATAGGGTTTCTTGGAGGAGGAGTCTTCCAGTGTGGAGATTTTTGGAGGTAAGGTTTCAAGCCCTTAGCTTGTAGCAAACCGAAGGATTGTTGGCATTTCCAGTTCAGGAATTGGTAGATTTTTGTGCATGCTTAGGGATTGGTGGTTTGGAGAAGGTTTAAAAACCCAGAAGTGGGCTCAGATCTTTTGCCCTATAGCACTATTAGGAGATATGCCCTTTTTATACTAGGTATGCCCTTGTTGGAGGAAATGTGTCACTGGGAGATGAGATTTGGGCTTTCAAATTCCAGGTCTAGTTCTGCAGAGCCAGGTGAAGAACTCTCAGCTTCTTCTCCAGTACCATGTCTGCATGTACCCTGTTTCTTGACATGAACTAAACCTCTGAACCTGTAAGACAGCCCTCATTAAATGTTTACCTCTATAAGAGAGGCTGTGGTCATGGTGTTTCTTCATACATAGCAATAGAAACTCTAAAACACTACCACAAAAAATTATAAATGTTTAAGGAGATAAACATGTTAATTAGCAGGATTTGATCATTACACAGCACACATATGAATCACAGCATCATGTTGTACTTCATAAATATGTGCAATTATGATATGTCAATCAATACAAAAAATGAATAAAGGATGTTTATACAGAAAATTTTTGAGTGGAAAGGGGAACCTACCATTTTCCAACCACTGGGAGAGACATTAAGTTTAGAATGGGGAATAAATCAAGTTCTTGTTTTCTTGGAGCTTAGAATGTGTTGATAGCCATAAAATATAAATTTTAATTTATAAAATGTGACAGGATCTATAAAAAAAAATACTGTGTAAGAGAAGAAATATTTATGTACTGAAGGATTAGCAAGACCTCACTGAAGAAATCATAATTAAATGAGCTAAAAGGTAAGTGTGAGTTGGCCTAAAGGCATGTGCCAAGGTCCCTCAAATAGAATGAGCAGCACAGTCTTTGAAGCCTTGACACTTTCCACATGGTAGAAACATGAAGACAAAAGGAACATCTAGGGAGAAACCAGAAAAAATATTTCAGTCTTATTTGCTAGTTGCACATAAACATGGAGAAGAGGGAATGAGAGTCAGGAAGACAGGCAGGCAGGTATGGTTCCAGCAAAGGCAATTGTACAGGGACTAGAGCTCATGGTGAGGACCTCGGGGAGGCTTTAAAAGGCTTTGTAGTAGACTAGTCATATTACTTATGTAAAAGTTCACTCTGGATGATGAGCATGCATCAGGGGGAGGCAAGCATGGATAAGAACAGAATAGTTATAAGACAACTCCAGATCAGTTTTACTGGTGGTCAGGGTCTAGTCAAAGTTTCCTACGTTCTTGGACTCTTCTTCAAGGAAATAAAATAAAGACTTACACATATTGAAAAAGCAGCTGAGACCCATTAAAAACAATTAAAAGCACAGATAGAGAGAAATCTGCTGTCGAGAATGACATCAGGCTGCATGAATGATAGTTCACTCAAAGTCCCTACATTATAGCCTAGGGCTTCTTTTATGGGATTCACAAGTTGGAAGTTTGTTTACTTAGGTTCATAGTTTGAGAGGTTCTGTATCTTGATTGACACATTTGAATTACATGTGTAGAGAAAATAGTCTGAGCTCACATCTGGGTTTTGAAAACCCATCAGTCTCTGAGCTTGAAAACTCAACAATCCCTAAGCTCAAAATCCCACCAATCCTTGTGCTTGCCCTAAAGTTAAGACTTGAATTCCCACCAGTCTCCACACTAGAAATCCCTACCCTGGAAAACTCCACTCCCAAGAAACCCTATATAAAGCATGCCTTCTGCTAAGGTTTTTGCTGATGATGATCTGAGCAGAGGCAGTCAATCTCTTTTTTTTTTTTTTAATTTATTTTTATTTTTTGATACTTTATTTACATTTCCAAAGTTTCCCCCTTTCTAGGTCTCCTCTTTGGAAATCCCCTATCCCCTCCCTCTCCCTGCCTCTATGAGGGAATTCCACCTCCCACCCACCCGCCCACCCACTCCAGTCTTCCCACCTTGACATTCCCCTTTACTGGGGCCTCTAACACCCGCAGGCCAGCCAATCTCTTATGTCTTTCCCAGTAAATCTTTTGTGTGAACTTTGTTGTTCCATGTGACTTTGTAGTATTCCTCAGATCCCAACTGCCAGGATACCTTTTCCTTTGGAGCTCTAACACTTGTATTGGGCAAACCTTTCCCCTTAAAGCTGTAACACTCAGAACATGAGCTCATTGTATGTTTCCTTTCCCATAATGCATTTTCTTCTAATCATATGCATGACTCATTATGCACATGGTGATAAGTAGGGTAATCTCAATAAAAGTTCACAGTTTACCTTATCAGACATGTTCCAGAACCATGCCTGTATCAGGCTGCCAAGAGAATTATTAGAAAGATGTATGTACAGTCCAAGATAAGTGGAGTTCCAGGTTACTAAACTATTCTCATGCTTGCAGGAGAGCAACTAGGTAAGAGTGATTGCCATAGATGAAAAAACTCTGAGAATTTCTGCAGCGCATGATTTAACATAAAGTGAACTGAGAAGAAAGATACAGGAAAGCAAAAGAGGTGGATACACAGGACCATTTACCAAGTCAAGAAAGATTTGGGGAACTGTCCACTGTCATCCTCCATGTACACAACTTTGTGATGATGTTCCCTCAACCTCCTGTGTCCCTCCCATTCATCTCAGCCTCCCCAATGCCTATTGTCCCTTTAGCATTTACATCTTCCATGAATCAGTTACTCACCATTCACTTCTGATATTTCTAAGCATCCTTCCTTATGAGATAATGCACTGTGGGGGAATTTTCCATGTGCCATCAGGCCCCACACAATGAGGAGTTCCTTCAGGAAAACACTGTAGTTCAAAATTCCATTTTCAGCTAAATCACACTCATTATAAAATAAGGGTGTGTTTTATGACCATAATAACAATAGAAGAGATACCCTTTATTGGGCACCCCTACATCTCATAGCAGCAAATGTCTCTAGGTGCATTTGTACAGTAGCATCTGTATCTCACAGAGTAACCAACAAGGAGACATGAGCATCTTCATTGACTAGTCTACCCAAGTTCAACACTGATGATGCTATTTGTTATTGTTGTTGTAGCAAGTTGACAGCCTGTCCTCCAAGACAAACACAATGAGTTTTAGTTAATATCAGATAAAATTGAAATATGACTTCCCTAGTTTGTCGAGCCATAACAAACTAGATAAAATTTAAAGGAGCCATCACCCTAACAATGAGACACAGAGCAGGAATAGAAAATGCGCTTGGCTGGTGACATGGTGTATATTGTCAAAAAAAAAAAAAAAAAAAAAAGCAACAACAAAACAGCAGTGAGTGAACATCAGATCTATAGTATGTAATGACATAAATACTGCAATTATTTTTAAAACAAGGAAATTACAGTCATAGCCACCTGCATAGCATGGTCTACTCACAAGTTTCATTCATCCTCTCAATGAGTGTTTGAAGAATTAAGAATCTTGATTATAAGGAATAAATTAAACTTCCAGAGAAGAAGAGAAGACTAAGAAAGAGTGTAAGGAGAGTGGAATATAAAATAGAAAAGGACCACAGGTGTCTTCAGAAATACTGGTGATAAAAAAATAGGGGTAGTGCCCATATTATTGTCCCTCTCACAACAAAATATATTCTGAATATTTATTTTTATGTGTTAGTTTATAATATCAAAATTTTTGAAGACACAGCTCATTTGCTTGGGGTTATAAAATTAAACTGTGGCAGGGCTGGCTGGTACCTCAATTCAGACTTTGTGATACTATATCTGGTGTCCCTCCTACTGTTCTTTGTTGTCCTCTGCATAGCAGATGACACTCTGTATCAAAGTAGCATCTGTATCTCACAGAGTAACAAGGAGACATGAGCATCTTCATTGACTAGTCTACCCAAGTTCAACACTGATGATGCTATTTATTGTTGGTGTTGCTATAGCAGCCCTTGCAATCTACCAATTTCACATGGCTATGTATGAATTTGCATATGTAAAGTCAGTCACATCACAACTGTCCTGAAAGACAAGTCCTATTTTTCTCACTGTGCAAAAGAAAAGACTAGGAGGAGGAGGGTCACAGACCAGATGTTATTACACTTACTTCTGTGTGACTCCATGATTTTATTCTACCCACTGGTATACGGAGTTCCACCTGTCAATCATGTGTTCTAGGTAGAAGGACAAAGATGTACAGGATTTCTCAGGTTCTGGATAGGTCAGCATCCTCTTTAGTTATACAAGAAGAACAAATACATATGGTTGTCAAAGTCTTTCATCTTAGTTTGTTTTGCTGTTTCTGTGACAGACACCATGACCAAAAGCAACTCAGAAAGTGTTTATTTCATTTTACAGGTATATACTCCATCATCTAAGGGAGCCATGGAGAACCACTGCTTACTGGTTGTCTCCCAGGCTTACATCAACTACCTTTCTATACAGTGCTGGCCCTCATGGCTATGGATGGTAGTAAGCAAAGTGTGCTGAGGCCTCCTATATCAATTAGCAAGCAAGACAATGACCCAAAGATATTCCCACAGGGCAATCAATAAAGACAATTATTCAACTGAAGATTTTTCTTTCCAAGTATATCAAGGTAATGACCAAAATTAGCCTTCACAGCTTCATCCAGAGCATCCTAAATTCTGGACACATCACATTGCAGTGCCCATAAGCAATACTAAGTGTGGTTGCCTAAATAGTCCAGTCTTCTAATTATTGTTGTGAACATGTTTGGAAAAGAATGCAAGAAGAAAAACAGACAGATTGGGAAAGAAGAACTCCTTACAGAGGGACCTTGACTGCCTCACCAGTCCACATAGCCATCTAGTGTGATTTTCCTCCATAAAAGATAATCCTAGATGGAGAAACATTAGGAAATAGTGGAACCTTTCCACCTCTAAATCTGTGCCTAGCCTCAGATACTTTGTTATAGCAATAAAACACTGTAAGGTTAGAACTTTTGTTTGTCATGTCAATGCCACCTCATGTTCCAGAGAATCACATACTTGGTCCTTAGCAAATATTTGTTGCTTGCCTGAAGAAAGGAATAAAAGAATATTAGAAGAGAATTTTTTAACTTTCCAAATAGACATCAACATTTGGAAGTGCTTGCCCCACAAATTTTATATAAAAAATAGTCTCACATAATTCCTTATCAAATTCCCAGGTGAGATGATGCTACTGTTCATAAGGCTCTTTGTCATATTAGCTAGGGTTAGCTATCATAAGGAAGATATACCAGAAGTCAGACTACCCTTGAACTTCCATTTTGGTCAAATCCAGTCTATGTTCAGTTTTTCAATATTTGCAGCCAAGACTGGGGAACCCCCCCCCCCCAAAATATCTGTCTTCAGAAGCCAGATGGTGCTTTTCTGCATTCAACCGTGTAAATAAAGCACTGTGTGAGAATCAGAGAACTTCAAGAAAAACAATGAAGAAAATCTGAATTTGCCCTTTTCCATGTCTGATGATATATCTGGAGACAGAAAATATAATAATGCAAGGCAATAGGCCAATGCCTGCCCCAGAACCCCAAGACTTGCAATTCAGCTGTAGGGGCCAAAGGTTCAAAGTTGATGCCAAGCCACACTTCCAGCTGCACTGCACTTTTCCACTAACTCACTGCAAATGCTCCAAAGACCCCATAAAAGCCCACCCCTCTGCTCAGCCCTTTCCTATTTGTTTCTGCTCAGAGATAGCTGCCATTCTGTTCTTCCCAATAAATCTCTTGAGGTTTGTTACATGATGTGAATTTGTGGTATTCCTTGGCTTGGAATATTACCTGATGGGACACAGATGCCATCTGTGAATGTCCAGCTCCAAAGGTAAGTGACCACACTATACACACTAGCTTGCAGCTGTTGGCATGCAGGCAGCAGCACGAGCACATAGCCAGCAGAGTAGATGTCATCACAGTGTTCCTTGCTCACTAAGCTCAAAGGACTTTACCAGCTGGCTGTGACTTTCAGTGTTTTTCTAACTGAGATTATGGCCTTTTTTGGCAGCTCCCAAAAGGAAGGGTGTTACTGCTTGATTTTTTTTTTTTTTTTTTTCACAAAAGAGAATAGAAACTTGGCCTTCTAGCAAGCACAGTGCAGGTGTTAAAGGAGGGTAGTTTTCTGGGGTTAAGGATCATGGAGAACTGCTAAGGAATAAAATCAAGTAAAGTCCAGTTAATTGACCAGAAAGGAAGAGCATAATTATGTTTGTTTCCTGCCTCAGAGTCAAAGGAACATGTAATAGAGAGTAAGAATTTTCTAGTCCTGTAGTGTGCAGTAGTGCATGCCTGTAATGCCAGCATTAAGGAGGCAAAGGAAGAGGTTCATCATAAGCTGGAGGCCAGCCTGATCTACATAGCAAGTTCCAAGCCACATGGAACTACACAAAAAGAACAATCACATGCCCTGCCCACTGCACAGGTTTGTAGATTCACAAACAACCAAATACAAATCCAGGAGTCAACACTGGTTGTACCACAGTGGCATGCAGTGACTTAATGACATCAGAAGTCCTATGAGAGTCATGTTTCTTGAACATGAACTACACTAATAATTTCTGTTTTTCTTGCTTCCTACCCTCTTTGTGGTCAGAACAGTGACATCTCCCATACTGTGTACCTGGTCCTTCCTCTCAGCATCTGCTTGTACCACATATCATATGCCTGGCTTCTTATGGATAACTATAAAGAACTTTTCAAGGTAAGGAGTCTTTAAGGGAGTGAGGACTCAAAACAGTGACTAGTCACATGGAGCTGAAATTTCTGAGCAATGTCCAAAGGAAAGCTTCAAAGATATAGTAAAAAATTGTTCCAGAAGAGTTTAATTGTAATTTTTCACTCTAGCATATGTGCAGTTTTGTAAATCACTAAAATGACCATCCCTGTGTTTTCTTGAAAAAATGGGGGCATGAGAACAAATCTGTTTTATAAAGTTATAAATTTTTATGAGCTTTGTTTTAGCTACACAACTCTAATTTTGATATAGTCTAATTTCTTTTTTATTTAAGGCAAACATTCTGTAATTTTTATTTATACTTTGAAATTTTCTACATGTATACAATGTGTTGTGATCATATCCATCCCCCATCCCCTGGCTCCAATTCCTTCCTAATCTCCACATGTCTGCTTTCAATCATTATATCATGTTATATTTTTACAGGTTATGTCCACAATGAGTGTCACCCAAATCCACATGGGTGTGAAACAATCCTCTGAAGTGTGATCAGTCTATCAGGTGCAACCCTAAAGAAAAGCACTGCCTTTTCCAAAAGCCATCAACTACCAGTAGCTCCCCAGCTAGGGGTGGAACTTTGTGAGCTTCACTTACATTTAAGCTTGAATGTTGACTGGCTTGAAAATTATTGCTGTTGTGATTTTGTAAGTGTAACATCTTTGTGCGTCCAGAAGATACTGTTTTTGTAGCAGTTGTTCCAACTCTCTTGCTCTTACAGTCCTCTTGCCCTTGTTCAGCAATACTCCCTGAAGCTTGGAGGTGAGAACGTGTGATATTGCTGTGCTATTTAGGGCGGAACACTCCACAGACACTTGTTCTCTGCAGGTTGACATGTAATGAGTGCATCAAGCATCACCCACTGCAAAAAGAAGCTTCTCGTTTTGATGAGGGCTTCGAACTTGTCTAATCTTTGAGCATGAAGATAAAAATTTAGAAGGTACCTTGACACTACATCATTTAAAAGAAAATAAGGCATATGACCTCCTAGCCATGGATTCTGAGCTAGATTTACTATACAAGGCATGAAGTTCTTTCTATAGAGTGGGCTATCACAGTGGTTTCCTGAAACACCAACCCCTGTCTCCCTGTCTCAACAACACCACCATGCAGCTTACCATAACAGTGTTTCTGTAAGAGAAGTTCAGACCTTGCTCACCTCCCCCGAGAAATCATGGTTCTGTCTGCTCCCCAATGTCTGCAAGCATTTCATAGATACTTTCTTGTTTTGTGGCAGCTTACACTGAGACAGATAGTCCAATCTTCATTACTCTTAACCATTTTGAAACTATTTTTAGAACAAAATTCTCTTTCTGAATTAAATCTTTCACATGAATACAATAATAAAGAAGGACAAATTCAAGAATTTCTGGGGTTTGCTGCATTTAAATTCATGCTACTGGAAACAATTATTTTATCATTTGTGGCTTCTCTATGGATCCTTCAAGGAAACAAAGTTTAAAATCACTGTCTGAATCAGTCTCTGTAACTCTATCTGAGAAAAGGAGTAAAATTTTCTTAAGGGTACTGGAAAAAATACTTGACTCTGAACTTTTTTCAATAGATTTTTTTATTTAAATAATTTTCATTACTATTATTTTACTTATTCACTTTATATCCTGTTCACTGGCCCCTCCCAGTCACCCTCACCCACAATTCTTCCCCCCACTTTCTCTCCCCTTCTCCTGTGAGCATGTGGGGCCCCCTGGGTATTCCCCTACCCTGGTACATCAAGTCTCTGTAAGGCTAGGCGCATCCTCTCCGACTGATGCCAGACAAGGCAGACCAGCTAGAAGTACATATCCCACAGATAGCCTTTTGGGATAGACCCCATTCTAGTTGTTTGGGACCCACATGAAGACCAAGCTGCACATCTGCTGCATATATGTGGGCAGACCTAGGTCCAGCCAGTGTGTGTTCTTTGGTTGGGGGTTCAATCTCTGAGAGCCCCAGGGTTCCAAGTTAGTTCACTCTCTTGGTCTTCATGTGGAATTCCTCTTCCATAAGAGTCCCCAGGCTCTATCCACTGTTTAGCTGTGGGTATCTGCATCTGTCTGAGTCACCTGCTGGGTAGAGTCTCTCAGAGGACAGTCATGCTAGACTCCCGTAATGCATGTCCTTTTTGGACTGGAATACCTCACTCAGGATGATATTCTCAAGATCCATCCGTTTGCCTACAAAATTCTTGATGTCTTTGTTTTTAATAGCTGAATGGTATTCATTGTGTAGATGTACCACATTTTCTTTGTCCATTCTTCAGTTGAGAGACATCTAGGTTGTTTCCAGTTTCTGGCTATCATGAATAAAGCTGCTATGAACATAATTGAGCAAGTGTCTTTCAGGGATGGTGGAGCACCTTTTGGGTATATGCCTAGGAGTAGTATAGCTGAGTCTTGAGGTAGAAAAATTCCCAGTTTTCTGAGAAACTGCCAAATTGATTTCCAAAGTGGTTATACAAGTTTACACTCCCACCAACAATGAAGGAATGTTTCTGCATGTGCTATCACTTGAGTTTTGGTCTTAGCCCTTCTGACTTATGTAAACTGGAATCTCAGAGTTGTTTTGATTTACATTTCCATGATAACTAAGGACTTTGAACATTTCTTTAGGTGCGTCTTGTCCATTATTTGTTATTTGTATTGTTTTTTTTTTTCTAACTGATTATTTTCAACCCTGATTTTTATTATTTTCTGCCTTCTACTCCTCTTTGATGTGCTTGCTTCTTTTTTGTCTAGAGCTTTCTGGTATACTTATAAATTGTGTGTATGGTATGAGAACTTACTAACTTCCTTATGGAGGTACTTAGTACTATGAATTTCCTCTTAGCACTGCTTTCATTGTGTCCCATAAGTTTGAGTATGTTGTGCCTTTATTTTCAATGAATTCTAGAAAGTCTTTAACTTCATTATTTCATCCTGGCCCAGAGATCCTAGAGTAGAGAGTTTTCAGTTTTCATGAGTGGGTAGGCTTTTTGGTGTTTCTGTTGTTGTTTTAATGCATCAGACAACATCTTATCATGTAGTCTGATAAGATATGAGGCATTATTTCCATTTTCTTTTATCTGTTGAGGCTTGCTTTGTAAAGTTTGAGAAAGATCCATGAGGTGCTGAGAAGAAGGTATATTCTTTTATCTTTGGGTGAAATATTCTGTAGATGTCTGTTAGGTCCATTTCATTCATGATGTCTGTTAGTTTCATTATTTCTCTGTTTAGTTTTTGTCTAGATGACCTATCAGTTGGGAAGAGTGGGGTGTTGAGGTCTCCCGCTATTAATGTGTGGGGATTGGTGTACTATTTAAGCTTTAGTAATGTTTCTTTTACAAATGTGTGTGTCCTTGTGTTTGGAGCATAGATGTTCTTAATTGAAATATCATCATGGTAGATTTTTTCCTTTGATAAGTATGAAGTGTCCTTCCCTGTCTCTTTTGATTAATTTTGGTTGAAAAATCTATTTTATTAGATATTAGAATGTTTAGTCCAGCTTGTTTCTTGGGTCCATTTGCTTGGAAAACATTTATCCAGCCCTTTACTCTGAGGCAATGTCGATCTTTATTGCTGAAGTTTGTTTCTTGTATGAAACAGAATGATGGATCCTGTTTTCTCATCCATTCTTTTAGCCTATATCTTTATTGGGGAATTGAGTCCATTGATATTGAGAGATATTAATGACCAGTGATTATTATCTTTTATTATTTTGATGTTGGTCCTTTTAATGTGTGTGTGTGGGGGGGGTGCATGTACGTATATGTGAGCACTTCCCCTGTTTTTGCTGGTACTTATTTCCTGTGTTTTCTTGGTTGTAGATATCCTCCCTGGTTTGGAGTTTTCCTTCTAGTATTTTTTATAGAGCTGCATTTGTGGACAGGTATTGTTTGAATTTAGATTTGTGTTGAAATGTCTTCTTTTCTCTATCTATGGTGATCAAGAGTTTTACTAGGTATAGTAGGCTAGGTTAGCATCTGTGGGTTTTTAGAGGTTGCAAGACATCTATCTGTCCAGGCCCTTCTAGCTTTTAGCGTCTCTGTTGAGAAGTCAGGTGTAATTCTGATAGGTTTTCTTTTGTATGTTACCTGACCTTATTTGCTTGCTGCTTTTAATATTCTTTGTTTATTCTGTATATTTTGTGTTTTGATTATTATATGCCAGGAGGGTTTTCTTTTCTGGTCCAGTCTAATTGGTATTCTATAAGCTTCTTGTATGTTTATAGGCATCTCTTTATTTAGGTTGGGAAAGTTTTCTTCTAATCTTCTAATTTTGAGATTCTCTCTTCTGAGAGATTCTGTTAGTGATACTTGCATCTGTTTTTCCTGTTCTCTTCCCTAAGGTTTTTATATTCATGATTTCTTCAGTTTGTGTTTTCTTTATTACTTCTATTTTCACTTTCTGATGTTGCACAGGTTTTTTTTTCCTTCACCTATTTAATGGCATTTCCCTGTATTTCTTTAAGGGATTTATTTGTTTCCTCTTTAAAGACCTCTACCTGTTTGACTGTATTTTTCTGTAATTCTTTAAGGGATTCATTCATTTTCTTTTTAAATGCCTCTATCATCATTATAAGATTGGATTTAAGGACATTTTTTGTGCTTTGGTTGTGTTAGGATATCCAGGGCTTGTTGTTGTAGGGTGGCTGTGCTCTGTGGGTGTCATATTGCCCGAGCATTAGTTGATTATTTTCTTTCTAGTGCCTTTAGCCACCTGGATGATTTGGTTCCTGGATGTTCCTGTTATAGTAGGTATTGGGAGAAGGGTTAACCTCAATGGTCCTGGTGTGGCAGGCCTGTGATGGGTATCCTTGTGCTGTATGGTTCCAGATCTGCAGATCTGTATGGTTCAGATCAAATAAAGTTGGGCAGAGAGGTGGTGGGAGAATGGAGGTTACCTTAGGCTAGCAGGCTGCTCAGAGCAGCTAGGCTTACTCTAGAGGACTCAGCATGTAGGGAAGATGGGTGAGAGAAGGGAAACTTATATCTCAGTACACTTTAATTTTCTACTTTGACAAATTTTTAACATAGAAAATATATTAGAATCATTTATATTTAAATATTTTAGGGATGTGGAGAGATGGTTCAGCAGTTAATACCACTTGTTCCTTTTATAGAAGAGAGGAGTTCAATTTCTGTAACCCACAGGTGTTGGGTTAATGTAGTGGGAGAGTCCCACATCTGTGCCCTGGGCTCGGGCCTCTGGGAGAGGCAGGACATGGGAAGTTTGACCTTGCTCACCCCATGGCACCACCAGGCGGGTGTCGGGTTGTGAGAAGCGGCGGGACACCAGCAGGGGTGGAGGCCTGTGGCTTGGGGGTCCCCGGGGACTGCACAGAGCTGGCTCTGTCTGGTTCTCAGGCTCTTGGGCATCCCAGGTGCTGCTGGATGCTGCAGAAGAGCTGCGAATTGAGTAGGGGCACCGCAGGCCAGATCTAGACCAGGTCGAGGGAGAAAAGGCTTGGTCCCACTGGGAACAGCATCTTTGGCTTGTTGTCAGTGGCTAGTTGGGTTGGTTTGGAAGAGGCCATGGCTGGGAGCACTGAGAGGCCTTCTGCAGGAGACTGGACGCGGCTCTTTAGATGAAGGCCTGTTCCATCGTTCCCCACAGCGATCCCAATGAAGAGAGACAGTCCATGGTTTTAGGGTTTTTATTGTCATGACAGAGAGTGGTGATGAGTGAATCCATATCCCCCAAGCTCAGGGTGGGCCTGAGATTAAAATACCTTAGGAATGACTGGGAAGGGGAAGGGCTAAGCCTCTAGGTGTCTCATTAAAATGGGAATGTCTTCAGGCTACACGACCACACCTCTACCTGTGGAGGGGTTTGGGGCTACGTTACAGATAGTCATAGACCTATGGAGAGCTGTGGCTTTCTGTCAGGAGCCTGGGGCCCAGGAGCATGGCAAAATGCCTACCGTCCCTTGTAGGGTTATCACCTGCTGGTGATCCCCTACTGGGTCCTGGAGTTTTAAACCTTAGCTCAACCAGAAACCAGGCTGCCTTTCACAGTCCCACACACAGGAGCTTAACAACCATCTGTAACTCCAACTCCAGATGGCCAATTATTATCTTCTAGCCTCCATGGGCACAGCATAGACATGCTGCACAGACATCCATACACATAATATAAAAACAACTAATCTTTAAAACTCAAACATTTTAAATTGAGACAAGCATATACATGTAGGTTAAATTATGTGTGTTGTTATTTCCCCCAATAAAAAATCCTGTCATAATGGCTTTAAGACCTCTTCACTAGATCAGAGGTTAGCAAACATTTCCTGTAAAGAATAACAATCCTTTCTTCCCTGCTTGCTAACCACCATAATATGAGCAAACTTGCTCTGCCACATGTGCCCTGCCATGATGGTCTGCCTTGGCATGGTTCCATAATCAGTGAATGGCCTGGAAGCTGTAACTGCTAAAAGACTTCATATAATGAAAATAAGTAGAAGATCTGTAGATAGTGATGAAGGACTTGTCTAGGGTGTGTGTATGCAGATTACCAAGACGGTTTTTAGTCACTTTATTTTTTTGTTTTTTAGATTAGATATTTTCCTTATTTACATTTTGAATGTTTTCCCCTTTCCAGGTCTCCCCTTCAGAAAGGACCTATCCCATCCCCTTTCCCCCCTCTCCCTGACTCTATGAGGGTACTCCCCCACCCACACACTACCGTCCTCCTGCCCTGGAATTCCCCTAAATTGGGGCATTGAACACCTCAGAGCCAAGGGTCTCTCCTTCCACTGATGTCCAACAAGGCCATCCTCTGCCACATATGTGGCCAGTGCCAAAAGTCACTCCATGTATATTCTTTGGTTAGTGTTCCAGTACCCAGAAGCTCAGGGGGAGGGGCTGTTGACACTGTTGCTCCCATGGCGCTGCAAACCCCCTCAGCTCCTTCAGTCCCTTCTCCAACTCCTCCATCTGGGACCCCTGAGCTCAGTCCAAAGTTGGGTTGTAAGCTTCCACCTCTTTATTTGTCAGGCTCTGTCAGAGCTTCTCAGGAGACAGCCATATCAGGCTTCCATCAGCAAGCACTTCCCAGCATCCACAATAACATCCAGGTTTGGTGGCTATATATGGGATGTATCTCCAGGTGGGGCAGTCTCTGGATGGCCTTTCCTTGAGTCTCTGCTCCACACATTGTCTCCATATTTCTTCCTGTGAGTATCTGGTTCACCCTTGTAAAAAACACTGAAGCATCCATATTTTGGTCTTTTTCTTCTTAGGCTTCATGTGGTCTGTGAATTGAATCTTGGGTATTCTGTACTTTTGAACTAATATCCAGTTATCAGTGAGTACAAATTGTGTTTGCTCTTTTGTGACTGAGTTACCTCACTCAGGATATTTTCAAGCTACATCTATTTGCCTGCGAATTACATAAAGTCATTGTTTTTAATAACTGAATAGTATTCCATTGTGTAAATGTACCACATTTTTTTTTTATCCATTCCTTTGTTGAGGAGCATCTGGGTTGTTTCCACCTTCTGGCTATTATAAATATGGTTGCTATGAACATGGTAGAGCTTGTGTCCTTATTATATGTTGGAGTATCTTCTGGGTATATGCCCACGAGTGGTATAGCTGGGTCCTCAGGTAGTACTATGTCCAATTTTCTTAGGAACTGCCAGAGTGATTTCCAGAGTGGTTGTACCAGCTTGCAATCCCACCAACAATAGAGGAGTGTTCCTCTTTCTCCACATCCTTGCCAGCATCTGCTGTCACATGAGTTTTTGATCTTAGCCATTCTGACTGGTGTGAGGTGGATTTTCAGTGTTGTTTTGATTTACATTTTCCTGATGACTAAGGATGTTGAGCATTTCTTTAGGTGTTTCTCAGCCCTTCGAGTTTCCTCACTTGAGAATTCCCTGTTCAGCTCTGTCCCCCATTTTTTAATAGGGTTATTTGATTCTCTGGAGTCTAACTTCTTGAGTTCTTTGTATATATTCGGTATTAGCCCTCTATCGGATGTAGGATTTGTAAAGATCCTTTCCTAATCTGTTGGTTGCTGTTTTGTCCTATTGACAGTGTCCTTTGCCTTACAGAAGCTTTGCAATTTTATGAGGTCCCATTCGTCGATTCTTGATCTTAGAGCATAAGCCATTGGTGTTCTGTTCAGGAAATTTCCCCCTGTGCCCATGTATTAGAGACTTTCCCCACTTTCTCATCTACTAGATTCAGTGTATCTGGTTTTATGTGGAGGTCCTTGATCCACTTGGACTTGAGCTTTGTACAGGGAGATAGGAATTGATCAATTTGCATTCTTCTACATGTTGAGTGCCAGTTGAACCAGCACCATTTGTTGAAAATGCTGTCTTTTATCCACTGGGTGGTTTTAGATCTTTTGTCAGAGATCAAGTCACCCTAGGTATGTGGGTTCATTTCTGGGTCTTCACTTCTATTCCATTGATCTACCTGCCTGTCACTGTACCAATACCATGCAGTTTTTATCACTACTGCTCTGTAGTACAGCTTGAGGTCAGGGATGCTGATTCCCTCAGAAGTTCTTTTATTGTTGAGAATAGTTTTTGCTATCCTGGGTTTTTTGTTATTCCAAAATGTATTTGAGAATTGCTCTTTCTAAGTCTATGAAGAATTGAGTTGGAATTTTGATGGGGATTGCACTGAATCTGTAGATTGCTTTTGGCAAGATGTCCATTTTTACTATATTAATCCTGCCAACCTAGGAGCATGGGAGATCTTTCCATCTTCTGAGGCCTTCTTCTATTTCTTTCTTCAGCGAATTGAAGTTCTTGTCATACTTTAGTCACTTCAATGTGCATAAATCAGTTGCTGGGGGAAGGTACAATGAACAGAAAATAATAAGATTCAAAAGAAATCATTATTCTCTACTTGATACAAAAACTAAGAATCCAATAGCATTGTTCAAAACATAAATTCATAAGAGATGTTTGAGTCTTGGTGAAGAACATCTATGAATGAAATGGAAAAAAAATCAATATGGATAAAGTTCAAATCTTGCTATGCTCAAGAAAAGTACCAAAGTAAAACATGGAATCCATGAATGTGGAAAATCTTTGTGTTTCACTCTTTTCTTAAGAGTTCACTAAACCATATGCCGAAAGCAAACCTCATCAGTATAAGGAATGTAGGAAAGCCTTTTATTTTTCTACTTCTGCTTAGGACACTCTGCCTATGGACACTTCCACTGATGAGAAGCTCTATGAAGTCAGGCAATATTTCAAAGCTCTCGGTCATTCTTTCTTTTTCAGGTCATTTGTGAAGATTTATAATGGGAAAGCAAACTATGAAGGTTCAGAAATGTTGTGGAGGCTTTGATAGATCTTTATAACATAAAGAACATGACAGCATGCATGGTAGAGATTAAATTTATGAAGTAAGGAGTATGGGAAGGCCTTGACTTCTCTCTAATACCTTAAAATACATGAGGAGTCACACTATAGAGACAACATACAATTATGAAAAGTGTGGAAAGGCCTTCATTGCACCTTCAAAACCCACTCTAATGTGTGAGAAAACATATTGACAGGAAATTCTATAAATGGAAAGACTGTTGGAAAGCTTACAGTCGCCTGTCTTCCTTAAATATATTTGAGAAAACACTGAAGAGAAACCCTGTGAATGTTTGCTACATGTAAAAGCTCTACACCTCCATCCCTGAGTAGACATAGGAAAAAAATCAAAGCATACAGATACCCTACAGTATAAGGATTTGGGAGAGCCATGCATATGTCCCTCATCCTTTAATGCACTGGCAGGGAGCATACTGGAAAAATATAATAAATGTAGAGATGGAGGAAGATTTCTAGCTTTTCATAATACTTCATTGCATAAACAAAAATTCATAGAGGGGCCTGTGGATGAAGCTCAGTGGTAGTGTGCTTGCTTTGTGTGGATGGAACTCTCGGTTCAGTTCTCAGTACAAAAACAAAATAAACAAGCAAAAAGAAAAAACTTAACAGGAGAGAGAAAGCATATAAGTAGAAGAAATGTGGGAACCTTGTATTTTTTCCTTAGCTCTCCATATCCACATAGAGCACACACTAAGAGAAATCCCCATTGGTTTGAAGGCATTTTGGCATTCCTTAATGTATATATAAGAGGGAACACTGAAGAAAACACTTGAATATCTGGAGTATGGAAAAACCTTCAGTTCTTCTTTTTTCCCAAGACATATGAGAAACTACACTAAAGAAAAACGCTATAAATGCAAGGAATGTGATACACCATTAATTTCTCTATGTTCCTTCCAAAAGCATGTGAGCGTTTGCATAAATGCAAAGAACATGAAACATCTGAAAGACTTTCTCTAATCTTAGACAATGTATGAGATTTCATAGTAAATATAAACCCTGTAATTGTGGTAGAGTAGTAGACTGTCATTCACTCATTAGAAGACATGTGGAAACCTAAGCCAAACTCTGTGTGTGCAAAGCAAGTTGCAAAGTTATCTACAATATCGTATCACCTATCACCTATCACATATCAGAAAACTCATACTGGAAATAGAATAATCATCTCACCATTTTAAATAAAGATATATAAAGTAAATATTTTAGGTGTGATGATCATAATCTGCCTAAAGCAATTCTCTCAGCTTTTGTAACACAGAATCATGTTCAAACAAAATTTTATTTGTAAAAACAAGCAGCAGATTGACTGTAGCCCACTAGCATGGTCTGTTGGACCCTGGTCTAGGTGACTTCTGAAGCTATTTTTAGTAAGAGGATCTTCCATTCACCCTCACTCTATAAATGACAAAGGAATAGAGTAGAATAGTTTTCTATCTCTACCTGATACCTATTCTTCAGGAGTTTCTTATTTTTAACTTTAATTGTAAATGTGACCCATGTGACCTAAACCAAGTGAGAACTTCAATGAAAGATTGTCTGCATTGGTTGAGCCTGTGGGCATGCCTATACTATATTAAATAAGTTAACTGATGTCAAAAGACTTAGCCCAGTTTGGGCAGCACCATTCCCTAGATATGGGATCCTGAACTGTATAAAAGCAGAGAAATCAAGTTGAACAGAGGCAAGCATGGCATGCTTGCATGAATAGAGAAATTTCTCTCTGCTATTGACTATGGATATGACATGTTTAGCTGTTTGAAGTTCCTGCCTTGATTTCCCCATAATCATGGACAATAACCTGGAATTATACGGCAAATAAATCCTTCCTCCCCTAAGTTACTTTTGTCAAGATATTTTATCACAGCATCAGAAATGAAACTAGAACAGGGTTCATATAATCTGTGCTATTTAATCTTAACTTTTTTCCCATACATACATATGCCTTTTTCACTGGACTCAAACACATGGCAGAAATAAAAAATAAAATAAAATAAAATAAAGCATGTATTCAAAAGTCAGAGTGGTTAAAATTCAGACACTGGAATAAAATGGATAAAAATCTTAGCTTCACTGAAGAGAAGCAGATTCTGTTTTATTACTTCTCTGATCCTCCATAGCTATCTTGTGTCAAGCAGGGACTGTAACAGCTATTTAACATCAAATTTGACACACAGCATGCATTTAGTAAATGTTGAATTATTCTTAAAATCTCTTCTCTGCACTTCTTTGCTTTCCAGAACAAAACCTGAAAGAACAAGGAGAAAAAGAAAAATGATGAAGAGAAAAAGAAAAGGGAGAGAAGGGGGAGGAAAAGAAGGAGAATGAGAAGAGGATACAAGGTGTGTGTGTGTGCCTGTGTGTGTGTGTGTGTGTGTGTGTGTGTGTGTGCGCCTGTGTGTATGTGTGTTCCTGTGTATGTTTGTGTGTGAGTGTGTGTGTATGTCTGTGTGAATGTATGTGTATGTGTGTGTCTGTGTGTCTGTGTGAGTGTATGTGTATGTATGTGAGTGTGTCTGTGTATTTGTGTGAGTATATGTGTGCATGAATGTGTCTGTGAGTGTGACTGTGTCTGTGTGTCTGTGTGAGTGTATATGTATATTGTGAGTGTCTGTGTATTTGTGTGAGTGTATGTGGGTGTGAGTGGGCTTGTGAATGTGTGTGTGTGTGTGTGTGTGTGTGTGTGTGTGTGTGTGTGTGTGTGTATGTGTGTGTGTGAGAGTGTGCTGGAGAACATAAAGCTTAAAAGAGTTAAGCAACCTATCTGATATTACCAAGTAAATAGTGAGAAAAATGAGAGTCCACTCCACATCTGTGTAATTTCTCAACCTAAATTTGGACTTTCAACTTCTTCATGTACAAAATCAATTTAGTATTCACATCTCTGGGGCCTCATGGAGAAATAAATGAGATCATATCTATATAATACAGAGTTCAAGACAGGGACTCAGGCCCAATCAGTTCCTCAATGGAGGCAACCATTTTGTTCTGGAGGAAGTGTGTTTTAAAAAAGATAGATTAGGCTCAGCTCATTGTGAGTCCAAAGCCATTAGGTCTATCTCCAAGCAAATCATAGTCCTCTGAATAAAACAGTCACTATATTCACTGGCTGCGTGAGTGTGTGTGTGTGTGCGTGTGCATGCGCATGTGCACGCACAAGCTATATCTGTTTGCAAAAGATCACCAGGCTCATCACCTTTTGATAATCCTCCTAGAAGGAAGGGCTAGGGAGTCCCATTGGATCTGACCTGAGATTCTGTTCCTATTCCATCCATCCATTTATATGCATTCTCTCCCTGAGTGCTAATTGCCTTGGGATTTCAGATACCAGAGTACATAGGCCCGTGAAAGTTAACAGAAGTGAGCTTTGCCTGTGTGGCTATGGGGAAACCCATCATCTGAGGTGGATAAAGACTTTCTATTGCAGCTACTTTGGGGCTACACATGCTACTGCAGGCAGCGCCTCACCTACGCTCTGTAAGTAATCTCAATAAATTTATTGGTTTCCAAGGCAAATGTTGGTGGAATGGAACTTTGGTTTGTCACTGGGTTATTAGGAGGAGGAGGTAGGTAGTGTTTACATCTTCTCAGGGAAGGAATTTTCATAATACTCCAGTAACTCTCTGTGGTCAAGCTTCTGCAGGGCATCATGCACTATTGTGAACTTTGTGGTCTCAGAAACAGTAATGTACTCCTCTTTCTCCAGGGTCACTCAGTGGGCAAAGAAGCACATGTTTCTGCTCTCAGAGAAAATGGTGAGTACTGCACACATGCTGGATGCCCTGACTTACCTGTTTCACGGTTGCCTCACAGATAGCAGTGCTTTTGTACAGGAGTCATAAGTACTTTTCTGCCTTGAACTGGCAAAGAAACATTTATGCAGAGTTGTGAAAAAATTCTCCAGAAGACATTACTTTAAAAATGAAGAGAGAGAGAGAGAGAGAGAGAATATTCACTATATTGGAAAATCGGCACTCCCCTTTGACATTTCATAAGGCAACAGAGGGCTAAGAGATGCACTGTTAGCTAAGCTGAAGGTGAAGGCATCTGAAGGAGGAGCCCAGGAACCACATGTCCCTCCCTGCCTTTGTTTATCCTGAGCACACTCTTGTCTATAGGATCTCTTGAATACCTCTCTTTCCCAAGCTTAGTTCACCAGAGACTCCAGAACTGGAGTCCAGTTTGCACTGTTGAAAATGCCAGTTTTAGCTCCCATCCATGCTCTCTTCCCTCGAAGAAGCCATCCTGTTAGGTAGCATCCCTGGTAGGGGGGGGGGTTGACTTAAGAAACATAGGTGTCAAAGAGTAGCATTTGACCCATATTTGAACATGAGGTGAGCACAGTGGATTCATTTTGTTCAATAAACATCAGTTGTTTTGCAAAAAGAAAAGACAGATTTCTCACTTCATTCACTAAGCCCTTAAAGTGTTCTACCTCTGTGGGATTCTGGGAAACCCACTGTGAACATGCATGGCAAACTGGGGACACTGGCATTTCTCCCTGACCTGTGAGGCAAGTTAATGAGAAGCAGCTGAGCAGACAGCCCTGCTCAGCCCAGGCTGATCAAGACAAAAGAGAAACTACTACCTTGGAAGCTGAGTCACAGTTTGGCAGCTCTGAAATGAGGAAGACTGGGGCCAAGTGAATTCAACACACCTGTTTAGGATAAATAGCCAAACAGTGATAATGTGATATTTAAGCACTGGCTGCAGACATCTTATCATCTGTGCCAGCTTGGAAGGAAGAAGACTCCATAATGGAAAGGCCATGGATGTGCCTTCAGACAGGAGCACACAGGCAGAAACAGCCAGGTTTACTTTAAATATGTTCTGCAAGCCAGTGGAACTCATTGAAGATATAGAAAGTGTATATAACCAGCCCCTATCTTACTTTTCTGTGTAGGAAGCTTGCTCCACTTAGACTAATTGCTTCTACATGCAACATATGTGTGCAGTTTCTGCAGTAGACATTGCCCCTTCTTTTGTGGTAGAAATGGTAATAAAATGAATAAATGACAATATTTATTGAGTATTTTTCTATTTGTGAAAGTTGTCCAGGCACATTATATGTATCATTCATTTTGTCCCCAAAAGGGGTTCAGTTGCCTCTTACAGAAATAGAAAAACATCTTTAGAATGTTAATGGCATGTCCGTGGCTGTATTCATAATGGTTGCAGCCAAGATTCAGATTCATACCTATAGACCACACACTAAGGATTCATCTTCTTGTGAAAACTAAATAAAAGGAATATGCCAATGGCAGCTATTTTCATTCATGGAAATAAAAACTTTAACTTCTATCAGTGTGTGCTTCAAAACTTTTTACAATTTATATACAATTACATTTGGTATGAGAATTGACTTAGTTTTATATTTCTTATTCTGTATTTGCTTCTCACATTAATTCAAGTGCATATCATGTGAAGGCTCCTGTTTCTCATTCATAAAATTGGTATAACAATTATTATTGTCAGAGGGAATAAAAATGGTTCCCATTAAGCATATCACACAATATAGTTACATAGCTGGTACCCAAAGTTCCCGTTCCTCACTTTTCTTCTATTCCCTCTGAAAATACATGTTTTTCTGTCATAACTGATTAGAACTGAAGCTGCACACTGAAGTCTAAAATTTTCCTGCCTCAAGTAAGGTTTTGGATAATAGCACTCCTTTGCGAGTTGGTAAAATGCAGGTTCCTCCTTGAGATCCATAGTAGGAGACTTGAGGTGATTCTCATGGAGGTGGTAGCTAGAGAACAGCCTCCAGAGCGGAGTTCCTGAGGAAAGGAAAGCTGTAACACAACAGCAGTAAGAAAATGTTAGAATATTTGTACAATTAAATATTTATATTTAAGACTCATTTTGAATATTTGGTACTTATGCATGTTTTACAGTTAATTCATATCAAGTACAAATATGTGGGGCAGTGGGCTGTGACAGGCAGCCTGGTCCCTGGTCGAGCACAGGCTTAAACCCTGGCAACCCAGTGGGGGGTAACCCTACAAGGGACAGTAAGCATTTTGCCATGCACCTGGGCCCCTGGCTCCTGTCAAGTAGCTACAACCCCCACAGCCCTTTGTAGAGAGGTCTGTGACCATCAGTCACATAGGAACAGCACGCCAAGCCCTCCCACATGAAGATAAGGTATCCCTAAGCTCTCAGACCAAGCCAATGGGAAGTACCTGTTGTCAGACCCCTGACCCATCCCAAACTGTGTATTAGACCATCCCAAACTGTATTGGAGAGATCCTATCCAGAAGGAATAAAGGTGTGAGAACTACTCCGTTGTTGAGAGCTTCTATCATAAGAGCTGTAACACTGCTGCTTGGGAAGAGGTCTGCTCTCCCGAAATGACACCTGAAATTTGCCGCACTCCTCGATGGCTAGTCGGCCTCTCGTGGGCTCAATCCAAGCCCGACTTAGCATAGGGCGCCGGGTACAGCATCTTGGAGCAACTGAGGCAGTAACTGTGGCGACTCAGGTGGAGGTGACTCCCATCCCTGCTCACACTCTCCCTCCTTTGCCTGAACCCTCACACCTGGCCGGGCCAGAGATCCCTGTGGAAAGCCTCCAGCACATAGGCCCACACAAATACACACACACACACACACACACACACACACACACACACACACACACACACACTCCAGCTCAAGGATAAACACTATCCTGAATAGGAAATGGTATCAGAGTCTCAACTCAACTAGAAATAAATTCCTTTCTGTTTCTCAAGGCTCTGAAAACCAACTTCTAATAGCCCCCATATTAGGGAAAATGGATGACCCTTCCCTGGTACAGCAGCCCTTGGGAATTCTCCATGTTGGTAGTGTGTCTATTATTTGCCCTCTTTGGGAGGAGCAGTGACTTCAGCAAGTGAGAAATTAGTGGCCTAGCCCATATTCCATCCTGTATCTCACTATGTGTCCCTCTGCCAGTGTGTTACCAATCGCTGAGAACATTCAAGAACTCTGCATATTCTATCCTCTTGCCTGCCTGTCTTCCATTGCTCTTACTCTATTCCTCTGACAAAACAGAAATCCTAGGCGCTCCAGCTCAACTCAGCCAGTGGCTGCCTTCGTATGTTACTCAGGACAACAAGGTGATGCTAGGAAGTGAGGGCATAGGCATGACACAGTACTTAAGAGTATTTGTTGTTCTTGCAGGGGACCTAGGTTCAATTCCCAGCACCCACATGGTAGCTCACAACCATCTGTAACTCCAGTTTCAGGGAATCTGACACCTGTATGTGGTACACTTACACGCATGAATGCAAAACATCTATGTACAAAAAATTAAATAATTAAATAAAAAATAAATTTTTAGAAGATGATATAGCTGAATTCGTATCCACAAGCCTCACTCAAATGGACCTGGCTTACCTAGTCATCCCACTAACAACCCCTCCCTCATTTCTCCTCCTTAATTTTCAAATCTCCAAAATGCCCCCTTCCTTCTCAGCCCTCAGCTCAAACAATATTTTGGTTTCTGCAAAGATGCCTATCCTTGGCCAGAGTTTACTGGCTTGGACTTCATATTCTGATACTTCAGTGCCTGGAATGGAATCAAATCATCTCTCATTCTAAATTCCTTCCAGCACACAAGACTTCTGGCTCCCTGTCAATGTTAAATCCAAATATTGCCTTTTTAGAAACTGCCCTTTCTCCAAACACCTTATTAATCCTCAAAGCATCTTCAAGCTAAAAAAAAAAAAAATGTTGCTAGTGACATATGACACATGAGACCAGTTGTGGCTCCCATTTTCCACAGAGGGAAAATTGGGACACTCTCCTAAGTTCCTGGTTCAAAAGCCTATTGTGAGTCTAGTCCAAGATCAAGGGGTTTATTCCTTCCCTAAAGTCCACTATGTCTTTGTACCTGTGTTCTGACAAGTGGGAATCAAAAGATGCAACACAAAGCATTCTCCTCAGCCACTCAATGGTCTGAGTACTGCCGCTGGTAGTGCACATGGCCCAGAATACAGGATCGGAGTTGGAGATTTGGGTAGAGTCCAGTGGTTTTCCTCAGTAAGATGTTTAGAAGGTACAAAAATGCCCCAGATATGGCTTCCCACAAAGAGCATGCAGTATCCCAGAAGCCCTAAAGCATCATCCAGATGGAGTCAGGCCGAATGCAATCGCCAAAGCCTAAAGAGAATGCAGATTTCTATGTCCTCACTCAACCCACTCAATCTGTATCTCCAGGACTGGATATGAAAATGTTTTAGTGAGACTTCTAAGCATGATCATAAGAACCACTGAATCCTTATTATTACAAACATATTCAAGTACTCAAACGTAATGCTGACAGAAACTTAGGGATAATTTATCCACCCATCATTTTAATTTCGTTTTTTCTTTTTAGAACAGAGGAGAGAACCCATAGCCCTTCACTTGCTAGGCAATTGTTCTACCACTGTGCTACACCTCCAATCCCATTTCATTATTTTACAGAAAAGAAAGCAAATGTGACCTTTCTGTATTCTTGGGCCCAAGATGGAATATCTGTGGCCATTTTGCATTGATTTACAGTCTCAAATCATTCAGGATCAAATCTGCCTTGTTGAAATTCACATGAATATTAACTTACTAATGGCTGAAAAAGCAGGGCCAGGTTTCTCATTCAAAATCTTCTCCCCAATAAGGTGAGTAATCTAAGTCCCAAGAACAGCTACCCTACACCCCACAGTACTCAATAAAGTGATTTCCATCTTGAACAGGGATGGGTGAGGAATGCATCCTGAGAGCCCTGTTATGTTTCGGTGCTGGTTTTGAGCATTCAGTACAGTTGATCCTAAATCAAGTCTCAGGACTGTTTTGTATCAATCACACCACTCCTCTCTGTGGAATACATTGGCTGTTTTGAGTCTCTCGAGACCTTCAGGATCACGTGGATCCTTTGGTGTAACCCTGGAAGCCACTCTTCCACAGCAAACAAAATGCAAATGCGTTATGTGCTTGCCTTTTCCAGGTGGCAGGTTTGCACACAGGAGTCACAAAACTGGTGACATCTTTTAAAGAATGAGCCGGGCTTGGTCCAGGAAACAGAGTTGCTGACAGAATAAAGATGCCATCTGTGGGTGTGCTAGCTAGGAAGCACTCCTGGTTGTTCCTACTTATAGGTCCCTGGCATGTCTCTCCTAAAGATATGTCCCTGTAATTTTTGCTCTAGGTTTAGAAGCCTGGCTTGTTATCCCACTGCAAGTCAACTGAGTGCCTCTCCACCTACCTGTCTCCTGAGAGAGAATCTCTTGGGAGCCTATGAACAAGAACATTGCCTAGAACTTAGGAACTCACATAAGTATCAGTTGAGCTTGTGAAATGAACTTTATCCTTGCTGATATCTGTATAATTTTAGCAGCTTTTAACTTAATAGGTAAAGCCAATGTGAATCTTATCAAATATTTGTCCAGTAAGGGTTAAATATGTGTTATTTACTACAGCTGTATCAAGGTCATCAAAGTAGTAGAGGTGCAAACTAGGGAAGAATGCATGTTCACTCTTGTCATCCCCACTTGCAGAAGACAGCTTGTGATAGGGAACTCACAGAGGGGTGGAGAAGAGCCAGCATGTTGGGAAGAATCCTCCTTGCCTTGCCCCTGTTTCCAAAGCTCTTCCCAGCTCACCATATGTTGCCTGTTGCTTAATTTCTCTTCTCCTCATTGGATGGTGAATTCCTTGATGGCAGAGATCTTTGCTCTGTTCACAGATCTGCCCCAGCATCTAAAACAGCTCCCAGCACATCTGGAAATCTGGAATGATTCTGAATTCCAATCATCTTTCTTCTGGCTATTAGTATGATTTATAACAACTGTCATGTTAGCTTCAGACTCCTCCTCTGTGAATCAGTTGTAAGAATTCAGCTTTCTAGGAGGAAAATAAATGCAACCAGAGATAATTTTATTAAGATAAAGAGGACTGTCTCAGAAAGACTGTATTTTCTGTGAAGAAATGTGTATTTTCTCTCATTCCTAGATTTTACACAACATGTAAATATGTATATATGAACATGTATATATGACATTTAACAAAAATGTCTAGAGAAACAAGGAGCACTAATGGGCAAGATGCAGGAGAAAGCATTTGGCTGGGGACATGCAAGATATGCTTGTATAAAAATCTCTTATAACAATACAGTGAATATTGACTATGCACAGTGAAAAAACATGTTTTAAAAAATAGGGAGTTATTACACCAGTGGACACAAAACCAGAACTAAAATTTGTAAAGCAAGTTGGCTATTAGCTGATGGCATTCATCTCACTGTGCATACCACATTACCTTAGTGTTAGCATTTTTAAAGGCGTAAGATCTGGGGAGGAGGACATGAATTTGAAGAGACACACTGACTCTACCTTTCAAATATCTATTATGTTGCTTTTAATCATGAATATGAGAAAACACAGCAGATAAGAACTTTAAACAAATAGGGATTTGTTTCTTCTTTCTGTTTTCTCAAATGACAAGAAATCTGGATGTGGCTCCATAGTCTACTTGCTGATATCTGTAGTCCTCTGGATTATGGATGGAGATTTTGGTATGGTTTAGATGTGTTGTCCTCTCCCCAAACCCCAGAAACTCAGGTGTTGAAGATGTAGTCTTCATTGTGCTGTTGGAAGGTTGTGGAATTATATGAGGTGAAGTCCAGGGGAAGGACCTTAGGTCAACTGAGAGTATACTTGTATCGAAGCAGGAATGGAGAATTCCAGTCTCCTGGCTTCTCGTTTGCATGCCTTATCTCTCCCTCCCATACTTGCTCCCTTGATCTATTCCCTGGGGCTTGCAAATGTATTAACTCCTGGGGCATTGGACTAACAAGGAGAAAAGAGAAGTCTTTGAAGAGGAAATTCCAAGTTTACCATAATTCATTTGTTTGAGATGGGGAAGGTTTGGGTATGAATGTCAAATCCATGCAAAACATGGCCCTTACTTGTAGGAGAGTTTAAAAGGCTTCCTGAAAAGAAAATGGGATTTGTAGACTAAGATAGCCTTTGCTAGTGCAAACCTTGTCATCTCCCTTGTTTTGGCTTCTAGAAAGATTATTACATATCTCCTCAAGGGAAACTTCTCGAACCCCTCCTCCCGCAGGCTGAGCTCTGCTTCCTTTGCACTATAAAAAAAAATGATTACTATCTGACACCATGTTAAACACTGTACGAATTGGGTTATTTGAATTTCATCACGATCTTATTAAGTAAAACTCCTATCACATTTCATGTAGCCAAGGTTAAGTCTCTGAACAAAGGAAAGGAGGCTTTGAGATAAATTCAGAAAGGGGTAAAAAGGTAGGTACTTTATAGAGAACAGAGAGCATGGTATTTCCTTAAAGCAGGTAATTCCCCAACAGTAGAGACTTGAGCAAGAGTAACATTCAGGGAAAGATGAGCGTGGAAAAACAAGAAAAATCACTTTGGGAAGAACCTGCATACCTACACAAAGAAGTGTGAATTTCACTTTGCAAAAAAATTGGAAGACACAGAAAGAATCTATACCCATATTCTTATTTTGTAGGCAAAAGAACATTTAGAACTCCATCCATCCAGAGAGAAAACATCAAGTTGAGGACAAAAGGTGGGAGTAACAGTCACAAAGATTCATGAGACTATAGGGTCAAGACACCCTGGCCTAGGTGAGAAAGTGAAGGACACACTCCAGCTTCCATCATACCTGCATCACTCATCTCATTTGACCCTACTTCCCCATCAGTAGGTGTCAGCCCTTCTCCCCTGTGTGGTGACAAAAAGTTCCAATACAGAATAAATGGTCTGGTCAAGGTCACACCAAGTATTTGGTAAAGATAGAGTATCTATCTCTCCTTTCCAAAGCCCAGTCCCAATCCTACCTTGCCTCAGACTCTAAATTAGAAAGTAAACCTCTGTCTTCAACAGTCCCTGTTTATCAAGTGTGACATATAAGATGAGTCACAGAGATAAGCTTTAAATTCTTCCCAAACTTCCAAAGCCTTTGCAGTTTCAGCTCTTCTCTTGACTTTTACTTCATTCCTTTTTGGACAAAAACTGTCTTGTATATGCCTGACAGTACCTTCATTTTATGCATACTCATGCATTTAAGGCAACATTCTGCCTCACCCATGACCTCTGACCTTGAACCCACCCCACTCCACTCATCATCTCCTATTTGTCTCCCAGTGGCTAGATCACTCCTGAAGCTTTCACAGCTTCTCAAGCAGGATGGAAGAATGAATACCTTCTTTTTACTTTGGGGCAGAGTGAAATTCTTAAAATGAGACCAAATTAAACAAGTTAGTTTGAGCTTGTGTATGATTTCTGTCACCTCTCAAGGAGCTTTTTCAATCTGCTGAAGAATACAGTCCCTCCCACTCAATATACACTCAGTGCTTTCTACCCAGAACCTGAGTCTGTCCATGTCTTCAAAAATGGCGGTACCCTATGCTTATAGACAGTGCCTCAAGGAAGAATGTGGGATCAGAGAAAGTCCTTGAACACATAATTCATGCCACCTGAGGTTGTTTTCCCACTTTACACTGGGATAATGATGTCCATCTGGCAAGACGGAAGTTGCTGAATGAAATAAGCACATGCCTTGCAGATAGGACCTTGATGAACTATCATTTCCTTAGATGTAAAAGGAGCACTGGGAATTTTAAATATGATAAAGATAGCTTTACAAATAAGTTGATTCATCTGTGTGTTGCATAAGATACCCGGATTTTTTTTCAGAAGGCATTTTATACTGGTTTCATTTTAATCTGTTTATTAGATTCTATTTACATAACACAACTTATTCCTGGTAGTGGAGGGAGAAAGATAGGAGACTATAGATAGAAGGACATTTAAGAGGAATGAAGGCTATTGAAAAATAACTCATTTTGAGGCAGTGTTGAGCACTTACCTTCTGAGCTTAAGTCCTAAACCTCAGTATCTCAGAATGTGACTGTATTTGGCAGCAGAGCATTTGGAGAGGTCATTAAAGCAAAATCAGGTCACACAGGTAAGCCCTCCCCAATATGCATGGTGCCCTTACAAGAAGGGGAGATTAGAAAAAAAAAATGCACTAAGGGAAACTAGGCAAAGCCACTTGCAAGCCAAGAAGAAGGAAGCCACAGAACAAAACAAACCTTTTTTTTTTCTTTTTGCTAAATTGAGATCATGAACTTTCAGCCTCTAGACCGCTGGGAGGCATTGTTTTCATTATCATTTAGGCCATCCAGTCTGTGGTCTGTTGTTCTCACGGCCATCATCCTTGACATTCATTCATTTATCAAATATGGACAGCGCATCAAGTGGCCCCTGCTTTCATAGAACTTCCCATGGAATATATGGTGTTACACTTAGACTGCTCAACAGTTTCCTATGATGTCATGGCTTGAATATAAAATATACTTCATAGGCTCAGGTGTAGATCCCCAGATAGTGACACGGTTTTAAAAGGTGGTTGAAACTAAGAGATGGGAGTTAACAGGAAGAAGTAGGTCCCAGGGACCATGCCATTGAAGGCTTTATCAGGGTGCTAGCTCCATTCTTGCTCTCTACTTTCTCGTCACCTCAGATAGAACACCCCACTCTGACTACATATTCATACTATCATGATGTCTCTGCCTTGTTGTGGGCCCAGAGTCAGTGGAGTCAAGAACTGTAGATTGAAATCTCTGACAGCATAAGCCAGCAGAAGTCCTTTCTCGCATAGGTTGTTTCTGTCATGGACATGATAAAAGTTACTTATACTTATGATAAAGATTGCCATAGTTTCATTGTATAAAGAAATAAACAGACTCTAACCAGTTGGGTGGTATAATATACATAATACTAAAATGGTCCTAGGGCATTGTCTTAGTTAGGGTTTTAGTGCTGTGAACATACACCATGATCAAGGCAGCTCTTATGAGGTCAACCTTTAATTGGGGCTAGCTTACAGGTTCAGAGGTTCAGTTCATTATCATCAAGGCATGGAAGCATGGAAGCATCCAGGCAGGCATGGTGCAGGAGGAGCTGAGAGTTCTACATCTTCATCTGCTTCATCATGCTACTAGAAAAAGACTGGCTTCCAGGCAGCTAGGATGAGGGTCTTAAAGCCCACATCCATGGTGCTATGCCTATTCCAAAAAAGGACACACCTACTCAAACAGGGCCACATCTTCTAATCATGCCACTGCCTGGGCTGATCATATACAAACCATCACATTCTACTCCCTGGCCCCAATAGTCTTGTTCAAACATATGAGTATATGAGGGGGCCATACCTAGCCATAGCATAATAAAAAAAAAAGTACATTTAGTCCAACTTCCAAAGTCCCCATAGTCTAATAGCAGTCTCAACAACGTTAAAAGTCCAAAGTTCAAAGTTTCTTCTGAGATTCATTCATTCTCTTACCTGTAACCCCATATAAAGTTAAAAATACTGGATCAAAGCAAGACAGAAAACCAGCTGGAAAAACTCCAAACTCCACATCTTCATGTCTGATATCAAAGCACTCTTCACATCTCCGACTCCTTTCATCCTTGTTGACTACTGTTGGCAGATCTGGCATTCAGCAACAACAAACTCCATTCTTTTGGGCTGATTCTACTCCATGTTAGCAGCTTTTCTCAGCAGGTATCTCACAACTCTGATACCTCTAACATCTTGGGGTATCCAGGTCAACTTCAACTTTATAGCTTTTTGTTCCAATGTCTAATCCACATATGATCTTCTTGGGTTCTTCCAAAGGGCTTGAGTCACATCTCAAGCTCTGCCTTCTGTTACACTATAAGCTTTAGTTGTCTCCACTCCACTGCCACTGCTGTTCTTGGTGATCATCCCATGGTGCTGGCATCTCTAATATGCTGCGGTCTTTGCCTGCAACTAGGCTTTACCAATAGCCTCTCATAGGCTCTCTTCATGGTGCCAAGCCTAAAATCCTTTGTTGGACCCTTTCAGTCCTGGCTGTCAACTGCAACTGGGGCTTCACCAATGACCTTTCCTAGCCTTTCACAGTGCCAAGCCTCAGATGTTCTCTATGACCCTTCATACCTTCAAAACCAGTACCACCTGACTGATTCTTATACATTACCAAGTCCAGTTGCAGTACCAGGTACAACCTTGGCTGTCTCTGGAACACAGCTTTTTTGTGCTGTCAGAAAACACTTCCCAGAAGACTTTACCTCAGTGATGCTGATCTCTTCTTAAGCACCACTAATTTCTTAGCTCCAGCTAACCAGCATCAATTGTCCCAATAGTCCCTTGTAGTTTTGACTCTAAACCCAGAGTCACATGGCCAAAGCTGCTGAGTTCTGCTGCTTGTTGGAACTTGAGCATGGCCCCCTTGTTCTATTATTACATTATCACCACCTTTCTGTTTTCTACCTTCTTTACTGCCTAAGCTTGTCTGTCCTGGACCTTGCTCTGTAGATTGACTTTGAACTCGGAGATCTGCATGGCTCTGTCTCATGAATGCTGGGAGTAAAGACATGGTCCACCATACCTGGACCTAAACTTAACCTAAACTTGGGTGGGATCCTGTACCAAGGTCACCACTCCTTTCTAAGCTTACTATGCATGCTCAAAACACTCTTCATGAGACTTAACCAGAGAACAAAGTCTATGCTGGGCATTTCTGAGACTTCCTTTGTCAATGCAATTAATCTCAGTCTCAGGCAGATTCCAGGCAAGGGCAAAAAGGGCACACCTTCTAATAGTGACACTCCCTGGGATGAGCATATACAAGCCATCCAGACATCCATCTCAGTATCTGAAATGGCTCAACTGATGAGTAGAAGACAGCAGTGGGCATTCAGAACCTATAAACTGACCAGTTATAGAAGGGCCTCCTTTAGTAACCAGAAGAAATCCTCCATTAAATGACAGAGCAAGATCCATGCCAGTCTTCCAGAAAGGTGACCTCAGGGGAAGAACTGACTAGAATTTGGCAAAGTGGGGCCCTGTCAAGAGTGTAACTTCCATATAGTCATGGGAATCCAGGGCTAGTATCCACTTGTTTTGCAAACAGGTGTGGGGACTTTGGGCGTATCCTAGTTAGGTGCAAGGAACATTCTACCTATCTGCTATATATAGTATGTTTACCAGCTCTTTGCAAAAATATTATTAAGACTGAAAAATTATACCCAAAATGTAATTTAAGAAGGGTCCCCGTTTGTAAGACAATTAGAAAAAAGCCAGTCACTTCAGTTGAAAAGGCATTAATACTTGATTTATAAAATTCCAATTGCAGGGTTTTTTTTGGTCAAACACCTACTGTGAAAATAAGAAATGTCATGAATCATCTCATTTAACATTTACAACATCCCAGTGAGACAAGAAATAGCATTTCCTGCATGTTGTTTAAGGAAATGTGTGTAAGGAAGTTAATTAGGTTGTTCACAATTCTACAGTCAATACCAAGCAAAGCATAATTAGAAGTTGATTGTGTCCAATGCTACATTCTTGTACTCAATTGCTATGCTCTACAACTTCCTAGACTAAGGGATCAGGCATAACCTGGAGAGGTGAGAGTACAAAAAGACTGAGCTAGACAAGGAGTTCATTGCTTTTTTTATTTCCCATTACTCTTTCCTCCAACTCAGCAGGTGACTCTCTTTGGAGGCAGTGTTTTACAAAATTGGAACAAGAGCAAAGATCAACCATACAGCCCTGAATATTGCTCTAACCCTCAGTCTAGTGACGGCAGAACAGATATGAAAAGAGACTACATCTGTAGCAAGAATAAAAATCAACAGAGAACAAGTGGATCAAAGGAATCTGAGACAAAGAAACAAACTTCTCCAGAATGATGGAGGAAAAGATGGACTGAAGTACGTGCAGGACTTCAGAGGTTCCAGAAGTGTCCAAAATTATATGTGATACATGTAAAACACGGGAAAAAGCTCCTAAGCAAACATCAAGGTATCTCAAGAAAACACCAAGGTGATTTGTTGGAAAAATATTATAACTTAAGCATTCAGAAAACTATTATATATTCTCTTGTATGTGCAGGGTACATCCCTCCTTACATCTACTTAAGCTAGTTATGTACTCCTAGGCTAAACTGTTTTGATGCCTAGCATCAAGGTAATACCAAAGATGAAAGGACAGCTGGACTAGCAAAAGATCACAGAAAGGCCTTCCTTGGGTCTACTTTCTTGAACTCTACTTTTCCCTAACTGCTAGAGACTAATGGAAACAAAGAGACACCACAGGCAGGCATACCTGGAAACTTTTCACCTGCGTGATTCCATTTCCTATCAAGTATATCATCATGTAGGCCTAACCCCTGCAATCTGTGACTGTGAACTAATTTGTAAGTAGAGCTTTGGTAGCCATGATCAAGATTAAGTCAGATGGGAATATGGTGGACTCTAAGGTAACTGTAGGGTTCTCAAATAAAGAGAAGGTATGGAATGTGGACACAAACGTGTTCTCACTCATGAAGGAATAGAACACAAGGTGAAAAAAGCAGGAGACATTCAGACACAAGCCAAGGAACATCTACAGCCAGAAGCAACTGTGAGAATCTAGAATGAAGTGAGAAATGATCCAAACATAAAAATAATATCATACTTAGCAAAGAACCTAAAGACATATCAATTGCAAACAACAACACTTTGTTGAAAGAGGACAGATATGAATACAATATGAAGGCATATCATATTTAAAATTATATTAAAATATTCACTTGTCCACAGTGATTTCTAGAACTACTGTTGTCCCTATCAAAAATCTCAACAACTTTTTTCATAAAGTTTGGGGTGCTCCTAAAATTTAGAATCATAAAAGACCCAAGTAGCCAACATAATCTTAAGAAAGAACAAACCTGGAGACCTCATACTACCAATCATCATAGCATATTACAAAGACAGGCTACATACTAGATGAAAGAAAAATGTTGGCAAATCATGTGTCTCATAGTTAATATTCAAAATATATAATTAAGTCCCTTGATACCGAAATATATGAAAAACTAACTTGATCATTAGTGGGCAAATGATTTGAATAGCAATTTCCTCAAAGAAGGCATGCAAATAAGGGAATTGAATAGACTTCTTCAAGGAAGATATGCAAAGGACAAGAATATAAAAGAATGCTCAACATCATTTTTCATCAGGAAAATGCAAATCAAAACCACAATGAGATACTATGTCATATCTGTTAGGATAGCAATTATCAGGTACAAAACAGACAACACTGAGTGATAGAGTTCACTGGAGTGCTTGTGTGATGTTGGTGGGGAAGAAAAATGGGACATTATTGCAAAACAGTGTGATGTTTTCTTAGAAATTAAAGACAGGACTATTAGCGATTCAACATTTCCAATTCTGGGTATTTATTCTGGGATTTTATTCCTAATGTCAAATGGATAGTTTGTTTCACATGTTCACCAAGAGGTGGAAAAAAATTGGATCTCCATGGAAAGATAACTACATAAAGAAAATATGTTATATGTATACCATGAAGACTTATGCTTACAAATAGAAATCCTATCTGTGTTGTAATGCTGAAGAAACTTGAGGACTTTGTAATGAATGATATGTGCAGTCCATTGCTAACATTCTTTCCCTGGAGGAGATGTGAAAAATGTCTACCCAATTCCTTTTAAGTTTCTAACAACAAATCAAAACACAATATCACCACAATTCACCGTAGGGAACCAATGAGTTCATTGATCTTACTTGCAGATCTTGAGTAAGGGGTTATCAACAGATACATGATGGCCCAAGGTAGCTACACTGGAAAGTCTTCACTCAGCATGAATAATGGGGTTCCCATAGCCACAGAGATGGAGCCCCTCTCCTATAGCCTGTATACACTAGTCCCTCTCTGAGACATGAGACAATATGAAATTAGGGCATAACTACCTACAAATGACTGGGAAGAATGGCCAGAAACTTGGGTGAGAGCTCAATGACAGAACGCTCCCCCTTCCCCTTTCCAGGAAGGAATATCAGTAGTTCACAGACCCAATCCTCATAGTCCCTAACAAATAGACACAGTTGATCCCATGACAGTGGTGGCAGTTTAGCTTAGAGAATAACACATATTACACAGTCATAGGGGGACAAACATTGCATGACTCTACTTTGGGAAAGGATGAAAAGTCGTAAACAAAATAGAAGCAACAAATAGGATAGTCACTGCCAGGGTCTGAGAATGGGGGAGCAGACATAAGAATTGATGGGTGGGTATGAAGTTTCAGTTTCACAGGATGAAATAGCTCTATTCTACTATGCAGTAACACACATTTAGTTAACCCTTAAAATCCAGTGGATTCCATATTCAATGCTTTTTAATATAATATAAAAAATGGGAAGAAAAAATATTCCCTGGAGCTTTAAACAGGAGTGTGACTCCACTGACACTATAATTTCAGACACTGATGCTCCAAAGATGTGAGAGAACAAATTTCTGCTGTTTTACAACTTAAGTTGTAATCATTTGTTACAACCACTCTACAATGGCTTCCCATTCTAGGGAAGCAAACATAAAGACAAACCCTGAGATTGGCAAATGAAATAATAATTCCCCAAAGAAGTATAAGGAAGCAAAAAGAAAATGTAAAAAGACTTTCAAATAAAGGAAAATAAAATGTTTTCTCATGCATAAAGATGTCCAGGAAATAATAGAATCTAAAGAAAGAAGGGCAACTAGACATGGTGGAGAATGTAATTCTAGAATTTAAGACAACTGGTGGTTTGAGAAATATGGAGAATAAAATGATAACCTGCTAGAGCCAGGAATCCTTCCAGAGTGCTGTGCAATGATAGAAACCGAGACTAAAATATAAAGATAACTAAAAAGCCCAAGCACTTTCATATAGGAACTCAGGAAGGAAAATATATGAAAAATAATAACAAATCTAGTAAGAAAAATCAATTTGCCAGATGGACATGGGCTTCAGATTCCAAGGACACGTGAACACTGAGTAGTTGGTATAATGAGGGCAATATTTAGACTGTATGAATTTCGGTGCTTCATGTATGATGTGCTCAAGATAAATGTATTTTAAACTCTTGCCTATATACTTGATGCAAGATACATCACAGTGGTGAGAGAACATCCTATGGAATGTCTTTGTTTTCTGAAATGCAAGAAAAGGATCAGTTCAGAATCCACCCCTGGTTCTGAGCCAATGTTTGTGGCATATGGAAGTGGAAGTGCCCAGTTTAGAAGCCTGTGGTGTAATTGGAGTTTATTAGTCTCAGTGGTGTGTGTGTTTCTCCAAAGTTCATCCTGTTTGACATAGTCTTGGCCTGGGACAAACTAAAGCTCGCATTCTTGCCAAATTAGAGGGG
Source organism: Uromys caudimaculatus (assembly GCA_028551405.1). Classification (NCBI taxonomy): domain Eukaryota; kingdom Metazoa; phylum Chordata; class Mammalia; order Rodentia; family Muridae; genus Uromys; species Uromys caudimaculatus. Next base: position 6,520,490 of record CM052707.1, on the reverse strand, counting down.
GAAATCCATACGGAAGCATCTTGAGATATTTTTTAATTGCACATGAAACACACAAAATGCTTTAAAAACTGCATGTAGTCATCTGTTTGGATAAATATTATTGGAAATGTTGAAATTTATGTGAAAAAATATTGTTCATAAAATGGAGTGGAATGTATAAAAAAGTCTCTCACCAGATAGCAAAAATAAAACAAACTAAAGAGATTGGTCAATTTCTTAAATGAGAATAGTATTAATCTGAGATGGGAAATATCAGTCTTGTAAGAATAAGTCAGGCTGGCTTTTGGTGAGGTATAATGTCTCTTGGGAAGTAAACAGTTCCTAGGATTATTTTGTTAGTCAACTCTTAGGAGAGGGGATTAGACAAAAACCATTTTACATAGTAAATGATACATATTTAATTTTGTGTCTCATTTCATATCAGCTTGTTGTTAAAGAAACTCATATCAAGACTTAAGAAAAACAGTTTTCAATCAATAATTGTTTGACAGTTACGATGCTACCGGGTACGCCTTTCAATTTTGTAATTAGGGAAACACAGCAGATGAGACATATGGATCAATAACACAGTCAATTTTCTATTACGGAAATAAATTGATATTTCCACTACAAAAACATTTCTTCCAATGTCTCAGAACAACACTATTTATTTCCAGCAAGAAGCCAACTAAGTGTAGGTTTAAATGTTAGACAAATTACAGTAGTACTTACCAATTTCTTTAATTGTCTGGGTGATGTGAGGCTTGCTTAGCAACTCTCTCAAAGGGGCGATCTTCTCAGATGTCTGCATTTGCTTAGAAGAAGCAAGTCTACTTCTTTACTCCTCCAAGTTCAACACTACTGACAGTGGCATTAGTAAACACAACAGAGAAAGCATAGATTTAAAAATGTGACAGAACTGGGTATTTATCTTGGCTTTAAATAGTAGGCACTCTTAACTAATCCTGAAACTTCAGCTCTCTCAACTATAAATTTGAAGCAGCTCAATCTAGAGTCAAATCCTTGAATCTCGTGGTGGTTTGAATTAGAAATATTGCCCATAGTTACAGGCATGTGACAGTCACTTGCTCTCTATTCAGTAGCACTATTGGGGCAGGTTTTGATGGTGCAGCCTAGCTGGAGAAAGTATGCTACTAAAGATGAGCTTTCCTCACTCTGTTTTGTCACTTGTTTCTATGCCTCCATTCTGCCATCATGGAACTGTGCACCAAAGCAAATTCTTTCTTCTATAAATTATTTTGGCTATGGTATTTTATCACAGCAATAGGAACGTGACTAATGCTTGGTAGGTTTACTTTGGCCACCACTCCTTGAATAGCTCTGCTTTCCTTGGTGAGCTACCATGTGAGTGCGATGATTTGGTGTGTGTAAGTATTAAAGCACTAAGGGCATGCTTTAAATTTTCAATTATTTTCTTTTTCCTCCTGCCCTTCGTGTGCTAACTTTCATGGGGAATGTAGAAATGATGCAACAGATTGTAGAAAGTTGAGATCCACTTGTAAAATAGTCAATCTTTTGTATCTCATCTTTCTTCTAAGAAAGTAATTCTGCCAAAATAGCAGCTTCATTCATCAATTGCTTATGGAATTTATATAATCAAATCAATCTCAAATTTTTTGAAATGAGTTTTGCCCAAATAATGTGAGGAAATGATAATGGCAGTTATGATTGCCTGCTTACAGAAGTTTAATACCTGCTGAATGCTTCTACCAAATCCCAATTGTTATGACCATTATGCTATTGTCTCCCAAGGTTAAGGAGAGCCCAGGCCTTCAGGATCTCATAAATTCCCTATAATTCCTAACCTCTGCTGAAATATCCCAGAGAACATTGTATGTGACTAGGGTTCTTGAATGCTGATCGGTAGGAGTGGTTCAGTCCTGGTTTATTTACTGATAAGCTTCTCATTTACACCTGAACATAACTGTAGATGCTGTCTGCTTCCTTCAGCATAACCATTTAATTTTTGAAAAAATGCTTAGAAGCACAATAAAATTTGGCCATTTCTTTAGCATTTAGGCCTTGGAAACTATCTCAAGATAATGAAGATGAACAGTAAAACTGGAGAACAGAAGCAGAAATTACAATGTTTTGACAAAAAGCTGTAAATGATGTCTACCTATGTGTGTTAGGTCAAACTTAACAAAGATAAACACTACAAAACTTTCTGTTCTTCATCTCCAATGTAATAATAATGTTCCTCCACTTACTGGCTACATCTTTGTAGCCAGACTGACTTCAACCTCCTGATCCTCCTGCCTCAGTCTCCCACGTCTGCGATTTGAGTAGGCAAGCTTAACAAAGTAGTAATTATATTATACCACTCAATGTGGTGGTTTGTTATAACTTAGCATTAGTGGCTGGGATACATACCATAGGTTAGACACATTAGCATATACAGAGACAGAACACACACACACATACACACACACACACACACACACACACACACACACACACTCAGCCTCAATTGTGGGAGAGAGTGAGGGAAAGGTTAAAAAAGAAATGTAAGTCTCTGACATTCTATGTCCCAGTCTCTCTGGCCATCGGGGGGTATGGAAAGATACGCTCAGCTCTCAAAGTTCCTCCCAGCTCTGATGTTCTGTCCTCCTTTCTCTTTAAGTAAAGCCAAGACTGAAGTCTTTCATTTTCTCTGAGATATAAACATCACTGATGACTTCTCAAGACTACTTGCATTTTAGACAGGAGCCTTTGATGCAGAATTTCAGAGCTAGAGAGCTATTGCTTTCTTTCTTTCTTTCTTTCTTTCTTTCTTTCTCTCTTCCTTTCTTCCTTTCTCTCTTTCTTTCTTATATGGGGCAGGGAAGAAAGCAGTTCTGTAAGTCTTGAAGTGAAAGTTATCAGAACACCCCAATTATAAAGATGAGTTCTATTGCATACAGTAATTGTTGCTTTACATGAAGCATTGTTGTACATTGAGGCTCTTCTCTGTTAACATAGTCTCCTTGAATATTAAGAAATTAATATAGTCAGGTTATTTTACCAGGATAATGCCACAAAAGGTGTTTCCTGGAGTGATATGTGAACATTAATGTGTAAAAGGAGAATTCTTGTGCCATTTTTGATGGGAGTTTCTTTAAGTGAAGATTAAATAGAACAGGAGATTTTCAGTATTTGCCCCATATGTTGTGTTCAGAATTACATGTTTCTTATTGCATGATGGCTAAGTCAGATCAAAGGAATAACAAGCACTGGAAATATTATGCAACCATTGATGGGTTCAGAGGTGACCAGAATAATTTTCCCTCATTGCTGAGTTACCTTGGGCAAGTCACCTAACTCTTCTAATCTGTCCTCTGAGATATGAAGGCAATTATGGATTTTCTAGGGTGTGTTTGTTTGTTTGTTTTGCTTTGCTTTTTGTTTGTTTGGGGTTTTTTTTTTGGTTCAAAGATATTATGTACTTAGCACAATGACTAATGTGTAAATCATAGACAAATGTTTGCTGCCTCTATTAATAACCCATTTATATATCGTTGTAGGCAAGTTCAAGACAGAGTATAATTTTCCACGTGATCTTAATGTACTAGCAGAAATCTTAGGAGAAAAAGGAAAGTTGTATGTGTGCATTCATAGACATCTGAAGTTTGCAGATGAGGTAATGTCTCAAAATAACATTTCCAGGTTAGCTGTTTAACTTTCCATTTTTCCTTTACAATGTAAAAGTATTGTAGTGAAAAGTAATACAATTATCAAGAAAGTAGAGGGCCAGCAGCTTCCGGCGACGGCCGGAGACCTCAGCTTGGGCCACAGGGCCCCACACCGGATCAGCGCCGGGACAAAGATCCCTCGCCGGAGAT
>CM052707.1:6492930-6516169 GCA_028551405.1 Uromys caudimaculatus | reverse complement strand
GGGGAGTGGATGGGGGGTATCCAAAGAGGAGACTCAGAAAAGGGGAAACATTGGAAATGTATATAAAGTATCAAAAATAAAAAAGGAGGAAAAAAAAAAGAAAAAAAAAACAACAGTGGATTGGAAACAAAATTTAATCCAACAGGAAAAAAAAAAAAAAAGTGAGCTGGAATTCATTTTCCACACAATGCTGGCCTCAGAGGCCCTCATTTCCCCAGTGTGTGAGGAGACACATTTAAAGAGATATGGATCACACCAGACAGCCTTGTAGTCAATCTCCTTCCTTGGGTTCTCAGCTCTAGATTGTGGCGAGATGCCAAGGGTCTCATTTTTTTTTTTTTTTTGTCTTGATTAAAACACATTTTGTAACAACAACAACAAAAAAATTAAATGAACTGTTTGGGTCCAGTCCTCCCTGAAAAAAAAAAAAAAAGTATTCAAATGTCAGTGTTAATAATAGTGTCAATAATATATTCCCTTTAACAGTTTAACAGTTTTTTCTTGGTTTTCAGGGGAAAATATTCAACAGTCAAACAAACAAACAAACATGTTTTGGCTAGATATATTGTCTAGCAAAGAATTTATACATTCTATTTTCTCGAATGTATTTAGCTGTGAACCATGGTATCTCCATCTATTTCTTCTGTTATACCAAAATTAGTGAGAAGATTATAAGCCATAGAAATTTATGTCCCAATATGGAGATGTAAGGAGGCAGAACATCCAGGCCAAGTTCAAGATGTTGGCCGAATTGTTGTCTGCTAAAGGTCATTCTTTGCGTACAAGATGGTGTTTGGATGTTGCATTCTTTAGGAGGATGACACTGTTTTCTCATGACAGATAGAGAGAGAAGTTGAGACAACATTCCCTTCAACATTGGACACCTTTATAAAATAACAAATCACATTCATTGGGTTGGAAAGATGGCTCAGAAGAAAAAAGGCACTTTCCACTAAGTCTGACAACAACCCCTAGGATCTGCATGGTCAATGGAAAAAACTGACTCCTGTAGGCTTAGATTTTTCAAATCCTACTTTAAATAATAGTTTTTAAATGCTTTGACCTGCCTTCTAACCCACTACCCACCAGAGGTAGTAGAGAAGAAAGGTTATTAGAAGAAATTAAAAATTTTCTAGAATTGAATCATTTTTCAGAGCCAAGTTCATAGCAGTAAATGTCTAGGCAAAAGGAAAAATAGAGATATATACAAGTAACTTAAGAATACATCTGAAAGCTCTAAACAAAAAGACAAAATTATATCCAAAAGGTGTAGAAGGCAAGAGTTAAGCAATCAAAAAAATAGAAACAAATGAAAAAGAACAATACAAAGAATCAATGAAACAAGGTTTCATTGTTGATTACTAACAAAATCAGTAAGATTGATAACACTTTGTGCAAATTAATAAAAGATGTAGAAAAAATATTCGAATTAATAAAATTAGAATTGAAGGGGGGCATAACAACAGACACAAAGGAAATCCAGGAAATCATAAGGACATGATTTAACAACCTGTACTTCACCAAATTAGAAAATCATTTCCCAAAGTTAAATGAATATCAGATAAGCAATTTAAACAGACCTATAACCTCCAATGAAATAGAAGCAGTGATTAGAAGTCTCCCAACCAAAACAAAATATCTAGGGCCACATGGTTTTAGTGCAGAATTCTGATACTCCCCAAATTATTCCACAAATTAGAAATAGGATCATTGGCTAATTCATTTTAGAAGGCCACAGTCACTCTGATACCAAACTACATAATGTAGTATACAATTCTGATTTCCTTGGAGACTCAGTTGTGTCATATAACATTTTTCTGGAAACTATTTGCTGACAGGATGTTTTACTGAAGTAGACACAAGAAAGGATGTTTTGCTGAGGCAGACACTTGATAAGACATGTGCTATTTGGAAAGAGTATGAGTAAAACTCAACAGTGAACGACGCTCTTGCATTGCTTCACCTTGTAACAATTTGTTGGTCTTCACTAATCTTTGCTTGTTGTGGCATCATAGAAAAAACACCCAAAGTATTTCTTATAGTATTGTGGCTGCTTGTTGCCACTTTGGTTTCTCGAGGTTTCTTTGGGATCAAGCCACCGCTACCAATTCATGTTTGGTGTTTGCAGATTGGACCGGACTGCTGCTACTGATTTGTGTTTGATGCTTTAGACTGAACTGCCAATATTCTGACAATGAAGATTAGAATCGCCCAAAAAACTACTTCTAATCAGGTCCACATCCCTCTTGTCCTATTAACCATTTTTCTCCCCTACTTTTGGTCAGTGAGCTAGAAGAGAGGTTGAAATGTTTAAAAACCCTTATTAAAGCAGGTTTTGAAAAATCTAACACTACAATATAAAACTCCAACATGGAAAGGGAATTACAGACCAATTTCCTTTATGAATATAGATGCAAAAATTCTCAATAAAATACTTGCAAATCAAATCTAAGAATACATTAAAAGACCATCCGCCAAGATCTATTTGCCTTCATCAGAGAGATGCAGGAGTGGTTAAACATATGTAAATCAATAAATATAATTCACCATATAAACAAACTGGAAGATGTAGAAAAGGCCTATGACATAATTAAATACCTCTTCATGATAAAAGTCTTGGAGTGATTAGGGATACAAGGGACATACTTTAACATAATGAAAGAAGTGTAAAGTAAGCACATAGCTAACATCCATTTAGATAGAGAGAAACTCAAAGCAATTCCACTAAAATTGGGAACAATACAAGATTGTCCACATAGCCAATGCAGTTTTGACATCAAAGCAACTCTCTGCTTGCAGTGTGCCTACAGAAGACTGGGTAATGGGGAGGGGGGGTCCCAACTCCTCCAGCTGAACTATTGGCTATTGCAGGACACTGGAGAGGTGTAGATGTTTTCACCTGTATACCCACTAAGCAGATTCCTAGAATCCAAATAGTTCCAACACAAGGTCATAAAAATAATCCTTGTTAAATTCAGTGGATCTCAAAATAAAGTTAAGTACTAGAATAAAATTTCATGTACCAACAACTAAAACATGGTTAAATATTTTCACAAAAATTGTATATATGGACCTCAAGAGGCCATGCTAGCACCCAGAACCACAGGTAAGTAAGCACCCCACTTACAGACCACCAATGCTCTCTCAATGTCTACCCAGTCTACTCTCAAACATCCCCCCTCCTCCTAATAATATCTTGGCCTACAACTCTAGTGGAAGCCCCATACCATACCAGAGGCCACACTGGCAGCCAGAAGCCCTAGGAGACTGGTTGCCCACAAACTGCCCCAATTTTCTTAGTGTCTGCCCATTGACCCCCAACCAGCTCCCCTTTCATTAAAATGCCTTGGCCCCCAAACTGGACCAAAGGACATGCCAGCAACCAGAACCATCGGTAACCCATCTATCTTAGCACTGTACCTACTCAGTGCCCAGTGCCTGCCCAGCCTACCCCCAAATTACCCCACCCCTCCTCATCACCATACTCTGCCCTGAAGTCCTATGAAAGACCTTCTTCTAGACCAGAGGTTATACTGGCCTCTAGAACTCCAGCTTACAACTTGTATGGAGACACTCTACTCAACTACAAGCTAGAACAGCCAGAAGACCCACCAGGGAGAAAATAGAAATCAAGGGACAAACATCCATCCCACAAAGATAAACTCAGAAATCAAAATGTAGACCTATAATTATTCAACCCCAGATGCCTAGGTGCCAGTGTAAGAACAAAACTAACAATAATAAGGGGAATATGTCACTTTTTTTTTTTTTTTGGTTATTCGAGACAGGGTTTCTCTGTGTAGTCCTGGCTGTCCTGGAACTCACTCTGTAGACCAGGCTGGCCTTGAACTCAGAAATCCACCTGCCTCTGCCTCCCAAATGCTGAGATTAAAGGCGTGCGCCACCACTGCCCGGCATCACTGTCATAATACAACAATCCCTCAGTATTCCAACACAGCTGAAGCACAAGAAAATGACCTTAAGGCCAAATTTATCAAGATGATAGTGATTTTTGTGCAGAAAATTAATAAATCCTTTAAGTAAATCCAAGAAAAGACAAACAAAAAATTGAAGAAAATAAATAAATCCATTAAGGAAATTCAAAGAAAAAGCAGTTGAAGAAAATTACTAAAACTGTTCAATACCTGAAAATGGAAATAGAAGCAATAAAGAAAACACAAACTAAGGGAATTCTAGAAAAAGAAAATCTAGGTGAGTGGACAGTAACTACAGATACAAGCATCATCAACACAATACAAGAGACAGATGAGGGAATCTCAGACATTAAAGATTCAATAGAAGAAATAGATTCATCAGGCAAGGAAAGTGTTAAATCTAAGAAATACCTGACACAAAACTTCCAGGAAATCTGGGACACTATGAAAAGACCAAACCTAAGAATAATAGAAATAGGAGAAGGCCAGGAAAATACTTTTAACAAAATTATAGAAGAACAAATTTTTAACCTAAAGAAGGATATACCTATAAAAGTACAAGAAGCTTACAGAACACCAAATACACTGGACCAGAGAAGAAAGTCCACTCCTACATAATAATCAGAACACTAAAAATAGGGAACAAAAAAAGAATAATAAAATCTGAAAGAGAAAGGGGCCAAGTATGAAAGCAGACCAATTAGAATTACACTGAAATTCTCAACAAATACTCTAAAAACTACAAGTGTCCGAAAACTATAAGAGACCACAAATGTCAGCCCAGACCACTATATCCAGCAAAACACTGAATCATCATAGATGAAGAACATAAGCTATTCCATAATAAAGTCAAACTTAAACAATATCTACCCAGAAATCCAGCCCTACAGAAGATACTAGAAGGAAAACTCCAACCTAAGAAAGTTGACTACACTAATGAAAACACAGGAAATAAATAATCTTACACCAGCAAGACCAAAAGAAGGGAAACTCTCGACAAACACTATCACCACCACCAACAACAAACTAATAGGAACTACCAGTTATTGGTTATTTATATCTTTCAGTATTAATGGACTCAATTACCCAATAAAAAGCCACAGAGTAACAGAATGCAAAAACAGGATCCATCCTTCCACTGCATATAAGAAACACATATCAACAAAAAAGATAGGCATCACCTCAGAGTTAAGTGTCAGAAAAAACATTTTCCAAGCAAATGAAACTAAGAATCAAACTGCTGTAGTCATTCTAATATCTACCAAAATAGGTGTCAAATCAAGATTATCCAAAAGAGATGGAAAAAGACACTTCATACTATGCTTATCAAAGGAAAAATCCACCAAGATGATCATTTCTTAATATTTATAACCCAAACACCAGGGCACCCGTATTTGTAAACACTTGGAGCCTCACATGTTGACAACAGAAGATTTTAATATCCAACTTTCACCAACGGACAGGTAATCTAGACAAAAACTAAACAGAGAAATGAGGGAGCTAACAGATGTTATAACCCAAATGTACCTAAAAGATATCTACAGAACATTTCACACAAGCACAAAGAATATTCCTTCTTTTCAGTACCTCAGAACATTTTCCAAAACTGACCACATACTTGATCATAGAGAGTCTGTAGAGGTCTGACCTAGGTCCTCTGCAGTTATGTTATGATTGTGCAGATTGGTGTCTTTGTGGTATTACTAACAATGGGAGCAGGGGCTGTCTCTGAATTTTTTGCCTGCTTTTGGGACCCATTTACCTCTTACTTGGTTGCCTTGTCCAACCTTAATATAAGGAGATATGTGTAGTCTTATTATTTATGACATGTTTAGTTGATATTCCTGGGAGGTCTGCCCTTTTCTGAAAGGAAGAAGAAGGAGATCGGGGGAGAAAGGGAGGTGGGGGTGCAGAAAGGGAGGAGAGTAGGGAGTGGAAACTGTCATGGGGTTGTAATATATGAGTGAATGATAAGAGGGGGCAGAGAGAGAGAGAGAGAGAGAGAGAGAGAGAGAGAGAGAGAGAGAGAGAGAGAGAGAAGAACCCCCTGTATGTTGTCAGACCACCAGGGATTAAAGCTGGATGTCAGCAATGACAGAAACAGCAGAACACCTACAAACTCATGCAAAATGAACAACTCTCTACTGAATGATTGCTGGGCAAAAATCAGAAATGAAAAGGGAGATAGAGCAATGACACTGAGGAAATTAAAGGATCATTAGGTCATACTTTAAAATCCTGTGCTCCACAAAATTGGAAAAAGTAAAATAAAAATAAATGGATATCATTTACCAAATGGATACCAAAGATACACCAAGATCAGATAAACAATTTATATATACCTATAACCCATAAGAAAGTAGAAACAGTCATTAAAAGTCTCCCAACCAAACTAAACCAAAACAAAACAAAAAGCTCAGGGCCAGATGATTTTAGTGTAGAATTTTACCAGATTTTCAAAGAAGAGCTAACACCAATGTTCAGCAAATATTCCACAAAATAGAAACAGAAGGAACATTGCCATTGCCAAATTCATTTTATGAGACCACAGTCACCCTAATCCCCAAATCACAGAAGGATTCAACAAAAAAAAGAGAATTACAGACCAATCTCCCCCATGAAAATAGATGCAATAGTACTACATAAAATACTCGCAAACCAAATCAAAGAAGACATTGAAAGGATCATCCACCATGACCAGGGAAAGTTCAGCATACAAAAAGCAGTCAATGTTATCCACCATATAAACAAACTGAAAGGGAAAAAAAAAAACATGATCATCTCATTAGATGCTAAAGAAAGCTTAGACAAAATCTAACACCCCTTCATAATAAAAGTCTTGGGGATATAAATGATAAAATGGACATACCTAGACATAATAAAATCAATTTACAGCAAGCCTATAGTCAACATCAAAATAAATGTAGCAAAACTCAAAGCAATTCCACTAAAATAAGGAACAAGTCAAGGCTGTCCACTTTCTCCATATCTATTCAATATAGTAATTGAAGTTCTAGCTGGAGCAATAAGACAACTAAAGGAGATCAAGGGGACACAAATTGGAAAGGAAGAAGTCAAGTATCATATTTGCAGATGATGATAGTAAATATATATTACCCCAAAATTTCTTCCAGGAAACTCCTACAGCTGATAAACACCTTTAGTGAAGTATCTGGATACATGATTAACTAAAAAAAAAAAAAAGTCAGTAACCCTCCTATACACAAATGACCAATGGGACTGAGAACGAAACCAGAGAAATAACTCCCTTTACTATAGCCACAAATAATACAAAGTATCTTGGGGTAACTCTATCAAGAAAGTGAAAAGCTTGTATGACAAAAACTTCAAGTCTTTGAAGAAAAAAATTAAAAAAGACATCAGAAGATGAAAAGATCTTTCAGGCTCATAGATTGACAAGATTAACATAATAAAAGTGGCAATCATAGCAAAAGCAAGCTACTTAAGACAATACCCATCAAAATACCCACACAATTCCTCACAGACCTTGAAAAACAACATTGAATTTCATATGAAAATGAAAAAAATCCAGAACAGCTAAAACAATATTAAAATAACATTTGGAAATATCACCATCCCTGATTTTTAGCTGTACTACAGAACTATAGTAATAAAAACCGCATGATATTTGCAAAAAAGACAAGTTGGTCACCAGAATAGAATCAAAGACCCACATTTAAATCCAAACACATAAGAGGTCTGACTGTTTTATAAAGAAGCCAAAAGTACACAATGGAAAAAAGAAAGCATCTTCTTTTTTTATCTATATGTCTTCTCTCTGAAAATAAATTGGTTTGTGATGTTAAAATATAAAGTATCTGATGATTATATCAATAAAAATGGTACTGGTCTAACTCGATGTCAGTATTTAGAAGAATGCAAATTGATCCATATGTATCACCCTGCACAAACTCAATTCCAATGGATCAAAGACCTTAACAAAAAACTAGATACACTGAACCTAATAAAAGAGGAAGTGGTGAATAGTCTTGAACACATTGTCACAGAGCACAACTTCCTAGACAGAATACCAACAGCATAGGCCCTGAGAAAACCAATTAATAAATGAGACCTTATGAAACTGAAAAGCTTCTGTAAGTCAAAGAACACTGTCAAAGGGACAAAATGACAGCCTATAGAATGAGAAAAGATTTTTAAATTATTTATTTATTTTTTGATACTTTATTTACATTTCCAATGTTTCCCCCTTTCCAGGTCTCCTCTTTGGAAACCCCCTTCCCCTCCCCCTCCCCCGCTTCTATGAGGGCATTCCACCTCCCACCCACCCACCCACCCACCCACCCACCCACCCACTCCTATATTCCCACCTTGACATTCCCCTTTACTGGGGCCTCTAACACCCTCAGACCCAAGGGCCTCTCCTCCCCCTGATGGCCAACAAGGCCCTCCTCTGCCACATATGTGGTCTGAGCCATGGGTCCCTCGATGTGTATTCTTTGGTTGGTGGTCCAGCCTCCAGGAGGACCACATCTGATAGAGGGGTGGCATCTAAAATATATAAAGAACTCAAGAAACTAGACATCAACAAATCAAATAATCTTATTTTAAAATGGGGTACAAACATAAACAGAGAAACCTCAAATAACACTAAAAGAAATGTTCAATATCCTTAGCCATTAAGGAAATGCAAATCAAAATGACTGAGATTCCATCTTATACCTGTCAAAATAGCTAAAATCAAAGTCACAAGTGATAACTCATGCTGGTGAGAACAGGGAGCAGAGGGAACATTCCTTCATTGATTGTGGAAGTGCAAACTTGTATAGCTACTATGTAAATCAATATGGTGGTTTCTCAGAAAATTTGAAATCTACCTCAAGACCCAGCAATACACCTCAGGCATATACCAAAAAGACACCTGGGCATATACCCAAAGGATGCTCCACCATATCACAAGAACACTTTCTCAACTATGTTCATAGCAGCTTTATTCATAATAGCCAGAAACTGGAAACAACACAGATGTTCCTTAACTGACAAATGGATAAAGAAAATGTGGTATATTCACACCATGGAGTATCACTCAGCCGTTAAAAACAATGACACAAAATTTGCAGGCAAATGAATGGAACTAGAAAATATCATCCTGAGTGAGGTAACCTAGACCCAGAAAAACAAATATGGTATATATTTACTTATACGTAGACACTAGCTATTAAGTAACAATGAGGGCTCAGGAGTGGGGGTAGAGGTAGAAGTATAGACACATGGATCTCCCTGAGAAGGGGAAATAGAACAGTTTTTGTAAGTAGACTGTGGGCCTGTAGGGATGGGAACAGATGGGATCAGGCTAGGGTTGGGATGGAGGCAAGGAGAGATTATTTGAAAAGACAACTGGAATGTAGGGGCATTTGGGAGTTGAGATAGAGACTAGTACATTGTAAACTTCCAAACAAGAGAGACCTTAACAAAATCTCCTAGTAACAGAGCATATGGAGCCCAAACTGGCCATCTTTTATAATGAAGCAAGGTTCTCATTCAAAAAATCCTTTGCCCTTCAAACTGTACTGCCTATAAGAAGTGCTGGTGTACTGATGATGAAGAACTTGTGGGAGTGGCCAATCAATGACTGGTTCAACTTGAGGCACACAACACAAGAGGGAACTCATGCCTGACACTGCCCAGATGCCCAGTGAGCAGAAGCAAGACAACCCAGAGACTCAGGATAAAACCAAACATGATTGAAAAAAAAGTCAATGAAATATTCATAGATCAGTGCTTAACCTAATTGTCAACTGATGGGACAAGATGCAGTGACCCACAGCCAAACATTACATGGAGCCATGGGAAGCCTGCAGAAGAAAGAGAGGGAGAATTGTAAAAACCAGTGGAATCAAGAACATCAGGGGAACAACTAAGCTGAGCTCATAGGATCTCAAAGAGACTGAAGTGACAAACACAGACTCTGAATGGGTCTGCACTAGGTCATCTATAAATATGTTATGGTTGTGCAGCTTGATGTTCTTGTGGGACTCCCAACAGTGGAAGTTGGAGGTGTCTCTAACTCTTTTGCCTACCCTTGATACTCCTCTTCTCCTACTGGGTTGCCTTATTAAGCCTTGATATGAGGGTTTGTGCATAGTCTTATATAACTTGTTATGTTGTCTGTGGTAGTTTGAATATGCCTGGCCCATGACAAGTGGCACTATTAGGAGGTGTAGCCTTGCTGGAATAGATATGGCCTTGGTGAAGGAAGTATGTCACTGTGTAGGTAGGATTTGAGGTCTCCTAGTGCTCAAGCTCCACCCAGTGCAGAAGAGAGCTTCCTCTTAGCTGCCTGCAGAAGGAAGTCTCCTGGCTCCCTTTGGATCAAGATGTAGGACTTTTGAGTCTTGCTGTACCATGTCTTCCTGCATGCTAGTATGTTTCTCACCATGACGATAATGGACTGAACCTCTAAAATTGTAAGCTAGCCTCAATTAAATGTTTGCCTTTATAAGTGTTGCCTTGGCCATGGTGTCTCTTCACAGCAACTAAACTCAAGCTAAGACACTGCCTCTGGTGGCTGTTCCTGGGAGAGCTGCTTTTTTTTTTTTTTGAAATGACATAAGAGTGGATCTGGGGGGACAAGAGAGGCAGAGGGAGAGGGCCTGGGAAAAGTTGAAAGAGGGGAAACTATGGTCAGTATGTAATATATGATGAAAGAAAAATTCAAAAAAGAAGAAATATCTTCCTAACTATATAGATATAGATATTTCAGTATATTCATTTATGTATAGACACATGATATGCACACATATCCACATGTACAATATTTTCATAAATATTTATATATGTTTTGTCTCAAAATAAATTCATTCATAAATCTGATAGAACACAAAAGATAAAACATGTGATGATTATACCAATAAAATATTTGAATGAAGTAAAATGTTAGCTATGATTTTATTTTTATGTCAGCTGGAATTCAGTTTTCAAGTACTTTATTGGGAATTTTAGGACCTATGTTCACCAGGGTTATCAGTCTATAATTTTCTTTTTTCTTTTTGTTATGTCCTTATTTGGTTTGAGTATCAGAATAAAACTTGTTTCATGAAAAGAGTTTGGAAGCACTCCTTCCTTTTCTATTTTATGGAATAATTTGAGAAGTATTGGCTTTAGTTCTTTGAAATTTTGGTTGGTAGAATTGTGTTGTGAATACATCTGGTATTGGGATTTTTTAGTTAAGTGATTTTTTTAAAAAATTACTTCTGTCTGTAATCTCATTTCTGGTTATAGACCTGTTGAAGTTATTTATTTCATCTTGGTTTAATTTTGGATTATATGCATGAAGAAATCCATCCATTTATTTTAGATTTTTCCAGTTTAATGGAATATAGGTTTTTAAGTTATATCCTTGGGATTTTCTAATTTTTTTCTATTTCAAAAGAAGCAAAGAAATTACAGATGCCTGGGATAAGAAATAAAGTCTAGATACAATTGATTTAGTTTTGTGTAGATATCATAGGTGTTGAAGTTAAGTCCCAGTTCTTCTTCTCAGCCCCATGCTCCCAGATGAGACTCAGACTCAAATTATATTTATAAATACCTTGGCCTTATAGCTGACTAAAGACACCCATTAATTTTAACTTACATTTTGGCATGTGGCTGGTTACATGTGCTCTGGTACTATGTATCCATGTGTCTGTCTCCTCACTTCATATCCATCCCTTCTATCTGCCTCCTCTCCCAAAATTTGTTCTCCTCCTGATGTCCCACCTCTACTCCCTGCCTAAGCCACAGGCCATAGGTTTTCTAATTGATAGATGAGGCATCCATATAGTACACAAGATGATCTCTCTACATATTTCTTGAAGTATATATACAGGTAAAACTGAGTCATAGAAAGGTTGATGAAGAAAGGTAACTTAAGGCAAGTAACCTAAGGAACAGCAGTCTTCCCTGTGGGGCAAAATGAGGTGCTGGGCCCAGCAACTGGATATAGGCCTGTCCCAGCATCCCTTTGTCTCAGCAGAGGAAGCAGAGAAAAGTTGGCAGAAAGATCAGAAAGAGGCCAAATGTGGCTGTTCTTTGTTACCATGTTATAAAGACAAACACTTTGCTTTCAGTGGAGGCAATTTTAAAACAGGGGAATCTAAAACTATAGCTTGCCTAGTGCTTGCCTAGTGTCTGCCTAGGATGTATAAAGCTCTGGGTTAAATTGTCAGCACCAAATAAATAAATAGTGGCACATATATGTTATCACAGCACTAAGGACGTAAAAGGAGGAAATCAGAGTTCAAGGTCATTTTCAGCTATGTAGTGAAGTGGAAACTTAAGGGTTCTTAGGAAAGTCACTTGGATGGTGTTTTGCTGGGGTAAACATGAAGGAACATTTAGCTGAAGCAGACACAGTGAAAGGATTTTTTGCTAAAGCAAGTACATGAAAGGACACATGATGAAGGAGTCTTCCTTAACAACAAGCATGTATTGGTCTGTCTTACATTATGTAGTTGGGCAGCATTTGTCAAGACTCCATAGAGAGAAATGCAACAAAAAACTTCTGGTTGTATGCTGCAGTTTCTTGACTCTTCTGTAGACTCAGGCTGAATGGCAGAGTGATGTTAGCTGAGAAGGATGCATGTGCTGAGGCAAGACACGTGATGTTTGGAGGGTATAAATATGACTCAACAGATAGACAGTGATGGGGGCTGGGCTAGGCTTGCTTACAGAGCTAGCTGTGCAACATTTTGTGGGTCTTGAGTCTTTGCTGATCTTCACTTCCCTGAAAGAGGCACAGCTGAGATCTTTTCTTGGTATCACCAGGTCCCTCTTGCTGACTCATGCCAAGGCTGAGGCCTGGCTGTCTCAGCTAGGTAGTGCCACTGCTGCTGATCCATGTTTGCTATCCCCACTCTACTGAAATGGATTGCTGATATATCCATAAAGTGTTTGCAAGTCGATCAAGCTGCCACTGCTAACCTGTGAACTGAATTGCCAATTTGCAGACAATACAGACTGGAGTTGTGTCCACTTCCCCTGTCTCCTTTCTTTCCCACTACCTCTGGTAGGTGGTGGGCTAAAAGGGAGGTTAAAGTGTTTAAGAACCATCATAGGTTCTTAAATAGGTTTTGGAAAAATTAAAGTTACAATGTAGTGAGTTTGAGACTAACTTAAGAGACATGAGACCCTTATCTCAAAACAAGAACCACAACAAAATAACAGAAGGGATATTGCTTCTGTAAGAGACCATGAAAAGCTATGACTAAATTTAGTACTGTTTTCCTTCTTGTTTTGAGAGGCAAGATCATAGTTTACAACACATGACTCACTGAGTCATGGGTTAAGACCCATAAGAATGGAGACTTAGAAACGTCCAAAAGAATGGACACTTAGAGGTAACCAACTAATTTTTGGAAGACAAAGAGGGGTTCTTATAGGGGATTAAATCAGTGAAGTAAGGGGGACACATAGAAAAGATTATAGCTCTAGGATCTATATGGGAGACAAAGTGCAAAGGACTTGGGTAAGGTATGAAATTTGGCCAAGTTAGAAAATAAATATTACCATTTCTGAGAAGAATCTAGAAGAACATACCTGGCTAGAGAGGTTTGGGAGTATGCTAGTGACTAACACAATCAGAGGAGGAAGGCATAATGTAATAATCAATTGTGAAATCTTGTCAGAAAAAGCTAAGTTTGAGGTTTCACTGTGGGCTTTCTTTAGAGAGTTGGGTGGTAAATAATAGTCATGATGGACAATGAGGAGAGAAGGTTTAGGAGATACAGGCTACAATTCTAACAAAGCCTGTGTGTAAAAATCACGGTCTCTACAACTTTCTTCTAACTCCTTCTCCCCAGGGCAACTCGGATACTTGAACACTGAGGTGTAAAAGGCTGTTTTAACTTACTGAATTGCTCAGAGATGAGTGACCATCAAGCTGAGTTAGAAAGTGAAGAGATTTGGGCTTCCCCAAGGAACTACACAAAGTCACTGCACGCTCACGCACCCTGACCTTTTCCTTTATGATTCTTGAAAGGCTATAATATGTTCAATGCCCATCTTAAGTAAAATTTGAAAGCAAAATTAGATTATCTATTTCAGAAAACAATAGTTTCCTTTTGTTGGTATGAAGTGGGAGTATGAACATTTTATTTTTGAGATAAGAGATACAGACGAAACATGGAAAATGAGATCAGTTATCTGAATGGTTGTAACACAGTCTTTGGGAGCAGCCTTTTTGGAATGTTTTCCTAAGTAATAAAGTTGGTGATATTTTCTTTTCAGTCCTGCTTGGAGTGAGTAGAGGATCTCTGAGTCTCTTCTAGCCTGGATACTATATTTAGTTTTGTATCTTCCTTCCTGTTTTGAGAGTCAAGATCATTGTCTTACAACCCATGACTCACTGGATAATGGATTAAGACCCATATGAATGAAAATGTCATGGGACTAAATTAGCTTTAAGACAATTCTGAGTTCACAGTTTTACTACCTCAATGTCAGAATAGGTACCAAATATATGCAATCTTTATGGAAAATTATATGAAGTGTACTATTATGTATGAAATATATTATTTATTCTTTACAGCATACTTCATAAAACAGATATTGGTCTTACCCCCTGGTGCAAATATCAACAATGACAATATATAGTGCTTAGTACATGTCTGTAGATGATCTATACAGTTCTGATCATATTAATTAATCTAATCCCCAAACAACCCTTAATTGTATATATTAGCATTTATGCCTCATGGAGCTGATAGCAAAATAGAGTTGTAAGTAGCACATTTACTAAACACTAGAGGTTATAATTTGACTGGCTTCAGCAGCCATAGGTTTAAATGATAAAAATTATTGCCTGCCCAAATTTCTCTGTACAAATTAATGAACAAATCAATGTATCAAATGATCTATATTGATCTTATTTAGAGATCAGTCATTGGTTTTAGCATCTATTATTCTGAATTTTCAACCCAAAAGATATCAACCTGGAAAAAGTGTAAAGTAACAATAAATAGGAAAGGTAGCCTATGAATGAATAGATACAAATGAAACCTTGATAGGAAAAACAAAATCCCTCAAGATTTTCAAAGTATTATTTCAAAACCTGGCACCCCTTGTGGAATCTGATCCCCAGGCCTCTCTCTCAGCAAGTGGCTCAAGTATAGATTTCCCATTCGGTCATTAACACTCATTATCTCACTCCCCCTCCAGACCTGCCAAATTTACTTTTAACTGCTTTAAGCACAAAGTCAGGAGGGGGCAGGATAATGAGACTCCACAATGTATAATTATTATAAATGAGCAGAGATAAACTACACCTGTCGAAATAAATGATCAGCATCCTAAATCGCTGATTTCTCTACTGCTTTGTAAACTCAAGTTATTCACCCTTCTTATTAATTTTTCCCACTGCTGTTCTCAGAGGTGGTTGGGTTTTTATTCCCTCACTCTTTCCTTCTTCCTCTTTCTCTTCCTTTCCTAACTCCCTCCTCCACTCTGAACTGTGCTCCTAGAATTAACCCAGAAGGTACCTATCACCTCCAAATTCTTCAAAGGTGGAAAGAAAAAGCTAGAAGCAAGTTATTCCCATAAGAAATTAATTACTAAATAACTAGACTTCGATGAAGGATGTCGGACATGGGCTGTCTCATTGTGGCTGAGTCTACCAGTTTTCAGCCTCTCTATAATAGTCCCTTTTGTCCTTTTTCTAAGGTTCTGCCAGCTGACAGAGACAATGGTAATATAGCACAGAAGTCGAGCTAATCTGGAGTGTAACTGAGTTTAAGGAATGTACAGTCAACAGTATTTTCGGTACAGGAATACTATGTCCCTGGTTTCTAAAGTTCAGGACCAATAAACCATGTTTCTGAGTCTACATCCAAGTAAAGTACATGGACATGAAGCTCTTTTTTAAAGCTATAACATAGCCATTGCCATTTTTAAATCAGAGCAACTGTGATTATTGATAAAAGACATAACATTGGGCCCATGAGATGGAAATGAATACCTGTAATTTGCCCACACTCCTGTAAGTAATCTTAACCAAACCAATTGATTCACTAAGCTAGACTTGGTTGAGTTATTCCTTTGCTCTGTTGCTAGAAACCTATATTGATTGAATAGATATTTGTTGGTGTCTTCCCAGGATAAGTTAATGCAACCCCTGGTGTTCAAATGAATAATATGCTAAGATCAAAAACTCAAGAGATGCACATGCTGGTAAGGATGTAGAGTAAGAAAAACACTCCTCCTTAGGAATAGTTCTATATCAAGACCCATATATATCATTCCTGGGCAGATACCCAAAAAATGCTTTACCATACCACAAGGACACTTGCTACACTATGTTCATAACAGCTTTATTCCAAGTAGCCAGAAACTGGAAACAATCTATATGTCCCTCAACTGAAGATTGGATAAAGAAAATGTGGTTCATTTACACAATGGAATACTACTTAGCTATTCACAACAAGGACATCATGAACTTTGTAGGCAAATGGATATAACTAGAAAATATCATCCTGAGTGAAGTAACCCAGACCCAAAAGGACATACCTGGTATGTACTCATTTATAAGTGGATATTAGCCATAAAGTACAGTCCACCCAAACAAGCCAAATAACGAGGACCCGAGAGAGGATGCTTGAATCTTACTCAGAAGGGGAAATAAAATAGACATTAGAAGTGGAGGGGGGGGACTGGGTAGGAGAGGGGATGGGTAGAGGTACAGGGAGAGAAGATCAGATGTAGGGAGATTGGGAGAAAAAAGAAAAATTGACAGTGGGCAAGTGGGGGCATCTCTAGGACATGTCAGAGACCTGAGATGAAGAAAAGGCCCCAGAGAGTATATAAGGATGACTTTAGCTGAGCCTGATAGCAGTGGGAGGTATGGAGCCTGTAGTGGCCACCTCCTATAGCCAGGAACGTCTCCCAGTGGCAGAATAAAGACATCAACCCACCCACAAAATTTTAACCCAAAATGTGTCCTGCCTATAAGATATGCAGGGACAAAGATGAAGTGGAAAAGAGGAAATGGCCAACCAATGATGGACCAACTTGAGACCTGTCCCATGGGCAAGAATCTTTCCCTGACTATTAATGAAACTCTGTGATGCTTACAGACAGAGGCCTAGTGTGTCTCTCCTCTGAGAGCTCCACCCAGTACCCAGTGGAAACAGATGCAGAGACCTACAGCTCAACATTAGACAGAGCTTGGGAAGTCTCATGGAAGAGTTGGGGAAAGGATTGAGGAACCCAGAGGGGGTAGAGACTCCATAAGAAGACCAACAGAGTCAAACTATCTGGACACTTGGGGGCTCCCAGAGACTGACCCACCATCCAAAGAGCAAGTATGAACTGAACTTAGCTCCTTGCCACACACACATATGTAGTAGATATGAAGCTTGGTTTTCATGTGGGTCTCCCAACAACTGGAGCAGGAGATGTCTCTTAATCTGTTGCCTGCCTGTGGAACCTGATCTCTTAATTGGGCCACCTCGCTTGGCCTCAGTGGGAAAGGATGAACTAGTTCTGCAGTGACTTGATGTGCCAGGGTGAGGTGATACCCAGGAGGGGCCTCTCCCTTCTCAGACAAGAAGGGGAGGGAGTATGCGTGAAGGGGCTGTGTAAAGGAGAATGGGAAGACAGGGGCCTGTGATTATGATGTCAAGTGAATACATAAATAAATTAATAGGATAAAAAAATGGCAGAACAAAAGATGAGTTTGGGAGGAAGAGTTTTATTGTCCCATTTGTGTACGATAAGACATGCATCTAAGTCTAAAGGTAGAAAGTCCTGGGATAGAATCTGTTCCTGAGGAAATTGAAATTCCCTTCTAGCGTCCTGGTCTTATTAATATAAGAATTTAGAAATGATATAAAAAAGACGTTTTAGGACAAATTTGTTAGAGTTTAACAAAGATTAGTATAGAGGTTAGATGCAAATTTCAGTAGCTACCAGGAAGAAATAGAGAAAAATGCCAAGCCTTTCAAGTTAAACATGGAAATAGAACAAACAACATACTAAGAAGGGGAAAACAACCCAGAGATATAACTCAGAGGTTAAAGGTGTGGGCTGATCTTTCAGGGGACCTGAGTTTAGTTCCCAGTACTCATATTACAGGGAAGGGGCTCACAACCACCTGTAACTCTAGATCCAGGGGATCCAATACACTTTTTTCCTTGGCCTCAGCAGGTGCCTGTACTCAACATGAATGTTCCCACATATATGTACATATACATATAAAAATAGAACAAATTAAGAAAATTTCAGCCTAGATGTTTTCTGGCCTTCGGATTTTAATATCCAGTTCTCTATTTGAAGTGTTTTAATGAGGAGTCAAATTTGTCTATGGCCATACCACCCTAAGCAGGGTGTGGCCTGGTTCATAATTGAATTGTGAAGAAAGGGGCAAGCCTTTGGGCTAGTGAGCATCTGGCCCCATGATATGTGGTCTTTTATAGCCCCTACATGCTCTGTTTCTTAGATGATGCATGGAGAGGAAGGGATTCCAGAACATTGAAAACAGACTTCTTTTACCTGTTAATGTGGATTTATCTTTACTTTCTATTTCCATATCACACCAGGGAGGCTGTCTTCCTCTGTATAGATAGGAATAGTATGCCTCTTTGATGAATGGAGTTTACCACATGAATATGAGGGATGCCCTCCAAAAAATCCTAACAGACTAGAAAATAAGTTTTAAACCCTAAAACAAGATCATGAACAGGAATTAGTTCCAGGATCCCTGACCTAAGCCATTAGACACACAATGGAAGCCAAGCTGTTTGCCCATAAAGAACACTCAGAAAAAAAGAGAACTTATAATAAGAAAAAGGGTATGTGGATAATGTTTTCTACCCTAGCCTCTGAATTGGCAGAAAAAAATGGAAAAGAATTAGGTAGAAGCATCAAATTATCATTTTTTTTGCATTCTGGATTGGTGGATTAGGAAAGGATTCCAAATTAGTTCCATGCTAAATAGCCCCTTCTGGGTCTGAGAAACTCAACACCCAAGGGAAAACAAGGTACTGAGGCAGAGGGAGAAAGCAAGGTAAGGTTGAAAGGAGCTATCCCTCAAGCCCAGCTTCCAGTACAAAAGAAGGACAAATCTATGATTTGGTATGCAGACAGGGGCTTTCACAGTGGCCCAGTATGTGAAATAGTGTTCAATAGGGAATACTTAATATCTGAACTGCTTGAATGGAAACTTTTAAACAAGTCATGAAAAAGTCCCCAACAGTCCCTCAGTGCAGCAGCAACCCTGGGTGAGAAAACAAAGGAGCTCATAGAGAATGATACTGGATTATAGAGTGCTAAGTGGTGTGTTTGCTCCCCACCACCATTCAGCATTGCTCTCCTGAGAGAACAATTGGGACAAGTAAGAGGTCTTTCCATGCTTTATTGGATCTTACTAATGTTTTATTAGTAATTCCTTAGTTACTGAAGTCTGAGACTGATTCCTCTGGAATGGACAACTGTTCACATGCAGAGTACCCTCTCAAGTTTACCTTCACTGGTCTACTATTTGTCTTGAGAGAATGGCCCAGGACTCATGTTATGTTACAATGTTATGCTATGTTAACCTGCCCATCTTCTCTGAAAAGTTTTCATTACACAGATGATACAATGCTAACCTCTAAGTGTCTCATAAACTCAGAAAAGCATCTGAAAGTCATAAAAGGGCAACCAAAAGAGCAAGATTTGGAATCAGTCTGTACAAAGTACAAGGACCAGGAACAGCAGCTGTAAAATAGTTGGATATATTATAATTTGGAAAGAGGCATGTGATACGTGTAAACATTATTAGACAAAGACTACAATTGTCTGTGCTTCTATGAACATAGAACAGTTGCTGTTGTTTGAAGAATTCTAGTGTACCAGTGCATTTTCATAATCAACCTTTTGAAGTTGCCTACCATTCATAGAACTTAACACTTGATAAAGCAAAACAAAACAACATAAGTCCACATAGGACTGGGACCAAGATGCTAAAGTAGGTTTTTAATAAGATAATGCCTTTGTAGAATAAACTAAACAGGTCTGTGCCCTGCTACTCAAGTGCACTTTAGTGTTGGAAGTAACTAGAATCTTGGAGGATTACAACTGGGAGTGTAGTAGAAATGACATTAACAAACAGTCCCCAAAAGTGTTTAGTCTCAATTATAGAAAGAGGCATAAACTCAGCATACAACAGTAGAACAACAATATTTAGCATTGCAGTGTGTGGACTCCATTACCAGTTCCACATAAGTGACAAAGAAAATGACTAATCCAATTAAGGATTGAATTGAAGGCCCTTGGGCCAAGCCATTTTCTATGGTGGCATAGAATTCATCTCTGGAAAAGTTGCATGCATATTTACAGAAATGAGGTACAGTGTCCACGGGCTCAGTCTTTAATACCACACAGGAACTACTGTGAACAATGTCATTTAAAGCAACTGACTCTCCTCCAGTAACTGAGCCAACAGCAAAACAGTTTAAGGACCAGAAGGGACACTGCCCATTCTTGTAAATGCCTGACATATTGATAGCACAAGACAAGGCACTCTACAGGAATGGTGGCTAATGTAATACAAATAAACAAAGATACAAAGTGGCTGGAGAAAGAAGGACTACATAGCCATTGTCTGAGCTAAGAACAGTATAGGTAGTAGTATCTTGTAAGACTTGGCTTATGACAATCTCTACTCACAGTAGGGCTATAACCAGAGACAGGACTTTATGGGTGGCCTGTTGAGAAAGTGAGAACTCTCCGGTACTAATTGAACATCTATGGAAAAAATAAATGTAAAAGAAATCCATAAAAAATATTTGGCATAAGTCAGAGTCTCTGGTAGTTTTCTACATGGCAGCCCATAGCCTGTTGAATTCTGTCATCTTTCTTCAGGTACTACTTGGGGATTTTCACTGGGTTTATATAGAATGTGGCCACAGGTGAGCTGATATAGGCTAAGGTTGCAAATATTCCCTTGAAATGAACTGGTATCTTGCTGCCAAATATCTGACGCCTTTTCTCAATTATAGTTGTTTATAAAAATTTCTATGCAGATGAGCACCACCCAAAAATGTATCACCTATAGTTTAGCTTTCCGGAACATTATAGAGATTTATGCAGAAGTGTATTAAGTCTTTCATTTGTACCTGTTGCTCAGGTTGGGTAGTTGAACAAGTCCTGTTCTTGATATTTAGTCTCTAGTAAGTTGCCTAGTATAGAGATACTAGATCCATCTTTTGTCCCTTATAACTAGGTTTTATTCAAATAATCTTCCTACAATCTCATTCTCATCCTCTGACTAGACATGGCTTATTCTGTATTATTTTCTTTGCCATTCATTCATAAATCTATTAATAATATTCTTCCTGTGGATTCTTAAAACAAATTTAACACAATTGCCTAACCATGGGAAAGTAACATTCTTATAGTTGAGGCCCACCTTGTTCCAGAGGTGGCAACATGCTTATTGGCCTTTTTCAAAGCAATATTCTGTTTGGATATATGGGCATTGCTGTGTGTAAAGTTGTTGAAAATGTAGGGACGTCAAGAAAGAGAGAGTAGAAAGATTGTAAAAGCCAGAGGTTGGGGAGGAGTGCTGTAAAAGTCGGAGTTATAGCCAGGGCAGGGCTGTTGCACTCACAAACTCACAGCAGTCCTAGGTTCCTACACAATACCCACACAAGACCAAGTCAGTCAGTGTTCCAGCATGGATATGTGAGAGACTCATGAGATCCCATTAGGCCAATAGCTATGACTTATTGGCAGTTAGTGACTGCAGGGGAGGGAGATGCAGTTTTATTCAGGGATGTGTTTAGTCTTAGGTTGCCCATGCTCAGATGGACAGCCCCACACCCATTCATGCATTCATGTACAGTCAGTTCTACTTGAACTAAGTACCTTATAAAGAAAAAACGGGGAGGGAGGAGGGCATGCAATTGGAATGGAGATGCATGGGATGTTTGAGAGAAGCTGATAAGTTAGGTAGGTGGATATGATCAAAATATATTTTAATATAAATAAAATATTTAATGAAAAATAAGTTCCTGGAGTTGGCCTTAACCCATTTCCTGGGGAATCTAAGTTGTTGGTCATCAGAGAATGGAGCACTTGAATGCTTCTTTCTCATGCTGAGTTATGTTTCATTCCACCACATGGGATTACTTTAGCCCTTGTTTTAGTTAGGGTTTTACTGCTGTGAGGAGACACCATGACCAAGACTCTTATAAAGGACAACACTTAATTAGGGCAGGCTTACAGATTTAGTCCATTAGCATCAAGGTGGGAACATGACAGCATCCAGGCAGGCATAGTGTAGGAGGTGCTGAGAGTTCTTCATCTTGTTCTGAAGGTAAACAGAAAAGGACTGGCTTCTAGGCAGCTTGAACAAGGGTCTTAAAGCCCAGGCCCACAGTGTCATGCCTCCTCCAACAAGGCCACACCTCCAAATAGTGCCATTCTCTGAGCCAAGCATATTCAAACCACCATAGCCCTCATGCCCATCCCACCTTCCCTGTTCCTACTAAGTAACCAAGGCCATCATCCAGGTCCTTCACTGCAACATTCTTACTTTTCTCCTAAATCCTGGTCTATAATCGTCATGGGACTCCTGGGTTTTCTCCATTCTAGGGCAATGTTAAAGCAAAGGACTGTATAACTGTATTCAATGTGAAGATTTAACCCCCCCCCCAAACCCTTTGTTTTAAAATGCTTATGACACTTACTTATTTTTTTTTTAATTTTTGTTTTTGATACTTTATTTACATTTCCGATGTTTCCCCTTTTCTTTGGAAACCCCGTGTCCCCTCCTCCTCCCCGCCTCTGTGAGGGAATTCCTCCTCCCACCTACCCGCCCACCCATTCCCATATTCCCACCTTGACATTCCCTTTTACTGGGGCCTCTAGCACCCTCAGGCCCAAAGTCCTCTCCGTTCTCCCTGATGGCCATCGAGGTGATTCTTCTGCCTCATATGTAGTCCAAACCATGGGTCAATAGATGTGTATTCTTTGGTTAGTGGTCTGAACTAGAGGACGACCAGGGGGAGGGTCAGGCCCATTGACGCTCTTGCTCCCTCCATGGGGCTGCCAATTCCCTCCACTCCTTCAGACTTTTCTCCAACCCCTCCATCTGGTACCTCACTCTCAGTCCAGCGGTTACTGTTAAGTGAAACTTGGACATTCTGAACTTGTGGGCTACTATCCGCTTATCAGTGAGTACATACCATGTTCGTTCTTTTGTGACTGAGTTACCTCGCTCAGGATGATATTTTCAAGTTCCATCCATTAGCCTGCAAATTTCATTAAGTCATTGTTTTTTATAGCTGAGTAGTACTCCATTGTGT